>CM053266.1:78994148-80194408 GCA_028583415.1 Protea cynaroides
GCAGCCCCCAAAACAGGATGTCTGCTCTCCTATTTGGCCCCCATCCTCTTTCTCTCTCTGCACCTTTGTATGTGCATCACGCCATCACCCAAATGACACTCCTCAGATTCCCAATGTAAACCATGCAAAGAATATTAAAATCAACAATATTCTAAGTGATCTGCACAGAATAAAGAAACATCCAAACTGATCAGAAACAGAAACACAAACGAAGGATTTGTAAAGAAAATAGGTAGGATGGGAGAGAATCTAATGGTGTAGACGGCATGGGAGGAGTGAATAACTCTATGAAACCCAGAAGTGATCTTCTTGTCAAAACCTGAAGCTGCAGGGACGATGAGAGAGTCATTGGAGAAGGGAAGGAGAGCTAGATTCAAGAACTCGGTCAAGGCCAGTTTCAACCAGCCTCGAAACCGAATTGGCCCAGGCTTCTTCCGGGACCGAAACCTGGGATTTTGACTAGCAGCACTCAAAACCTAGGTAGCACTCAAAACCTAGGTTTCGAGGTCCATAATTTGTTTTTTGGATTTTTTTTAGCCTATTTTAACTATTGTACACCTATTCCCTAAAAAATTACATCCAAAATGGTATTATGTGGTGTGGACCCAAGTTTACTAGTGTATGCTGAATGCTGCTGCACAATGGCATTAAATTTGAAGCCTTATTTATATCTAATATCATTTAAGTACATGTTCTCTTTAATCGTGGAGCATGGGATGTGAGGTTAGATCCGGTTTACATCTAGCCGTTATATCGGGATCTCTTCCATTCCATTAATGGTTCCATTACTCGCAGGCCAATTAGATCTGTCAGATCTGATTTAAACTGCATCAGAAACTTGTGTAAAATATGATGAAATGACAACAAAGCCCCCCAATTTGAACCATTGTGACTACTGACCACGTCCTCATTAAAGGTTTGCACATAAACAAAAATAAATGGTTGAATGCAGAAAATCATAAACGGTTGCTGATGGATTCGATTTATTTTGATTATATTAAATAGAAGGGAATAAAGGCCTGAAATCATAGCAAACACCTGCAAAGATAGAAATGTGTGTGATAAATAGAAATGTAAGCCATACCAAAGAAAGCCTTAGCCCCCAAGATTACTAAAGAGACATCTAGAAGACGCCCCACACGCTAGATCTACTAAATAAAAAGGTACTTCTGGTGTGCTCATGGTTTTGGGCTTTATATTTTAGCCCATTACACTTAAAAAAACATTAAAGACAGAGGCCGAACCTAAATACTTGCAAAACCTGGCCTAATTTTGAAAAGGGACTGCATTAATTCCTTCAAACCCTAGATTGACTCTTAGGTATTATTTCTTCTCTTCTTCTTACCTTCTATTTTCTGCTTTCTATTTATTACTACATCATCTATTCCAACCACAAAACTCTACTATGTCATGGTAGTTTGTAGCAAAAATCAGTGCCTTTCACAGTCATAGCTGGTATACATCATCTTGTCATCTTCACATCAATACAAGCTGATATGGACTGTTATTGTCTATATATTTAAATTCTCCAATCCTGTTCCTATGAATTGAATCTAAAAAAACCTATTCTTAACCATCATGGTGCAACTGGAATTCAATTTTTGCACTAGCAAACAGTAAATTTAATTTCACTCCACTTTCCCTATTCAATTGTTTTCATACACCTGTAGTTGGTGCGGTTCACTCTTTGTGGATCCAGAATTGTTGCAGATCCCTGTTTTATATCAAATGCAGTTATCCTGTGGTGGTGCTACATCTGGGTAACTTGTAACTTTCTTTGATCAGCTTTTGGGCTGTTTGGTGGAGGTGGATTTGATCGAATATTTGGAGTACGGGGTTTTTCGTAGAGGAAGCTAAAGCCAAGGAATCAAGTACTGACACGATACGGGGTGTATCGGCCGATACGTATCGGTATTGACTACTGTCGATACGATACAGTGCGATACGTCTCTAGTTTTTTAAAATAGTAAGTGTATCTGTGGGTATCGACCGTATCGAACCGATACGGGTCGATACATATCGATACGCCCGATACAGACCGATACGTAAAAAATTTTCATTTTCTCATTTAAAAAATTGGGAGAAAAAAAAACAGAAACGTATCGAACTGTATCGGTCAGTATCGACCTGTATCGGCCCGATACAGTCTGATACGCATCGATACCATCGATACAGTCTGATACGCATATTTTTTCAGGGAAAAAAAATTGCAGAAACAGGGTCGGCCAAGAAGGAAGAAGAAGAGGAAGAAGAAAAGGGAGAAGAAGAAAGAGGAGGAGGAGTTGCTGCCGTCGCCAGCAGTAGCAGCCACTCGCCGCCAAAGAATCAGATAGTAGAGCAGCAGCTACTGCCGCCGCTCCAAGAGGAGGAGAAGAAAAGTAGCAGCAGCAATCGCCACTACCACCGGAGGAGGAGAAGCAGACAGCAGCAGTGGCCACCGCCGCTGCCGCCAGACGAGGGGAAGAAGAAGAAGAAGAAGAAGAAGAAGACGAGGGGAAGAAGAAGAAGAAGAAGAGGGGAAGAAGAAGAAGAAGAAGAGGAAAAAAAATACTAACCTGTGCAATGCTCGTCCTCAGCAATCGGCTTCATCGTCCCCTGCGATCGTCTCCAGCAAACTAAAAGAGGAAAAACAAAACCCTGGATTTATTTAGATATATAGTCCATGTGGCATGATCCCATGTATCCATGGGACATAATCCCATGTATCACATTCTATTATATTAATATACATTTTACACCATTAAAAGTTAAGAAATGACATTAATTTTATAAAGAAAAAAATAATGAAAATAAGTTAATTGGAGGTAAATTAGTGTAAGTAATGTAAATAATTTTTTTATAATTTATATACATACCTATGATTGGAAGTAATGTATTAACTTCAATCACTTAATATCTTGTAATTACACCATAAAATTGGTTAATTATAGTGTTTTTATGTTTTAAATTAGTGTTTTATATGTTTCTTAAGCATTCCTATCCATATTTTGCCCGTATCCATGCGTATCCACCGTATCCACGATACGATATGATACGTCTCTTAATTTCAGCTGACCGATACGGTATCGATACACGATACTTAATTCCTTGGCTAAAGCAAATTCAGAATCACATATTTTTTGCAACTGAAAAGGTGCTTCAGTGGACTAATCCAGCCTTACCCGCTGAAGTTTATCCAAGCCTGTTCCTTTCATATTTTGAAAGTTTATGTCATTGGATTGGGTGCTGTATAGATGATTTTTTCAGGGACTTACCTTCAGAATTTATTGATGCAAACTTTACAACGAATAAAAATAGAATTTCCAACAACAGAAACAGCAATAAAGATGGGGAACCCCCACCTTGGATTTGCAAATGTGTCAATGCTTAAACTGGTGGTACCCTATGTTTGTGGATTCTTCAACCAAATTTCAAAGCTTTATATATTGGAAACTTGGATCGCGTGAACAACATTTCCATAAAATTTGAGCGTGAATAGAGCTGCGATGTGGTAGATATTTGAGCTGTGAAGTGAAGCTTTTAGACAGTTGTTTCAATGATAATGAATTAATGATGATGATAATGAATGATCATAATAATATTAAACTATTTTAATTTGTATTTTGCGTAACAAGAAATGGCATTATCATAAAAATATATGAATACTGTTTTTGTGTTTCACTATTGCATATTTTGAAAAACAATCCATCATTGTGAATTGATTGGCAAAAAGTTTCCTCGCTTAACGGGGTCAAGGAAGAATATCTGGTCTACACCTATTTGCACCATGTGGTCATTCTGATTGTTAGAAATCTAGGGCATGATTTGGATTGGCCAGGTGTCATGGTATACCTTCCCATGTATGTGTATGCACCCTCTCCAATATCCTGGATTTTTCAGTACTTTATTATTATGGTAAATCAGTGCATCAAAGATGTGCTTTGCTACACTGGCCAACTCTATTTGGGCTGAAACCTGATATGTGAGCAAGGAACCTTGGGATCCTTGAGCTAACTAAATTTCAGCCCCATCCAATCTGCCACATGGCAGCGGTAGTGCCGGTTTAGATATTTTCCTGGACCTATCGGGCCAGGAATCATGCTCCCAGTTGGTTTTTCTCAAGCTGATTTCCTGGTTTCTCTATTTGAAATTCTCTGCCCTTGAAATATTTATTTATTAACTCTCCTTGCATTCATCATGTCTGGAAAATTATTGTTTAAATTGGCAGTGTTGAGCCAAGCCAGATATATGACATTTATAATACACATTCAATTCCTACTAATATTTTCCATTATGATGGAATCCATGTAGGAGGAGATGAACAACCATCATCAACAAATGGTTGGAAGGGAGTGTTTAATGTTTCGTCATACACACAGTATTTCAATGTGGATACAGATATTGTCATTGAAAGAATTATGAGTTCTTTGAATCCTCTTGGGGGAAATTTTTTCAGGAAGATTGAGACCAACCCTGACTTGTAAGTGTCATATTTATCTTGCTAAATACTTAGAGGCTCATGCTTTTTTTTTTTCTTAGATCCTCAAATTATTGAATCTCTCCTTGCTTTTTCATCAAAGACCTGCATAAATTTTTCCCTTTCCATAAAAATCAGCCACCAAAGAACTTCTAATGCAGGCTGGTAAGTCATAAGTGGTTTCCATGTTGTTCCCCATTAGAGATATTGGATTCCAAGGCTCAGGCTATAACTATACTCGATGGCTTGTAAAAGGGATTAATGACGACTAAACAGATTCTGTTCAGCCGTCAGAATAAAAGAGTGGAAGAGCAAAACAGACAGGACATAGCCACATAGGATCAATGTTGTTTCTGATCTGAAAATAGTGAAAATAGGAAACCAGAAAACAGAATAGGAACTGTAGGTAGATACAGTTCTGATGTGGATATTTCCTGTTAACAGAATTAGAAGTTAATAAATTGACCCATTGCAAAGAATCTGATAGCAGAGAGTGATGAAGCTACGGGTGCCCAATCAGGCCAGCTGGGCCTCAGATTAATTTATTTTGACCTAGGGTTGGGTTCTATGGGCCTTGGGCCTTTTATTTTTGGAATTAATGAAGTTATGGGCCTCTTCATGAGCCCATATTTGGGGATTTTTTATTGCATACGGGATTAAGATATGGATTAAGTTAGTTTTGTGTTAGTTTGTTTTATTTCTGTTTTAGATTAGGATTTAGCTTGCTTTGTCTTCAGTTTGGTTTTAGTATTAGAGGAGTACTCTTTTATTTTCTTTTCTTTAAATACATGTTGTATCGTTGGATTAATCAGATTTGAATGGAATGATTGAGTTTTAGTTTCTGTTAAGCATGTGTGGCTGTTGTGCCTCTCTTGGCTGATTGTCTTCCTCCCCTTGTTTCTCTGTCTTCTTCTTCCTTGCAATCCCTTTCTTCTTTCTTATCTCAGGTACAACTCTTTCTATCTCCTCTATGGTAAGAGATCTCCATCTCTCTGTCATAATTCTATAGAGGGTACCGCCCTTAAGAGGTTGAATGTAATTTTTAGTTTCTTTATTTGTTCTCTTTTATTCTCTTTTATTCCCTTATTAGAATAAGGGTAGGATTTTAATCTTTTATTTCTGTCTTTCATTATAAATAAAGGTTGAATGGGGAGATCATTCATTCTCTTCCATTCTTTTTGGATTCAACATGTTATCAGAGCCTAGTTGAACCCTACCACCGTTCTCTTCTTCCTTCTGTTTTTTTTCTTTCTTCTCCTTTCTACTCTCTTCTCCGGCCCACCTGTTACAACCAGCCACCATAACCAGTTACCGCCACCTGTTACAGCCCCTAACCAGTTACCGCCACCTGCCATAGGCCCTAACAAGTTACCGCCATCGACACAGATTGCTCTTCCATCAATCTAGTGCCATCGACAGCACCATAGACCTACCGCCATCGACATATCATCAGACCTGGTTTCTTTTCCTACCGCCATAAACATCCATTCCTTTACTTTAATTCCTACCATCCATACCCCTTACTAACCCCACCGACAACCCTATCAGCCTTACATCTCTTTCTACTTCTCTCTAATTCCCTTTCTATAAACTAAACAAATCTACCCAATTTTAGTTCTCATAAATTGCCGTGTATCCATTATTGAAGGGATGTTCTTTGGAGAGATCACCCAGTTAGCCTATCTCGATTCTTCCTTACCTATATGAAGATCGAAACTTGCTACATATGTGTATCTCGTTCCCAGAAGGTTGATACACGACATCTCTGTTAAAGGTATTCTCCATTATTGAGCACATAAAATTGTTCTGTTCCAGTTTATTAGTCAGACAATCCTTGAGTTGTGCTCTTTCCCATGGCTGATTCCTCTGAGGTTGTTTCTCCTAAAATGGAGATACCAAAAATTGAATTCACGGCTATTGCCCTTAACCCAATTATGTTGGATGGGAGGAACTATTTAATGTGGTCTAAAACAGCCCGTATGGCGATTTCTGCACGGGGTCTGTTAGGTTACATCACTGGTTACAAGAAGGCACATCCTCTCATAGACAAATTATATGATAGAAAAATTTTCATTTAACCCTCAAAAACTATGTCAAATTCGATCTAACCCCCACAAATTTCAAAAGTATCATCTACCACCCAAAACATTTACAAATGTTTCATCTACCACCCAAAATTTTTCCAGTGTTAATCAAAGAGACCCTACCCGTTAGTAGAGTTCCGTTAGTTGCAAATATTAGGACAATATTGCCCTTATTCCAAAAGTAAAAGACCATAATGCCCCCCAAAGTAAAAAACACCTTTACTTACCAATTTTTCATCTTCTACAGTAAAAGTAAAATGAAGAAACCCTCTTTCTATTCTGGTTTATTCGTGTTCTCTGCTTCCGGTGGGAGGCCATGATCGGCGGCGGAGAAGGGGAGAGAAATGAGGCGAACAGTGGAGGTTGGAGGTAAAGATGAGGCGATTCCATCTAGGACGTAGATGGAATTGAAACCCGAGCAGTGGGACGAGGAAGAGAAGATCGACACAGCAACAAAGTGACCTCTAATGAGGTCAGTGAGGTGTTAGATAAGACGGAAAATGAAGGAAGCAGCTGGCAATTAGGCAATGCCATAGGTGCCTTTGATGGAGGTGGTGTCTTCTCCGTTTCCATAGAGAAGACTAAGAATATTTCATTCGTTTTTTAGAAAAGAAAAAAAAGAAAAAAAAAAGAGAAGCAGCAGCAGATGGGCTATAAAAAGGTTAGAAAAAAGAAGAAAAAAAGAAGATGAAAATACAGAGTTCCATAACATACGATCTTTTGAAAAAAACACCGGAAAACGGTGTGCTTCAGGAGCAGTTTCTTGCTAAGACAATTCATTTTCCTATTCGCTGTTTCCATTAGAAAACTGAAAACTTCGTCTTTCCCAACAACGAAACTCAAGAGTATAACCAAAAGATGGGCAAAAGCAGATCTCGCCATCATGAACAACATTTGCCAAGTTCACGGCAAATCCTATCACGTCACCGGCCAAGTTTTTCGCCAGGTTCTGGTCCAACCCGTCGTAATCAAACTACAAGTACTCAGACGGCTTGCCCAACTTGAACGGGTCGAACTTGTAGTCACCCACTAAGGTTCCGTCGAGCCATTCCGGTGCCTTCGCACTTGGGAACCACAGAGGCTGATCCGAAAACCTTTTTGGGGCTTTCTTCGGTGGAGCTTTCTTGGGTCCACCGAAACTGAACTGGGCTTGGAATTTCCTTGATTTAGAATGTATGTCCTGAGACGAGTTCAGAGGAACGATGATGTTGCAGCGGCTGTTGTGGTAGCCATGGCTCCGGCCTAAGATGCTCCTGTGGTGAAGTGTTGAGGGTTTGGAGAGATGAGCTTAATGTTGTCGGGTTATGATCAGAGATGAGTTTCATTTTAGTGTTTTAAAGAAAGGGGCAAATTAGTAACTTTATCTCATTTTAATGTTATAAAGTTTCAAATAGAAAGGGTAGGAATGTCTACTCACATGTTCAGTCAAATCTGTCAGTTAAATGGGGCCGGTTAGAATTTCTGAAAACCATTGGATAGTAGATAGAATTTGACATCCTTTTTGGGGGTTAGATGAAAATTTTTTCTATATGATAAATGGGCATCTGAGAACTCCATTGTGATGGCCTATTTAATTGGCTCAATGGAACCAAAAATTGGCCGTGGATATCTATTGTTACCTGATGCTACCAAAATTTTAAAGGTTGCCAAGGAGACCTATTCACAAGTTGGTAACTATTCATAGATTTACGAACTCCATGTAAAGATTGGTGCAATTAAACAACAGGACATCACAATCTCTCAATGTTATTCTGAACTCCGAAGCCTGTGGCAAGAGTTGGATTATTATGATACCTTCATTGCAGTTTGTTCCATTGATGCCGCTGCTATGAAGCAAAAGACAAACTCTGGGTCTATAATTTTTTGGCTGGCCTCAACATTGAGTTTAATCAGATTCATGCTCACATCCTCAGTAGGGAACCTCTCTCATCCTTAGAACAGGCTTATGCCTTGGTTCAGTCTGAGGATATGCGCCGTATTTCTATGATGCCTCCACTACCAGCCAAGAGGTCTGCTCTCCAAATTACTCAGCCAAGTGGCTCTACCTTACCCAAACTTATTCGGTGTGATCATTGTGGAATGGAACGGCACACCAAAGAAACTTGCTGGAAATTACATGGCAAGCCAGCTGATTTTGAGGCTAAGAGGCGTGAGAGAGGAATGCAGTGATAAAAAAATTTCAGGCCACCATAGGCTCATCAGACAAAAACTTGCCATCCTACTGGGTCACTATGCTATCTGCAGAAAAACTTCAGGCACTCAGATATCTTATCGGGCCATCTCCTACGGCTGCCACAGTTCCTACATCCTCATCAGCCACACCAGGTTCTTATTTTGTTCAGTCAGGTATTTCTCATGATGGCATAGTTTGAAATCTTGGATCTCGAGGGTGTCTCGACCCTTGAGAAAATCGAGATTACCGAGATCTCGACGAGAACCTGTCGAAACTCCCAAAGGATAAAAATGGGAGTTTCGACAGGTTTTTTTTATTTTTTATTTTTTATTTTTTATGGTTTTAAGCCATTTTTTGACATTTTAAGGCTATTTTAAGGCTATATATTGCAGGAAAATACTAATTTAACATATATAAACACATTTGAAGCATAAAAAGTAATCACATTGTCGAAAAATCATGCATTCATAAATCATAAATCCCACAAAATGACATGACTCACAAGTGCTCATTATATGATAGACTTAAATACTCAAAATGAAATAATACATTCTCATCAGTCCATCCCAATTTCTAATCACATGTAGAGTGGCGTGCAGGTTCCATCTGATCAGATTGACTTTGCTGAAGAAAATATATCTCGGTCTGATAAACAAAGTCCTGCCACGACATCCTTCGGCTATAGAAGGTCTGGTAGTCTTCCACATATTTTTCATACACATGATCCTAGAAGTTTCTAAAGATACCTAATCTTGGATACAATTCACTATAATGTGGAGTAAAGTGAGCATATATTGGCTGGTGTGGGGGCGTGGTTTTCTGCAAATTCGGGACTGAAAAGAGACTGTTCACAAAGTTGGAGCCAGTCTGTGAAGTAGCATTATTAGTATCAACGGAATAATCATGTACACTTCCCATCATGCAGTCATCATCACTGGAATAAGAACCGTACGCCGAAGTGGTGCCAAATCCATGAGCACTCCACTACCCCTGCTCTTGTCCACTGCTACCCTCAATGCTCAATCCTACAAAGCTTGTGGACATGCTATCAATTTCAATATCAGGCATTATATCAAGATTGTGAATGATGTCAAAGAAATGATCTTCTTCTTCTTCTACTGGTTGCAAAGGGCGTTCCCGTTGACGAGACCTACGTGTATACCTAGTTGTAGGCTGTGATGAAGATGCGCGCCCACCATGATCTGGATCCTGTGTAGCGTGTGTATATTGACTCTCGCCGGTCCATTTAATAATGGGTACGGTAGGTCTAGTATCACCACTACCACCACCTTCATCACCCCCACCACTACCACCACCACTACCACCATCACCACCACCACTATCAGAAGCTGACCAACCACTCTGATCCATTGTATCATCGCTTTCTGGGTCACTACTAGCTAGGGGGTCAAACGGTCCAGGCTATTGTACGTGTACACGACCCTCATCCGAGGACATAAATTCCTCGAGATTAGAACCTATCGAAGCAGACACAGTGGGGTCGGGCATCCCACCAGGCTCATCCATCACTGGTATTGCTCTGTCTCTCACCCATTCCACATAGGGATCCTCCTCATCTGAAGATAGTTGGAAGACGTCGGCTAGCTCGATCAGCTCTTGTTCATTTCTTTGTTCAAACTTCAAGCACTGTACCCTTAGTCTCATGTTGTAATGGGCGTACACCAAGTCATTTAGCCTTTGAGAGCTCAATTTATTCTGCCTCTTTGAATGGATAAGGGAGAAGGTACTCTAATTTCGCTCACACCCAGATGCGAAATATGTCTAAGATAGGACTTTGATTGCTATTCTCCTCAACTCAGCTGCATGCTCGCCATACAACAACCACCACTCAGCTGCACAAGAAAAACACATTTTAATACACATATTAAATAAGATATGTTACTTGAAAATTTCAATTTCCATAATTTCATACCAGGATCGATCTTATCTCGTCCAGCCACTGCGGCGGGAGTTCCAAAACTCCCAAGACCATCTCTGAATGTTTTAATCTACACCCATTTCAAAATTTATAACCATTACCATTGTAATATATGAATATTCAAATAATTCAGCACCTAAACCATACAACTCACTTCGAGGTTGACCAGTGCTTGTACAGTATAATATGGCATCAATTTTGCCACAACATCTTTTACTGCACTGATAAGGTCAAAATTGAGCCCAAGCACATGTGAATATTGATACTTGGGGTTCAAATAGTATGCTGCAAAATAAGAGTCACCAGATTAAAATATAGTACTAACTACTAAGTGGAATTAAATTAAAGACATTATTAAATATACTCACCAGCCTTATGCAATGGGTGCATCAACTGACTCTTCCATCGATCTTTGATAATCTTTACAAAATGTTTATTTCCACGTGGAAGCATAGTTTTTATACGTTCCTTCAACATATCCATGGTAGCATATAAATGTGGCATGGCGGGTTGGAATGTTGTATCCACTAATCTCAGCACCTTCATCACTGGTTCCAGAATTCTAACTACATCCTTCAGCGTTCTCCAAAATTCCTCTGAAGCTATAGTAGTTTGTGCTTCAACCCCAGCAGGAGAGCTGGACTCCCTCCACCCAAACCAGTCCTCAGATGCAAATATCGATTTGAGGCCTACCATCTTTGCCTGAAAGCTCTTCAGTGCTATGTAGTTGGTAGCAAATCTGGTAACGCCGGGTCTTACCAAGTCCCCTCCACATCTCTCCCTCAGCAAGTTCAAAGAATAGCCATGGTTGTATACAAATGTTGTTACCTGACGTGCTTGTTCAACCACTTGCTTTACTTTTTGGATCTTGCCCATGTCTTTCAACATCAAGTCAATGCAATGGGCAGCACATGGAGTCCAGAAGAGGTTATAGTTAGTCGTTATCATCTCTTCTGCCTTCTTGTAGTTGTTGCCATTGTCTGTCACAATTTGCATCACATTTGTTGCACCAACTTCATCCACCACTGTCTGTAGCAATCCATAGATGTAGTTAGCATCTTTTGTGAATGCAGATGCATCCACAGACTTCAAGAATGATGTCTTCCCATCACTGTAGACCATGAAGTTAATGATGGATTTTCTAGTATGAGCAGTCCAACCATCACACATAACAGTAACCCCATATTTACCCCGGTTATTCCTTAACCCTTCTATCCATACTTCTAGCACTTTTTTAATTCTTGGGAGACATACATTCATCACTTCATATAGAGTGGGGGCTTTAACACTAGGACCAGCCTGAGCAACTACATCAAAGAAAGGCTGATAGTATGGGCCACCACTGGCATTTGCTGGGATACTATTATAAATGGACCACCTAGCATAGACATCCCCAATAAATTCTTTTGTATCCTTCTAGTTCCACATACTCTTCAATCTCTTCTGCTTGGCGCTAGCCTTCCTAAAAACTGCTGGATCCTGTTGTAGGATCTCAACATAATTCTCATCCCTAGCAGTAGTAGGTGCAGGTGGTGGTGCCTGGGGTTGTGCTCTAGTACTTTTTGATCTTCTAAACATAGAAGCGAACCCCCCCTTATTCTGTGTTTGTGGCTCTTCAGGCTACTGAAATGATCCACTACCACCTGCCCCTAAGGCTCTTTGCCTCAACCTTTCCAAGTCCATCTCATGGCTGACTTTACTAGCTATTGTTGCCCGTCTCAGATCGTTGGCCTCTTGCTCAGTCATACCCATGGTATTTATACCATCATCATTTGAAGAATCATCATCCAAACCACGCACTGTGCCTCAGATTGCTTCATCAAATTGTTGTTTACTTTTTTTTTTCTCTGTCCTTCTCTACTGTCCTCCCTTCATCTGTGCAGCTATGGCCCTGGTAATCTCCACAAGAACTATAGCACACTTTGCCACGTCTGTAGTAGTCCCACTCAAGTGTTGCCTAAGTCTGGTAATCTCACCAGACATAAGCTTCTTCCCATAGAATTTGCATTGGGTCTTCTTTCTATCACCGTCAATGGTGGTACAATACTGCCAAGCCATATCAGTATGACCAGCATTACCACCTCCCTCACGAGAACCCGAAGCAACCATTATATTTAGAACAAGCCACTGTTACATAAGATGATAAATAGAGAAATTTAAATCAATAGATTTGTAATAAAAAAACTTAAAATGGAAGAATATAAAAGCATCAAATATGCGAATACAACTCAAAACACATTGAAATTACTTTTCAAAATTTTAAAACTATTTTATAAGAAAACATAATATTTTTCCTAATTTTACATAATTATTTAGATATTATTATTAATTTCGGATATTAAATAAAAATAATTTATTTTTTCAAAAATATAATCCGACAACATGGAACCGTAGATTGGCCAATGGTGTTCAACATATATTATTTTGAACACCGACAAATAATTATTCACTCGACCCAACTTGATTTTATTTTGTCCTGTTCCAAGAATTCAAACAAAATTTTGTACCGATCCAGTAAGGATGAAGTATTCTCAGAGTTCTCCATTGATACGACATGCTGTTTTTTCCATTCATTACCTTTTAGAATCAGTCGTGGTCTTACAAACTTTACCAATGGTGTGGACAAATTCCTTGCTTCATCCACCCAAGCTTCATCCTGGTCATGGATAGATCACCCAGGTTCGGGTCCATAAGCAGTGACAATTGCCTTATGAAGACTCGCTTTCGCTACGGCTCCGGTGGGTTCCTTTAACCAAGCCACTGCACCTTCAGACTGATATGACATGATAGAACACCCCTAGGCTTAGGGGAAGCACCTTTCATCAGGGCATTGGTAAACTTGCTTGGTAGCCGACGAGGCTGAACGGCGCGGTGAACCTATTCTCTTCTCTACTAAACTAACCACCTGAGCCAAGTCAAGAAACGAAAACAAAAATGACAATCCATTCTATTGTTATTCAAAAATTACTGAGTAATATTTTTTTATTAATTTTTTATTGCTGGAAAATAAGATTTATTAATAAAAAATTCATAAAAATAAAAATATGTACAGAAAAAAAAAACTGAAACCGTGACCGCGTAGATAGGCCAATAGTGTTTAACATATATTATTTTGAAAGTAAACCGATTAATATTTAAGAAATGTGTATATATATATATATATATATATATATATATATATATATATTGTTCATCATATATATATTTTTAACATATATCTATATATATATATTTATCAAATTTTTATATATTTTTAATTGCTCGACATATAATATTTTTAACAACATAAATCAAAATTAAAATTTTTTTAATTTTTAATTGCTGGAAATACCTTTTTTTTAACAGAAAATCAAAATAAAAAATATATATGAAAGAAAATAAGGTGGAGAGATTTGCAAAGAAGAGAGATTTTTGAACCTTAGATGCAAGGTTGGAGAAGGAGTGGAGAAATGAGGAAAACAGAGGGAGTTGAAGTTGAAAAGAAGGCTCTCGGTCAAAATCTCGACCGAGAATGACCTTTTTATTCGAAACCAGTTCAAAACTGGTCGAAACTGGGTCGAGTTGGTTCGAGATGGGTCAAGATTTTCGAGACCAGTTTGAAACTTTTTATTTCCCTTTTTTATTTAAGCATTTTAATAAAAATGAGTTATTATGTGAAGCCTGTGTTTTGGCTAAGCGGGCTCGTACAACCTATTTACCTTCATTTAATAGAAGTAGTGGTTTATTTGATTTAGTGCACTTTGATGTATGGGGTCCTGCTCGGACGACCTCTATCTCTAGTCATTATTGGTTTGTAACCTTTATTGATTGTTACTCCGGATTACATGGGTTTACTTCATGCATAATAAAAGTGATGTCTTTCACTGCTTCCGCCAATTTCACAACATGATAAAGACTCAGTTCCAGGCTCAGCTGAAAGTACTTCGCAATGATAATGATAAGGAATTTCTTAATGGGACATTTCAGCATTATTTGTCAAAAAATGGCATCATCCACCAGATGAGTTGTGTTGATACACCTGCTCAGAATGGCATGGCCGAACGGAAAGACCGTCACCTTCTTGAGATGGCCAGAGCTCTCATGTTTGAGGGCAATGTTCCAGCCCGTTTTTGGAGTGCTGCTGTTCTCATTGTCGCTTCTCTTATCAACTGGCTTCCTTAAAGAAACCTCAACAACAAAGTACCTCTGGACCTCCTACTTGGTACTACTTCTTTTGTGTTACCGCCGAAGGTTTTTGGTTGTGTCTGTTATGCTCGCAATCATCAATCTCCTGGAAAACTTGATCCTCGGGGGCTTCGGTGTCCTGCAACTCAGAAGGGTTGTAAGTGCTACCATCCTCCTTCCTGGAAGACATATATTACTCAGCATGTTCTCTTTCATGAGCATTTGATGTATTACCAGCATAGTTCCAAATTTCGGCCAAAATGTTTCGGTTTTTGGCTAAACCGAAACGAAACTATAGGTCGAAACCAAATAGTCTCATATTTTGGTAGATTTCGGTCGATTTCAGTAGATTTCGGTAGATTTGGTCGATTTCGACTGAAATAAGCTAATTTCGACCAAATTTCGGGGAAATTTAATTTTCTTCCAAAATTTCTTCATTGCGTACATTAGTTTGTTATTTTGTTTTTAATTTACTACCCTTCCCACTCATTGAGTACATTAGCATGCTATGATGTAGACATAAAATTACCATTTTTGATTATTTTGTGTGCAAATAATGCAATGGATATGTTAAAAAGGTTAAAATTGCATTACAAAAAAAAATTGGACTCAAAAATAATTTTTTTGGCCACTGAAACCAAGTTAAAATCTGAGTTTTTTTCTACTTGGTTTCGGCGAAATTTCGATTGAAATGGCAGAAATTTTGGTTTTTGGCTTGGCTGAAACCAGGCACAAAACCGAAATTCGAATCCTTGATTATCAGTCACATCTTCATGGGGAGAGGGATGTGTAGAGTGTTAAAGATGTGCTAGAGGAAATAGAACAAGTCCAAGAAAGATTCATGGATGCAGTTTTAGAGACAGATGCATCAGCAGACCCTAACACAGCATTACCTTCTATACCTATACCTGTACCTACACCTACATCTAGTCCCATAACCAGTCCAGCCAAACCTCTATAGGTCTACAGCTGAAACCGTGCCGGAAACAAGCAAGAAAAGACCACTACCATCAATGCAACTATATAGGTCCCTTCGTCAGCCTTGGATCTAGAGACTGAGCTTCCTCCTGGTAATGAATTTTTACTTTCTGATTCTAACTTACCCATTGCTATTTGGAAAGGTACTAGGTCTTGTACACATTACCCAATTTCCAATTTTGTCTCATATAATTCTTTATCTCCTTCTTTCCGTGTATTTGCGTCTTTGCTTTCCTGTGTCTATTCCTCAAAAATGGCAGGATGCAATTACAGATGAATGATGAAAAGTTGTAATGATGGGAGAAATGAGAGCCTTAAAGAAAAATGATACATGGGACCTTGTTCCTCTCCCACCAGGTAAGAGGCCAGTAGGGTGCAAGTGGGTCTACACCATCAAGCAGAAAATTGATGGCACTATACATCGGTATAAGGCAAGACTGGTTGTTTGTGGATTCACTCAGACATATAGGATAGATTACCAAGAAATGTTTGCCCCAGTAGCCAAGATGACGGCAGTCCGAGTACTTTTGGCATGTGCCGTACACTATAATTGGGACTCATAACAACTTGATGTGAAGAATGCCTTCCTTTACGGGGACCTTACAGAAGAAGTGTATATGGATTGTCCACCTAGTTTTATAGATGCAAACACTGAAGGAAAGGTATGCAAGTTGAAACGCTTTATTTATGGACTTAAACAGTCACATAGAGCTTGATTTGGTAGATTTCATAAAGCTATGATAGCTTTGGGTTATGTTCAGAGTAATGCTGATCATAATTTGTTTATCAAGCATACATCAGGAGTGTTCACTGCACTTCTTGTATATGTTGATGATATTGTTGTACTGGTAACATTGCAACAATGATGATGAAATCAGGAAATTGAAGTTATTTTTGGGAAAGGAGTTTGAGATCAAGGATCTTGGAAAACTCAGGTACTTTATTGGGATTGAGGTTGCTTGTTCTACAAAGGGTATCTTTCTTTCTCAACGAAAATGTGTTCTTGATCTTCTTTCAGAGACATGATTATTGAGGTGTCGTCCATGTGATACTCCTCTGGATCCTAATATTAAGCTCAAGGAAAAAGAAGAAACACCTACAGATAAAGGCAGGTATCAACGGTTGGTTGGAAGACTGATCTATCAATCACATACGAGGCCCGATATTGCATTTGCAGTGAGTTTGGTGAGTCAATTTATGTATGATCCCTATTCTACACATATAGAGGCGGTCTATAGGATTCCACATTACCCAAAGGCGGTTCAAGGGAAAGGGGTTCTGCAGTCACTACATGATCATCTCAAAGTAGAGGCTTATACTGATGCTGACTGGGCAGGCAGTGCGGATAGAAAATCGATATCGAGATACTGTACATTTGTGGGTGGAAATTTGGTTACTTGGCGTAGCAAGAAACATAATGTAGTGGTCCGTTCCAGTGCAGAAGTAGAATTCGGAGCTATGGCTCAGGTAATATGTGAACTCTTGTGGTTGAGAGGTTTACTTAAGGACTTGAAAGTTGGGGTGTCGTCAACCCATGACTTTGTTTTGTGTCAAGAAAGTGGCCATCGACATTGCTCATGATCTGGTTTAGCATGATAGAACTAAGCATGTTGAGATAGATCATCATTTCATCAAGGAAAAGCTAGAAAGTGGTCAAATTCAGATTCCTTTCGTCAGATCAGAGGATCAACTAGCAGACATCTTCATTAAAGGTCTACCTGGGAAACCATTTCACATGATATTGTCCAAGTTGGGTATGTATGATATATATACACCAACTTGAGGGAGAGTGTCATAATTCTATAGAGGGTACCGCCCTTAAGGGTACCTTCTGCCCTTAAGAGGTTGGTTGAATGTAATTTTTAGTTTCTTTATTTGTTCTCTTTTATTCTCTTTTATTCCCTTATTAGAATAAGGGTAGGATTGTAATATTTTATTTCAGTCTTTCATTATAAAAAAGGTTGAATGGGGAGATCATTCATGCTCTTCCATTCTTTTGGATTCAACACTCTCCCCTATCTTCTCTCCTAGAAACTCTCTTTCTTCTCTCCATTGGCAACTTGTTTTCCTTTTATTTATCTTCTTCCTCCCTTTTTACTCTCATTGATTGCTATCTAATCTTAAATCTTATGTTGCTTCCCTATTTTATCTCCTCCATATTTACCACGATTCCCTTTTCCCTCTCTTGTACATCATCCATTGATCAATGATCATCCATATGGCCGTACCTCTCTCACAATCCATACCATTGATTTGATAATTAAGTTCATCTTATCCTGGAACTTATTTTCTCAAGTTCAGGTCATTAGATTTGAGATCAGATCTGGCCTACATCTAGCCTTTATATCGGTATCTTTTGCACTCCATTATTGGGTCCATTACTTGTAGGCAAGGTTCAAAATCTCGAGTCTCGACCCTCTGAGAAACTGAGATCTTGACTGACATCTCGGCGAGACACTGCACAAAAGCCGCGAAGGCTTAAAATGTGTGTTTCGACCCTAAAATGACCATTTTAAGGCTTGATACTCCAGGGATATCCTATTTTAGCATATATAAACATATTTAAACCATAAAACTGTATAAATAATCACACATGGTGGTTGTTTGGGTTTACACCCATGTTTGACAGTGTCGGTCTGAAGTTTAAATGTAAATCTAGGATAATATTTGCTATTCTACATAATGTTACATTAATAGAAGATCAAAGAAGACCAAATGAGCCAGTAAAATTATATTTTAGGAGAAGAATAAATATAATAACACTTAATTAGTTAATTGTCATAGTAAAAAAAACCCAAAGTAGTCAAGTAGACTGTACAATCATAATTCATACATTATGTCAAGACCGGTCGAGAACTGGTCGAAAAATGTCTGAGAAATGGTCGAAAATGTCGAGAACTAGTTGAGACCAGCTCGAGAACTGGTTGAGACACCGTATCGAGGTGAGATCTCTTCTTGAGCCCCTCGAGATCTTGCTGAGATCTCGCCGAGATTATGAACTATGCTTGCAGGCTAATTAGATCGTCAGATCTAATTGTGCCCGCTAGGGCTGCAATAGGATCGGGTTGGGCCAGGATTTTTAAAATCCTCGTCCAACCTTGAGTGCATTGATTGGGCCCAAACCTGGCCCAACCTTGACTTAGGGCCTAAAAAATCTAATAACCTGCCCTCAGGGCCACGCCAGACACCCCGATTGATCCTGGCCATGGGGAGGGGGAAGGGAGATGTAGGGGTTGGGTTAGGCACTCTGGCTGGGGAGAAGAAGAAGAAGAAAAAGAAAGAACGGGAGAAGAAAGAAGAAGAAGACCAGGTCAGGTTGGGCCGGGCTGGGCCGGGCTCAGCCCAAGGCCTTAACCCTAGCCGGCCCAGCCCTAACCTAGGGCCAGTAATTCCTAGTCCAAACCTGCCCTCAGGGTCAGGTATCTTAGCCCAGACCCTGTTCGGGCTTAGGGCGGGCTCGAGCCGATAGGGCCAAACTTGCACCCCTAGTATCCACATCAAAAAGCCTTCTTCAGTCAAACAAATCTGGACAGCAATAGAGAAGAATGGTGTTGAAGGGAGAAAAAGAAAAGGAGACAGAAGAGGAAGTATAAAAGGGGGAACAACATAGAACGAAGGGAAGTGAAAGAGAAGAATTATGAGAAAAGAAAAGAGAGATTGTAGGAGAGAGGAGAAAGAAAAAAAGAATACGATTTCGAGGAGAGTGGAGAGAGAAGAAAGGAGAGATCTCACAACTCAATTTAAAAAAAAAGAAGAAGAAGAAAACACTTCCATTCATTGCGATCGATCGGGGTTTTCGAGCTTTATATAAAAAACTGAAAATGTTATTATTTATCTTAAACAACTTGTAACAACTAGCTAATAAATAATTAATAGAAGAAATTACAAAAAAGCCTCTGAACTTTGTAAGAATCATAAGAAAAGCTCCCAACTAAGTAAAAACTTTTTAATTTACCACCATGGGTCTTGGAATTGGTTGATGGGCTGTATTGCTTGGGCTTTGGATTACAAAGCCTGTCATATTTATTCAGCCAATCCAAGGCGATTGTGTCATTTACCTTTTGGGTTAAGCTGAATCTCAAGTCTGGAGCTAAATTTGTACTTAAGTTTCTGAGGGTCCTTTTAATTCTAGCTCGGATGGACCCAATGATGGCAAAGGGAATCTCAGGAATGACACAAAATATTCCCCCTTGCTTTTACCCATAAAAAAAAAAAAAAAAATTCCCCCTTGCAACAAGATCTTTTCTCAAACCAACCCAAAAAACCAATTAGAGAGTAATAGAAAATTCAACTTATCTGTGAATCCAACTGTTGGTTGCTATTCAAACTTGGAGAGAATGATCTTTAGGATGTACGTGATGATATACCCAAATTTGAATATGGTCCAGCTAGGGATGAAGAAGTTATGAATGTTCGAAAAACTCCTATCATCTGAAAACGGGTTTGGTAGTTGTCACTTTGCTTGATTTGGTTGTAATTTCACATTCTCACAATATTTGAATGATCAAACAGTAGTACTAATGTCGCAATTACTCGAGAGAGATTTGAAAGACAAGAACAAATGGATCAAGAAGGAAGCCTGCGGTTGAGTCTCACAACCAAGAGAGACCCAACCAGAAATCGTAACGGATTTGGTAGTTTTCACTCTGCTTGATTTGGTTGTAATTTCACACTCTCACAATATTTGAATGATCAAACAGTAGTACTAACGTCGCAATTACTTGAGAGAGATTTGATAGACAAGAACAAAAGGATCAAGAAGTAAGCCTGCGGTTGAGTCTCACAACCAAGAGAGACCCAACCAGAAATCGTAACGGATTTCTGATTTATCAAAGTCTACTTTACTCTTCTCCTTCATTCATATATATAGAGACTAATGTTTACTAGCTATGGAAAGTCCAAAACATAAAAGGATTAGGAAACTTAAAACATAAAAGGATTAGGACACTTAACTTACGAAAAGTCCTAAACAGAAAAGGATTAGGAAACTAAGTCCTAGTAAGACTAAACTATTTAGCCATTCCCTTTCCTAATTAGATGCTATCACTTATTTAGGAAACAAACAAAACTAACTATGGAGAAGAGACATAAGTCCAAAATAATTATGGAGAAGCAAATTGCTGTAGGCACTGTTCACGTAAACAGTAGCACGTGAATAGTATTGGCTGGTGGTTTTGGCCTTTGGTCCCCATTGGCATGGGCTGTACAATACTGTATTAGCTCTTCCCTGCTTAAAAAAAACTCGACTACGAGTTTTGAATCGGTTGAGCATCAACATATGGGGTGAGTATTCAACTTCCTCTGACAACAGAAATTCGGTTGCTCTCGAAAGTTGGGAAAAAAACTCTTCGACCTTAGGAACTCTCGCTTCAAAAAAGTGAAGTGGAAGCATACATTTAATGTGCTCAACCTTGTAATTAGCAACACAAATGTCATTGATAACATTCACGGCTATATGAAGAATGTTCTTGAAGTCTTCTTGAACCACAATCTCAACCTGTACCAGGTTCTTGTCCTTGCTCTTGACCTCTTCTGCACATCCTATAATGGATGACTTGGGAATGGTGGAATCTTTCACCACGTGACTAATCTGATCTTCAACTTCAACCTCGTCATTGCAAATCACTACGGTAGGAACATCAGTGATGGGCTCTCCCTTGTCATCAAGGATTGGTGAAACTTGTTCATTGTTTTCCTTGACTTCAGTCAGTAATGCTTCTAGAACTGTTGAAGGCATTAAATCTTTCGTCGGTAGTACAACTTTATGTTCAACCTTCATGTTAACATTGTTAACGTTGGACTTCCATCACTCGCTGACTTGCGAACTGAATGTTATAAATTGGTTGTGGCAAGTTCTCTTGATGGTAATTTTGTCGACATAAGAGTCTTCGTTGGATATGTTCAGGTACGTATTTCCTCGTTAACTCGTTCTTCATATCTTCCCAAGTGATTGGTTCTAGCCCCTGTCGGATCATACTGCCTTCATAATACCGCCACCATTCTCTAGCTGCCCATACTAGTTTGGAGCGTGCCAATTTCAATTTTCTAGGTTTGGAGAGGTTAAACCAGTCAAAGTAATCATCAAGAGCGCACACCCAATCATGGAACAACTGGGGGTCATGTTGACCTTTGAACTCTTTCAATTCCAATCTCACTTTATGAGAGTTATCATAAGGATGTCGCTCTTCCTCATGATCATAGTACTGTGGGGCATGTAGATCCTCAATAGGAACTCTATGGGGGGCTCGTTGAGGAGCCCTAGGAAGATTGTTGGCCATGGATTGCTACTGTCCAGTGTCCATAGAGTTTATTCTAGTTTTCATGCTTACCATTTGTGTTTTCAACTTAGCTAATTGTTGGAGCACTAAAGTCATGGGGTCGTTGGGTTGGTTAGGAGAGATAGAACCCTCCATTACAAAGCTCTGATACCAATTGATGGCAAAGGGGATCTCAGGAATGACACACACAATATTCTTCCTTGCAGCAGGATCTTTTCTCAAACCAACCCAAAAAAATAGAATTAGAAACTAATATAAAATTCAACTTATCTTTGAATCCAACCGTTGGTTGCTCTTCAAACTTGGAGAGAATGATCTTTATGATGTACTTGATGATATACCCAAATTTGAAGATGATCCAGCCAGGGATTAAGAAGTTATGAATGTTCGAAAAACTCTTATCATCTGAAAACGGGTTTGGTAGTTGTTACTCTGCTTGATCTGGTTGTAATTTCACACTCACAATATTCGAATGATCAAATTGTAGTATTAATGTCGCAATTACTCGAGAGAGATTTGAAAAACAAAAGAATAAAAGGATCAAGAAGTAAGCCTGCGGTTGAGTCTCACAACCAAGAGAGACCCAACCAGAAATCGTAATGGATTTTATGATTTATCAAGGTCTACTTTACTCTTCTCCTTCATTCATATATATAGAGACTAGTGTTTACAAGCTATGGAAAGTCCAAAACATGAAAGGATTAGGAAACTTAAAACATAAAAGGATTAGGACACTTAACTTATGAAAAGTCCTAAACAGAAAAGGATTAGGGAACTAAGTCCTAAATAGAAAAGGATTAGGAAACTAAGTCCTAGTAAGATTAAACTACTTAACTATTCCCTTTCCTAATTAGATACTATCACCTATTTAAGAAACAAAGCAAACTAACTATGGAGAAGAGACATAAGTCCAAAATAATTATGGAGAAACAAATTGCTGTTGGCACTGTTCACGTGAACAGTATCACGTGAACAGTGTTGGCTGATGGTTTTATCCTTTGGTCCCCATTGGCATGGGCTGTACAATACTGCATCACCCAAATGCTGCTATATCAAATTAATGAATACTAGAATTGTGGTTTGGGCATTTTAGCAATGCCATTGTGGGGATATATGAGATAGATGTATCTTCCCCACTAGTTGCATTTCTTATATGCTTTTCCCAGAAGGGTATGATTTGTTTCTATTTTTAATTAATCTGTGCTGAAAAATAAATTCCCTTAATCATCCATAAAAAAAAGGGAAAATATCACTTACACCCCCCGTAGTATGGCTTAATCTCACCCACCCGCATTTTTTCGTGATAATATCACTAATACCCACTACTTTTGAAATATGGATCAATCAGACCCCCTCCGTTAAGTTATGACCATTAATCGATGACGTGTCACCGTCTTAAATTCGTTAATGACAAAACTACCCCATCCATCGTCTTAAATTCGTTAATGACAAAACTACCCCATCTATAGTTTACCCTTTTAATTTAAAAAAAACTCAAAGGTTTATTTCCTGTTACCAGAAATGGAGTCATCAATGTCTCTCGTCTCCAAAGCAAAAACTGCTTTCCATTCCGCGGCAGCTAAGGGTAGGGATGGCCCACAAACGGAATGGTTACTGCTCAAAAAAGAGAGAGGCTGGACGGGCGGCGGTGATGTGTCATGGTGGAGTCGGAGCACCGGTGTTTGTCACGACGGCGTCTTCGCTTGTTGCTCTTCTTGATTACCAGTGATATCTCACTAAAAGTGTCAAGCAAATAATTTGAGAAAATGGGACCAGATAAACTCCGCCAACTAATTGCTAATCGCTAAAGTCTTTCCAATTCCTTCCATCACTCTCCAGTCTCCCTTGCTTTTAATTTTTTCAAGGACCGGAATGAGCCTCTCTGGATATGTCTTCTAGATAAATTATAGCCAATACGATAGAATCAGCAATTTCAATTTCCTGTGGAGGCGACTAAGTAAAGCCACCATTAGCCGGCCCACCCCCACATTTCATTGATTTCTGTGGACAGGAAATCTATGGTTTGGAACCAAATTAGGGTTTGCGTTATTACAATACCCTTACCAAAATACAATTGGGCTCCTTTTTGTCAGAGAGGAGATTAAAATACATTGGAGATGAAATCATTGCTTTCCCTTACCAAAATAAAAGTGTATTTTTCCCTGTGGCTTTTTTTTTTTTTTTTGGGGGGAGGTGCTCTTTCTGTGCTGCACGTCATCCAATTAGGCTCCTTTTTGTCTATTTTTAGCATTCTTTGGATAATCTTAAAATCATATTGGGTAGTTCAGGATGTATCATTAAATTGATTTTATATAAACTAAAGTCTCTTCTGAGTCAAATCTATTGAATGGTGGGTACAAGCCATTGCATTAGGACCATTTGTAGAGTTTGTTTCCAATCTAATGACAGATATCTCTAGCATTTACTACTTTTATAATGAAGATTGCAGTTTGGGCTCGTAAATATTTGCTTCTGTATTGAGAGCCAACTTTTACAACACCTTCTTGTGTTCTTTTATGTTCACCAAGTTTCTTATCAGTTAGGCGAAGCCTTCACCACTGAAATCTCACTAAAAAGATATTCACCCCCCTCTCCACCCAAAAAGAGTGGAAAAAGAAAACCCTCCTCAAGAGGCAATGTTGAAATAAAATACATCCTTGTCAAGGAAGGACTATCCTTTATTTCCTTTCAGTTGCTAGAATGTATTTTTGAGGCCAGCTACTTTACTTTCTGGGGAGTAATTGTTGAATTGAGTCTAGAGATCCTTGCCATTGGAATGGATACTGAGTCTCTCCACATCACTCTTAGGGATTTGAGTGAAGCAGCGGACAACATGACAGAGCATAAGTGATGCAATGGCTAGGGTTTACAATCACTTTAGACCCTTACCCGTGCAATAGGATCTTTACACAAGTCCCAACAGTAGATTAAATAGAAAACCAGGAAACCAGCAATAGGAAACTTATGTTTCCAGTCAATCCGACTGTTGGATGATGAGATAACTTTGGGGGCTTGAACCTTGATATGTTCTCTTAACAGTATCCGAATATGAAATCGATCGGATCAGTAGTTGGGGAGATGAATTTTCGAAACTTGCTGTAAAACTGTTCCAGCTCATGATTTTTGCAGCCTTCATTGTCGAGAACGAGGCTGCCCCTCAGGTGAACTGATTCGAGTGTGATGAGTCACATCACCAGTAACAGAAATGCCTTTCAGACCTTCGAATTAGTGGGGGTTGGCATGAATTTCTTTATGGGCAACTTTTCGACTTCAAAAGTGGTTGGAAAGGGAACCGTCAAGCTGAAGTTCACCTCCGGTAAGGTGATTACACTTTAGAATGTTCTTCACATGCCATACATCCACAAGAACCTGGTTTCCAGATCTCTCTTGTCCAAGCACGGCTTGTTGATGGTCTTCGAGTCTGAAAAATGGATTCTGACCAAGAATGGTGTATTCGTTGAGAAGGGCTATTCTGGAAAAGGCTTGGTTAAGCCAAATGTTGATTAAAGTGATATTACATCATGCCTTAGATATGCCTATGAGAACTAGGGATGAGGCTCTTAAAGCTCTGGTGCAGAATTGCCTATACCTGAAAATCAAGACCATCAGATTGGACAGAGGAATAGAGTATATCAAGATCATATACTGTTCCAGCTCAGGATCCAATATCTGGAATTGATGTTGGTAGGTTGCAGTTGTAGGAGATCTTGAGTCCTTCGATTGTAACAGCAAGGATAGACTTTGGTCTTCTAATCGCAGCAATAAGAATGTTGTAATGGGTTGTTGAAATCGATGGGAGAGGGAGAGAAGAAAACAAAATTGATAGTGGAAGATATAGGTAAGATCAAGCAAAACTGATAGGTGAATGGGAATTGATAGAGAGAGAAATAGTGAGAGAGGGGTGGGAATGGGGCTGGCGGCTTGGCTTGGCTTGGCTGCTGGCTTAACATTATTGCATCAACTCTCTCCTGCTTAAAAAAAAACTTGATCACGAGTTTTGAATCGGTTTAGCATCAACATGTCGGGGTGAGTATTTAACTTCTTCTGAATACTAAAATCTGGTTGTGTTTGAAAATTTGGAAGAACGTTTGCCACCTTGGATCCACTCTTCAAAATTTTGTGGGGGAAATATAAGGTCAATATGTGTAACTTCTTGGAAGGATTCAACTGTGAAGAGGGTGTCCATGGGGATTACCATTTCTGGCTCTTTGTCTTCCATAGTCGTCTCCACACTTCTATGGCCTCATTGTCACTGTGGCTCTCACTATCAATCAATGGAGTCGCACAAAGAAGGTTAAGATCGCATATGTCCACCTCATTGACTGCAATAACAGCATCCACCTTGTGACTGATCTGGTCTTCCACTTCAACGTCATCAATGTGAATCGCTATGATAGGAACATCAATGGTGGGCTCTCCCTTGTCATCAAGGATTGGTGAAATCTTTTCATCGTTTTCCTTGACTTCAGTCACTAACGCTTCTAGAATGGTTAAAGGCATTGGATTCTTCATTGGTGGTGCAACTTTAGGTTCAGCCTTCGCGTTAACATTTTTAGCATTAGGCTTCCACCATTCGCTGGGACTACCTGACCGTAGGCAGTCCCCACTTGCGTCCATGATAGAGGGCTTCTTTGCTCACTTTTCACACACCAAGCTATTACTCTTTTAGTGCCTTCGGGTCATTAAAGATTTGCGAACTGAATGGTATAGATGGTTGTGTCAGGTTCTCTTCAGCTATAAATGCCACTTGATGGTAATTTTGTCGATAGAAGTGCCTTCTTTGGATATGTTCAGGTACTTATTTTTTCATTAACTCGTATTTCATATCTTTCCAAGTGGTAGGTTCTAGCCATCGTCGGATCAAGCTCTCTTCATAGTACCACCACCATTCTCTAGCTGCCCCTACTAGCTTGGAACATGCCAATTTCAATTTCCTAGGTTCTGGGAGGTCAAACCAGTTAAAGTAATCATCAAGAGCACACATTTAATCATGGAACAACCGTGGGTCATGTTGACCATTGAACTCTTTCAACTCCAATCTCACTTTATGGGTGTTATCATAAGGATGTTGACGCATCTTATGATCATAGTATGGTGTAACGTGTTCTGCAAGAATAGGAACTCTTTGGGAGGCCCGTGGAAAATTCCTTGGGACGTTATTAGTTGTGGATTGCTGCTGTCCCATAGTTAATGAGTTCATCCTTGTTCCCATGTTAACCATTTGAGCACGGATCTCCGCCAACTGTTCATGGGGTCAAGGGGCTGGTTAGGAGAGTTAGAACCTTCCATTGCCTATGCTCTGATATCAATTGATGCAAAAGGCTTGGGTTTACAATCACTTTAGACCCTTAGCCTTGCAATCATAGTTGTCAAGGCGTCGCGTAGGCACCCAGTTGCCCTTGTGACACCTTGGAAAATCTGGCGTCTTGGTCACCTAGCCGGGCGCATTGATTGGCTAGGCACCCCGTCAGGCCTCCAACGCATTGGTTCGTCTTGGCGCCTTGACAACTATGCTTACAATAGGATCTTTACACCTGTCCCAACAATAGATTAAATAGAAAACCAGGAAACCAGCAATAGGAAACTTATCTTTCCAGTCAATCCGACCGTTGGATGTTTACATAACTTTGGGGGCTTGAAGCTTGATATGTTCTCTTAATAATATCCGAATTTGAAGTTGATCGGATTAGTAGTTGGGGAGATATGAATTTTCGAAACTTGCTGTAAAACTGGTTCCAGCTCAGGATCTGATTTCTGGAATTGATGTTGGTAAGTTGCAGTTATAGGAAATCTTGAGTCCTTTGATTGTAACAGCAAGGATAGACTTTGGTCTTCTAATCGCAGCAATAAGAATGTTGTCGTGGGATGCTGAAACCCATGCGAGAGGGAGAGAAGACAACAAAATCGATAGTGGAAGATATAGGTAAGATCAAGCAAAACTGATAGGTGAATGAGAATTGATAGAGAGAAAAATGATGAGGGAGGGGAGGGGATGGGGCTGGCGGCTTGGCTTGGCTTGGCTGCTGGCTTAACAATACTGCATCAATAAGTTAGCCACTTTTTTTTTTTTTTTTTTTTAATCTTACTTCCCTGCTCGAAGACCCTTTCATAGTCCTCTTTGTAGATGACTGAAGTAGAAACTGATGCCTAAATGCCCCGTGGCACTTGGCTGGATGGTTGAAACATCAAATTGGTCCTCCATGACAGATGTCTGCTGGTGACATTGACTAGTAGGTTTCAGAATGATCAGGATGTGTTCTATGTCCATAACAGAGGGTCTTAGTTATAATATCTTCCATTCTCATGCTTCACTCGAGTGGACCTGCAATATTTATGTAACTAGTTTTCATGTTCTAAGTTCAGAGAAACCTCATCATCCCTCTTCGAGTTCCTGTGGGTAAGTATAGTGCTTCCCTTTAACCTAGAAGCACTCAGTTAGCCACCCATGTCCCATGCCATCCAGTTGAGCCTTGCGTCTGCACACCTTCCCTATTTCTTTGTTCCAATGGATATTAGTTGGATAATTAATGTGATTTTGTGTGGAATTTTAGGTATGGACTACTTTGGATCTCCACTACATTGGTCTTTGTGATTGCTTTGCTTGGGAATTTTGCCACCTATCTAATGCGCAAACAGAATGATACTAGCACATCATGGAGCTTCGAAGTCAACTATGTGAACTTGGCTGCATGTGCGGTGTATGGTTATGCACTTCTGGTGCCTTTGGCATTTTACTTTTTGCTTCGGTATCTTGGATCAAATGCAAGCCTTGTGCAACTCTGGTGTATGTGGGGATATTCTCTCTTCATCTTCATTCTCAGCTCTGTAAGTTGCACCTTTTTTTTTTTTTTTTTTTTAATGTGGCTTCTATTTATTTGGGTTTCTTTATGATTCATGAACCATGACATGAAGGATACTCATTCTTCCACTTGTCCTCTGTAGCCCACATGGACAAGGGGTCCATTTAATCTTGACAAATTCAAACCACATGTACCTCCTGGAGAATTTTCCATCTTAAAATTGCATTGATTGGATGATCATAAACATATGAATGAGCTAATATAAAGTTGAGATTGGTTCGATATTTGACATAGTGAATCTTTATTCTGGCCAAGTATCCAAAAAGAAAAGGGGAAAAAGCTATGTTCTGAAACTCTGCATGTTTGACACTTCGATGGAATACGACTGAGGGAGTGGATGTTTGAAGCTTGGGAAATTCATAAAATAGAAAATGAAAAATTCTAGCTAGATGGTCTACAGTCTAGTGGGGGTGCTGGTTTTTTTTTTTAATCTTATATTTTGTTTCTTATTTTACCCTTCTATTTGTTAGGCTTCCCATGTGGGGATGTTATGATTGGAAAGTTAGTCCGTTTTCATAACAGTGACTCTCAGGCTAGCGAGCATCTGCTGGTATAGCAGTAGAGGTAATTACAGTGTCCATCACGTGAAGTCCTTGTATTATTTATTTATCTAAATGTTACTGTTTGAACATCTAAATACTGTTTTTGGGGGAGATGTGTCTTGTTTTAGATAATAAAGGAGTGTAGTGGAATGGGACTCCTGGCTATCCATGTTTGTAGTAGTTAAGATAGAATCAAGGAGTTGTGCCTGAGTTGAGTAAAAAGAGTCAAGGTAGTTATGATAGGATCCTAATTTTGTGTAGCCAATGTTAGGTGAACATTGAATATATTATTATAATAATGAGAAAGATAACTAGAGAGGGTATGTTTTGAAATCCAACCAATACATGGTGTGTTATCTGAGGCTTGGTTTCCTTAATTGAACCAACTTTTATCATTTTCTTTGGTTCTCAATCACAATAGGTACAACCAAGAACAAGAGGAGTTCTCTTCAGTTTGTGCCAAAGTGGTATCAGAGCCTGGGAATAGATCAATGACTTGAGAAATTAGACCAAGATGGGGGTTATCTCATGACAGGGCAACAACAGATCATGGACAGGCTGACGGAGCTCTTCAATGAGCTATCTTTGGTGAGCTCACCAATCTTCAACAGAATGATCGGAGACTATCAAACACAGTTCGAGAGGGCTATTAGCGAAGATGGCCCACCTTTCACAGAACCAATAGGGCTTGAGAACAACATTAAAGCCGGTGTTTTAGCTGGGAGACCGATTCCTTATCAGCTGCAATTGGGTTGGATTGGTTGTATGAAGCTTCCAATTTGTCTCAAAGTCAAGCAATGCCTTTGGATTTCAAGGACAATACCTTAACTAACAAGGAAACACCCACCAGCCATCCCATTCTTCTTGTTAGAAGGATGTCTCAAATAGAATTTCAAGAGAGATGTGCAGGGGGTTTGTGCTATAAAAGCAATGAGAAATTTGTCCCTGAACATCGATGCAAGAAGTTGTTTTATAATTGAGGCTTGCTTTGAGGAAGAGACATTGTTGTCCTTATGGATCACCAATGAAGAAGCAGTTCCAAATTATTGTCTTGGGGACACGACTGTTCTTCAAGGAGGGAGATGATACGTGTTTATTTTTTTTTATATTTTTTGTCTTTTAGTAGTTCGCAAGCAAGCTAGTGAGCTATGAGTTGAAATAGTTGCGTAGGCCAAGTATGGGATGATAAAATTAATCAATCAGTATATCCCCTTGGAGGTACCGCTAACTTGTGCTGGGTGGGTAAAGAGTTTGCACTTTTCCGTTCTATGGTCACTTTTGCAAAAAAGCTCGATGGTAAGCGAATGGGCAGACTACAACTCCTAAGAACAAAATGGGATGACTAATGGAATGGTTCCATAGATCAAACAGGTTAAAGGAAAAACCTAAAACGAACCAAGGCATTATCAATTGCTAACCAGGATTCTCACCCATCCCCACCAAGTGCTTAGGAATTTGTTGTGAAGGCGGAATAGAGTTTGCCATTGAAATGATGACTTCTAGTGTAGCCAAGTTTGAAGGGCAGAATGCTAACGAACCGGGGCCACAACACCTTTTTATCCCAATCCTTTGAATCAGATGTGGGGAAAGGAGAAGGAGTCAGAGCTTATCAACCATAGGAATGTGCGTCGTTTTTAGAAGTAATTAACAAAATAGTGTACCTTTCTTTCCTATTTTTTAGTTTGAAAAATGAAAAAAAAAAAAAAGAAGAAGAAATTGGTGCAGCTGGTTAGAAAGACAGCATCCGAGAGGTTGATTTCTGATGGCAAAGGAGGGTTTTCAACACATTCAAATCAATTACCTCTCTTTGCTGCAGGATCTTATCACAGTCCAACCCAAATTTAACCTTTAACAACAAACAAGAATTATTGATTTAGACCAATAATTCTCCAACTTCAAATCTGATTGGCGGTAATCACTTGGATCTGGCTGGGCTGCTTGTGCTTGCTTAACCAGAACTGAGTTGACCCATTGGGCCAGGCCCAGGCCCATTTGACTACTTGCATCTCCTTCTCCTGGTGTAGGTCCTGATCTGCATCAGCTCCCCTCCACTTGAAAAGAACTCGTCCACGAGTTCAGTAATGGTGTAGAATGACTTCAGAGGGGTCGGTAGGCAGCACATGTTGATCTTGAAACTTTGACTATGCTTGCGAAGTTGGAAGGAAATCCACCAGTTTGGGTCCATCTCTTTAAGATATTTGGAAGGTATCATAAAGTCAATATGCTCAACATCTTGAGGAAAGTCAAGTGGGATCGTGCTATTCATGGGGGTGATCTTATTCAGCTCTTCGTCTTCCGCAATTGTCTCCATAACACTGTGGTCTTCGTCAGAACTATGGTTGCTATTGCTAATCCATGGGATTTCAGAAGAGGCATCAAAATTAACCTTATCCACTTTTGAGGCAACCAAAACCATACTACTGATCACATGGATTCCATATGAATCCTCACCATCATCTGTGACATCCGTATTGGTAACAGGAGTATCATCACTTTGCGGCTCATATACTTGTGTATCTCTGTTAGCCTCGATTGTAATAACTAAAGAGTTTATCTTTAATTTTTGTCGACAATCTCTGGCAAAGTGACCATATGCATTGCAGTGATAGCATTGTAAGTTTGTAGCTGTTGCCATGGGAGTTTTACCTTTATCTGTGGTTGGAGTAGCACGAGACGTAGTCCCTATGTCCTTGTTGGGCGGTATGGGGTGCTTCTCTTCATAAGAACTTGAAGTGGGATTCTGTGTTGACTTCAAAAGCTCTTCAGCTTGAAAGGCTTTATCCACCAAATCGTTGAGATTGACAATATCAACCACACCCAATTTGTCTCTAATTTCAGGTCGCAATCCCAAACGGAACCGAGATATCATCTGATCATCACTGTCTCATGATCCAGTCCGTGCACATAGTTGGTCAAACTCATACACATAATCTTCCAAACTCATGGTTCTTTGTCAAAGATTATTCAATTTATCATGTAACCTCCTTTGGAAGGACTGTGGTAGATGTTTTTCTTTTAATTCCTCTTTCATCTCCTTCCAAATAGTAGGTTCCAACCTCCTCCTCATTAAGCCATATTCATAGTTACGCCACCAATCATGGGCACCCCCCATTAGTTTGGAGCGAGCCAATTTTAGTTTTCGTGATTCAGGAAGATCAAACCAATCGAAATAGTCATCTAGGGCATTCAACCAGTCATGAAAAGCTTGGGGGTCTTGTTTCCCATGAAACTCCTTGAGGTCCATCCGTACTTTATGGGTTTGGTAACGGATGGGTTGGTCTCCATAATCTTCATAGGGTGGGTCTTGATATTCTTCCCTAGGGACTCTTTGGGGAGCCTTAGTAATACGTCTTGACACTAGGTTGGCTATAGGGGCTTCTCTTCTAGGGGCTTCTATTCTAGTCGGCCTAGGGTTAATTCTTTCATCCAAACTATCCATTCTTCCTTTCACATTATCTAACTTTGCATCCATTTTGGCCAATTGTTGGAGAACCAAACTAATAGGGTCATTCGGTTTATTGGATTGGTTAGGAGAGTTAAAACTTTTCTCAGCCATGCTCTAATACCAATTGATGGCAAAGGGGGGTTTTCAACACATTCAAATCTTTACCTCTCTTTGCTATAGGATCTTATCACAATCCAATCCAAATTTAACCTTTAACAACAAACAAAAATTATTGATTTAGACCAATAATTCCCCAACTTCAAATCTGATGGGCGGTAATCACTTGGATCTGGCTGGGCTGCTTGTGCTTGCTTAACCAAAACTGAGTTGACCCATTGGGCCACGCCCAGGCCCATTTGACTACTTGCGTCTCCTCCTGGTGTATGTCCTGATCTACATCAATTTCTCTGCCATTTCTTCCTAATCCTTAGATGAAACCGGTCGTTTGAAAGTCTTTCTCTAGGCAGTTTTAAGGCAGGTTTTTATAGAGTAGGATGGTGCTAGTAGTGAAGATGAGTCCTCGTTGTCAGGTGGTAAGTGACTGCGCTTAGAATTGTTTAGTTTAGTTAGAATTGAATCTTCAATCTTTCGAACGTGGTATGTGGTAAAATATGGTTTCATTCTTGATTCAATGTGGGATTATCGCTTCACTCAGTAGGTGGCGGCTAGGTCAGATCATGCTACCGAAGTGCGTGAGACCGCGATCCACAAAAGCGTGGGACTCACCCTTGACTTGGGAATGGAGGGGAAACATAGCATGTCACAAGAGCGAGGCGAGGTTTGGAACTGCACCTACTGCGAAAGGGAGGCATCGCGAACCAAGCTTGACGAGACGATGCCTTTTGGCGCAAACAACTTAACTAAGGCACTTCCAACAAACAAGAAGGTTTTGGAAAAACGCTCCTAAAGTGGCTGAAAAGTGTAATCTTCCTAATTTATTACGATCATCTATTTACGCAATTTCTCATGACCGGGCCAAACTAATAGCTTGTTCCAAGGCATGTGACCCAATGCCAAATGGAGGAGGAGTGGCAACAGCCCAACCTTCATAAGATTGTGCTGCGCAAAATTGGTTAGAGAAGTTTTAGAGAGAGCCGGCCTTACTCTAGTAGGGGCAACAGTCAATTGGGCAGTGGCTTGCAAGGAAGATAAGAGAGACTTGGAGCTCTATGATCGATATAGTGTGGAAAAAGGTGAGGATGAGTGGATGACATCAATTAGGGCTGCAACAGGGCCGGGTATTTTAAAACGCAAGCCCAACCCTAGGTCTCTGAAATCTGGCCTGAGCCTGGCCCGACCCTGGCAGGGACATACAAACCCTTAACCCAGGCCTTGACCCTAACAGGGGAGGACCAGTCTGCGGTTGGCCCTGATCTAACATCGTCCCCCTCACCTTTTCTCTCCCCCCTCCCTCACACACGTATACACACAAAATCTCTGAGAAGAACCAGTTTAAGGGGTCCTTCTTCCTCTTCCGATGATGAGCTTCTCTTTAGAGGCATGCGGCGGTCCCAAGTTGTTCCCGACAAGCATCTTTGGCTGCAGGAAGATGAGCGAGAGAGAGAAGAAGCCATGATGGGAAACAAACCTTTCCCTCGGCAATCTTTTTCTCGGCCTCTTTTTTGGCCTGTTTCAATCTAGCCATTTTCGCTGAATCTCATAAATAGAAGAGGCGTAAATCAGCATTAAATACCATGACTCACATTGAAGTGAAACACTCATGAGAACAGCAGAAGATATTAATATTAACTATACAATGGTAGAGATGAGGAAAATCCAGTCTGAGGCATAGGCATACGGACCATCAATAGAGACAGTAAGTTCATTGCTAGCCATCTGGTTTACCTGTCTAAGGACCCAAGGTATTGATCAATTGATCACAAATACTACATTCCACGCTTCCCACTCCAAAAAATAAAAAACAGCAGAGGACAATTTGCAACATTTTGGATAAGTATTTGCCAAAATTCCCAGCATTACCGCATAACTTATTTTTATTCAGCAATCTCGATCCAGCCGCTTTTTGCAATCGCAATAAAAAAAAGTTAACAATTTTTTATTGCTTGAAGACTAACTGGTTTGGAACACATAAGAGAGGTCCGGTTGGCGGGGTTGCAGGAAAGGGGGTAGAGCAAGGGACAGGGGTTGTAGAGGTGTGGGTGGGGCGGGTTGCAGAAAAAGGGGTAGAGGTGTAGAGCAAGGGTCTTTGAAGCGGGGGTGGAAGGAGGTTGTGTAGTTGGGGTGCTGTGGAGGAGAGGGGGTTGCTGGCAGAGGCATCGCCGGGGAGAGTGGTCGCTCTTCTTCTCCTCCCTTTTTTCCTCCATTTCTATTTTTTTTTAAAATGAACGAACCTCCTGTAAACCTTAATTGTTTTATATGTTAAGGTTTTGGGAGTAAAAAAGACCCCCTTGCCCTCAATGACTCTTTCTATATAATATATTAAATGTTATTTTCAGGGTCGGGTTGGGCCGGGCTCGGGCTCAGCCCGAGGCTTCAACCCAGACCCGGCCCGACCTTGCCTGGGTGTGCAATAACACTGGTCCAAACCCGGCCATGTCCAGGCTTAGGGCCGGTTAGGGTGGCTCGGGTTTGCTGGACGAAGCTTGCAGCCCTATGTCCTGGGCAACACGTGCTACAATGGACAGGACAGTGGATCGCGATCCCGCGAGTGTGAATGCTTTGAACATTAGCCCTTTCTCCTCTTTTCTCTTCCATTATAGCTAGGGGCATCTTTCGCTTTCGTAGCATCAGATCTTTCTCTCCCCGGAAGAAGCAACATTCATTGGAAGTGGACCTTCTGACTCAGCTACCCCCACAGCCTATCGTCCTATCAGTTGATGCGTCATAAACTAGTGCCCCAAACCCGGAGTCACTAACCGTAATTGAATTTTTTTAAGCACTTCACTTTTTTGCCAATTTTATTTTTCAAAAAAAAGAGTTGTAAGACAGAGAAGAGAGACATCTTTAACCTCCCTTACAACTCTGGTCCTACCCACCACCCTTGTGTTTAGATTTTAAAGGAGTGAAGTGGAATGGGGCTCCTGGTATCTATGTTTTGTAGCAGTAGCAGTAAAGATGAGTTGAGGAGTTGTGTGAGTTGTGTGACTTGTGTTGAAAGAGTCAAGGTAGTTATGATAGGCTCCCACTTTTGTGTATGCTAACATTAGGTGAACATTAGAGATATTATTATAATAACAAGGAAGACAACTAGAAAGGCTATGTTTTGAAACCCAAGCAACACTCGTGTGTTATTCGAGGCCTAGATTCCTCAATCAAACCAACTTTTTATCCTTTTCTTTGGTTCTCAATCATGATAGGTATGACTAAAGAACAAGTGAAGTTCCCCTCAGTTCGTACTAATGTTCTCCTAATGTTGGCATACTATAAAGTCTAAAGTAGGAGTCTAGGAGCCAATAATAATTTCCTTAACTCTTTCTTCTCAACTCATGCACAACTCATTGTCTCTGTCTTAACTACTCCTACAAACATGGATCCCAGGAGTCCTGTTTCAGTCCACTCTTTTATTATCTAAAACATAAAGACAATGGAAATAGACACGTATAATCTCCTCCCTCCTTAAAGAATGGTCCTGCTTCTTCATCCATGATCCATAATGACGCCACTATCTGCCTCCTCAAAGCAAGCCTCAATTAAAATGCAGTTCCTTGCATCGATGTCCAAGGACGAAATTCTCATTGCAGTTAAAGCACAAACCCTTGGCGTCTCTCTTGCAACTCAATTTTAGACATCCTAAGAGTTAGATTTCTGGTGGGTTCTTCCTTGTTAGTTGACGTATTGTCCTTGAAGTCCAAAGGCATTGCTTGACTCAGACAAATTGTAAAGCTTTATACAACTGAGCCAACCCAATTGCAACTGGTAAGAAATCGAGTCTCCCAGCTAAAACATCGGCTTTAGTGCTTTCCTTCAAGCTATTAACGTAGCGGTTTACTTATCGATTTTGTGGAAGGTGGCTCACCTTGGCTAATAGCCTCTCGAATTGTGTTTGATAGTCTTGGATGAAACCATTTTTTTTTTCTTTGGTGAGCTCATGATATAAATCATGAAACAGAGTGGACCATACTTGAGTGAAGCTCATCTCATCTCGCCCAGTCTCTTGTTAAAGCAGTTGGAACCATAGCTAAGCATTGCCTTCCATATGGAATGATGCTAGAGCAACCTGTTCTTTGTCGAGAGTGCCATGGAAGGGAAAAAATTGCTTAGCCCGACACAACAAACTCATTCTATCTTCTCTGCCATTGTTATGGGGGAAATTTGACTTCACTAGTGTAGAGGCAAATGTATGATAAGATTCATGTTGTTGTGATCCCCATGTAATTCCTGTCCCTCCACCATTGCCTCTCGATGGGGTTTGAGAACTCTCTCCCGCCTCCTGAGTAGATAGCCGATAGAAGAGCTCTATCTGCTTGTCGATGATCTGTTTTTGCTCTGTCATGAAGGAACCCCCATCTTGCTCATACTTCTCAACTTCTTGATTCATTATCAGGCTCTGATACCACTTCGGTACAAATAGAAGATAACTCCTCTTGTTCTTAGTCGTACCTATCATGATTGAGAACCAAAGAGAAAGATAAAAGTTGGTTTGATTGAGGAAACAAGGCTTCGGATAACACACACGTATTGGGTGGATTTCAGAACATATCCTCTTTAATTTCCTTTTTATTATTATAATAATCTCTCCAAAGTTTACCTAACATTGGCATATACAAAAGTAGGATCCCGTCGTAACTACCTAAACTCTTTCTCAACTCAGGCACAACTCCTTAACTCTATCTTAGCTACTCCTACAAGCATGGATACCCAAGAGTCCTATTCCACTTCACTCTTTTATTATCTAAAGGGAAATTTTCTCTGACCTCCACTGTATTTTTGCTATATGACAATGTAAGACCCTCCATTTTAAGAAATACGCTCACCTCCTCTGAAACAGATGGTGTTAGAAGTGGACGCTGAGTTTAAGGTAGATGACAATTTTACCCCTAGTCACTCTCTTTAATTTCCTGCTCTCTCTGATTCTCTCTTTAAGTAATTCCAACAAACACCTAGTGTGCTGTCGACTATTGGGCTTGGAGAAGGAACACATACAATGAAATATCAAGGGTTAGATCAACTAAAACAGATCCGACAAGTAATTCCCCAGATCATCCAGAGCAAACTGAGACCAGCAGCTCACCGGTGCGCCTGAGATCCAGAGGGAGCAATGCAAGAAAAGCCTGCAAATCCTTTTGCTGTATGCTGAATAGCTACGATCGGCAGGGCATTGATGTTCAATGTAGGCTCTCTCCATCCTTTTTGATCTATCTTTGCCTCTGCTCACCCTGCATTCATTGGCATTTGGCATTTGGCAATCCATTTCAATGCGTTTGCTGATGATGGGGGTTTCAGCAAATTAATCCTTCTGAGGTGAAGCAATGCAGATGGCTTGGTTGGCGTGCAACAGATCTACTCTTGAAGTAACTCAAAATTTGTGGCTTTTGCTGCTAATGGATACCTAATTTTGTATATGGATCCATATTGATGATGAGAAGTGGATTCTAAAATTGTAACAGGAACCACACCATTTGTTGCTAGTACTAGTTCCATGGAAAGGATTTGAAAGTTTAGTTGTCTTGCACTTCAGTCTCTTCTTGCATAAAGCAACGGGATGGATTATTATAGAGAAGCAAACTGACCTGCAGGCTAAAGTCATTTTGCTTACTTCAAACATTCTTCCGAATGCAGAAATTCCTGCAAAAGCCTTATATTAACCAAGGCAAGATGTTTGATTTCAGGCTTCTAGATCCTATATATTGCAATAATTTGGCTGGTCTGGTCTTAAGGAATAAAAATAAATAGAAGATTGAGGATTTTGAATATCAATTTTAAAATTTCACTTCAGATGCTTTTTTTTCTTCTCCAGAGCTACCCCAAAATAGAAGCCTTTAATCGGGTCCAGTTAGCTATGTTCTCTTCTCCAATCACCAACTTGTAATGAGATATCACGTCATTACTTTCTTTCCCTCCCTCCCTTCTTCCTCCCCCATCTGCTATCTGCTCCCTTCTGGCTAGCTCAATTTATCGCCTATGATGAGAAGGTGAGGGACTGTTTTGATATCAGAATATGGGCTCCTGTGGGTGACTGAAGGTGCTGATTTTGATGCGGAAAGGGTTTCTAAGTGGCAGCTTCATGTGAATGTGCATTGTTGCTATTGTTGGGAACTGGTTCAGGAAATCGAAGAGAGGTTTGATTAATGGCTGCCCTGAACTTGAGAAGTGAAGTTTCTGCCTTTGGGCTTGAAATCAAGCTCTGGGTCTCGGATTGCAGCAACGATAAGGAAGTTGATGCAGACTGAGGAATGAAGCAAGCTGGGGGCTTTATAGGGTAGGAAGAATGTAAACGTTGTTGCAACCATTAATGGAGTTCAAATTTGCAGAGAACAGACGAGATTCAACTCCTTTAAAGCTTGCAAAGATGAAATGCGCGTGGGAATCCCTCCGACAATAGAGTTGTTTGCGAGATTGAGGACCCTAAATGAATCAACTGAAGTAGAGAGTCCTTGAAACCTTGTTTGAAGCGAGATTGAGAAACACCAACTTTTGATGATGGTCACAAAGCATTCTGGATAAAAAATTGTAGGAGATGAGTTGCAGAGCGTAGGGCAAAAAAAGGGTTTTAGATGTAAGGGGCAAAAAAATAACTTCACTCTTATCAAGGGTAGTTTTGACATTTAAAAACTATGATAACCTGTACGTCATACTTTAACGGAGGATAACTAATGGAATGGAGTTTAAGTGTAACAACTGGTAAACCAAAGGGGATATCCGCTAGATTGATTCCAAATGGGGGTTGCGTCATGTCTAATCGCCAAAACACAGGGAGGTTCGATAAAATTTCCCTTATTTAAAACGTAGAAGACAAAAAGGAAATAGGCATGTATCACTGGGGTGTTTGCTCATTAAAAAAAATTTGGATATAATTCTAGAGAAGTTTTGTTGACTGCATGAACAAAAAACTAATCAGTCCACTTGGTCATTTGCTAGATGACAATTTTGAGAGATATAGGAGCTTGAATAATCTTGTCACTACACTGGATGCTTAAGAGTAGCTATGCTGTCTCTGTTCCTTTGCAATACGTGTTCAGTGTCACTTCTGCCTTTTTGCCTCAAGGTGAAATCTACCCATTGCTGTATTTCATTTTATTTGGATTCAGAAGAAAATACTCATGAGTTTGTCAGTCATACTACCTGAAAGATGCCTAGTTCTGTGTTTCAATTGTTTCTACTTTCTAGTTAGAAGGAACGAAGCATGAGTTTTTAAGTTTTTGTGTGGTCAGTCTTAAAATTTTCATTCTCATGTCTAATGCTGTCTTCCTTAACAAGTTGCAGATTCTGTTGGTAATCCCTGTTGAGATTCTCCGATGGATCATCATAATCCTCACTGGTGTGGCTTCAGCTTGCTTTGTTTCTCTCAACATAAAGTCCTACATAGATGCAACCGATCTCATGGTAGTGGTGGTGGCAGCATTTGTATTGCAAGTTGCTCTAGCACTTTTCATCAAGATCTGGTTCTTCCCATAAATCTCAGATGCCACACCCAAAGGTTGAAAAGTGAGCTTGAGGTGCTGTGTTTTCTATGTTCCTGGTAGATGGCACTTTCATGGATGCAGCTATACACTCGTTCCAATGTGCAGTATTTTGAAAGAAAAAGAGATTTGACAATATAGAATCCAGTACAGCGATGGCTGCATTTGACTGAGAATTCAGTGTATTGAAGTCCAGTGAAGGCATCAGGAAAGGCAAAAGAGATGGAATTGCTCTTTGACAAATATTGGGTGTTATTGATTTTTTTTTGTTGTAATTTCTGGTTGTATGATTGAAGTCATTGAATCGTCAATGTTAGTGTTTGATAAAGAGAAATTGAAATCTAACTGTTCATATGCTTCAGATCACTTCTCCCTCTAAGCTTTGTGTATGTAATTTGAAAGATTAACATGGGAACTGTACTTATCATTCATGTGCCATTACAGAAAATGATGCATACACTGGAATTTTAAGTTTTGAAATTGTTCAGGAAGGGCCCTTTTTGGAGGTGTTCAACATTGTGGACTGAAAATTCAACCCTTGAAAGCCAGAGAAATTTTGAGGGGCAATTAGTATGTATTTACTCAAACTCCCGCCCCAAACTTTTTATCTGATTCCCCCATAAAGTAAACTTCCATCCCTCTTTTCTCCCTTGAAAATCTAAAATGTTCCAATTACCCCTCATTTGCACCCATAGATCAGAGTTTTGGCCAAAATTTCAGATTGATTTCGGCTGAAACATCTCGGTTTGTTACAAAAACGAAATGGTCCTTGCTTGCGGTACGTTTTTTTTTTTTACCATAAATCGGTTGGAATTTTCAGTTTTGGCCATATTAGGGCTTTTAACAGGTATTTTGGATGAAACCGGTCGAAATGATTTCGTCTCCTGCTCGAACATTATTGCAGGCCTTTGAAACAGCAAATTGAATCTCTCTCACTCTCGATCTCAGATTCTCATTGATAATTTCCTTGAGCTTCCATCCTTTTAATACAAAGACCCCAACTCATCTAGGTTTTGAAACCTATATGAATCGTGAGATGGTAATGTCTGCAACTTGAAATCTTCACTTTTTATTTTGGGGTTAAATCTTCATTCTGTAAACGTTTAACCATGGGATAGGCATAAAAATTTCAGGAAGAATATGCAAATAATCAGGCCAATTTGTAATGTCTCTACAACTTGAAATTTGAATTCATGAAACCTACAATTGCGATGGAAACTGCCATGTTCAACTGTTTGAGCCTGAAAACTCAGTGGAAAGTCGAAACTCCTCCATCGCACAAAGTTTCTCTGCTTTTTTTTATATTTAATTTTCAGTAGGTAAAAGGAGATAGGATTCGTAGGAGTAGTTTGAGTTATATTTGGACTCTGTATTGAGGGTTTTATTTTTTTTTTGACAGTTTAGTTTTACTTCTGTAGCTTTTCTGTTAAATACCGTAGGAAGGGTAAACCTTGAACATTGAATGAATAGAACTTTTGGGGGTTCTCTTTCGTCCCTTCTTCTCTTCCAGTAAGTATTCCCACTTCCTTTTAGTTCCTTATTCCCTCTACTCCTATTGTGATATGTTTGTTTTACTTTCCCAACTTCCAATCTGTTTGAGCAAGACTGAATGTATTCTTGTTCATCTAAATCATGAAACCATCAACAGTGATCGGTGAATTATTGTCAAACAACAAACTAGAAAATATCTGTCCAAGTAATTTACGAGTAGCATTTTATCCTTGAAATTATGTGATCCACCCTCAACATCGGTGCAAGATGATCTCCCCTCACTATCTACTTCTCATGTGAACTAAAGGCATCAATAATACCCTTTACTTATGGTTTTTGTTAATTTTAAGAACTGCACAGATCTGTAGGGAACATGCTGATATTCAAACAATGCACCTTCAGTTATTTTGGCAATTATACTATAGTTTTATTGTAGCTCCCACACGAATTTATTTCGGCACTTTCATATTACAAATTTCTACAGGGAAATTAGTCCCAGCTCCACCTAAGGTCCCTCTCTTAACTTTATATGTACAATTCCCCTCAGAATTGTACTTGATTTGTCTGACCATCCTTTAAAAACTGCCAAGAACTCTCGATTATCATAAACTACTTATCATTCACTTTCACTGCTAAATTCTGTCTTTATTCTCAATATACACATGTTAGATTAGCAACCAAATCGTCTCCTGCCGCCTGCCAAGAGAGGGATTTCAGTCGGCCCACCTCCCCATGTATTGGTAGGCTGGCCGATTGATCCCCAACCCCTTGGATCAGCCGCAGGACCCTCCTGCCGCAGCAGAAGATTTGGATCCGTTAGATTGCTGCATTAGGTTGGTTCTGATCCTAGAATTTATTTTGTTTCATTTGATCTCCATAATATAATTTATGAAGTTCAAGTATTTCCTCTGACACCAAAGTGAAGGCATTTGTAAAATTAAAGAAAAAAATCAGCTACCCCCTAAAATAGTTTCGAAACATCACCTATCATCCACATTTTTAAAAAAACATCAACTACCATCCAAACGTTTACCACTGTTAATCAAATAGATCCACTCCGTTAAGCAAATTCTGTTAGTTGCTGATGTCATCTAAAGTGAATTTGAGTTGGATAATAATACCCTAAAAGATATGTTGAAAGACGTTTTTATCCTTCTTCAGTTAAGGAGGGTAAAACCCCAAATCTCTAACTCTAAATCCCGTTTCTTCTTCTTCTCCAGATCTACCCTCCTCTTCCTTCTGAATACAAACCCTTCTGCTCCTCTTCCTTCTGAGTACTAACTATATCCGATTGTAATCAATGAACCGCCTGAGAGAGAGAATTTACAAATGAACCGCTTGAGAGAGAGATTGATTGTTGGCTAAGTTTCTTGGAAATCAAAAGAGGAATTTTCAATCGACTGGAATATTGAGATTGATGTTAGATTTATGTGGGCTTAATTAATTACCTAAACTAGTTAATTCAGTGGGAATCTGATTGACACGGTATAACCAATTTGGTTTGGTTCGTCACATGGTATGAGATAGGTTTGGTAACCCTAATTCTATTGTGGGAAGGGTTTTAGGGTTACATCTGTATTCTATAAGTACAGAGTTAGAGTCCCCACAGCCACAGTTAATCAGTTCTCTGCACCCATTAGCAAGAGACGTCAGGATATCCTCTGGAGGCTGTGGAAGACTGTAGCCGAGGGATTTCGATCAAAGCTTGGAGCGTCAATGAGCGTATGAAATTAATCTCTACACAAACAGGTATGTCTTTATGATTCATAGTTTATGGCTTCTCTATTGTGTTCTAGGGCAACTGTATGAGATTGGAATGGGTTTCATTGAAACCCTAAATACATAATTATCTAACAGTTGGTATCAGAGCCAACCATACAGACCTAGAATCGATGGAGATCGATTATAAAGACTGATAATGAATGGTCAAATTAAAAGAGAAATTTTTCTCAAGTTTTGGATCGAATCTCGATCAGATTTGTCGGAGATTTCTATAGACGAATTTTTTTTTTCCGACCAACAAAATAAGTCAAGCTACACACCGTTGGAAAGGTCTCGAAGAGACGGAGCCGGCGATATAAAAATCGGCGGCGTCGGCCGTCGGACGTGTCGACACTCTCCGGAGGAATCCGCGAGTGGATCTCACTCGCGGGTGGGAGAAAAAAAAAAAAAAGAAGAGGTCTGACGGCACCGAGTCATCGTCGGGTCGACTCGGCGCCGAATCGCTAACCCTAACGGGTTCACTGGTTGACTCGGGCCGAGTCCACCCAGCCCAGATCGGCTCTGCCAGAGTTGGCCCAGCCTGGTCAGTCAGACCCAGCCCGGGGCTGACCAGCCAGTTCAGTCCGACCCGAACCTGGAATGGATCGACCCGAAAACCCATTTTGTTTGATCCGATGGGTTGACCCACACCCCGTTTTTATGACACAGTGGGTTGACCCGAAACCCGGATTTCGACCCGGGTAACCGAGAAAATTGGACCGGGTTGAATCGGTGGTTGGCTCAACGAACCAACTCTCTGGTTCAACCCTGCCAGACCAAAGCGGTTCGGTTTGAAGGAATAAAAAAATAAAAAAAGGTTTTTAGAATATTTGGTTTGATTTAAACCGAACCAAACCGATCCTGGGTAGACCGAACAAACCGAACCGAACCAAGCCGACCCAGACAGAATTTTCTTGTAAGGGCCTATTTGGCTTCTGGTTTTGATGAAAGGACAATGTCAGATTTGACTTCCGATTTGTTTTTGGACTCTATTTTTAATGCTCTTCAATCTGATATATATTTTGGTACATTTTGATGCATTGAAAAATATGTTATTATGGAAAAATGCCTTATGTGAACTCAATTTGTAATGTTTTTGTTGATTTTTCTTAAAGTTATTGTACAAAATTGATTGATTGAGCTAATGTGCATGTTTATATAAATGTTTAGACTTATAAAATTATATTTTAAAACATTCATGGTTAAAAAATATCCCACATAAGCTGCAGTTTAGGATTTGTTCATATCATGGTGGAACTTGGTGTGACCACCAAAGTGGTAATCTTGTTTTATCATGATGTGTTTAAATTCTAGAATATGTGTTTGTAAATACTTCAGTTTCGATAATGTTCACCCAAATGTGACATTGTCCAAATTTATTCAAATTATGATGTATAACTATTATGTAAGGATTATGGTGTGACCACCAAAGTGGCAACCTTAGTTCTATCATAATATGCTCAAATCTAGCATTTATGCATTTACAAACTACTGTAAGGAAATATAGTGTTCACACAAAAGTGATAATAACATAAACTTTCACTTTTATGGATGCCACAAAGAATGACACTGTCCACCCAAAGGTGGCGTTGTCAAAGAAAATAAAGAACTCATGCACATGGTTGAAGGATTGTGGCTTTAGTGGTCTTTATCCACCCAAAGGTGGTGAGATTTTTGAAAGTCATTATCTCTTCGCAGTTATTGCACAGATATTGAGAGGACCAGTGCACATATTGTCCCAAAGGATGTGTGTGTAGTTCGATTGACTTTTCAAAGATATTAATTAGCTTGCACATGTTATGTATATATATTATTGCTAGTTAATTTTATTTGGTATTAATCGTAGACTTACAATTATTTATATTGTTGTGGACATGTAATGATTAAATATCTTAAGATGCCTGTCTTTGGCTGCCAGTTTTATGAATTGGCATGGAAACTGAAAACTAGTCTAGGATTGTTTAACCTAGATGTACTCAATAGAAAAGTTGTATTCTGATCCTTAGGGTGTTCAGTCCTTAAGATCAAGTAAAGCAATGTTCAGATGAAAAACATTGAAAAAGGATATTTCCTGAAAAATCCAAAGAAAGATTTGATTTTTTTTTTCAAGAAAGGGCAGAGAGATGTTTTATTTCTCAAGTCCATCAGTATCGGTTTTTTATGATAAAAGATGGTATTTGAATTGTGAGGAAATACAAGGTAAAGCTGTTAAGTATTAATGATAAGCTCAAGGATAAGTGAATATTTGTAGTTCTTCTTTTTTACAAATAGAACTATGGCTCCCCATGGTAAAATACTGGGTCTGATGAAACCCTTATCAAGCAACTCTTGGAGCTAAACCTTAAGTTCCTTCAACTCTATGGAGGCCATTCGATATTGTAAGCACCCCATTTTTGCCATCCCCAGTTGAACAAAGTCTTACTGGAATGTAGACAACAAAGTGGGAGAGATGAGAGAAAATTTAGAAAGTACAGGGGAGGCGAGTGAAACTCTCTCAAAAATGATAGTCGATTAGCCCCGACATGCTCTCTATAGTGTTTTGAGAATAACTGAGATGGTCCCTAGTGTCCAGGAGCCTAAGTGAAACCATACGGTAAGTAGGAGGGTCCCAATACAAGGTTTGGATTTTTGACTAAGACTTCGATACGGTTTTCGATGGGTCCCACAGTAAGGACATGGGCTACAACCTGCATGGATGCGTAAGTCTGGGAAATACCTTCAAAATGAGATTAGAATTGCTCAATTCCGATATCAAACGAAAAAGATATGATAATTTTAATCCAAGAATAAGAATAAGGGTATTTTCTAAAAATTAATGATATCCAGGGGCTTGTATGCCAATTATCGTAAGTTTAATTATTTAAATTTCATCTTCTCATATCTTGCTCATCCAACATCCAAATGAGGTGATTTCAGTGCCATTATTTTGCATGATTTCAGTGCCATTATTTTGCATTTTTGTTGCCCTACAAAGTGGACATGAAGAATTTTAGGTAGAGGTCTCCGAGGCATCCCATGCAAAGTTGCTAGCTAGATTATCATAAATTGGTCTGTTTAAAGTTCAAAAATTCATAAGTTGGCCATTTTAGGTCCAAACCAAGTGATTTAAGATCAATTATTCCTCATTTTTAGTGCTCTACAAAGTGACGTAGAAAATTTAGAACAGAGGCCATCGAAAGATTCCATGTGAAATGACAGCGAAAATAGCCTATGAAATGATAGAGAGAGAAAAACCAATCTTTGCCCAACCCAGTTCCCATATCAATTTAACCCAGTCAACTCATGTCGGTCCAACCCAATTAAGTCAGTCCGGCTCAGTCAACCTTGAATAGATCAACTCAGACCAAACCGGTTCGATTCATGTGCATCATATAGTGTATATTATGCATATATTGATATGCATGTTATATAATTTGCTATTATATATGCATACACATTATATTTATAGAGAATCTGAGAGTGAGTCGACAATGGAGAGAAGAATGGAAAGAAAAAATAATAAATAATATAGGGCAAGAGAGAGAGAGAGTCGTGGAGACCTAATTAGGGGGGCCCACTAATGTTTCGATTTAGGAAAGAGAGAGAGAGCCGTGAGAGACTTTCAAGGAAAAAATTAGAATCTGAAAAAAAAATAGAGATCTAGGATTCCGATTTGAGGAAATAAAAAGAAAAAAAAAAAGAAAAAAAAGGAAGAGAATTGTTGGTTGGACTCTAAAAATAAAAATAGAAAAAAAATAAAAAAAGGGAAGACTGAATAAAGAGAGAGAGTCGGTGGGGAGAATTGGAGAAAATAAGAAAAAAAATAGAAAAAAGGAAAGAAAAGAGAGAAAGGAAGCTCGGTGGAGATTTGGAAGAAAAGAGGAAAATTAAAAAAAGAAAAGGGAAAGAGAATCTGAAAGATGGAGAGAATCTGAGATGGGAAGAAGAACTCTAAATGGCCGAGAGATTTATAGAGGAAAGAAAAATCAGAAATCTAAAAGGGATGGAGAGAGTCTAAGAGAATTTGAGGGAGAAAAAAAACGAAAGGATTGAGTGAAGAGGGGACGGTGGAGACTCAGTGGGGGAATAAGAAGAAAAAAATCAGAAAGGGGGAACACAAGAGAAAAAGAGAAGAGAGAATAAAGAGAGAGAGCTGAACACGAAAGAAGAAAGGAAGGATGGGGAAAAGAAAAGAAAAGAGAGAGCACTCGAGATTGGAGGAGAGGAAGAAGATTGAAGAAACAGAGGCAGAAGATTAGGAAAGAGAGAGAGAAGGTAAGTCTACTTATTTTTCTGCTTTCCGTTTAGTTTTTTTATGCAAACCCTGATCTGCTCATCAACCATCGGCACCGGCCAAACCTCATTAAACATGCAGCTCATACCTTGCACATTGCTGCGACTGGACTACGACCTTCTATCATCCCATCATCGTAGCCTCGACCTGCCACTACTTCAGATCCAAATCAATAACCCAAATCATCCCATCATCTGAAGCCACACCACCCCAGCATGTATCTCCACTAAAAAAACCCATTGACTGCAGCCCATCATCCCAACCCGACTTCCAGCTATACCCAGAAAACCTGCTGCGAACCCAAGATCAACCCCAACCGACCACCTAAACCGCAACTAACATCCTGCAAACCAACCTCATTACCTGCAACCAATATTTGTCCCAATACTGCACACAGTCCCACCTGTTCATCATATCTCTCACCGAATGTACACAACCAATACACCAAGCCTACACTCGGTCATTAAACCCTCCTCTCTATAATATGTTAGATCTGAATTTAAATGTGATGAATTGATACATATATTAGATCTAAATTTTTATGTGATGAATTGATAATATGTTAGATCTGAATTTTGATTGAAATTGGTATGATTATGTAATTAGGACGAAATTGAAATTTGATCCGATTATGAAATTTTTGATGAAATTGAAATTGAAATTGATCCGATTATGACATTGTGATGAAGATGAAATTGATCCAATTATGGCATTGTGGAAATTGATTGAAATTGATCCGATTATGGAATTGTGATGAATTTGAAATTGATCCGATTGTGAAAATTGAATGAAATTGGTCCGATTGGAGAAATTGGATGAAATAGATCCAATTATGTGGAATTTTGATAAAATTAAGATTAAACCATTGATCTTGAAATTTTGATAAAATTGGATCATTGATCTTGGAGTTATGATTTGACATGTTGGTCATATTTTACCTTGATTTGAGTAATCTAAATGGTTAGATTATTAATTTGAATAAATCTGAATCGTTAGATTGTCATCAAAAGTGATGAAAATGAAAATGAACGGTTAGATTATCATGATAAGTAATTTGAACCGTTAGATTATCTTTGAGAGTGATTAAAATAAATTTGAACGGTTGGATTATCATCAGGAATGATTTAAACCGTTAGATTTCTATCATATTGTGTTTTAAAAGAATTTAAGCCATTGGATGAACATCATAAGTGATATAAATGAATATGGACCATCGAATTATCTTGATGATTGATGTAAATAAATTTGAACGGTTAAATTATGATTTTGAGAGAATTTAAACCATTGGATATTGATCATGTGTGATTTATGAGTGATATGAACCATTGGATCTTAGTTCGATCATGACTAAACCTGATGTGAGATCTGAGCCGTTGATCTTGGTTATTTTGATGAAATTTGAGAATTTGATCTTGATACATTATTGAAGAGATAAATTAAATCTAGACCATTGATCGATGATCTGATCTTGAGATATTGAGAGATTCACATTCAATCTCAACCATAGATCTAGAGAATCCCATCTGATACAGACATAATTTGATTGGAAATAATACATGAGATGTCATTTTATTTGTCTGCTATATCTTGATGCTCACATGCTTGTTCAAATGCTTGCTGTTATATTGATTCACATGCTTTATTGCTATACTTGAGATGATATATGTTGTTACTTGTCATATTTGAATGATATTTATTGGTGGCAATAACTTAATTTCTGCAATACCCTAGTCGAACTACCATATCTGTATACCTAGCAGACATATTAGGTGTGGGGACGTGCATGTAGGCATCCAAATTCATGGGAAAGGTAAAAAGAAAAAATGATAAATCTTAATCAAGAGATATAAAGCCTAGCCCAACAAATACCAAATTAGGATTTTAGGTCAAGGGTAGCTTAGGACGATCCCTACCTCTTAGCTCATTTTCCTCTAGGATACAGAGAACTTGATAGGTATGAAGTGAATCGAACCATAGAGTATTTAGTTCCACACTCTGATATTGAAAGAAGAACATGAATGAATTAAATCCGCTTCTGAACTACGCGGATCCTGATTCTTAGGACAGAACCCTAAGATACGTAGGCAGTTTGGTGAGACACCCAAACACGGTTCCACATTTCAATCTGTATAGATTAATAAATTCTAGGCTTCCTAGACCAAGGTAAAGGACACCTGAGTGATTTTATGTTAGCAAATTTTAATATCCCTAGACCAAGGTAGAGTACACCTGAGTGGTTTTAGGATAATGAATTCTAGGCTTCCTAGACCAAGGAAGAGTACACCTGAGTGGTTTTAGGTCAGAAAATTTTTAGTATTCCTTAGACCAAGGTAGATTACACCTGAGTGGTTTTAGGATAATAAATCTTAGTATTCCTAGACCAAGGTAGAATACACCTAAATGGTTTTAGGATAATAAATTCTAGGCTTCCTAAACCAAGGTAGAATACACCTGAGTGGTTTTAGGTCAGTAAATTTTAGTATCCCTAAACTAAGGTAGAGTATACCTGAGTGGTTTTAGGATAATAAATTTTAGTCTTCTTAGATCAAGGTAGAGTACACCTGAGTGGTCTTAGAATATTACCCATTCTAGCCTTCCTTAGACCAAGGTAGAATACACCTGAGTGGTCTTAGGTTAGCAAATCTTAGTCTTCCTAAATCGAGGTAGAGTACACTTGAGACTATCCATCTAGGCTTTCTAAACCGAAGTAGAGTACACCTGAGCGGTTTTAGCCATCCCTTTTGTCTTAGATCAAGTAGAGTACACCTGAGTGGCCTTAGACATACCCTTTAGTCTTCTTAGATCAAGGTAGAGTACACCTAAGTGGTCTTAGAATACTACCCATTTCATTTTCTAAACCAAGGTAGAGTACACCTGAGTGGTTTTAGGAAATCCATATCCATAACCCATCACAACGAACTACATTGTAGCTAATTTTTAGGACCTCTGAAATATATAGCAACTTGGAGGACATCTCCAACTACGGTACCACATCTTAGTTTCCTTAGGTTCTCCATATCCATATCCATACCCATATCATTATCCATATTCATTTCGACCCACATAGGCTATCTCTAGATTCAATCTCAATCATCATCAAGCATAAATCTCAACTTGAACAATTGAATCTAATGAATCTTAACCATAAATCATATCCATAAACCTTAATCACAATCCGTTCGAACTACGTTATGGACTTAATTTCTAGGATTGGAATACGTAGGCAATTTGAGATGTCTTGGACGTCTCAGATTCAGTCCATCACCGAACCATCTTTGGTTTGGTTTACTGTACATTATTTTGTTTGTTTATTTATTTTGCGAACAAGTTTGGCTGATCCTAGATTAGAAGAATTTAACAACTTGGTATAGGATTCTCCATGAGCCTTAGTCATCATCCATTAACCATGAACAGTCAGAACCATAGAGTCTAAGGAAAATAGAATCACATAGGAGGCCGATTTTCGGATCGGACAGTTTTGGGTTCCTAATACTTTCCCAAACTATACCTTGAATGCTTACCCATTCTCTAATAGGCCAAAGACAATATGTTGGGTCAAATGAGTCAATAAAAGTCTTGTCTTATGATGAGACTATATTTTTATAGGTCCTAGACCTTAATTTAGGTGGCGACTCCAAACCATTTACCGTCCATCAAAGATGGGTTGATATCCTTTGTCATCACAGATATGGGGCCTTAGAAGCTGGATGTAATCCTGAGATGAGATCAATAACAAACTCTGTCTCTCTATCAGGTGGTAGACCAGGCAACTCATCAGGAAACACATCCAGAAATTCGCAAACCACTGGCACCTCTTCCAATTTTGGTAGTGGCTTCTGTATCCAAAACTGACACCAAATTGCTCTCACATACTTGGTGTAGCAACTTGGAGGCTTGAATTGCTGTTAAGAATAGTTTACGGTGCTTTTTGGTCTTGTTGCCCGTGAATACTATTATTTCCCCATCAATAGGTTGGAATAGGATTTGACACCTAGAACATAGAACATTGGCTTGGTGTTTGGCTAGCTAGTTCATTCCCAATATTACATCAAAATCTTTCATCTTAAAGCTGACTAGATTAGCCTCCATTGATTTATCCTCTATCAGAACTTCGCATGGCCCATAATAGGTGTCTAGGCCAGCTTTAGATCCCATAGGTGTATGTACTATTAATGCACAAGTCATCTTGTGAGACGGCATTCCCAGCATAACAGTGAATGCGGGGGATACAAAAGAGTGTGTACCCCATAATCAAATAGTACTTGTGCAGGTGTACCAAAAATAGAGAGTGTACCTACACATGGTATTTTTCTTGCCTACACATGCATTTAACCAAGAAAAATGCCATGTGTTACACCACACCATGCAATTGATGTTTTCTGTATAACTTAAAAATACCCGTGACCACTCCTGGAGAACCCTCAGCATCCTCTGTAGATAGGGCAAAAACTCTGCCTTGTGTTGGTGTCGGTGCCTTCTTTGCAGTGGAACATGCTCTGGCAAAGTGGCCCATCTTGCCGTAAATGTAGCATGAGCCATAGGGCATAGATGATGCACTGGAGGCAGTAGGTCTAGGCTAAATCACCTTGGGAGCAATCATGGTTGGCCTATTCTGGATGGGTACATGCTGAATGAAGGTAGGCCTAACAGCTGGAGTGGTGGATGAGACTGTGCTGGATGAACTTAGGTATTGTGCGTGAAAAGGCTTTGTATAAGGGCGTTTGTCCATGTAGCTGATAGCCCTTTTGTAGCTTTAGTGGTTCTGCTTATACCCATCTTCTGCACTCTTGGCTGCTTGCATGGCGTCGCTATATTCAGTCAATCTCATGGATTTTACGATAACCTTCAAATCTCCTCTTAAACCTTGCACAAAGCACCTCAGATTTGATTCTTCCTCCCTTATGGAAGCAGGAGAGAAGTAGAACAACTCTTCAAACTTTTACTGGTATACCTCAACAGTTGAGCTTCCTTGGGAATGGTTGAGATACTTAACTTCTTTCTTATCCTTGAAGCTTTAGGGAAAGAAGTTCTTGTAGAAAACCTCATTAAAAATCTTTCAAGTGACCCCTCCATGTCCTTTCACTAAGGTAGGCTGGATTGCCTTCCACTAATCACACGGTACACCCTCTAGCTGAAAGGTGGCATACAAAAGTTTTTGTGCTTTAGTGCACATCGTCTCGAGTGTCTTTTCCATCACTTAGATTCAAATAGTTGGTTGCATAGGATTGTTCCTACCTCCTGTGAACTTCAACAGGTGCATGCACTGGAAGTTGCTCATTACTTTTGAGGCATCTACTTGTGGCTGCAATTGTACCCCAGCCATATCTGGATGAGTTCATACTTAAGGTTTCAGCATTGGTATAGGTGGAGGAGGTGGTGGTACAACTGGTATTCCTCTTTCATGTGCTTGCCCCTAAGCTGGTGAGATGGGGGTGTTCTTTGGATAGCCTCCATCAATCCAGTGAAGGCTGCAGCCATTGTCCTTTGTTGTTTCTCCAAGTTCCTTACTAGACCTCCCATAATGGTCACCATATCGGTTGTCGTTAGCACTAGAGGTGGTTGTGGAAGATCCACATGTGATGGGAGTGGTGGAGCTACAAGTGGTGGAGAGTTAGAACCACCATGCCCAACACTTGCTTCATCATCTTGTGGAGGGGACAATTCACACGACGCCCTCTTAACTCTCTTCTTAGAGACATTTCTCAATACAATTAGTAGGGGGAAAAATCTGTAAATGCTTGTGCATTAGTTGTCACACCCCAATTCCGTACTATTCAGAATGGTGCGTCTCTAATAGGCTGTGTCCGTTGAAAATAAAACCATACACAACCACATTCATAATCAGAATAAATACACAATAGCGGAAGTCTTAATAATAAATGAACTGAGAAATCTAACTGTGATAATCATAAATAAAATATCAAGTTATTGTTGTATCAACTGAGACATAAATGAATAAAATATCAATTACATTCCTTTAATAATTCAAAAAAACTCTAATCAAATACACATAAGTTGCACTCGCATGAGGAGTCATGCGTATACACTAAGTCTTCAGCTTCCATTGCCGCCACGTGCCCGTACACAAGAGCATTCATATAATCTTCGACAGTGGTACCTGCATCATCAACTAAAAATATTCGACGTCGAAAGGGTGAGCACACATCATGGCTCAGTGAGCAAACAAAACAATGCAACAATCATATGCATGCATTCAATTCATATCTGTGGTCTGGTAAATAAGTTTGCAATGCGCTATAGAAAGATTCAGTGGCCGCCTCACCTCTATGCACAGGGTGTGAAGGCCCGCCCAAAGGTTAATGTTTGTCGTCGTCCCCATCCACCCTACCATGGAATAGAGATAGAGCTAAAGTGCTGAGGCCCGGCCTATGACACTTCCCCTGATACTCTACCCATACCAACACGTAAGCCCCTGCTAACGAGGGCTTGCAAACTGGGCTCGCAACTAACCAATCCTAATGCCAAACAGTGTATCCAAGGCCTCACCTCAGCATCCCTCAATACGTCCATAGAGATAGGGCTAAGGCCCCCCGGTAGAGTCAGATAGTACACGGTCCGAGACCACCTCCCCTCATACACTATGACGTAATAGCTCTGCTAAGGTAATGGCGATACGATGATGTCAGTGGACAAGACTTGAGTTAGAGATAGAACTAGAGTGCTAAGGCCCGGCCTATGACACCCCCCCTGATACTCGCTCGCATCAAGCACACTAACCACACACATACATTCACATGTCTATTCCTATCATCATCATCATCATCATGTTATAAACAATAAATTTAAATATGCATGAACAGTAATAATAGAAATATTGGATGACATGTTAAATGCACATGACAAGCATACACGCATAGAATCAATCATGGCATTGGACTCAAGAAATAAAAACAGTTTATTATTAACCAATTAGTTTAGGACTTGTTCCCTCACATTTGCTTGATTGCAGATCCTCTTTCAAGCTTTAAGAATCAACTTAATATCACTATTATATCACTAGAAGACCTAAACAAGTCGATAGAGTTTAATTAGAATTAATTCCAATTTTTAAAGCTTGTTGTTAACTGGGTCGAAGCCAGGGTCAGATGTTTCATCGACCCTGGGTGCTACCACCACTATTTTGGACTTCCCGAACACTGGGGTTGATACTAGGGTCTGGTAGGGTCGATTCTCCATCGACCCCACGTGCAACCCCCCGTGGGTTTAGTCGAAATTTTCATCCTACATCCCATTCTTTCGTGTTTGGGTCATATGGCTTGCTTCTATAATCCATTTCATACATGTTCTATGGTTTATAACTATAGTTTATTCCTCTACATGGTTTTAATGATCTCCTCCAAGGTTTTCTATTGAAACCTAACCATGGATGGATGATTTGGGTTTCTCCTAGATCATACCCTCTTCATTATCTACTCTAAGGTCTTAAGAAAATTCATGGAGATGGTATCCATACCTGAGAATTAGACTTGTTTCTCCGAAGCCTTCTCTTTGGTCTTCTTCTCTACTTTCCTTCTCTTCTCCCTCTTCTCCTTCTCTTCTCTTTCTCTCAATCCAATTAGGGTTCTAAAAGGTGTGAAAGAGGCTTAGGGACGTCCTATTTATAGAGTAGAAACTCCCAAAATAAGTCACACTGAGCTTAGGAAAGAATCCCATTAAAATTTGAAAAGTTTCCAAATCACGGTTTCTGTCGGCAGACTGGGGGTCGATGAGGGGGTCGGAGATCCCGTCGACCCCTGGTTCTAAATTGTCTGACCCCCGGTTAGAAACTCAGGGTTTGACTTTTATATTGGAAGGGTCCGACCCTGCCTAGCTGGGTATGCGACCCTTCCCCCTATTTTAGTGTTTTTGGGTAAGTTTAATACCTAGGATCGTTATCTCCTTCACGCACTTGGTCCATTGGGCTCGACCATGATGGGTAGACTTGGTTCAAGGTGGTAAGACCGGTTATTTTGATACAGGTTTTACATTAGTACTATTCACATATCCAAAAAAAATGATCCAATCGATATAGTATGACATAAGGCAAGTAGGATAACCATGTACATTACGAAAAGAAAAGAAATCTCCAAGCTTACATTTAGTGTACACATCCTATATAGTAATGAGGGTAAGGTATTTGGGGGTTATAACCTTTGGTTATTCCCTCTAATTTGGGTTTTCCCTCAAATTTAAGGAGTAACTGGTGAGAAGGTCTGAGGCAAGACCATCCGGTTTAGCCTCCGGCTAAGGTCTTGAACTTACATGACTGTCGTACTTGTATGGGCAACAACCTCCTTGTGAGGTTAATAGTTGTTCTGCTTTAACTGGTATGATCTCCCTTTTGAGCTTGTCTCAGATTTCTCTATTTTTATTGGGAGCTCATCTCCATGGTTGATAACATCCTCCACCATTTGTCCTGCAACAATCAGACCTTCGAAGGTGAGGATATCTTGTCTGAATATGTATGCTTTATACACCTTATTAAGCCCCTTCATCATCATCTAAATCTGATCCATTTTTGACGGTTGATCCCAAAGTTGTGAAGCTACTTTCCTAAATTTAGTCAAGTATTCTGTGAAACCTTCATTGGGTTTTTATATCATGGTCTCCAATTGCCTCTGATGGGTCGCGATCTTAGTATTGTAAGAATAGTGGTTGGTAAAAGCCCTAGTGATGTCAGACCAAGAGTGGATCTGTCACACCCCAATTCCGATCCAACCAGAATGGTGTGAGTGAACCGTCATTGAACCAACGGTTCACACCAGGATCTCGAATAGGCCGTGTCCACTCATACAAACCCATTGCACATAACCACAATCAGAATATAAATAGTACAGCGGAAGTCTTTAAATAGAATGAACTGAGTATCTATTGATAATTTTAAATAAAATATCCAATTATTCAAATTCAAACATAAAATATAATATTCTTACATCCACTTAATCCAACCGAAAATAATTAAAATAAATAAAAATCCAATCAAAGGTACACGCAGAAAGGGCACTCGCATGAAGCGTCATGCTCGTCCTCTCCTGCCTGTACATCCAACGCAGCAACACCACCATAGGCCGGAGCGTTCATATAGTCATCCACCGTGTATCCTGCATCAACATTTAAAAACAATGTGTACACAAAGGGTGAGCTCACAACTTAGCTCAGTAAGACAATCAGACAGTTTCACAATATTATGCATGAGTAACAATCATTTTATGCTGTGGTCTGGTTTAAGTTTGCAATGTGCTATAGAAAGGTTTGGTGGCCCCACACCTCTATACACGAGTGTGTGGCACTTCATAGATCACACCCCCATTGGCCCACATGCACCCATCATGGAATAGAGATAGAGCTAAGATACCCCCGTACCTCCCCTAATGCTCTACCCATACCAGTACCTAAGCCCCTACGGCCGGGGCCTCGCAAACCGGGCCTCGCAACTAACCAATCCTATATGTCATCAATGTACGCTCTATCCCAAAGACAGCCGTCTACGGCATAGAGATAGAGCTAAGGCATCCCCGTACCTCCCCTGATGCCCTATCCGCAACAAACCCACTAGGATAGAAACATAACGCAGGTAGACCCTATCCCAACATAACTCCCTATGGCATAGAGATAGAGCTAAAGCATCGTGGACAAGCCAGTGTCGACCTCGGAGACCACAATGCCACATAACCATGGCCAGGCCAGCATCAACATCGGAGACCACCGTACCACGACCTTCCCCTGATGCCCCACCCGTACCAAGCATGTTAAGACAGAATACTACAAAAGGTGATAGTGTGAGGAGCGATCCCAGGCCCATGCCCCACTCCACACACTAACGAAAACAATCACATGCCTAACAATCACATCCTATCAATGCATGAACAATAGTAATAACTGAAAGTAAAGGATGACATGTGAATATGCACAAACATCACATCATATATATTCAGTGTCAATAACAAAGATTTACTGTCCATTAATTATTAGGTTTAGGTCAGATTCCCTTACCTGACGCTCGTTTGTTAACTTGCTCCACGTCGCAAGATCAAAACGGAAAGTCACAAAGTCCTATAATATTATTAGGGTTTCAATAAAACAGATTCCTTAAGGTTTCACGTTTGTCGGAAACCAACAAAGTCCAAAACCAGCCTTTCAGAGCTGACCGGTCGCAACATACCGGTTGCAGCTCTGTGAGCAAACTAGCAACCGGTATGGTCGACCGGTATGTCTCCGGAAGACCATACAATTGGTTTTTCGACTGCCGTCGATCGATTACCTTGGATTTTTAGGGTTTCTCCTATCCATTCTAAGTCTAATCTTTGAGTTAGAGTTATCCCCAACTCATTCGAGTCTAGTTTCGATGAATATCATCTCGGAACTCGAATCTAGGGTTTGACGGCAACTTAGGGTTTAATATCCAATTTAGGGTTTTAGATCAATACCTACTTTGCATGGTATTGATCCACCCACACAACTATCCTAAAGTCATAGGGTAAGAAGAATGACTAAAACACTTACCATTGACTGGCGTAACGTGAGCGTCGTCGAACGGTAATGGCGGCACCTCCTTCTTCTTCCTAGCTCCTTTTCCTTTCCAACCTCCTTCTCTTCTCTAGGGTTTATGAGAGATAATGGAAAGGATTTGAGGAGGTTTAAGGGTGTATTTATAGGCTAGAATTAGGGTTTAGTAACCCTATTAGGATTAGGAAAGTTCAGGCATTAGGGTTTAGGAAAATGGGACCCATAGAGATCTAATCCCGGATCTCCGCACTCAGCTGCGTAGAGCTGTCCGGTCGACCGGTCAACATAAAATGATGAATATTTGACCGTCTTTGATCCGATTTCGTACCTGTTTGTCATCCGCTCGTCCCGTCTGGCCCGGTAATGATCGAAAGACCTGCTACGACACAAAACCAAGGTTTAGACCGGGTTTACGGAGTGCGGGTCTTACAACTCCCCCACCCTTAAAAGAAATTTCGTCCCAAAATTTGCATGTATGTCTCACAACTCCCCCACCCTTAAAAGAAATTTTGGCCTCGAAATTTGAACGTACCTTGATCGTCGAAAAGGTTAGGGTACTCCTTCCTCATCGCGCTCTCCTCTTCCCAAGTAATTTCTTCAACATTTTGGCTTTTCCAATGCACCTTCACATAATGGATATCCTTGGTTCAAAGTTGTTGTACCTTTCGACTTGAGAGCATCACAGGCACCACTTCGAATGTTAAGTCTTCAGTCAAGTCTGGGGGATCAGCGATCAAGATGTGCAATGGATCTCTGACATACTTCTTCAGTAATGATACATGGAACACGTTATGAATGCTTGACATAGATGGTGGTAGAGCCAATTGATATGCTACATTACCACGTCGGGTCAATATCTCATATGGTCCCACATACCTGGGGCATAGCTTCCCCTTCTTACCAAACTGTTTCAGACCTCGCACCGGTGATACCTTCAAGAATACTTTGTCACCCACTGCAAACTCCAGATCTCGACGTCGATTATCCGCATAGTGTTTCTGTCGGACTTGAGCTGTCTTTACTCTCTCCTTGATTTGATCAATCACTCAGCAAGTTTCTTCAACAAACTCCGGTCCTACAATTCTTCTTTCTCCCACCTCGTTCCATAACAGAGGTGTACGAAACTTCTTCCCATAGAGTGCTTCATATGGGGCCATCTAAATTGTAGCCTGATAACTGCTGTTATAAGCAAACTCGATAAGTGATAGTTTCTCATCCCAAGCTCCCTTGAAATCTAATGCACAAGCTCGGGGCATATCTTCTAAAATTTGAATAGTTCGCTCTGACTGTCCATCCGTCTGAGGGTGAAAAGCTGTACTGAACTTCAACTTTGTTCCCATAGCTTTCTGTAATCCTTCCCAGAACTTTGATGTAAAACGGGGATCTCTGTCAGATACTATACTCTCTGGGACGCCATGAAATCTGACTATATTATCAACATATAACTTGGCCAGCTTCTCCATGGTATACTGAGGTCTGACCGCAATGAATCGAGCTGTCTTTGTGAGTCGATCTACTATTACCCAAACTGCATCCACTGACCTTGGTGTCAAAGGTAGGCCAGTGACGAAATCCATGGTAATGCAATCCCACTTCCATGCAGGTTCCGGTAATGGCTGTTGTAAACATGCGGGTCGCTGCCTTTCTGTTTTAACTTGTTGACAATTCAGACATTGGAACACGAAACGAGCTATATCTGCTTTCATACCCCTCCACCAATAAAGTCTTCTTAAATCATGGTACATTTTGGTACTTCCTGGATGTACCGAATATGGAGTGTAATGAGCTTCAATCATAGCTCGATCTCTGATATTGCAGTCTTCACTCTCAGGTATACATAATCGTCCACGATACCTGAGTACCTTGTCTGAATCCAATGTAAATTCAGGATTGCTCGTACCCTTCTCTAAGTCTTCTTGTACTGTCTTGAGATGTGGATCCTGTAGGATTGCTACATTGACTTCATCAACTAGATCCGGTGACATCTTCAAAGCTGCGAACATCATGGTGAACTTATGAATTAAGCCTTGCTCAACTGGATCTTCTGCAGTCTCTATTATATACTCTTCATCGCCTTCAATTGAACTTGAGGCTACGACACATAATGCAGCATTTGCACTTGGTCCTGCCTCAGGTTTCGATGCCCACCTTATGCTTAAGGCGTCAGCCACAACATTTGCTTTGCCCAGATGGTACTGGATGTCACAATCATAATCTTTTAACAATTCTAACTATCTCCTCTGTCTCATATTCAGATTCTTCTGAGTGAAAAATTAAGTTAAGCTCTTGTGGTCTGACTTGATCTGAAACTTCTCACCGTACAAGTAGTGTCTCCAAGTCTTGATTGCATGTATAACCGCTGCTATCTCTAAGTCATGCGTAGGATAGTTCTTTTCATGCTCTTTTAACTTTCTTGATGCGTAAGCAATCACCTGTTCTCCTTGCATCAATACACACCCGATACCCAACCTGAAGCATCCGTATATAATGTGAACAGTACGCTTGGTTCTGGGATGGTCAAGATAGGAGCAGAGACTAGTCTTGACTTCAAAGTCTGAAAGCACTTCTCGCACTCATCTGTCCATATGAATTTCTCCCCCTTCTTGGTCAATCTAGTGAGTGGAACAGTGATCCTGGAGTAATCTTCCACGAATCTTCTATAATAACCAGCCAACCCAAGGAAACTACGAATCTCCGCAACAGATTTCGGTGCTTCCCATCCTACTATAGCAGCTATCTTACTTGGATCAACCTTGATACCGTCTTTAGATACTACATGGCCCAAGAAAGCCACTTCCTTCAGCCAAAACTCACACTTCTTGAACTTAGCATAAAGCTTTTCTTGTCTTAGCCGTTGTAGGGCTGCCCTCAAATGTGTTGTATGAGTCTCCATGTCCTTTGAGTAGACTAATATGTTATCGATGAATACGATGACCGAAGTGTCCAACATATCATGAAACACTCGGTTCATCAGTTCCATGAATGACATGACTAGAAACTCATAATGCCCATACCTCGTCCTGAAAGCAGTATTCGGAATATCTCCGGCCTTGATCTTCAGTTGGTGATACCCCGATCGGAGATCAATCTTCGAGAAAACCTTTGCACCCTGCAATTGATCGAACAGATCATCGATTCTAGGCAAAGGATACCGATTCTTGATTGTCAACTTGTTCAGTTCACGGTAGTCAATGCGTAGTCTCACACTTTCGTCTTTCTTCTTGACGAATAATACAGGTGCTCCCCAAGGCGATATGCTAGGTCGTATGAAACCCTTATCTAACAATTCTTGTAATTGGGTCTTCAACTCCTTTTACTCGGTAGGGGCCATTCTGTATGGTGCTTTAGACACCGGCGCCGAACCTGGCATAAGGTCTATTACAAACTCTGTAGCCCTGTCCGATGGTAGACCTGGAAGCTCCTCTGGAAATACATCTGGGAACTCTCGAACCACATCTATATCTTCCATCTTGTGTGACTCCGCCGTGATGTCGACTACAGATACTAGATACCCCACTCCCCCTTTCTCTAAGCATCGCTTGGCTTTTAGGGCGGAGAGGATCAGCTTCCGCTTCCTAGATAGCTTGATCCCAGTGAAGCTATACTCCTTTCCCTTTTTATCTGTAATCACAATCTTCCTTTCACCACATAATAGGATAGCTGAATGATGGCCTAGCCAATCCATTCCCAAGATGACATCAAAGTCTGCCATCTCTGATACCAAGTTGTCACACCCCAATTCTGATCCAACCAGAATGGTGTGAGTAAACCGTCATTGAACTAACGGTTCACACCAGGATCTCGAATAGGCCGTGTCCACTCATACAAACCCATTGCACATAACCACAATCAGAATATAAATAGTAGAGCGGAAGTCTTTAAATAGAATGAACTGAGTATCTATTGATAATTTTAAATAAAATATCTAATTATTCAAATTTAAACATAAAATATAATATTCTTACATCTACTTAATCCAACAAAAAATAATTAAAATAAATAAAAATCCAATCAAAGGTACACGCAGAAAGGGCACTCGCATGAAGCGTCATGCTCCTGTACATCCAACGCAGCAACACCACCATAGGTCGGAGCGTTCATATAATCATCCACCGTGTATCCTCCATTAACATCTAAAAACAATGTGTACACAAAGGGTGAGCTCACAACTTAGCTCAGTAAGACAATCAAACAGTTTCACAATATTATGCATGAGTAACAATCATTTTATGTTGTGGTCTGGTTTAAGTTTACAATATGCTATAGAAAGGTTTGGTGGCCCCCGCACCTCTATACACGAGTGTGTGGCACCTCATGGATCACACCCCCATTGGCCCACATGCACCCATCATGGAATAGAGATAGAGCTAAGATACCCCCGTACCTCCCCTGATGCTCTTCCCATACCAGTACCTAAGCCCCTATTGGCCAGGGCTCGCAAACTAGGCTCGCAACTAACCAATCATATATGTCATCAATGTACGTTCTATCCCAGCACAGCCGTCTACGACATAGAGATAGAGCTAAGGCATCCCCGTACCTCCCCTGATGCCCTATCCGCAACTAACCCACTAGGATAGAAACATAACGCAGGTGGACCCTATCCCAACATAACTCCCTACGGCATAGAGATAGAGCTAAAGCCAGTGTCGACCTCGGAGACCACAATGCCACATAACCATGGCCAGGCCAGCATCAACATCGGAGACCACCGTACCACGACCTTCCCTTGATGCCCCACTAGTACCAAGCATGTTAAGCCAGAATACTACAAAAGGTGCTAGTGTGAGGAGTGATCCCAGGCCCATGCCCCACTCCACACACTAACGAAAACAATCACATGCCTAACAATCACATCCTATCAATGCATGAACAATAGTAATAACTGAAAGTAAAGGATGACATGGGAATATGCACAAACATCACATCATATATATTCAGTGTCAATAACAAAGATTTACTATCCATTAATTATTAGGTTTAGGTCAGATTCCCTTACCTGACGCTCGTTTGTTAGCTTGCTCCACGTCGCAAGATCCAAACGGGAAGTCACAAAGTCCTACAATATTATTAGGGTTTCAATAGAATAGATTCCTTAAGGTTTAACGTTGGTCGAAAACCAACAAAGTCCAAAACCAGCCTTTCAGAGCTGACCGGTCGCAACATACCGATTGCAGCTCTGTGAGCAAACTAGCAATCGGTTTGGTCGACCGGTATGTCTCCGGAAGACCATACACTTGGTTTTTCGACTGTCGTCGATCGATTACCTTGGATTTTTAGGGTTTCTCCTATCCATTTTAAGTCTAATCTTTGAGTTAGAGTTATCCCCAACTCATTCGAGTCTAGTTTCGATGAATATCATCTCGGAACTCGAATCTAGGGTTTGACGGCAACTTAGAGTTTAATATCCAATTTAGGGTTTTAGATCAATACCTACTTTGCATGGTATTGATCCACCCACACAACTATCCTAAAGTCATAGGGTAAGAAGAATGACTAAAACACTTACCGTTGACTGGCGTAACATGAGCTTCTTCTTCCTAGCTCCTTCTCCTTCCTAGCTCCTTCCCTCCACCTCTTCTCTTCTCTAGGGTTTATGAGAGATAATGGAAAGGATTTGAGGAGGTTTAAGGGTGTATTTATAGGCTAGAATTAGGGTTTAGTAACCCTATTAGGATTAGGAAAGTTCAGGCATTAGGGTTTAGGAAAATGGGACCCACAAAGATCTAATCCCGGATCTCCGCACTCAGCTGCGCAGAGCTGTCCGGTCGACCGGTACCATCGACCGGTCAACATAAAATGATGAATATTTGACCGTCTTTGATCCGATTTCGTACCTGTTTGTCATCCGCTCGTCCCATCTGGCCCGGTGATGATCGGAAGACCTGCTACGACACAAAACCAAGGTTTAGACCGGGTTTACGGAGTGCGGGTCTTACAGGATCTGTGAGGGATTCAGATTCGTGAGCCACCTATGTGCCCCTCTAGTTAGTGAGAATTGGAATGCCTATCTCAGTTGTTCATCTGTAAAATCATGCGCTTGCCTTAACAGTCCCATGGATGACCTTAATTGTGTCTTAGGATCCCCTGTCCCGTCGAACTTTTCAATGGTCCATTTAAGCTTTATTGGTAACTTGGCTTCTGGGAAGAAACATAGTCCTTCTGAATATATGATCTAGCTCTCTACTCCCTTTAGGCCTCTCAGTATCTGTTCTACATGGCTCAACCGGTTCCTATATGGATCTTCAATTTTTTTTCAGTTTCTTGGTTAAAGGAGCCTTCTGGATGATTGACGATTGTTTGCAGATAACTTCTCCCTCTTCCTCTAAAATAAGGTTCGAGAATAGAGCCGACATGTTTATTTTAGGGGTACCAACCTTTGGGGTGGAGGGTGTGTCCTCCTTCTCCATCAGTACCTTCTGTATACATTGCATCATATTTGCCATCATACTCATGGTCTTTTCTATCTTGGCCACTCGGCTTTCCATCGAACTCTGAGGTTGATTACGATGTGTTGACACCTCTACTACAAAGGCAGATACTAGTGTTGTAATATTAGAATTGTTATATATCTTCCTAATAGTCACCACAAGCTAGATTCCCCCGTAATTATGGAAAATCTAAGAAGGTTGAAAGATCACATACTAATTTGAGGATTCAATCTTCTTTCTCTCACATTTTGATATTTTCTCTTTTGCTCTCTTACACTCTATTGAAAATTTCAAAATGACCTGTTTTTATCTTGGGCTTGGGTTCTTAATGTCTAACCTGACGACAACAAACCTATAGTCTCTGCTAAGTGATTGAGTCCACCCATTTTCATCTTCACCTTTGGTTACCAACTAATCCAATTCATCTTGATTCACTTAGTCTTCCCTTATCACCTTATACTCGTTATTCTCTGGTATACTTGTTACCTAACATCAATGAACCAAATACCCACCGTGAATGAGTAAAACCAAATTATAGATTTTAAATCCGATATTAATTGTTTTTTTTTATATAGTTTTGATAGGATGATTGGGTCTATTTCTAAATAGCAATTGAAAGCTTGTTTATACATGTCTTTACACTGAACAGGTTTGCTTTAAGGTATAGATTAAGATCTATTGGATTCAAATAATACCAATCGATAGAAATGCATCATATCCACATGGTGCCAGCCAATAGGAACAAAAAACATCAACCTGCTGTCAGCACCCCGATTTTGCCACTGCGGGGATCCCCGCTCTCATTGAGGTACCATACGCAATGAGAGGGGTGAAAAAAAAATGTGTCTGATCCCCTCTTTAGGGGATCAGAGCCCAAAAAAAATAAAAAAGGGAAAAAAATACAAAAATCTCTCTGATCCCCAAAAGAGGGGATCAGAGACAACAAAAAAAAAAGTGTCTGATCCCCAAAAGAGGGGATCAGAGCCCAAAAAAATAAAAAAAAATAAAAAAAAATAAAAAATATAAAAATAAATCCCGATCCCTAAAAGAAGGGATCGAAAACCAAAAATAAATAAATAAATAAATAAATAAGAAAAGAGCAGAGGAGAAGCAGAGAGAGGAGGAGAGGCGATGAGGGAGAGATTTGCAAGGGAAGAGGGGAGGTCGACACCTCAACCCTCCTCCCTGAAATTTCTCCCGCAAAGCCGCTGGTCCCCCGGCTTCTCTCCAGTCACCTCAACCCCCCTCCATCGACATCTCATCAATGAAGGTCTGCCGAACAGAAATAAAAGGGAAGAAGTCGTAGCAGAAAAAAAATCAGGGAGAAAAAAATAAGAGGGAGAAAGAAGAAAAGAGGAGAAGAAATCAGGGGAGACAGGGAGAAGTAGAGAGAGGAAGAAGAAGCTGTAGTGGGGAGAGAGAGAAAAAAATCAGGGAAGTAGAAAGGGCGGCAGCAGCAAGAGGAGGAAGAAGAAGTAGCCGGAAGGAAAAAAAAAAGAGAAGAAAAGCAGAACAGAAGGGAGAAGAAAGAAGAAGAAGGGGAGAAGAAAGAGAAGGGGAAGGAGGCAGCAGCAGAGCTGCTGGCCCAAAAAAAAAAGAGTCGAAAGAAGCGGAAGAAGAAGGCGGCAGCAGAGCCGCCGTCACCGAAGAAAAAAAAAACAGAAAGAACAGCAGAGAGAGAGCAGGAAAAGCTGAGAGGAAGGAGAAGAGAGAGAGCAGGAGAAGAAAAGAGAGAGCAGCGGTGAGAGGAGGAAGAAGCCGTAGGAGGAAGAAAGAGAAGAGAGAGAGAGAGCAGGAGAAGAAGAGAGAGAGCATAAGAAGGGGAGGGCGGCAGCAGCACAGCCACCGCCACCGTGGAAGAAGGAGCGGCTCCCCAACCTTGCCGGCGATCTCGGTCGACAGGTAATTCATGTCGATTTTTTTTTTTTTTTAAAGATTATTTTGGTTTGTTTTGGTTTAGGTCAGGGTCTAGTTTGGTTTGGAATAAGTTTGGTCCATGTGTTTGGGGTGATCCAGTTGGTTGTCTGGTATGGGTTCGGGTTTAGTCTAAGGGCATGTTTATTGGTTGGTTTGGTTCAGGTATGGGTTTAGGCTTAGGTTGTCACACCCCAATTCCAAACTGTTCAGAATGGTGTGATGAACCGCCAAATAACCAACGGTTCAACCAGGATCTCTAATAGGCTATCCCCGCATTATCCAAACTTTACACGCATCCACAATCACAATCAGAGTAATACACAATAGCGGAAAATTTATAAATAATATGAACTCGAGAACTAGAATAATACCCATAAATAATATCAAATTATTCTGTGTTTAACTAAGACATAAATATTTAAATACCAATACATGTCTTATAAATCCAAAAAAGAACCTACAAAAATATCTATCGAATACACACGAGTTGCACTCGCAAGAGGAGTCGTGTGTATCGCCTTCACCCAACTTCCACACTGCTACAGCTTATACACGCCGATGGTTCATATAATCTTCATTTGTATAACCCTGCATCATCAACTAAAAATATTCGACGCCGAGGGGTGAGCACACAACACGGCTCTGAGTACCAAAAGAATGCAACAATACATATGCATGCAAAAGTCAATTCATATCTTTGTCTTGGTTTATAGTTTGCAATGTGCAATAGAAAGGTTGGGTGATCAAGTTAACGGTTATTGATACCGCCGCCCCCCGGAACGCTATCGCGCCCCCCCCCTCCTACATTATCAACAAAGGTAACGTATCTACGCCAAAAACCCCCCCTTAAATAAAATATTTTTTTATAACGCTACCCCCTTCCCTTCTTTATAATGTTATTCATTGCTAGCAAACCTAACAAAGTCGATAGAATCTATTAAAATAAAACATTATTTTAAAAACCCTTTTGTCAACTAAGGGTCGCTTGGTCGATGGGTCCATCGACCCTCCCTCATCTCCCCCCTTCCGGGGGGGCGGTTGTTGGGCCCCTTGGTTGTTTTTCCCCCCGGGGGCCCCCTTTGTTTCCCTTCCTCCTTTCCCCTTTTCCCTTCTTCGGGTTTAGGCTTAGGTTGGTTCATATCATAGCTTAGGTCCTCCTATGGTTCCATAAACCAACCTTTTGTCTAGGCTTAGGTGGGTCTAATCTGGTTCAGGTTTGTTCAAGTTAGGTTAGAGTATGGATTGGGCTAGTATAGCTAGGTTCTGGTCCTGATTAGGTCTGATCTAGTGTGGTTCAGACCTATGTAGTTTCAGACCTATATGATTTTAGTTTATTTATTTATTTTTTTTTAATTTTTTTTAAATTTTTTTATTTTTTAGTTTGGTGCTTATTTGGTTCATGTTAGTTTGGGGTCCATTTGGTTTGTATAACCTCATTTAGTTTGAGATTTAGGTTTCTTGTCTTTTGAATCTATTTTCTTCCTAATCTATTTTTCTTGCTTTGTTTGGGATTTTTCGCACCTGTTTTGAATTTGGTTTGCTCCATATGGTTTAATATTTAGGGATTAATGTAGAAGTTGAACATTATTTGCATGTATGATTGATTTAGATTAATTTGTTATGTTTAAATGCTTATGTTAACATGTGATTCCCACCCCCAAAAATGTATTCTCATTTGAATGTCCTCCTTGTAATAGATGTATGTTAAGGTACTCCTTCCCGCAATGTGATTGGCTAGGGGACTCCAAAGAGTCCGACCCCTTGTGGGCTCATTTAAAATGAGCCCACCCAACCCTAGGATTGGATCCAAGAGTGTGGAAAATCGTTGTATCAAAAATGTATATTAATGAAAATGTGCGATTGGGTAGATGTATGCATAGGATTGGTAGTCCGACGGACGGTCCACCTGGGCATCCCGAATGTGGGATATGAGTGAGATATTAGTGTACCCCGTGTGTGGGGAGCTGAGGCATTTGGCCTTTCCTGAGTGTTGCCACGCGTGTCCATGGCTCGTCAATCCATGGAAACTACGCTTGACCTGATTTTGGAGAGACAAAGGTCTCGAGGGATACGTAGGCTGTGGGGGAGTTTGGTCGCTCCACGCTCGGTCAAATTGAGGTAAGTTCCATGTATTATGGGAATACCTCACCGAGGGGACTTCCTTGTGATAGGGAGTATCTCAACACTGAGATGGGTCCCACTGTTGTGGGGACATCTCTCACCATCGGATGTGTTCCATGATTATGGGAGCATTCATCGCTTGTGATGCGTTCCAATATTTTGGAAGCGTCCCTCTTCTCTTGCACACACTTGGTACGTACACACCCGCCCGAACTACGTTTGGCCTGATTCTCACCGTACAGGGATACGTAGGCGGCCTGGGATTTTCCCAGACCTCGGTCATATGTTATATATCATTTTTTTTCTTTTCTTTGATTTATGATTAAACTATTCTTTAAATTCTTTGATTCATTTTGTAATTATTTTTCTTGTTTAATTTGTTTAATTTCAGCTTATGCCATGCCTAGTTAGCAAAGAACTAGAAATTAACTTAGGATTCCCCCTTCTACCTTGTAATGTATTTAGATAGCCCCAAACGTTCATAAACTATAGGAAATGATAGGATTTAGGGAGATCGGTTTAACCGGGCAAGTTGGGTGCCTAACACCTTCCCAACTCGTAATTTGGCACTTACCCGCCTTTGGTGAGACAAGATAGCCGTTCCATTTACGCGAGTCAATAGTGTTCCTCCATTGAAGGATATCATTTATAGGTCCTAGACCTTATCTAGGTGGCGACTCCAGTCTTCTTACCCTCCACTGGCATGAGTGGATGGGATCTGAAGGTGAGAACTTTCCAGATCCCAATTTGAGTGTAATGACAGTAGACAACTTTAACTATATGAAAGCTCAACTTTTAAAAATGAGGATAAATCTAATTAAATTTTTAAAAAGATTATTTTTTCCCATGTCCTCACAGTGGCGACTCCGCTGGGGATATTCATGCCAGACTCCAGATTGTAAATCCCTATCCCTTTCTCTTTATGCATAAACTTGTATCTTGGGGCTTTTGGTTGTAGTTAGGTGTAGAAGTAGCGAAAACCATTGCTTGTAGCCTTGATTGTTTAGGTGCATTGTATACATTGCTGATTATTTTATGATATAGTGATATCATGGTTCTCGAGATATTGGTTACTATTGTTACAAACCTCGTGGTTAGTTGAAACGGGCTCCAGTGTATATTGGATGACCTGCCAGGCAAAACCACAACCTTGGCCTATACCTGCGGCTATGCGGGTATATAAAGGGATGTAGGTGTCTTTGACTCATCGTGTATACGGTGATAGGCATTCTTATCCTTGTCAAGGTAGCCTTGTCATGTCCCATTATCACATTATTGACACTTGTATGCTTGATTCATCTCTGAACACCTAAGTGTTGTCTTTACCCAGTTTCACCTCGCTTAACGCAGGTGGTCACTGATAAAGCCATCACTCATTTGTTCAAGATTGAATCAAAATTCTTTGATATCCTGTGCGTGTCCTTTTAGACGGTAAATCCCTCATAAATCCAATGATTCCAATGTGTTCATTTGGTTGGAGTTTCAGCCAGAGATATAGTCTGTTTCACAGATACCCTCTTGCTAAAAACCAACCAAAGAATCAATCTGAATCACCAGAATTGGCGAGGATTAACTTAATGGAGTTCTTGCACAGAGCTAACCTTTTGTTTGGTTGAGTCAGCATGATTGTACATGTGTATTTGTTCATGGACATGTGTATTTGTTCATGGTCTCAACCCTGTGTGTTCAATGTATTTTATCTTGTTTTAGATTTAATTTTTTTCAGAATCTCCTGAGTGTCTCCCTCATTATCCACCGTCTGAGTAAGAGACCTTGTCTCTTGGAAATTGCCTAGGGCTCCTCTCTTTGAGTCTACCTAGCCATTGATCTTAGCTCTTAAAGATTAAATGGAAATTATGGGAAAGAGCAAGAGTTAGTGTCGAGTACTATTGAGGATATGATTCCTAGGTTAGAACATGTTGTCTATGTCCTAGTGAAGCCTATCCATCAAAGCATACATGTCTGGGCAGCAACAACTGCCCATGCCCTAAGAGAGTATGTGAGAGAGTTGGCAAGGTACCATCCCCCTAGGCTGTTTCCACCTAGCCTTGTTTCATCATCTTCAATTCATATCATGATCCATCATGAAGGTGTAAAATATTCTGGTTATTATATGTCTGTTGCAGGCAAAGAGCATAATGTTAGGAATCTTGTATGTCTGTCATTCTTTGTTTTTGTCAAGATAGAGACTCATCTTTGTCGTTCTTTGTCTCTACTAGGTAGAGTTTGTATTCTTGTAATTACTCGTCTCTACTAGTTAGTTTTATGGGTTTTTCATTCCTGTCTCCACTAGTTAGGGTCCTTGTATGTTTATCATTTTTGTCTCTACCAATCAAGGACCGATTGTTGTCATTCTTTGTCTCCACTAGATAGAGCCTAATTCATTTTGGTCACTCGTTGTTTTTACTTATTAGGGTTTGAACTTTTGGTAATTTTTCTCTCTAGTTAGGGCTTATTTTGTGATTCTTCGTCCTTACTAGGTAGAGTTTGTATTTCCTGTAATTATTTGTCTCCACTAGTCGGGGCTTTGGTAGGTTTGTCATTCTTTGTCTCTACTAGGTAGGGTGCAATTGATTTGTTGTCATTCTTTGTCTCTACTAGGTAGGGTGTAATTGATTTGTGTGATTCTTTGTCTCTTTAGCGAGAGGCTGTATCTTCTGTGGTTATTTGTTTCTATTAGGTTAGAGTTTGTATTTTTGTGATTCTTTTCTCTTTAGCTAGAGGCTGTATCTTCTGTGGTTATTTGTTTCTATTAGGTTAGAGCTTGTATTTTTGTGATTCTTTTCTCTTTAGCTAGAGGCTGTATCTTCTGTGGTTATTTGTTTCTACTAGGTTAGAGCTTGTATTTTTGTGATTTTTTGTCTCTCTAGCTAAAGATTGTATCTTTCGTGGTTATTTGTTTCTATTAGGTTAGAGCTTGTATTTTTGTGATTTTTTGTCTCTCTAGTGAAAGGCTGTATCTTTCGTGGTTATTTGTCTCTACGAGGTTAGAGCTTGTATCTTATGTGATTTCTATGTCTTTCTAGCTGGAGTTTATTTTCTTGTGGTTATTTGTCTCTACTAGGTTGGAACTTGTATTTCTGTGACTCTTTGTCTTAGCTAGAGTCTGTATCTTCTGTAGTCGTTTGTCTCTACAAAGATTTTTCATTTTCTGTGATTCTTTATCTCTAATTGTTAGAGCTTGATGTATCATTGTCACCCTCTGTCTCTATCAGTTAGAGCCTAGTGTTGTAGATCTAGAATTGATGATTGAGAATAGCAAGAGAGCAGTCTTCTCCTTTTCTTTTTTTTTCTTTTTTTTTGGTTTGGCAAAAATCTTCAAATCTTATCTTATTGGAGTAGATTACCTCCTCTGTTGGAGTCTCTAAAAGTGTGTTTGTATCATGAGCAGTTAGTGTCTACCTTTTCTCATCATGGGATGAAACCCAGGCAAGAGATATCCTCTTTTCATTGGTCGAAAATCTTAACTAAGGAGACTTCTTAGAGTAGTCATTGTAGATTCCATCGAAGTCCTATCCTAAGTTCTAGATCATAGGGAAATCATGAGTTACAGCAACATGCTAGGCTTTTTGGTAATTGTGCCTCCTTGATTGACAAAGTTAATTTTGGACTGCTGAGTACAGTCTGACGGAGTTAATTTCAGACTCCTGAGTACAGTTGTGCCGTCCATCCAAGATTAATCAAAGAACCCTGACTCAGAGACCATCCCAAACTCTCAGGGGTTGCATTTTCCTCCCAGAATTATCTATGATAATAGAGGATCCCTTGTGGCTATTATCTATCTCAACAGTGGGATAACCTAATTGATGAGTTTAATGAACCAGGCTAGGATATAGAAGAGTGATCCCCATTAAGGATAACCTAAAAGATGAATTTTAATGAACCTGAATTGGGGTATTGATCAGAGTGACCGGCATCACGGGTAACCCAATAATGAGCTTTTATGGACCTAAACTGGGGTATAGTTGAGTTTGGTGTGCATCAGGCACATATTGGTAGGTAGGCGCGATGAGTCCTACTAGTGGTAGCCTAGGTGGAGATTTAGTCCCATGTCGATCATTGTTGGTGCCAATGGTGTTGCACTTAATTGGGGTTTGTTTAGATAAGTTGTTTTGTCTCGGCTTGCTATTGGCTGTATCTGATAGGTCGACCATATTTGGGCTTGAGGCTGATATGTCTATAGGTAATCCAGTCCAATTTGCTCTGTCTAATAAAAAAAATAATCCCACTTGGGACTTCAACTATTGAGCTTTATAGCTTCCGAAACATTTTTTTCCAGTTTGATATTCTTTCCACTTCCATGCCCTCGGTCAATTCTAACTCCGATGATGATTGGGATGATGAGCCATCACCTGAACTTCTACGCCACCTGGCCTTTTGAGAAAAGAAAGTCTAGCTCGTTTGTGAAAAACTGCAAATGATTGATCCAGAAACACAAAAGCTGTCTTGGAGAGATAGTTTGGCAAGTTTCAAAGGTTCAAAAAGCCACCCTTGATAAACTAAAAGAGCTCCATGAGATGTTGTCAAAGGGCGTCGAGCAATCCTGGACTTATTCTAGTGGTTTTGATTGGTTTTACAAATGAGATGAGATGCCTTATGGATTTGGTCTAGGTCAAAGATATCATCATTGAAAAAAAAAATGAAAAGAAAAAAAAAAGAGAAAAAAACAGAAAGGAGAACATGTGTTGTGTTCATGTTCTTATTATCAGACACATGTCTCCTTACATCATGGATCGTAGCGATCACTACAGTGAGCAAAATTAGTTATCCTAAAAAAAAAAAAGGGATATAGTCAAAGAAGATACCGATTGGGGTTAAATGAGCAGCTTTGCTGTATCAATTTACAAAAGATGAATTTTGACTGAGGTAGCACCATCCTTTTCGGTCTGTAGTGTGGAATTGTTGTCGCTTCTTGAGTTGAAGATACAGTCCCCAAAGATCCTCATGGACCAATGGCTTTCAAGAGCAGGGGCCTTATATTTGAGGTACATCATTACAACTTGATCGAGCAAAGAGTAATCATGTATTGCCTCCACATCCATTAAAAAAAAAGCTCAAAAAAGAAAAGAGCCGAAAAAAAGGGACAAAAAAGAAAAAAAAAAAAAAGGCCATACAAAAGTATAGATGTGGGATGGCATTTTTCATTGCATTTGGAGAGTGGGTCAGTTGTCATGCTTCACGTTGTATTTACTTTCTATCAAGGCTCAAAGGTGAGTCGGTTCAATAATTTGTGCATCAATATATGGTAATTTCCTCTGGAGCATCATGGGGAGTATTGATTGTTTGCAGTGCTTCACGACGTGTGTTAGGATAGATTTTCAATTTTGGTCGCTACATCCCGCCTTTACAGGGGGTGGTCTTATCATTTTGTCATCATCAGAGGATGATTTCTCATCGACAAAAAACTCTTCCTCCTGTCCATCAATCCGACGGTCTTCCGTGAGTCTTCATTAGAAGCCGTTCATTCAATCATTAAATAAGTTTATGACGCCGTCTCTTGTGAACGCGTCATTCTATTTGTGTATAATTTTGTTCAAATAAATCTGACTGGAATTTCTATCGGTCGTTCATTGTTTCAACGGTGTCCAAGAATTCCAAAAAGTCCATTTTCGCTAGCCAATAAGATGGTATCTCCTCAGTGGGATTGACCATTCTACATAAATAACAAAAACTCTCCCCAATGGTGGACCCATGTGGGCAGTTTCTTATCTGTCCTGTTGGACCTTCAGCATCGTATTGTATATGGATTTATAAGTTTTGAGCTCAGTTGTGGTTGTATCTACTTTAGCATTGGAAAATAACTTGTCGAGACACATATGTACTGTCTAGCATCTCTAAGAGGGGAAAGCGTTATTTGGTGCTATGCTTAATTCTGATGTGGGGCGTCTCCTATAGGTTGCTTCTAGCGATGACCCAAAGAGCCGTTTGTTTATCGATGTGTGCCATTGAAAACTTAAACTCTGGGATAAAATTGTCATTGTCTTGATATCATGAATATGGGAGGCTCATTGTGAGTCCAGACCATTTTGAATATGCCTAAATCTACTGGCGACAGTTCGCAACATTAGGACCCTTTGTTTAAAATTGTAATTGGGTTTAGTTGTAAAGAAAAATACAAAAATTGGATGGGATAACCATGTTTGCCAGTCACAGGGAAAGGACTGTGTTAGTCATTTGTTCAAGGTGCGATCTGTGTAATTTTGGCAAAGGATGCAAAGCATGTTGAGTCTATCCTCCATAGGACTGAAGAAACTTTCTCTCATCCTGGAGTGAGTCATGTGTGGACAAAAATAATTAAATCATTTCTCTTTCTTTTTGGATTTGGGAGTAGCATTCACTGATGAATACAGTTTTCAAATCATTCGTTGTCTGCTTGTGTTTCCAGAAACTTCATTGGGATCTCGTGTTCTATGTGGCCAAGTTCATCAGATTCATTTTTATCATCCATGGGGGATCGAGCAAGTCGTCCTCCTTGTCTCATAGGATCCGAATTAGGGTACCCTTTTGCTAGAGAGTACTCGATAATCATTTTGTCATTCTCCTGTGAGAAAGGAGATCTTTGTGTTGACGTTTGATTTCGTTGGTTTTCATATATGATCCAGTCGTGTGTGCTTTCAATTCTTGGGCATGATCTTCGTGTCCTCCTATTTGTTTTCATATGTGCCAAAGAGTGGTCTGTCGTGATATACAAACACTGGGGTATGGATGCATTCTTTTGAGAGAATTGGATTTAATCATGTCATTCCCATCTGAACCAAAGAGTGGTCTGTTGTGATATACAGACACTGGGGTATGGATGCATTCTTTTGAGAGAGTTAGATTTAATCATGTCATTTCCATCTGAATCAAAGAGTGGGCTGTCATGATATACAAACACTGGGGTATGGATGCATTCTTTTGAGAGAGTTAGATTTAATCATGTCATTCTCATCTGAACCAAAGAGTGGTCTGTCGTGATATACAGACACTGGGGTATGGATGCATTCTTTTCGAGGGAGTCAGATTCAATCATGTCATTCCCATCTGAACCAAAACGTGGTCTGTCATGATATATAGACATTGTGGTATGGGTGTGTCTTGTTAAGTGGAGTTAAACTCAAATCATGTTGCCTTAAGTATATGTGTCGCCCTGCGTGTTATTGTTGGATTTGCTTAAGCTCTAAGTAGTCAATCTTGGAATCATAGACAATTTTGATTGAGAGAGCATCTCCGTTCAATTACCCTTCATATGCTTCTTTTATTCCTCCCGTCTGTTAGAGGAAACTTGTTTTCGTTTTGTACCTGTTGTTGTTTGTTTATTTAATCATAATCATTTGTATTTGGAAGATTGATCTAGTATTTCCTCAAGTCTCGAGGTTGGAAAATTCAACTACTGTTTTAAGAGAATCTTGATCTTGTTGCAAGGGCGCCTAGTTTGGGCCAAATTCATGTATTACTTAAATCTTGTGAAGGTGTGAAATTTCTGAGTAACTTACATCATTGGATCATGGGCTTGATCTATATTTCTTTTGCTTACTTGCTGGGCTATTTTATCAATTTGATCTGCCTCTGTGGTTAACTGAAGAATCTACCAATTTTGGTGTCTCCTGTTCCTGGTTAGGGCGAGCAAGCCATTGTGGTTCTATTTAGAGCTTCATCTGTAGCCCTTCCGAACCATGTTCGAGAGCCTTAGGGTCATCCTGGTTGTGTTTTATTGTGTTAATGTTGCTTCTCCTTAAATGATGCTTACGTTTTGTGCTCAATATGTTTAACTCTTGATGATGGCAATCAGTTTGAGGTTTATTTTCATCTGTGAATTTAGGCATATGATTGCCAATTAATATTTGGATTTGACTTTGTTGTTGAGCTATCTCGTTGTGGTGTTGGTCCTAGTGTACCTTGGGTTTAGTGGGCCTTAGACCTGATTAGTGGTTTTGGACACAACCCTCTTGTTTCTCACCTTTTGACGTCTGTCATTGCATTGTTTTGGTTGTTGCATTGGTTTTCATTTACCTTGGGTTTAGTGGGCCTTAGACCTGATTAGTGGTTTTGGACACAACCCTCTTGTTTGTCATCTTTTGACATCTGTCGTTGCATTGTTTCGATTGTTGCATTGATTTTCGTATATCTTGGGTTTAGTGGGCCTCAAACCTGATTAGTGGTTTTGGACACAACCCTCTTGTTTGTCATCTTTTGACATCTGTCATTGCATTGTTTTGGTTGTTGCATTGGTTTTCGTATATTTTGGGTTTAGTGGGCCTCTCGCCTGATCGATGGCTTTGGACACAACCCTCTTCTTTGTCAACTTTTGACATCTGTTGTTGCATTGTTTTTGTTGTTGTATTGGTTTTCATACACCTTGGGCTAAGACCTCACCCGGTTCAATGAGGAGTCGCATTTGGGGTTTGGTAGCAATTATTTTGTTGGACCCCCTCCTTGTGCAGCCGTCAAATGTGTTTATTTTGGGACTCGTTCCGTATAGGTGCAGGAGAGTTTGCCTTGTTGGGTTTGTTCTGCGACATGCAGGAAGACCCGCTTTATTCTGACTGGTCTTGAGGGTCATCAAACCGATTTAGCTGCTACTCAAGATAGTTATCTCCCGAGCGGTTCCACAAAATACGTGAAAGCTCGCCTTCGATTCTGACTTTGGCGCTCGCGTGTGCGAAGTGTCAGTTTTGCTTTTGAGATTTGATCCCTTTGTTCGGGAATAATCTCCCCGAGCGGTTCGTGAAATGCGTGAAAGCTCGCCTTCGATTCTGACTTTGGGGCTCGTGTGTGCGAGGTGTCAGTTTCGCTTTTGAGATTTGATTCCTTTGTTCATGAATAATCTCCCCGAGCGGTTCCGCGAAGTGCGTGAAAGCTCGCCTTCGATTCTGACTTTGGGGCTCGCGTGTGCGAGGTGTCAGTTTCGCTTTTGAGGTTTGATTCCTTTGTTCGGGAATAATCTCCCCGAACGGTTCCGCAAAATGCGTAAAAGCTCGTCTTCGATTCTGACTTTGGGGCTCGCGTGTGCGAGGTGTCAGTTTCACTTTTGAGATTTGATTCCTTTGTTCGGGAATAATCTCCCTGAGCGGTTCTGCGAAATGCGTAAAAGGTCGCCTTCGATTCTGACTTTGGGACTCGCGTGTGTGAGGTGTCAGTTTCGCTTTTGAGATTTGATTCCTTTGTTCGGGAATAATCTCCCCGAGCGGTTCCGTAAAATGCGTGAAAGCTCTCCTTCGATTCTGACTTTGGGGCTCGCGTGTACAAGGTCTCAGTGTCGCTTTTGAGATTTGATTCCTTTGTTCGGGAATAATCTCCCCGAGCGGTTCCGCGAAATGCGTGAAAGCTCGCCTTCGATTCTGACTTTGGGGCTCGCGTGTGCGAGGTGTCAGTTTCGCTTTTGAGATTTGATTCCTTTGTTCGGGAATAATCTCCCCGAGTGGTTCCGTGAAATGCGTGAAAGCTCGTCTTCGATTCTAACTTTGGAGCTCGCGTGTGCGAGGTGTCAGTTTCGCTTTTGAGATTTGATTCCTTTGTTCGGGAATAATCTCCCCGAGCGGTTCTGCGATGTGTGTGAAAGCTCGCCTTCGATTCTGACTTTGGGTGTAAGACCCGTGTCAAACTAACCCGGTCTTACCACCTTGAACCAGGTTACCCATCGTGGTCGAGTCAAATGGACCAAGGGCATGAAGGAGATCGAGATCCCAGGTATAAAATCGACCCAAAAACACTTAATTTTAGGGGAGGGTCGCACACCTAGCTAAGCAGGGTCGGACCTCCCAAAACAGAAAGTTAGACCCTCAGTTTTGAAGGGAGGGTCGGACAGCTTAAGACCCTAGGGTTGACGGGATCATCGACCCTCCCATCGACCCTCGGTTTCGCGAAACCGAAATTAGGAATTTCCTAATTTTGAGGTTTGGATTCCTTCCAAATCTCAATGGGATTATTATAGGACATTCCTAGTCTATTTAAAGGACGTCCCTAAGCCACATTCACTCCTTTCACAACCCTAATTGAATTGAGAGAAAGAGAGAAGAAGGAAAAGAGGAAGAAAGGAGGCTAGGAAGAAGGCTTAGCAAAAGGAGAAGAATTTGCAGAGAAAAGTAATCTTCTCAGGTATGGATACTAATTCCATGAGTTTCTGCAGACCTTAGGTTAGATATGGTTGAGTGTAGGATTTCGAAGAAACCCAAACCATCCATCCATGGTTAGGTTTTCATGGAAAACCATAGGAGGATGCACGAAAACTATCTAGATGATTATACATGGTTCTAGACCATGGAATGACTGTTGAATGAATGTAGGAAGTAAGCCATAGGACCCAAACACGAAGAATGGATTTAAAAGTGGAAATTGGACCAGAGTGCACCAAGGGTCGCACCGAGGGTCGATAGACCATCCGACCCTAGGTGTTTCTGACCATCAACCCTCAGCATTCGGGAAGTTCGGAATGGAGGGAGGGTCGATAGACCCATCGACCCTAGCATCGACCCTAGCATCGACCCTCGGTTGACGAATGGTTTTAAATTCCGAATTAATTCTAATTAAATTCTTTCGACTTGGTTAGGTTTGCTAGCAATATAATTACGTTATAACGGTGATTCTAAAGCTTGGAAAAGTATCTTTTAGCAAGCTAAGGTGGGGAACCTTAACCCCAAACTAAATTGGTTAATAATAAACTATTTTCTATTTCTTGAGTCCTATGCCATGTTTGATTCTATGCGAATATGTTTGTAATGTGCATACAGCATGCCATCCGATATTTCTATTACTTGTTCATGCATATTTACTTTATTGTTTATAACATGATGATGATGATGATGATAGGAATAGGCATGTGCTTGTATGTGTGTAGTTGATGTGCTTGATGCGAGCGAATATCAGGGGAGGTGTGATGAGAACGTCAATAAACGTTAACCTTTGGCGGGTCTCAGCACTTTAGCTCTATCTCTAACTCAAGTCATGTGCATTGGCATCGTCGTATCGCCATTACCTTAGCGGGGAACTATTATGTCGTAGAGTATCGGGGAGGTGGTCTTGGTCCTTGTAGTCTCGACTCTCCGGGGGCCTTAGCTCTATCTCTATGGATGTTCGGGGATGTTGGGGTGAGGCCTTGGATACCTTGTTTGGCATTAGGATTGGTTGGCGAGCCCGGTTTGCAAGCCCTCGCTAACGAGGGGCTTACGTGTTGGTATAGCATTATATAGCAATAAACGTTAACCTTTGTTGTATAATGTTATGGTAGGGTGGATGGGGACGACGATAAACGTTAACCTTCGGGCGGGCTTCCACACGTGTATAGAGGCGGTGTCAATAAACGTTAACCTTTGACCACCCAACCTTTCTATTGCACATTGCAAACTATAAACCAAGACCAAAGATATAAATTGATTTTTGCATGCATATGTCTGTTGCATTGTTTTGGCTACTCACGAGCCGTGTTGTGTGCTCACCCTCGGTCGAATATTTTTAGTTGATGATCAGGTTATACAGTCGAAGATTATATGAGCGCTCGTCGTATGGAACTGTAGCAGCTATGGAAGTTGGAGCTGAAGACGATACACTCGACTCCTCTTGCGAGTGCAACTCGTGTGTATTCGATTAGATATTTTTATAGGTTTCTTTATTGGATTTATAAGACATGTATTTGGTACTTAATTATTTATGTCTCAGTTTGAACACAGAATAATTTACTATTATTTATGAATACCATTTTAGTTCTCAGTTCATTTATTTATAAGACTTCCGCTATTGTGTATTTACTCTGATTATGATGGTGAGTATATGAAGGTTCAGGTAATACGAGGATAGCCTAATTGAGATCCTGGTTGAACCGTTGGTTATTTAGCGGTTCATTACACCATTCTGAAATGTGCGGAATTGGGGTGTGACATTGGGGCTCACGTGTGCGAGGTGTCAGTTTCGCTTTTGAGGTTTGATTCCTTTGTTCAGGATCCGAAGCGGTGGCTGCTACAAGAATGGAATATTCCAAAGCATTCTCTTTTAAAAGGGAATAATCTCCCCGAACGGTTCCGTGAAATTCGTGAAAGCTCGTCTTCGATTCTGACTTTGGGGCTCGCGTGTGCGAGGTGTCAGTTTTGCTTTTGAGATTTGATTCCTTTGTTCGGGAATAATCTCCCCGAGCGGTTCTGCGAAATGCGTGAAAGCTCGTCTTCGATTCTGACTTTGGGGCTCGCATGTGCGAGGTGTCAGTTTCGCTTTTGAGATTTGATTCCTTTGTTCGGGAGAGCGGTTCCGTAAAATGCGTGAAAGCTCGCCTTCGATTCTGACTTTGGGGCTCGCGTGAGTGAGGTGTCAGTTTTGCTTTTGAGATTTGATTCCTTTGTTCGGGAATAATCTCCCCGAATGGTTCCCGTGAAATGCGTGAAAGCTCGCCTTCGATTCTGACTTTAGGGCTCGCATGTGCAAGGTGTCAGTTTCGCTTTTGAGATTTGATTCCTTTGTTTGGGAATAATCTCCCCGAGCGATTCCGCGAAATGCGTGAAAGCTCTCTTCTTTGAGTTCGACTTTGGGGCTCGCGTGTGCGAGGTGTCGTGTCGCTTTTGAGATTTGATTCCTTTATTCGGGAATAATCTCCTCGAGCGGTTCCGCCACCCGATTTTGCCACATGGGATCCCCGCTCTCATTGAGGTACCATACAGAGAGGGTGTAAAAAGAGGGGCTCGATCCCCTCTTTAGGGGATCAGAGCCCAAAAAAAATAAAAAAATAAAAAAGGAAAAAAATTCAAAAATCTCTCTGATCCCCAAAAGAGGGGATCAGAGACAAAAAAAAAAGTGTTTGATCCCCAAAAGAGGGGATCAGAGCCCAAAAAAATAAAAAAATAAAATAAAATAAAAAAATACAAAAATCAATCTCGATCCCTAAAAGAAGGGATCGAAAACCAAAAAAATAAAAATAAATAAATAGAAAAGAAAAGAGCAGAGGAGAAGCAGAGAGAGGAGGAGAGGCGATGAGGGAGAGATTTGCAGGGGAAGAGGGGAGGTCGACACCTCAACCCTCCTCCCCGAAATTTCTCCCCCAAAGTCGCCGGTCTCCCGGCTTCTCTCCAGTCACCTCAACCCCCCTCCATTGACATCTCATCAATGAAGGTCTGCCCAGAACAGAAATAAAAGGGAAGAAGCCGTAGTAGAAAAAAAATCAGGGAGAAAAAAATCAAAGGGGGAAAGAAGAAAAGAGAAGAAGAAATCAGGGGAGAGAGGGAGAAGTAGAGAGAGGAAGAAGAAGCCGTAGTGGGGAGAGAGAAAAAAATCAGGGAAGAAGAAAGGGCAGCAGCAGCAAGAGGAGGAAGAATAAGTAGCCGGAAGGAAAAAAAAAGAAAGAGAAGAAAAGCAGAACAGAAGGGAGAAGAAAGAAGAAGAAGGGAGAAGAAAGAGAAGAGGAAGGAGGCGGCAGCAGAGCTGCTGGCCCAAAAAAAAAAAAAGAGCCAAAAGAAGGGGAAGAAGAAGGCGGCAACAGAGCCACCGCCACCGAAGAAAAAAAACCAGAAAGAACAGTAGAGAGAGAGCAGGAGAAGCTGAGAGGAAGGATAAGTGAGAGAGCAGGAGAAGAAGAAAGAGAGAGCAGCGGTGAGAGGAGGAAGAAGCCGTAGGAGGAAGAAAGAGAAGAGAGAGAGCAGAAGAAGGGGAGGGTGGCAGCAGCACAGCCATCACCACCGTGGAAGAAGGAGCGACTCCCCAACCTTGCCGGCGATCTCGGTCGACAGGTAATTCTTGTCGATTTTTTTTTTTTTAAAGATTATTTTGGTTTGTTTTGGTTTAGGTCAGGGTCTAGTTTGGTTTGGAATAAGTTTGGTCCATGTGTTTGGGGTGATCCAGTTGGTAGTCTGGTATGGGTTCGGGTTTAGTCTAGGGGCATGTTTATTGGTTGGTTTGGTTCAGGTATGGGTTTAGGCTTAGGTTGGTTCATATCTAGCTTAGGTTCTGGTTTTGGTTTTGGTTGGGTTTGAGTGCAACTTAAGATTGGTTCAGGTTCAAGATCGTGTGGGTTCTGGTTTGGTTCATGTATGGGTTGAGGCTTAGACTGGTTCAGGTTTGTCTAGGCTTAGGTGGGTCTAATCTGGTTCAGGTTTGTTCAAGTTAGGTTAGAGTATGGATTGGGCTAGTATAGCTAGGTTCTGGTCCTGATTGGGTCTGATCTAGTGTGGTTCAGACCTATGTAGTTTCAGACCTATATGGTTTTGGTTTATTTATTTATTTATTTATTTTATTTTTTTATTGATTTTTTTATTTTTTTGGCTTAGTTTGGGCTTATTTGGTTCATGTTAGTTTGGGGTCCATTTGGTTTGTATAACCTCATTTAGTTTGAGATTTGGGTTTCTTGTCTTTTGAATCTATTTTCTTCCTAATCTGTTTTTCTTGCTTTGTTTGGGATTTATCGCACCTGTTTTGAATTTGGTTTGCTCCATATGGTTTAATATTTAGGGATTAATGTAGAAGTTGAACATTATTTGCTTGTATGATTGATTTAGATTAATTTGTTATGTTTAAATGCTTATGTTAACATGTGGTTCCCACCCCCAAAAATGTATTCTCATTTGAATGTCCTCCTTGTAATAGATGTATGTTAGGGTACTCCTTCCCACAATGTGATTGGCTAGGGGACTCCAAAGAGTCCGACCCCTTGTGGGCTCATTTAGAATGAGCCCACCCTACCCTAGGATTGGATCCAAGAGTGTGAAAAATCGTTGTATCAAAAATGTATATTAATGAAAAATATGCGATTGGGTAGATGTATGCTTAGGATTGGTGGTCTGACGAACGGTCCACCTGGGCATCCCGAATGTGGGATATGAGTGAGATATTAGTGTACCCCGTGTGTGGGGAGCTGAGGCATTTGGCCTTTCCTGAGTGTTGCCACACGTGTCCATGGCTCGTCAATCCATGGAAACTACGCTTGACCTGATTCTGGAGAGACAGAGGTCTCGAGGGATACGTAGGCTGCGGGGGAGTTTGGTCGCTCCACGCTCGGTCAAATTGAGGTAAGTTCCATGTATTATGGGATTACCTCACCGAGGGGACTTCCTTGTGATAGGGAGTATCTCAACACTGAGATGGGTCCCACTGTTGTGGGGACATCTCTCACCATCGGATGTGTTCCATGATTATGGGAGCATTCATCGCTTGGGATGCGTTCCAATATTTTGGAAGCGTCCCTCTTCTCTTGCACACACTTGGTACGTACACACCCGCCCGAACTACGTTTGGCCTGATTCCCGCCGCACAAGGATACGTAGGCGGCCTGGGATTTTCCCAGACCTCGGTCATATGTTATATATATTTTTTTTCTTTTCTTTGATTTATGATTAAACTATTCTTTAAATTATTTGATTCATTTTGTAATTATTTTTCTTGTTTAATTTGTTTAATTTCAGCTTTTGCCATGCCTAGTTAGCAAAGAACTAGAAATTAACTTAGGATTCCCCCTTCTACCTTGTAATGTATTTAGATAGCCCCAAGCATTCATAAACTGTAGGAAAGGATAGGATTTAGGGAGACCGGTTTTACCGGGCGAGTTGGGTGCCTAACACCTTCCCAACTCGTAATTTGGCACTTACCCGCCTTTGGTGAGACAAGATAGCCGTTCCATTTGCGCAAGTCAATAGTGTTCCTCCATTGAGGGATATCATTTATAGGTCCTAGACCTTATCTAGGTGGCGACTCCAGTCTTCTTACCCTCCACTGGCATGAGTGGATGGGATCTGAAGGTGAGAACTTTCCAGATCCCAGTTTGAGTGTAATAACGGTAGACAACTTTAACTATATGAAAGCTCAACTTTTAAAAATGAGGATTAATCTAATTAAATTTTCAAAAAGATTATTTTTTCCCATGTCCTCACACCTGCGCACAACAGGACTATTGCCAAGGGGAACCTAGCACGTCGACCCTCGCAAGCATCAAACTTGCAACGACACGCGCCGCCTAGCAAAATGTCAACTCACATCTCAATCTCAGAGTCCATATAAATGACCTTCGCAAAAGTGACCCTTGCTTATCTGCAAGTAGGACGTTGAACATGCTAATGTGCTTGACACGCAACCGCCTACGGCATGCTTAAGTCAAATCCAGCTCAAATTACTACAATAAAAGAAACTTAGCAACACGAGTCCAAGGTCAAACTTTTATCAGAGACACTAATTACAGACTTTCATTGTTGTAATTAAGGGTGCAAGTTTGACCTTGACTACCTAACCTGTTTGAACCCACCTTGAGGCAGGACCAAACCTACCCTGAACACTTATAGGGCCAGGTTTGGGCCTAATTTTTATTAAACCTTGGTAGGGTTGGGTTGGGCCTGGGTTGTAAAACCTGCACCCAGAAAACCCGACCTAACTCAGATTTTCTTACCGTGTCAGGGTTTTCAACCGTCGATGAACCAGACCCCATGTAAACCTGAAGACCTACTTGAACTAGGTATGAACCAATTAGTAACATTTTAAAATTTCTAGACTAAGGGTTCATAAAACTCGTCACTGGTCTCAACAATCGGCCTCAACCAGTCCAAGCTGGACATCGCAACCAGTAAAGCCTAAACAGTCTACCCACGAAAGTTAAATTCAAAACTCCATTTCAAGGTAGGTTGTGGATATTCCCTGGACCTAGGGACGACCCCAATGGGTCCCACTTCACTCCTAACTGACCTAGAGTTGGTTGAGGAAGTAGAGAACCTAAGAGACTCCTTAGGATGCCAATTGGCAGTCCCTTATAGTCTCCGACCCTTTAAGGAGTTCTACCCCAAGAGGGAGACTCCTAAACCATAAAACCCTCTCCAAAACCCTCTCCAAAACCCTATCTCTCTCAAAACACCATTCGATATCATCAAACAGTAGTTCGAACCCACTGTAAGTAAACCCTACCCTACTTTATATCTGATCTTAAACTAAGTAGAATGCAAGGAAACTTGGTTTGCTTGGTTCATCAACCATTAATGGAGCCTCCATCCATTGATGGTTGAGCACCGAAGAAGGCTTCATCGAATTCGAACTTAGGATGGACTTTGCAGAGATCGAAATGATAAACCCTAGTCTAGGTGATTAATTTATTAATGAATTCATAAAGTCTAGAATAGGATTCGTTAACCCTTGCAATGTCAGGCCATGGGTTGAACCATAGAGTTCCATAACAAAGAGATCCGTGGTTGGAATCCTAGAGGAAGGAACCCAGACCAACTCTTCAGAGGAGGTCCAGTCACGACATACCGGTCACGAAATACGCATCTAGATACGAGACCGGATGCATTTAGGAAGTTTATGAACAGAGCAACTGGCTCCGACAACCGGTCTCGACCAATCGGAGCAGGACAGTCGCAACCTGTTAGCCCTAGAAAGCCCTGTATGAGGTTGAATCAAATGTACAAAGTATCTAATGAGATTCCAATCCAATAGGTGACTCATACATAACCAAGAGTGACCCTTTGACTGGGAATAATGATCATCTGCAAATCTCAGGTGAGGGAACAGTACCCCTGTCCTATGTATGGAATGTTTTTTATTTGATTATTCCTGTGAATGTATTGAATTGATTTGATAACAAGTCATCCAATAATTATCTTGCATGCATTTGCTTCTTTATTAAGAATGTTGTGAATGTGTGTGAAAGTGTATGTGCATCGTGAGCAGTGGTGACACGGTCGATGACCACAAAATCTGACTCACTTGATTCTTTGGCTTGTAATGTTCTAGCACCTCTAGCGGGATAACAACATCTTGGGGGGGGGGGGGGGGGCAAAACCGATGGACTGAGAGTTCTGCTGCGTGTGTGTAGGAAAACTACAAGGGATGACATGTAGAATGATGATTAATGTAACAACCCATATATGTGACCCTAGCCAACAGGGGGTTAGGAGTTGGTACGGATAGGGGAAGGGGGGGAGGTGTTGGAAATGTTCATTGGAGTGTCATTAGTCAAACCTTTGCCCTAGTATTGTTTATCTTGGGATAGCTGTTGGTATAGATTGGTGAGCACCCCTTCTGTAAGACCCGCACTCTACTAACTCAGTCTAACCGTGTCGTGCTAGGTCTTCCCATCATTGTCGTGTGAAGAAAGATTACGAGACCAAGTAAGCGAATCGACTCAAAAACACTTAAAATTAAGTGTATGGTCGACTACCTGAGTAGGTATAGTCGACCATACGATGAGAAATGAAGATCACTGATAATTAAATGTACGATCGATACATTAAACTTATGGTCGATGGATTTTGCCACCGTACGTCCGATCGTACTCACCTAAATCAGACTTCGGAGTTTGAAAACTTTTCAAATAAAGGGGGGATCTCTTTCCTATTGTTGGAGAGCTCTATATGGAGAGTTTCTCTCTATATAAAGGACGTCCCTCAATCCTTTTTCACTCTTTTGGAACATTATCAAACCCTAGACCTAAGGGAGGAAGAGAAAGGAAGAAAAGGAGAAGAGGAGAAGGAGAAGAAGACTAAAAGGAAGGTTTTGCAGAGAAGGTTCTAGCTTTCTACTATAAGCCAATGTATGAAACTTACCTCCGAAGATGTAAATCCTATTGAATAAGGTTTCTATTGTGGATTGGGGATGTTAAACTATTATGATCCATGTGATCCTTGAGTAAATCTCAAGGAATACCCATGAGGGATGGGTTTAGGGATAATAGTTAATGAGAAACTGTAAATAATGGCCATAGAATAACCTTATGAAGAACCCAAATAATGAGCCAAGAAATCGACTCAAGAAGAACTCGGATTGAAAGTAATATTGATTAGAAATCATATGGTTACAGCTATGGTCGACCATAGGGTGATCAGAGAGTCGACCACAGTCATTTGGGAAGAATTCAGGAAATGTATGATCGCAAGTGTGGTTGCATATAGTGCAACAGTAAGGGATCGATCGTACGTGGTATGGTCGACACAGGCATGTGACCATAGGACCAATCAGTCACCTATCAATGGTCAGATTCGACTTCCGACTACTGTAACATATACACATGAATCGTAACTTAAATTCATATAATTCCTAGGTTGCTAAATTAATTCAAAGAAAATTTCAAGGCTTGAAAGAAAATCGAATATCTTTAAAAGGTGAGGGAATAAGACCTAAACTAATTGGATAATAACAAACTATTTTATTTTATTGTGTCCAACATCATGATTGATTCTATGCTTACTTGTTTGTAATGTGTATCTCACATGTCATTCAATATTATTGCTATATTCTGTTCATGGATATTTATTTCTGTCTATTTATAACATGATGATGATGATGCTAGGAATATGCATGTGATTGTGTGTGTGGTTAGTGTGCTGGATGCGAGTGGAGCATCAGGGGGAGGATGTGGCATTGTGGATCAGCCTAGTTATCAGACTCTAGTCCTATCTCTACTTAAGTCTTGCCCACTGATATCTTCATATCGTCATTACCTTTGCAAAATTATTTACGTTGTAGGGCATCAGGGGAGGTAGTCTTGGACTGTGTGGTCTCTGACTTTGTCGGGGGGCCTTAGCTCTATCTCTATGGACGTATTGAGGGATGCTGGGGTGAGGCCTTGGATATATTTGGATGGCATTAGGATTGATTAGTTGCAAACCCAGTTTGCAAGCCCTTGCTAATAGAGGCTTACGTGTTGGTATGAGTAGGACATCAGGGGAAGTATTGGCGGTGTGTGATCCGGACACTTTAGCTCTATCTCTATTCCATGGTTGGTGCATGTGGGTCGGCAATGGTGTTTGATCCATTTGACGGATTCACACCCTCGTGTATAGAGGTGCGGTGGTTGCCAATCCTTTCTATAGCACATTGCAAACTTAAAAACCAAACCGAATATATGAATTGAATGCATGCATATGTTTGCGCATTATTTTGTTTATTCACTAAGCCGTGATGTATGCTCACCCTCTGGACTTCGAATATTTTTAGTTGATGATGCAGGTCTTATTGTAGAAGACTACGTGAACGCACCATCGTATGGACACATGGCGGCTATGGACGTAGAAGCTATAGAAGATGCGCATGATCCGTCATACGAGTGCAACCAATGTGTTTTTGAGTAGTTTAGTTATGTTTGAGTACTGGAACATGTAATGGATTATTGACTTTATGTCTTGAGTTATTTGGAGATAACTGGATTAAATATTTATTATATCACTGTTAGACCTCAGTTCATTATTTATAAAGACTTCCGCTTGTTAATTTATTATCTCTGATTATTACCGTGGAAAGTGTTTAATTTGATATGGTGGGTATGGTCTATACGAGATCCTGGTTGAACCGTTGATTTATGGACGGTTCATCACACACTGGTTAGTCCAGAATTAGGGTGTGACACATTCTCTCTTATGCATGGAGGTTATGGTCAGCTTTGGTGAGTGTGGTCAGGCCTTCCCATAGCTATAGCATACATTATACCAGATCAATAATATTAACTAGAGATAATAATCTGATCATGCATATTGCCATTTGCCTGTCTATTTTCTCATGAGCTCAAGTTGGAGAGCTTACCCTTGTGTACACAAATTTTTTAGTTGATGTTGTAGGTAACACTGTAGCTGATTATGAGAATGCTCTGACTGTTACTTCTATGGCGCATATTGATGTACAATCTCTGGAGCGAGACGAACATGATGCTGACTATGAGTGTGACGCATGCGTGTTCGAGTAGGAGAAGCAATGGACGTTGTGTTGATTACTGGAGGATATTGAAGTTTAGTTTAGCTTATTTATTTATTTTCATTTACTTTTTACGAGTATTATTTCATAGCCCAGTGTTATAGGGTTGAATTAAGAATGATTTTTATTTGATGGTAGTTGATGGATGAACCAGAATAAATTGATACAATGTTACTTATTTTATTTAAAGTATCAATAGAAGCTTAGTTGATTTAGTTATTTCCACTATTTATATAACTCTGATTAATTAATTGGTGACATTGGTCGTGTTGTGGGTGAGACGGGTATGACACCGTTATGTGATTCTGGGTTTAACTGAACATAAAATGTGTATCGGTTCAATCAACTCTAAAATTTTACATATCGTAAATTTGGGGTGTGACAAGGGTTGTAGCCTCGGGGCTAAGCCTGGCCCGGCCCAAACGGCCCAATATATATTATATATTATTTTATTTATCAACCCTAATTTTATTTTCCCATTCTCCTTTCCTCATGCATGAATGCATACTCTCACTCTTGCCTCTCTTCTTCCTTGCCTCCTTGCCTCCCTCCTCTCCTCAACCTCAATCCCCAATCCTTACCTTCACGAAGATGTTCATCCTCCAACAAAAAAATCGAGGCGTCATCCATCTGAGCGGCTCACCTCCTCTCTATCTCTTCTATGGTTTTGCCTCCTCATCAAGTATATCTTTTAACCTCCTCTCTATCTCATTAACACACCCTCTTGTATCTTGTCATTAAGGTCTTGGGTATAATTAGTACATGGGGGTTGAGTAGGTTTCCTTTAATTTGATCCAGCGACCAAAACACTCAACAAATCTCCATCAATCAGGACCAACCCGGCCCAATCAGGATCAATCAAGGTCGGGCTAGGTTAGGTAGAAACCTACCAGAGTGGCTTGGTTTGTAGGCTTATTTGACCCTGGTAAGGCCCTACCATAGGTCCTTAAAGCTAGCCAAGACTTGATTGCGACCCTAGCAACGCTTAGGTATGATTCTAATAGTGACATGTATCTATTCCTTGAGATTCCACAAGATTAAATCTTTAACATTCTCCAATGCTTCGGTTTTTTATTTTTATTTTTTTTAGATAGGCCCCTAAAAGAATTGAAGTCATGACCTTTTTGATTGCGAGGATTGATCTTGTCAACTACACTACTCTTGGGGTTTGACAATGATTCTATACAATGCTTTGGTTGATAATTATTTCATGGTGGGAGTTATTTGTGATACCTTTTTTTTCATGTTTCCACTGGTGAGGCATAGGAGATCCCCTCCACACGTTATGGGAAAAACCCTTTTTTAATTAGGTAAAGGAAAAAAAAATAAAAATAGAAATGGATTTGAAACTTTGACCATTAACTACATTTGACGATATTTGTCTCTCTTGTGTTTTTTAATAGACGATAATATTTGTTTCTTGCCTTTTTAAACTTACACTTTTTTTAGCACTCAATTCACGTGTATCACGTTTATCCACATGACCTAAGAAACTTGGGCAATGTGTTTCCTATGGTCTTTCCTAAAATGAACCACGGATTTATGATAACATCGTATATGAGTGTGTTATTGGGTTTCAATTTGGTTCGGTTTGATTCGATATGTAATGGATAAAATTAAATTCGTATTTTTATTAAACAGTTTCAAAACATTAGAATCGATTAATATCCAGTTTCGATTATTCGATTTTTAAATATTTTTGTTGTTACAAGGAAAAAGAAGAGAATTAGGAACCAAGAAGAAGGGAGAGAGGAGAGGGACACTCCAGAAAAATATTAAAATGATTTTAATCATCCATAAAAATGAGTTGATGATAAAAAAAATAAAAAAGTAGGCCTGAAATACATTAAAATAGAATTTAATTTTACAAATAGATATTCATCACTAAGGGATCAGAGATTAATCAGTTTTAATGGTTTCAATTAGTCTATTTATACAAGTTTTATTTTTGAAACTAGAATCGAATTGTTTAACTACATAGTTTCATTTTTTGAAATTAAAATTAAATCGTTTCATAAATGATTTCAGAGTTTTGATTTAAACGATTCGATTCAGATTGGTTACCTAGAGTCCACATCGTCTCTTCCCAATGATTTTGGGAGGACATGGCCCACCACCCGATGACCCCCGCCACAGACCACCTTCGGGTGAATCCGAGACCACGCCAGCCGGTCGGCCTCGCGCCCGGCCCCGGATTCACCCAAGGCCATGGGCACATCCGTGTAGGCCATGGCGCCCTCCCAAAATCATTGGGAGGACACGATGTGAATACGGTTACCTAACCATCCTTAATATTATATACTATCCTACAATCCTCCGTTAATCAGAACCGCTCAATCAGCACGAACAAAATCCATTAGAGTCTGGATGAACGTACAAATGCCATGTCAGCCACCTTTTCCACGCCCTCTCTATGGATAACAGAAGAAGAAGAATACTACTTTTAGACACGTGGGACCCTCAAAGTCATCGTCATGTTCACAACCGTGTGCAACAACTGCATATCATACGAAGAAGCGGAAAACGTATGCTCGCACGGCTAACGCAATTAAGTGCGTATTGCACATATTGCGTATCTTAGCGGTAATGTTCTCAGGAGAGTTGCTTTTTTTGTTTTCTGGCCTGTTATCGTGCGCAGCACGTTCTGCTTTCCTGTTCGATGACATTTTGTTTTTGTGTTTTAAAATCAAAATCTCCCCAATCATATCTTCTCGATTTAATTAGAGGGTAACGTTATAAATTTATAAACAGTAGTGAGACTCCAGTGATGGGTAAATTTTCAGACGATAATCTCATCTTTTGCTTCTATTAAACTATTTTCATTTTTCACAATCAAATCAAAGTTATCGTCTCTTCCCATTTCTCTCTCTCTCTGTTCGTTCTCGGAGCTCAAATTAGGGTTTCGAGCTGGTTAGGGATTTCGTTGAAGGTGTTGATGGCTCAACAGTCGACCAGAGCTAGGGTCGTTGGAGACTACATCGTAGGTAGAAAAATCGGATCAGGATCCTTCTCTGTTGTCTGGCATGCGAGGCATAGATTGCATGGTACGGAAGTCGCGATTAAGGAGATCGTGATTGAGCGTCTGAGCAAGAAATTGCAGGAGAATCTGTTGTTGGAGATTGATATTTTGCAGAAAGTCGAGCATCCTAATATTATTCGATTGTATAATATCATTAAGGTCGGTGGTTATGCTTTCTCCCTGTCCTCTTCTTTTGGTTTTGATGTTTTTTTTTTTTGGATAATTTGTTCCATCGATATAGTGATTTTAGCAGTTTAGCTTGCTTATTAACTAGTTAGTTGAATAATTCTTTGCACTTCCTTATGGCATTTATTGGAACGGATGTGGCAGAAAGACCACATGACGTATTATATGCTTAAAATATTGTACTAACTTTTTTTTAGTTGTACTAATTAATTTTTTTTTCTTCTAGATAATGTTGTATAATTGTGACTTTTAGCACTGTTAAATTTTCACCACTAAATCCTTAGGAAAATTGTATAGTTTAACATCACTAAGACCTTCGGAAAAAGTGCAATAATTTGGAAGCTTAAATTTCACATTTTATGCGATTGAAGAAATTTGACAGTTTATGGGGTTGAAGTAATGGAAGACTATGCGTTTGCCGCAGTGGAAGAATGCTGCACATTGGATGTTATCTGAACTTTGTTCTTGCGACAATAGAAACATATTCCTGTGCCAGATTCTGAATTCTGGACAAACTTCAAGTGGATTATTAGCTTAGTTGATATTTCGCATAAGCATGGTCACTTCATCTACTGCTGTATTTTTGAATCATAAATCATCAAAATCTCCTTTCACTACCCTAATTGATCTCCGTCCTTTTCCTTTTTAGGATTTTCACAATGTGTCATTCACATACCTTAACTTAAAACCTTAAAATTTCAAAGAGTAAGATATTTGTATTTCTTTCCCAAAATATATTCTCGTAACAAACAGTTTGTACACCTGGGTGATAATAAAATTCAAATCCCCTTCCCAGGTAAGAAAGTTTAGTTAAGGCCTTAAGGGTGAGGGAAGTCTCTGAAGAAGAAAGCCCTTGATTCCACACAAGGCCTAAGGGACAAGTAAACTTGTTTCTGTCCGGTTGATTCGAAGATTCATTTCCATATTGAACTAGAGGTAATCCCAGGTTGAACAAACTTGAGTGAACCTTTTGATATTGAGAGGGATTGATGCAGCTGCTGGGAAGAAGAGGCATTAGTGGTCTTTTCCTTAGTTCTAATTCTCAGTCAATAGGCAGGTCATGGGGTTTATATTAGACTTCTAATTTTTATTTTTTTATTTTCTACAAATAAGTATTTATTATTTCCCTAGAAGCTTTAGGAATTTGATTTCAGTTCTGATTCTCAGTCAATAGGCAGGTCATGGGGGTTTAGATTGTTGGATAACCTTAGAGGCATAGTTGTCAAGGTGACAAGGTATTGGAGGCGTTACAAGTGCGCCTAAGCGACCAAGGCGTACAATTTTTCAAGGCGTCACAGGTGCGCTTAGGCGACGCCTTGACAACTATGCTTGGGGGGGGGGGTGAAGAGGTTATCTTAGTGGATTTAAAATTTTTGGTTGATTGCCAAGTAATGTGATTGAAGAAGTAAAGCAAATATCATAATCACACTACCCAAAGATATATAGTGGTTCGAATTGGGATCATCCCAACCTACTCCACTTGTTCTCAAGTCTTCACTTGAGTTCTACTAATCTTCCTTTAAATACAATGGGTGGGGAAGAACACCTTCTTATATAATCTTTTCTATAAAGAAGAACCTTATAATAATGTTTGTTCAAGGCCAAGGGGAACCCATTGAATCTCTTATGGATGAAGGGGTTCTTATATTGTTAAGTATGGTTAGACCAAAACAACTCTTATGAGGGCAAGAGGATCCTTGTGTGACCAAGTTCAGTTAAGCCACACACCCAAATACAATAATGAAAAAGGTAGAAATAACCTAAGCAAGGGGTGTGACAAATACTCCTTGCAATGTGCAGTGATGATATGAAATGAGATGAGGATGCTTGCACAAATGATTTTTTTGATTGATGAGCTTGAGAGAAGTAGAGTTGAAAATCTTTGAAGGTTGAGCTTTGAGCTTTGGAGAGATATCTCAAGTTGAGCCTTGAGTGAGTAGATTTAATCTCTCTTGTGAAAATTGATTGCTAATTGCTATGTAGAGCTCAAGCTAATGTTCTTAGTTCATGTGAATGTTTTCTTACTTTTTGTCATAAGTGATTTGTTAAAAAGAGTTCTAACAACTATATTTTTTTGACTTCCAGTCAATCTTTTGGTCGATTGGTGGAAAATTGGCTGTTGCAAACTAGCCTTTTTTGTTTTACTGTTGGAAGGGTTTAAACCACCAGGTTGATGTTTGGTCAACTGGTAGATCTACCAGTTGGACGTCTTGACCTTTTGTCGGTCGATGTATAGTCTACTGGTTGATTCCGGTTGAATGAATACTGTTGAGAATATTACGTATTTCATTTTTTGTCTAGATTCATTGTACTATCTGTATTGTATAATTGTACTATCTGTACTACCCTCATTGTACTACTTATATTGTACTACCTATACTACCTCTTTCTTTCTTTGTATTCATTCTCACATTATAAATAAGAGGACCTCTGTCTATTACAGACAAGTCATTCCATCATTCAACATGGTATCAGAGCCAAGTTAGCTCTACCGCTAGATCCCTCCGCCGCCTCACCACCGCCGCCACCAACCTACCACCGCCGACCACCGACTTTCATTCTTTTCTTTTCTTTTTCTTTTGTTTTTTTTCTCTCCCCACTAGGGGCAGCAACCAAAGAGGGAATCATATAATGATATAGGTACTGTCCTTCTTTTTATCCCTCATTACGGATCATTTTTTTATTCTCTTTATTGGAAATCAATTTTTTTTATCAGTCTGGATATTAATAATATGGTTCAGTCTGGTCGGATATCTATGAGTTTCTGAGTTTACCCCAATAAACAAAAAAGTAGGTGTAAACTAGAATTGATTTCCATATATTATGTTGTACATGGGACAAGTTAGGATATCTGACAAGTGATATTTCTACTTTGATCTCCATATATTGTGCTATAACCAAACAGGGAGGCTGTTCATATTGTTTTTGGGTGTTTGTTCTTGAATACACAACTCAAGGATGACATCTAAAGTAACCTCTTTTGGGATAGAGAGTTCTAAAATGGACAATCTCACTATTCCCACTAATACCACTAAACTTGATGGTGACAATTACCTAATGTGGTCTCGGGCCACCCAACTCTCAATTACAGCTTGGGGATTATCGGGATATCTCACCGGCACCAAGGAAAAACCTCTGACCAAGGACATTGTTTTGGAGAAATGGCATGCTGAAAATTCATTGGTAATACAATATCTCTTCAATTCCATGCAACCCATTATAGCCGAGGGCTATTTGTTATTGGATACTGCTGCACAAATTTGGAAGTCTGCTAAGGACACCTATTCCCAAGTTGGGAATGCTGCTTTAATTTATGCCATTCAAAAGAGTGTTCATGAAACTATCCAAAAAGAATTGACTGTATCCCAATATTATACTAATTTGAGGAGCTATTGGCAAACAATTGATTTTTATGATTCTATTCATGCTAAATGTGAAGAAGATGTTACCCTATTTCACAAAAGGGAAGAGAAATACAGGGTTTATACTTTTCTGGCAGGACTAAATGTGGAGCTTGATCCTATTCGCTCACAGATTCTCAGCAGGGACCCTTTCCCCACCCTCTAACAGGCTTATTCCATGGTTCAGTTAAAGGACCAACGACGAATAACAATGTTGTCTCCTTCTGTTCCGGATAGGTCTGCTCTCCAGACAAATAATCAGACATACAAGAGTCCTCCTGTTTCCCGCGATGCTATCAAATGTGAGTATTGTAGCAAGCTGTGGCACACCAAAGACACATGTTGGAAACTTCATGGCAAACCGGCAGATTTTGAAGCAAAACGCTTGGAAAAAGGTATGCACAAGGCAAAGTCCTCCCACGCACCTCAGACACATCAAACTGAAGCAAGTCCTCCTATTGGTCCTCTGCCACAACTCTCTGCACAAGAGCTTCAGACTCTCCGGTATCTCCTTCGACTACCTCCTGCGACTACAAATCAATCATCCACATCTGCATCTACCAATCCAGTTTCTTTTTTTGTTGAGTCAGGTATTTCCCATGATGGTCATTGTGCTTTCTCTGTCTCTAGCCCTTGGGTTATAGATACTGGAGCCACTGACCACATGACTGGTTCGTCTGAGTCTTTTTATTTATACTCTCCTTCTTCTGGACATAATACTGTGAAGGTCGCTGATGGATCCCTCTCTCCTATATCTGGAATTAGATCCATCCACTGTTCTTCCTCCCTTGATTTGAATTCCGTTCTACATGTTCCTAATTTATCCACAAATTTACTCTCCATTAGTAGTCTTACAAAGTCTCTAAATTGTAAAGTAACATTTTTTCCTACCTATTGTGTGATACAGGATCTGGAGAATGGGAAAACGATTGGACATGGTAGTATGCATGGTGGCCTGTACTTGCTTGACAATGGTCGTTCAGCACCTTCCTCCCATTCCGCAGTCAGTACCCTTCAGCAGTGGCACCGCCATCTTGGGCATCCCTCTTCTGTTGTTCTATCTCATTTTTTTCCAAAATTATTTAAACAATGTAATAAAGACGAGTTATTATGTGAGGCTTGTGTTTTGGCCAAACAGACTCGTATTTCTTATTTACCTTCTGTTTCGAGAAGTCCTTGTATCTTTGATTTAGTCCATTCTGATGTTTGGGGTTCAACACGGACTACCTCTATTTCTGGTCATAGGTGGTTTGTAACCTTTACTGATTGTCACACTCGTACTACATGGGTCTATCTGATGCGTCAAAAAAATGAGGTCTTTGCATGCTTCCGCCATTTCCACAATATGATTAAGACGTAGTTTCAAACTCAGTTGAAGATGCTCCGTAGTGACAATGGTAAGGAATATCTTGAAGGATTTTTTCAGCAATACTTGGCTGATAACGGGATAATTCATCAGACAAGTTGTGTGGACACTCCTGCTCAGAATGGAGTCGCTGAAAGAAAGAACCGCCACTTACTCGAAACAGCTAGAGCACCAATGTTTGAGAGACATGTTCCCGCTCAATACTGGAATGATGCTGTCCTCACTGCAGCATCCCTGATCAACCGCCTTCCTTCTCGAGTTTTAGACAACAAGGCTCCCTTGGACATCTTACTTGAAAATTCTAATTTTGTTCTTCCTCCTAGAGTCTTTGGTTGTCTTTGTTATGCTCGTAATCATCGTTCCCCTGGCAAGCTTGATCCACGTGGATTAAAGTGTATATTCTTACGGTATTCTACAACACAGAAAGGATATAAGTGTTATCATCCTTCCTCTCGTCAGGTCCTTGTTAGTAGAGATGTCATTTTTCATGAGCATCTCTCTTATTATCAGGCTCCTCTTCAGGGGGAGACACAGACAATTGAAGCTGCACCTGATATCCCTAATGTACTTATACTGAATATACCTGATGTACCAGAAATAGTCCAAAAACAAGTGCTCGATACAGCTGCATCGTCCAAGCATCCAACCACCAAGCCATTTCTGCAAGTTTATAGCCGTGCCAAAGACAAGCAAGGAAAGGCCACTACTACTCCTGCACATGTCCCTTTGCTAGCCCTGGATCCAGAAACTGAGTCTACTGAGCCTTCTTCTGGTAAGGAACTTACTCCTTCTTCTGATCTTGATCTTCTAATTGCACTTCGAAAAGGAACTAGGGCCTACACCCTACATCCTATTTCCAATTATATTTCCTATGACTCCCTTTCCCCTTCTTTCCATGTTTTTGTGTCTTCGCTCTCTTCTGTGTCTGTTCCTCAAAAATGGCAGGATGCAATTATGGAAGAAAGGTGGAAAGCTGCAATGGTGGAAGAAATGAGGGCTCTGAAGAAAAATGGTATATGGGATCTTGTTCCACTTCCTGCAGGATCAAGGTCAGTAGGATGCAAGTGGATCTTTACAGTGAAACAGAAACCAGATGGGACTATTGATCGGTACAAGGTTAGATTGGTTGCATGGGGATTTACTCAAACATATGGGATTGACTACCAAGAAACCTTCGCTCTAGTGGCCAAAATGACTACCATCAGGGTTTTACTGTCCTGTGCTGTACATCACAACTGGGACTTGCAACAGTTAGATGTAAAAAATGCATTCCTTCATGGATAACTTACTGAAGATGTCTATATGGACTGCCCACCGGGTTTCACAGATGATAAAAGCTAAGGAAAAGTCTGCAAGTTAAAGCGATCTCTTTATGGTCTAAAACAATCACCTAGAGTATGGTTTGGAAGATTTAATAAAGTTATGGTAGCATTTGGCTATGTTCAAAGCAATGCCGACTATACTTTATTTATAAAACATTCCCCTAACACTTTTACTGCCTTACTTGTATATGTAGATGATATCATCATTGCTGGCAATAACAATGATGAAATCACGAAACTAAAGGCATTTCTAGGGAAGGAGTTTGAGATCAAAGACCTTGGCAAACTTAGGTACTTTCTTGGGATTGAAGTTGCCAGATCTGCAAAAGGCATTTATCTGTCTCAAAGAAAGTATGTTCTTGATCTTCTCTCAGAAACATGGTTACTTGGGGCTCGACCTTGTGTTACTCCTCTCGTTCCCAATACCAAGCTAAGGGCAAAAGAGGCACACCAGAAGACAAAGGAAGATATCAAAGACTTGTTGGCAGACTCATATATCTTGCCCACACATGGTCAGATATTGCATTCGCAGTTAGTTTGGTAAGCCACTTTATGCACGACCCATACTCTACACATATGGAGGCTGTTTATCGGATACTGCACTACCTAAAGTCAGCCCCTGGAGGACTAATCTTGTTATCTCCTAATGACCTTCTGAAAATGGAAGCATATGCCATTTCAGATTCACTAAATAAACAAATCCAGGTGGAGGCTTATACTGATGCAGATTGGGCAGGAAGTCCTGATCGTAAGTTTATCTTTGGTTATTGCACATTCTTGGGTGGCAATCTGATAACCTGGCGCAACAAGAAACAAAATGTGATTGCCCGATCCAGTGCAGAAGCAGAATACAGAGCAATGGCGCATGAAATATGCGAACTACTATGGTTACAACGACTACTTAAAGATTTGAAGGTTATGTGTAACTAGTCCATGAAATTATTCTGTGATAATCAAGCAGCCATTAGCATTGCTAATGATCCGGTTCAGCATGATAGGACAAAACATGTTAAGGTAGACCGTCACTTCATCAAAGAGAAACTGGACAGTGGACAAATCGAGATTCCGTTTGTCAAATCAGAGGACCAACTAGCAGACATCTTCACCAAAGGTCTGCCAGGGAAATCCTTCCATATGATATTGTCCAAGTTGGGCATGCATGATATATATGCACCAACTTGAGGGGGAGTGTTGAGAATATTACGTATTTTATTTTTTGTCTAGATTCATTGTACTATCTGTATTGTACAATTGTACTACCTGTACTACCCTCATTGTACTACCTGTATTGTACTACCTGTACTACGTCTTTCTTTCTTTGTATTCATTTTCATATTATAAATAAGAGGATCTCTGTCTATTACAGACAAGTCATTCCATCATTCAGCAAATACTTTTCTTAGTCAAGCTATTTTCGGTTGATGTCTGATTGATTAGGGACCCATTGATGCAAATGTTAGGGTTTACAATCAATCTACACCCTTAACCTTGCGATAGGATCTTTTACAACCAGTCCCAATAAGAATCAGTTAAAACCAGGAATTCAAAAATAGAGAACTTATCTTTGAGAGCAATCCAACTGTTGGTTGATCACGAAACATGGAGGGATTGTAGCTTAGGATGTACTTGTAGCCATATCTGAATTTGATGTTGATCCGACCAAGGATTGAAGAGTTATGAATTTTCTTTAGATTGCTACCATTTGAAAACGGACCTGGGTTTACAGCAGCAACAATGGCTCTTAGATAACAGCAACCGATGGATCTTTGGAGGGTAATAGTTGCGCTAACAATAGGGGACAACAGGGAAGAGATAGGTAGAGATTGAGTGAGAGAATAAAGGGAATAGGGGGGTCGGTTGAGTGTCACAACCTGGAGACTCAACCAGAAACGCAAAAGCAGTTTTTGTATTGTTCAAGTTTAAATTGTTTTCCTCCTTTTCATTCATATTTATAGATGTTTGTGTTTACATAATATGGAAACGAGGCTAGACAATCCAACCATTATTGACTAGTTTCATGGAAAGATTGTTCTTTCCTTGCTATAAACTTTCTAAAATTGAAAAGAAAACTAATAGGAATCTTTCCTAAACATGAAATGAGAAGTTTATTGAAAATAAAACTCCTAACTTAGGCAAGTTTCTAAATATAATTACTAGTATTAGAGATATGCTTACATGGTAATTTTTTATTAGGAAAACAATAACAAAATGAAAGGAACAAGTCTCTAAAATTTGTTGGCACTGTTTACGTGAACAATGTTGGTTGGCTAATACTACATCACCTTTTAGTTAGGTTTAGGCTCATCCGATCGATTGGTGATAGTGTCACACACCATTCACGAAAACACTGGGGTTATGATTAGGACCATAGTTGTCAAGGCGACAAGGCGATTCTAAGGCGTTCGGGGCCATCCTGGGCGGCTAGGAGCCGCAAGTCCTAGGCGACCAAGGCGTTCCCAATGTATTTTTTTTTTATTTTTAAAATATTAATGCTATATTAATGTTTATATACATGCAATATTCTATATAAATAATCAATATTTAAGACATAACTTAATTAATATGAGAAAACCAACAAGGCAACAAATAATGAATAAAGTATAAGACATAAAAAAACATATTTATAATATATAAAAAAAACACAAATCAATGAAGGAAGAAGTTAGAACTTAGAACATCCTAGCATATAAGTAAGAAACAAGACTACAAAGAGAAAGAATATAATGTTACTTACCTCTATGATGCCAAAATAAGTGCTTGTGCCTCTATTCCTCTAAATGTAAGCTTGTACCCAAGGTTCGAGGTGCTGGTTTTGAGGCCGGTTTCGGCTAGCTTTGAAACCAAGATATCTCGGGTTTTGATCGAAACTCGGTCGAAACCTGGTATTTTTCCGAGGACATCTCGAAGCTTGGTTTCGAGAGCCCAAAATTGTTTTTCTTGATTTGAGTTTTTTTCTTCTGGAGCCTATTTTAACGATTTTACACATATTCCCACATTATTTTAAATAAAAACATCGAAAATGATAATATGTGGTGTGGACCCAAGTTTGCTAGTGTACACTGAGACCTGGGATTGTGTCTAGAGTTAAGTAGGCAATACCTATTTATGACTAACATTTGTGTACTTCTAACAAATTTGACCGGAGCGTAATTCCTAAAAATATAGTTTGGATTTAAGTAATCTCGAATTCGTTGCAAAGCTAGCATAATCCGCTTTCCAACAAATCCGAGATTGCTTGAATCCGAGTTATAATGAAGGAGTTACACTTCGGTCAAATCTTATTCGGAGGACGCGAATGCTGTTTAAAGTCGTTTGAATGTAAATTATTTTTTGGGCATCAAAGCAAGAGATTATTTTGGCGCCCTCTTCATTTTTAGTGATGCTTTACTATAATAAGATTTATGAAATTTTTATATTAGGAAAAAAACATAGCATTTGGTAGTTGAAAATCGTCCCCGCACTTAAAAATACAGTTTTTGTTCTTGAACTGGAGTGTTGACTTTTTATCCTTCTAGAATTTGAATTTTAGTCTATTTTTATTGGATTCAAATGGGAATTTGAATTTTAGATTATTTTTATTGGATTTAAATGGGAGGTATTTGCTTATTTATGAATAATATCTTAAGTAAATGAACATTTACTTAAATGATATTAGTCATAAATAAATACTGCCTAATAAATGTTGTTCATGTCTAGTCTAATAAATCTTGTGAAGAAAATTCGGAGATCAAGGAAAAATATGAGAAAAAAAAGACACATTGAAAACAAGGCGGCCGCCCAAACATTCTGGGTGTCCAAGGCGACGCCTAGGCACCCTGGGCGACTGCCATTCTCATGTTCATATGGCGCCTTGGCTCTCGGGCCTATTAAAACAGCCCAGATGCCTAGGTGACGCCTTGACAATTATGATTAAGACGCTTATCACTGCCCTAACCTACACCCAAGATCTCGATGTAGTGGCACCACATCACATCGTCACATCACATAACACTCACTATAAACTGAGTAATCGACAAATCAGTGGAAGACCTTATATAAATAAAAGAATTGTAATGTAAAAGTTGACGGAGCTAACTGGTATATATATACATAACTGAGTTCCCAAATGTGGGCCCCTTCCTGGCGTCTTAGTCCGAACACATAGGTATGTTTTAGACATCATCCCCAATACCATATGTAGACATTGGCCACAAAGGGGGGGTGTATTACTGGATACGTGTTTGACATTCTCCCAACACCGAAATGAACCTCGGCCCTGATGAAAGAGCATCGTGCCCATGACCAAACATGCTCGATACACTTCCAACATCGGCAGAAATTTTGGCCAAAAGAAAGTATGACGACCCTATTCATTCCCTTTCATAAATGAACCTACAGCAGCCCTATTGGTAGGGGGGCAATAACAGGATATCCATGTAGCTAGTCAGATATTATTCTATATGACAAATCATTTCAAACCATAAGTTGTACACCTGTGGGGGTTACGATACCGGGACTTCGTCGGCCACACCAGGTTCCCACAAGTGTACGACAAGAAATACAAGGCTCACATGGCTGTTGCGGTACTGGAACTCCTTTTGTCACACCAAATGCCACACAAGCATAGTAAATCCAACGATCAACACAATTCAATAGTCAACAAGCTAAATAATAAGCAATTGTGATCATAGTTATCAAGGAGCCAAGACGAACCATGGCGTTGGAGGCCTGATGGACGCCCAAAACGGCCTATAGTGGCGCCTTGAGAACTACGATTGTTATAATGCAATGCATGACAGTGGTATATCAGTAATTGGATGACATGTAAACAATCACATCAAACATGACATAGCATATTTATACATGACAGTTTATAAAACATTTCATAAAATAATTCAAGTCCAACCCACTCCCCTTAATGATGATTGAATATGAAACTCTGATAGTAAGTGAGTTTCCTTGAGAAATTACCCAACAAGGTTTACCTAAAAATGTTAAATGTTTGTGATTAGTGACAAATCATAAGTGCCCAAAAAGCCCTTAAGGTCCTAGGGCTTTTCAATAAAAAAATTACCCTCTACTGTATGCAGCCGGTAGCACCTGAGTTCATAACGGGAACCTTCTAGAAGTTACCAGTCGATGCTACTGATTGCAGACTTGCGACTGGTAGGATCATCCGATAGTCCTTTTAGTGCTGAACCATTAGCCGTTGAATTTTATACTGGATGGGGCTACCGAATGCAGGCTGTGTATCCAGTAGGTGCCATCCTGAACCTGGGGAAGTTTGTTCTCACTCAATCTCCTTGGGATTTCATCCCAATTGATCTTGTGACCTTTCCAAGTTGGTGGGAAACATAAAGGGGTCAACCTATGGGCTGTTGGGACCCAAGCTTGGGTTTCAACCCTAGGCCTTTCCTATGGTGAGAATCTAGGGAGGAGTACTCCCCAAGCTCATAGAGATCATAGCCTCAGTCCTAAGGCTGATTGGAGCTAAGGCATCACTCCCAAGGCTCCAAACCCTAACTTCCTAGGCCAACAACTTCATTAGAATGTTGAGGAGAGAATTTATAGGGCTTAGGGATATGGAACCTACCTTGTGGGAACTGTAGAAGCTTAGAGTAGCTTCCATTGATGATCCACCAAGGTGAATGGAGGAATCCCTGCTCAAAACCCCCCTTCCCTTCTTTCTTTTCTCTCTCTTCTCTCTCCTCCAATTTTGGTGAACAATAAATGAGGATTAGAACCCTCACCATTAATTTATAGACACATGACTTAGGTCTGTTTGCTACTTTGCTTAGACTGATCTCTGTCGGATGGAACTGGTTAAGTCCAATTATTGGAAGTATGTTCATATGAACATTCCCAATCTGGTCATGGGGGTCCATTGGACGCCAAAATTGTAGTATCGAAGGACACAAGTGGGTCCCACATCCGCTTAAACAATTTTGTTGTTTGGAGTGTACCGGTTGATGCTACCAGTTGATGGGTCAACCGATGGGGTCATCTGGTAGTATCTGAGATTCCTAACAGAATTCTTCTAGAAGCTACCAGTTGCTTCTACCTGCTGGTGGCTGCAGCTGGTAGAGGCTACAGGCTGATCTGGTAAGGGTCATCCGGTGGGCTTTTCCTGTAGAATTTTTCCCTATTTTTCCTTGCTTTCTCTCCTTTGTTCTTCAATTCTTTTTTGGCTATAGAGACTTCCTGTATGGGGTCTTATACATATCATAATTAAGTATCACATGTACTTACAATGTAAAAGTTCGTGGAAGCCTCACTAGATTATACTGGGTCCAAATCCAGAGGTTCTACAGGGGTAAGACCTGTCTTCAGACAAAATTCAAATGAGTTGGGGATTTTGGGTGCGGGTCTTACGGAGTGATAATAAGAATTTTGGTCATTTTTCCAGCCCTTTAGCTTGGGCTTTGAATAAGTCTTAATCCCGACTATGTTAATCATATTTGGTGATTGATTGGCATCTCCTAGGGTCAATCTAAGATGCAATGATATGCATGATTACAAGATGATTCATGATTGTTGCAAGTGCAAGTGTACTAGCCTAATTGACCAAGTGCAAGTGTACTAGCCTAATTGACCAAGTGCAATGTCTTCGTCTTGAGCTTCATCCTTCTTTCTTCAAACTTGAATCTTTGGTCTTCAAGCTTGAGAGTTGGCCATCTTGACTTGTCTTTATACTTATGACATTGTCAACTTCAATTGACGTCTTCAAGGGATGTCTTTCTTGGACATCCTTTCTTATACACCTTTCCTTCTCTTGACCTCAATCCGTGGTCTTTAAGAGATACCAATTGGTGTGTCACCTTGGCTTTGATATCTTGATTATGAATTTTACTATCAAACACTCAATGTACATGTTTGTAGATCTTCATATGTTTGTTATCGTCAAACCAACTTAGGAGTGCCGTACATGTCCCCACGTAGATTAGGCTTCTAAATTATATATTTTCTACTATTAAGTATTTATTGCCCCGAGCCCTTAGGAATTTGATTTTGGTTCTAATTCTCAGTCAATGTCATGTTTTAAGAGTCCTAAGTGAATTAGGATAGCTGCTATAGCTGGCAACAGCGTTGTTTTGTGGTTTTCCTGAGTTGTTTATGAAATTCATTCTCATAGTGATCAGATGTATTGGATTGAGTCCCTAGATTAAGTCTTAAAATAGATTGTAAGGGTTACAACATATACACATGTTATTGCTGATAGAATTTTCCATTTTTTTTAACTGCTTTCGTCTAGCTAATGCTATAGAGTCGGGTAGATTCTCAGGATGCATTGATGGATTCAAGGGTCTGATCTCGCCCGTGAATGAATTCCTGTTCTCTCTTCTGTTATTCATTCTTCCTTTTCTATATTTTTCTTCAGCACCTCAGATCAGTCCCTTAACTTACTATACCTTGTGGCATCCTGTTTCTGACTTTATGTTTTGTTAGCTTAAAATTCCTACCTCTCACAGGTTATTGATCAGAATTGCTTCATATTTGATATATAAGTCCCTGTTAAATTGCTTTATTGAATTCAATTCTGATCTCTAAATTTAGTTCATTAGATTCTATTTCTAGGTGAACTGCCCCTACCAGTCCATCGCAACTTCTTTTAGTTGTTTATTCTGAAATTTTAGTTCTTCGTATTCAGTCCTGTTAGTTTCCTACACTATTTTGAAATTTTACTTCTTTGTATCTAGCAGATCCCATACCTTGAGTCCTTAACTAGACTCAAGAGATGAGCTTTGCAATCGTGGACTCAGAAAGTTCTTCTTGAGCCTTCTTAAGACACTAAAGCCAGTTTGAGTTAGTAATTCTGTTAACTTTACCAAATAAAAATTATGAAAGGAAATTGGCAAAATTTAGAAAGAAGATGTTTTGGCTTGAGCGGCTTTGTTGGGCCCATTTGGAGGAGTGGAGGGGTGGTTCTTTTGAGGGTATTGATGAATGTTGCTAGGTTTTGATCTGGTGGTTCTAGGGATTAGTGAGATGTTTTTATTCCAAGAGTATCAGGGTAGAGTAATGAAGATCACACCAAATAGAATAATTTGCATCATGATGGGAAGCTTATTCCCTACTTATTTAGTTAAGTTATACTTAGATTTTCCGACTTATTGTTTGTAGCAAAAGCTGCCAAAGAAATAAACTCCTATTTAAAATTTGAATATCCTCAATTAATCTTTTATTTCGTCTTATCTGTTATATTTCTTGTCATCTAGGGCCCTGGAAGAATACATCTGGTATTGGAATATTGTAGAGGGGGAGATCTTTCTATATATATTCAGCGTCATGGTGGAAGAGTTCCAGAAGCAACTGCGAAGCACTTCATGCAGCAGTTAGGTACATATGACTTGGTTTTATGCAGCTGGCATTTTCTTTGCAGATCCTAAGTTGCATATCTTCGAAGTTCTTGCTCTAATAATAGAATGTTATATCTTCTTCAGCTTCTGGTTTACAAGTCCTCCGTGAAAACAATCTTATCCACCGAGATCTAAAGCCACAGGTTTGTTCTATCAGTTTCTCTAATATATTCTTGTTCTTATCTAAATTTGCCGCTGTATTAGCTGGGTTGATTTTGTTTTCATCTAGTACCTAGGGTATGTTTGGGTTATTTTGGCATTTCTTTCATTTATTTGTGTAAGGATAGCATGAATGGGTTGAGAACTTGAATGTTGGATTACGTTTCCCTGAATGCTTTAAGTTTATGACGTATTCTACCAATTGATGTTTTAGCATCCTAAGTGTGAGAACACAGGCCGGTGTGGATATATAATATTGGATTTCTGTTTCTGTGATAAAGATTGAAGTTTCTTATCGCCATTAATATAAATTCTCTTTCTTATATTTCTTAGAGCTTTGGTGTGAACTGACTAGCTTCAATGACACCTACAATGGCAAAAGAGCTATATCAGGATTGCTAATGGTATTATCACCAATCATAGACTCAATTTTTGTTGTCGATAGACATCACAAACCAGAAAATGAGAACTGTAATTCAAACCTTTTAAGTCAAGTATAATGTGGAAGAGCTTTGTCTTTCTTGAATCCTGTGAGTTGGTTCTATTAAATATGGGCATGCAATGGTCTGATCTTTTTCTGAGGGCGTATCCAGTGCATGAGGCTCCTATCACTGCGGGGTTTGGGAAGGGGCTAATGTACACTGCCCCGCTTTGCGGAGAGGCTGTTTACAGAATGGTCTGGTCTTTTTCTCACATGATAATTTAACAATCATTCAGCGTTATTTTTTTTTTTTTTTTTGGGGGGTTATATCTGTATGCTTGATTCTCTTGGATGGGACCATGGCTTGAGGAATCAGAATCGGATTGCCAATTCCGGTCAAACCGGATCAGAATTGGCCAAGCCAATTTCAATTCCGATTCCAGCCGATTCATACCTGATTTTAGGGTTCAGGACACCGATTCCATCGCCAAATTCGCTTCCCCAAACCATGGATGGGACACCTCATGTTGGAGGCTTTGTCTTTTTGCCCCTCTGAATGTGCCTCCTCAGTCATTATTTCTTTTGGTCAATGTGCAAGTCATTGATGTTATCTCAAGCTTTTATTTGCATATATTCTAGGACCTGGGAAGGCTTGTCTTGGTGAATTGATTTCCCATCCTGTTGAATGCTTATTCTCTTCAAATTTAGTTGGTTCTTGTAACCGTATTGGATAATTTGTATGTTTGAGATCTGCCTTCTTCTCTATCTCTCATTCTATTGTTGAATTTTATCTCTTTTATGTTGTCCATGATGTTACTTAAGGTTCTGATCTGGTTGCAGGACCTGATGTTCCCTCTCAAGTTGGGTGGGAATTATAACCTATTATGTTGTACAGTTCTTCATAGGTTTAAGAGAACAAAAGGCAAAATAATAAATCTTCAGTAGTTTATTTTCTCTTCTAAGAATGTTCAATGCTAGTGTTAGATTAGTGGCATAGAATTCTAGTGAGGAAATAGGTTCATCTTTTGAAATTTAACATCTTTCCTCCTATGCAGCAGTGACATAATATGTTTTCTGATGTGTATAATTTCTTAACAGAATCTCCTCCTTTCCACAAATGACAGCCATTCCGTATTGAAGATTGCAGATTTTGGTTTTGCAAGGTGAGAGAGATCTTTTGACATGTGAGATCCATCTATCAGTTAATCCGAAATGTATTATTATGTTGATGTTGGGAGAACTAATTAATCATCAAATACATCTAGAACAGCCTTGAATTTGGGTTTGCATGCATGAAGTTTTGACTGCCATAGATACTACAAGTCTTTGTCAGGTCCTAGTGTCATTTATAGGTGTATTATTGGAAGTGCCGGCTGTTCTAAGTTATAGGTGAACATAAACTGGCCATGACAGTTTTCCGTTTGTTCCTTTATGCCTTCTCCCCCCTTTTATTTTCTTTCCCAAACTCATCATTTACAAGTGATTCTCATAGATATTAGCATCAATTTTGAAAACACTGAGCATACCATTTTTCTTGTCTGACTAGGTTATTAATAAGATTATGAGCACATGAAAAATGCCTGATGAATGGAGAAGAATCATTGTGGTACCGATTATAAAAACAAACTATAGAGGAATTAAACTTATGAGTAATTGAAGCTCGCCTGAGACAAGAAGTTAATATTTCATATAACCAATTTGGTTTCATGCCAGAGGGATCTACCAAAGAAGATATTTATTTGCTTAGAAGACTAATGGAAAGATTTAGAGCATAGAAGAAAGATCTTCATATAGGCTTTTAGTAATTTAGAAAAAACTTACAATAGAGTTCTTAGAGAACTAGTTTGGCATGTTTTAGGGAAGAAAAATGTTTCGCGTAAATATGTGGACATAATTAAGGATATGTATAATGGTGTAGTGATTAGCATAAGAACTGTAGAGGAGCAAGTTAGAACTGAACCTTTGTCAATTTAACTTTTATTAGGTAATTCTCTAAGCCCCTACTTGTATTGTATATTCTATAGAGAAAGAAAGAAGAATTGGAAAAAGAGATGGAGAGAAGAAGGAGAGGCTGTTGCAACTTTGGGAGCCTCAATCAATGTAATTGAGACTCCCTCTTTACTTTAGTATATAATAATAACTGCTCCCCTAAAAGGGTATAAGAGACAAAACACAAAAATAAAAGTAAAGAAAGGAGAAGAAGCACTAGCTCCTCGGGATTAGCACTAGTGATAACCATAACAGTGCTAATCTTGGATGAACTGACTATAGACCTTCAAGATCATATTCCTTGGTGTATCCTTTTTGTCAATGATATTGTTTTGATGAATGAAACAAAAGTTGGGATAAATGCAAAGTTGGATTTATGGAGATCAACCTTAGAATCAAAAGCGTGCCTTATCCCAATATATGGGGTCGGCTACATGATTCTTGTCCGTCATTCAGCTCTGTTCGATGTCATACTTGAAGCAAGGCCTAAGCTATGCATGTCTTTCTTCACCACCTCCCTTAGAGTCATCTTAGGTCTGCCCCTAGCTCTTTAAGATCCTTTAATTTGAATCAAATCACTCCTCTTTACGGAAGCATTTAATGGCCTCCATGGAACATGGCTTTACCATCTCAAATGACTTTCTTGTAGTTTATCATGTATCGACGCTACTCCCAAATCAACTCTAATACGATTATTCCTTACCTTATTCTTGCTAGTTTTGTCACACATCCATCTCAACATCCTCATCTCAGCTACACTAAGTTTATCTATATGATGCTTCTTAATTGCCCAACATTCCACAATATACATCATAGCCGGTCGAATGACTGTCTTATAAAACCGAGGGTGGGGTTGTGAAAATTGACGATAGACAGTTACTAAAAAGACCTAACTTTAGGTTCCTCAGTTCTATCATGAATAAAGAAGGAGAAATAGAGGATGATATTGTACATAGAATTAGATTATGGGGAATGAAATGGAGGGGTGTGTCACAAGTGTTGTGCGATCGACGTATTCCCTTAAAACTCAAGGGGAAATTTTATAGAGATATACGACCAGCAATGATGTATGGGGATGGATGTTGGACAGTAAAGGAAATACATTTAGATAAACTTAGTGTGGTTGAAATGAGAATGTTGAGGTGGATGAGTGGTAAAACTAAAAAAGATAAAAGAAAGAACGAACAAATTACTGCAAACCTAGGGGTTACCCCAATTCATGATATGTTGTGAGAAACTTGTCTGATGTGGCATGGACATGTGCATTGGAGGCCTTTAAATGTTCTTGTATGGAGAAGTGATTCATTTTAAATTGAAGGAACCAGAAAAGGTAGAGGTAGGCCTAAAATGAAATGACCCTAGGAGAAGTAGTGTAGAACATAGTTGTCAAGGCGCCAAGGCGAACCAAGGCGATGGAGGCCTGACTGGGCGCCTAGGCGACCAAGGGGCCCTCCTAGGCGACCAAGGCGCCCAATTTTCCAAGGCGACCCAAGGCAGACTGGGCGCCTAGGCGACGCCTTGACAATTATGCTGTAGAAAGGCGTATAGCTTAGGACTGGAATCTTGTATTGCTTTGAATTGAATTGATTGGAGAAATAGGATCCTTATAGCCGACCCCATTTAGTTGGGATAAGGCTGAGTTGAGTATTTGAAAGAGTGAACTCTTCCTGGACAACCCGTTATTAGAAGCTTCTCATGATAGCCTAAATTTCTACTTGTGTGTGTGTGTGTGTGTGTGTGTGTGTGTGTGTGTGTGGGGTCGCTGCTTAAATTTTGTGGACAGTTTTCCCATGTCATTTGTAACGGCCTAGTAAGTTTCAGTATTTGATATAAAGCCCTAAAACTGGTTCAAATTCAATTTCATTTGTTATCTGTTCAACCATTGGTACTACAAAGGAAAAGGTTCAGTGCAATGTGGGCCATACAATTGGAATGTGACACCCCATATTTGATGTGTGTTTAATCCAAAGGGATGTGTGTGCTTAATCCAGAGGGTGTAAAAGCCATCCAACGATGGGTCCCGAAAGACCTGTCCTTCATGTGGCCCAAAGTCATGGACCATCATGAGAAGGATCTCATGACGTGGCTGTGATGTGAACTTTTCCAATATAAAAAATTCGAGAATAACGAACTGATATAGTGCTGATCATTGATTTGGTTATATCATTGGCAGCTCTAGTTATATTCCCACTGCCAACAGTCATGATCAAACAACAAAGATCTCAATAAAGTATCCTAAATTAGTTGTCAACAAATAATCAATTGATTGACTCCATTAGTTAAATAGAAAACTGATGGATCATCGGCCATGCTGGTCTAACACAAGTAAGATGGGTTAGCAAGACAAGTACTGTAATTCTATTTAAGAAAGGCAATAACCTAGATTCTGGCTTGGAATCAAGATATTTTTAAGATGGAGTGGAACTACATACATATAGGGTGTTATTTGATTAGGTAAAAACAGATACACACATGTGGGAGTAGTTACACCTGGTGACAAACAAATACCCATAAGGAAGAGAGTAATAAGGAAGGTGATATAGAGGATGCTGTTTCACAGAGGATTAAAATAGGATGAATGAAGTAAAGAGGTGCGTCTGGAGTGTTGTGTGATTGGCGTATTCCTTTAAAACTTAAAGGAAAATTTTATAGGACAGTTATTCTACTGGCTATGATATGTGGTGCAGAATGTTGGGCAGTTAAGAAGCATCATATAGATAAACTTAGTGTAGCTGAGATGAGGATGTTGAGATGGATGTGTGGCAAAACTAGGAAGGATAAGGTAAGTAATGACTGTATTAGAACTGATTTGGGAGTAGCACCGATACATGATAAACTACGAGAAAGTCGTTTGAGATGGTATGGTCATGTTCAACGGAGGCCGTTAGATGCTCCCGTAAAGAGGAGTGATTTGATTCAGATTGAATGATCTAAAAGAGTTAGGGGTAGATCTAAGATGACTCTAGGGGAGGTGGTGAAGAAAAACATGCATAGTTTAGGCCTTGCTTCAAGTATGACATTGAACAGAGCTGATTGGTTGACAAGAATCCATGTAGCCGACCCCATTTAGTTGGGATAAGGTTTTGTTGTTGTTGTTGGTGGTGTTGTTGTTGAAGAGAGTAATAAGGAGCCCATATATCTGTGTGGGGGCATGAAATTGACATGTGAATTGGAGTGCTTTGTGATTAGTGCATACTATTAAATCAAAGGGAAATTCATATCGCTAAGTCGAGACCTAGAACTAACTCTCCCAAAATGAATGTGACTAAATTGCTAATGTATTAGTTCTTACCAAAAAGGCAAACTCTTGGCCTCACCACTCCCTGTTTAGCTAATAAGTTTCCAGGTCATTTGAAGATCTGTTGAACTGGGAAGAATCTTTTCAAGTCCCCCCCTCCCTCCCTCCCTTAAAAAACTGATGAGTCACATTGGTAGAAACAGGTGGAAACTTAGTTGCTCAGAAAAGCAGTTTCTAATTGAAGAAGACTTACAGTTCTGTAAGTTGAGTTGCTGACAGTTGAGTTGCTGATTTTCACTCTGCCTTTGTCTAATCGTATTTTCTCATGGTTTGTTATGGACTCCTCTTATTCGAAATTTCAAGTTTCTTCAAGTATTCGTCTACATAAAGATAAAAAAAAGCCAAAATTTTCTCTTGGCAGATCATTACAACCTAGAGGCCTGGCAGAAACATTATGTGGCTCCCCGCTCTACATGGCTCCAGAAATAATGCAACTCCAGAAGTATGATGCAAAGGTGATAGTCTGGTTTTCCCTTGCTCAAGCTCTCATTCATTTTTTTCTTAAACTGTTCCCAATTCATGTTGAACTGGATACGCAGGCAGATCTCTGGAGTGTTGGGGCTATCTTGTTTCAGCTTGTAACTGGGAGGACCCCATTTACTGGAAATAACCAAATGCAGGTCCGACTATGCTATCCTTATTTCTCATTTAAGTGTTTGATTCTATTCTATTATAGGAAATTTAGTGTTCTTGAATACCTCTGACTGTTGGCATAATGATCTAATCTTCTCATCTATCGTACTGAGCAGTTGCTACAGAACATTGTGAAATCAACTGAGGTCCGCTTCCCTCAAGATACTAAGGATTTGAGTTCTGACTGCATTGATTTATGTCGGAAGTTGTTGCGTCGCAACCCTGGTAATCTTTCCCCCCATTTCAGAGCTTATATCTGTATAGATGCATGCAAGTTGTATAATGAATCAATGATATTCTTTTTAGGATGAGAACCATATTCGAAATGAATGTCACAATGAATCAGAAATTGCCACCCTTGGCTCTGCTCATGCAGTGATGCTAATCATAACAGCCACTGTAATCATTCCTCTAGAGCTAGAATCTAAGCATTCTTGTAAAGCATATGCTCCAGGGCAAGGGATTTGCACGGACCTTGCCTCCCTGGGGCTCTGTTCATGCAGTGATTCTTATCATAACAGCCACTGTAATCAGTCATCTGATTCTGCAGCTGAGATGTATTAATGAAAGCAATGGTTTTTGGTCAACCCCAATGCTCCAAGGGGAGATGAATTTTGCACCTTTGAATGAGTTTAAGGTTCTGGACTTACAGTAAGTGTCTATATATCATGCACCTGAGGTGCATTATTGCTTTGCAGTTCAGTGGAATCCATGCAGAATCTGGGTGACATGAAGCACCCTAAGTGCTGACTTTTTAAATTAATAGCATGGATTGTTTTTATGTTAAACTTACAGAGCACAGGCATTTCATTTTATTCACACTCTAATTAACTAAGTTTCTCCTTAGTCTGATTGATTGCATTTATTTGTGTGCAGTGGAAAGACTGACATTTGAGGAGCTCTTTAACCATCCATTTCTTCTTCTCAACGGATCAGAAGATTCACCAAGGTAAACATGGTCCAAATTACAATTCAATAATCTCTCTCTCTCTCTCTCTCTCTCTCTCTCTCTCTTTGTACCACAGTTGTCAAGGCGACAAGGCGATCCAAGGCGTTTGGGGCCGTCCTGGGCACCTAGGCGCTTAGGCGCCGCCGCTTAGGCGACCAAGGCGTTCCCAGTGTATTTTTTTTATTTTTAAAATATTAATGCTATATTAATGTTTATATATATATATATATGCAACATTCTACATAAATAATCAACATTTAAGACATAGCTTAATTACTATGAGAAAACCAACAAAGAAACAAATAATTGAGTTAAGTAGGCAACACGTATTTATGACTAACATTTGCTTACTTCTAACAAATTTTACCGGAATGTAACTCCTTTAATATACTTCGGATTCAAGCAATCTTAAATTCGTTGCAAAGTTAGTATAATCAGCTTTCCAACAAATTTGAGATTGCTTGAATCCAAATTATAATGAAGGAGTTACACTCTGGTCAAACCTTGTTCGAAGTACGCAAATGCTGTTTAAAGTCGTCTGAATGTAAATTATTTTTTGGGCATCAAAGCAAGATATTATTTTGGTGCGCTCTTGGTTTTTAGTGATGCTTTACTATAATAAGATTTATGGAATTTTTATATTTGGAAAAAAAACCTAGCATTTTGAAGTTGAAAATCGCCTCCACACCCAAAAATACGATTTTTGTTCTTAAACTGGAGGGTTGACTTTTTATCCTTTTGGAATTTGAATTTTAGACTATTTTTATTGGATTCAAATAGGAAGTATTTGCTTATTTATGAATAATATCTTAAGAATCAGTTACTTAAATGATATTAGTCATAAATAAGTACTGTCTGATAAATATTGTTTCTGTCTACCTAGTAAATCCTGTGAAGCAAATTCAGAGATCAAAGGGAAAAAAAAAACACGTATAAGATTCAAGGCGACCGCCCAGGCATTCTAGGAGCCCAAGGCATCCAAGGCGGCGCCTAGGTGACACCCAGAGAGCCTGGGCGACCGCCCAGGCAATACTAATAAGTTGCCCAGGCGCCCAGGCCCTGGAATCACGCCTGGACGCTAGGCGATGCCTTGACAACTATGCTCTGTACATTAAAATGATGAAATTACCTTTGATATGCAGGAGTACGACTGCATCAAAGACATTGGATAGTTTTCCACTGGCTGAAAGCAATTCTGGAAGGCACAGAGGAGAAAGTTCTCAAGAGGATTGCCTGCCTTTCCCTTTGGAAGATGATTCTAGTGGTCCTGATGTGAGCCCTTTTTTCCTCACAAATAAGGCTCCAATGAAGCCCACCTCTGGATTTTCTGGGGATACAAAATTTGACTTAAGGGCAGCAGCTCCTAATGTTTCCAACAACATGGATATTCCTTCTAGATATGGTAGTCCCACATATAGAGTGAAAAATACTGGATTTAGGTTTGACCAGGACAAGCATTTAGGTGGAAATCTTAAAGAAGCTTTACAAGTCATGGACCAACAACCGGTGAAGGCTTCTTCCAAAGGTGCCAAGATCTCTGAATATGCTTTTTGATTTTTTCATCTTAATGTTCTTTTATACAGATTCAAAATATCTGCCACTATTGTATCTTCTTTTAATATTCTATATCTGCATGAATTCTACAGTCGTAGATTCAATGGAGTTCATTGATCAGGATTATGTCCTTGTGTCTGGGCCCTCTGTTGGGGCGTCAGCTTCATCTATCAGCGCATTCAGGTCACCTCATTCACCTCATTCACCACGCAAATCAGAGAGTTCCCCGAAGGCATTTGTAAGTAACAATACCAGAACAAGTGCACCAATGCCAATTATAGGTGCGGCAGTCCGGAATACCTGTGGTGGTGGAAGCTTGGATAGTCACAGCTCTGTACCTTCTGGAGCTTCACAAGGATCCATGGATATGGGAGATGCTTTGGAGCAACCATCATTTCATAGCTTGACAAGGATTACATCATTGCAGCAGTGTGCTTCAGCTGTCACAGAATTAGTAAATGAAAAGGTAAGAAACAACTGCCAGAAATCTATCATATGGATGAAATTTTCATCAAATGTTAAATAATGTAGTTTCGTAGTGGCATGCATGAAGTATAGCCTGATGACATGCGGAATTATAATTTGAGTGCACTGTTATTTTATTTTAAGGATGCCTCTTCTGTTTCTATAATTATGTTTAACAAAGAAGTTTTTCAGTATGCTATTTCATTTATCATCTGTTTAGATTCTCTGTGATGATGAGATATAGGGTACTCATTTGGAAGCTGTGAGGTGGTCTTAGATAGCTCAGTGCACATTTTGCTTGTGCGGGGGATAGCATCCACCTTCCTACTTGACTTACCTAGGAGACCTTGGCCAAAAATGAACCCAGTTATATGATAATGATGCTGCAATCTACTGGGCTATATTGATGGTGGGATGAGAGTTAATAGACTAGAAGTGTCTTGATCATATTCCAGGTCATCAGACTGATAGTTGGCCTAGGTGACTGTTATCCCCTTGGTGGAGTCAATTAAGCCCCAGTTGCTACATGTGTACAACATACTTCTAACCATCTGTAGACTAACCTTACAGCATACAGAATGGTGCCACAAATTTCTGAAATGCCAGGGTCTAATATTTTCATCTGTGATGAGGTTTTTTTTTGTTACTGATATGGGGTTCATTTGTCATTGTACTCCATTATTCTAAAGATTGAGGCAGGTAGGCGATTAGAAGCATTCTCAATTCAGCTTGTAATCTTAGCGATTTGGAAGCAAGCACTTCATATTTGTCATGCACAAGCTGCGTCAGCTGTAGAAGGAAGTCCATCTCAGGACATTACTCGAGTCAGGGGAAGCACCAATATGAAGCATAGTAGTCTTGATGTCCAAGAAAGAGTTAATATTGTTGACACTGGAGGACCTGAGGCTGTGTGCTCTCAGATTGAGAAGGAATTTCTCCTTGAGGTTGGGCATGCTGAGGAACTTGCTAGAGATCTTCCAATGGATGGTGTGTATCAGTATTTATATCTTAATCGCTGCAATTAGAAAGTTTGTTCTGCTGTTCTTCATAATCTGCAAACCTCAAATAAAGTCATGCACCTTATCCTAATTACTTGGGTCCTCTCTTTGAATCCTTTTCCTCTGTTCCACTCTGTTTAAGGTCATATCCTGAACATTTGATAACCGAGTGCATTAACATGTTTGATGGATGATGTCTGTGATGCTGATAGTCATTTGGGAACCTTAGAGGCACGACTTTTTCCATATCACGTGATTGCATTTTTTCTTTAATTCCTGAAATCTTCAATTCTACCTTGGTTTCTCTTAGAACTCCATAGAATTGGAAAGTGATACTACTTACCCAAGACATTTTACTTTGTACATTAAAAGTCTAGACATGATAATTCAAAATAAATAATGCAGTTAAAAAATAAATAATAAACCTTGTATTCAACATATTGGAATGTCAATATTGATTGTAGCATTTGGATTTGTTGGTCGAGCTATTTGAACTTGTTCTTCCCATATCAGGGTCCAAAGGTCCACATCTAGGATTTTTTGCTGTTGATAACATAGTTGTCAAGGTGACACCTAGGCAACAAGGTGAGCTTCTAGGAGCTGGGCGGTTGGGTGCCTTATTGCATGTTAACAAGGTGCCACCCTGGCTCTCTGGGCGATGCCTTGGTTCTTTGGATGCTCTATTGTCTGAAACGACCATCTTCTTTTTTCTATCTATTTTTCTAATCTTTTATTACAATATATTGATTCCAGTTATAACACATTTATTCGACTGTGGAAACAAATCATGGACCATGGTACACAAGATTATTAATCGCTTACTTCATTTTTTGTACTTATTTAATTATTCAGTCCAAATGCTTCACTTTTACATAATCCATCATTACATGATATATTATTTACTTCATTACTTGTTACTGCTCCTAATATATTGTTTACTTTATTACTTGTTACTTCACAGGTTTACTGATTAATTTGTGTTTTTTGTTGATTCATGATTGTTTAATTGATTTAATATTTTATAATTAATATTTCTTCTTTTTAAGGGATGTTTCAAACTTTCAGTCTTTTACCTTCCTGACTTGCATATAATATACCATGCTATGAGTCCATTCACAACGCACGTTCGGTGATTACTTACACAATTAAGCTAATATGATTTTTCGCGTATGTGTGGTGCACTAAACACATGGTTTCTAGAAGTATGCGTGGAGCCAGTGATAGTAGTCATGCTGATATCTTTTTGCATTGCCTAGGTTGATTTTTGGTGTATAATATAAGCATACAAATAATAACAAGTAGAATGAGGAGATATAAAAAGGGGTGCGTCTTGGATGCCTAGGCTCCCGCCTAGTTGCCTAGGCACCCTTCTAACGCCTTGGTTCACCTTGACAACTATGGTTGATAACATCTAGAAGTGAATCTTCATGTTGACTATTTGTGATATACACATCCTTGTACCATGCGAGTTACCTTGGTGTGATTTTTATTTCATCATGATTTCAGGGGCAATGGAGATGCCAGACGCAATGGAAACAATATTCCAATCCGCCCTTGCATTTGGCAGACATGGTGCTGTGAGTATCCATACACATCCTATCCTCTTTCCTCTTGTTGAGAGCATCACAAGCAATTCTTCTATGTTTTACTGAACTCAAAAACTACTGAATCATGAATTTATTCAACGAGTTTCCTTTTCGTAGCTTCACTGTATCCATGCAGGAAAGCAAATTACCAGTGCCTTGACAATAAGTGAGTAATCACTGCTTGGTTGAGCTTTTAGCTTCTGCCTTCCAGTGTGAACAGGGAAGTCTCAAGTTCTAGTGTCTAGGTCTGTAGTTATAGTATACGTATTGTGTGCTGACCTTTTGTGCAGTGCACTGTCCAGCCTCAGTCCTTATAGAGACTTGGCGGTGGCAAGTAGAGAGAGAAGAGCTCAGGGGAAGAGGGTTACACTATTCTTTAATATTTCCTAGGTTAATGGCCAAAACAAATCATATCCTTTTTTTTTTGGGTGGGGGAGGTCTGAGGGGGCCCTTGTTTGATGTATCATATAGTTCATGAGAAATGCTAGCACTACGAATCTAAACCCTAAACCCTAAACCCTAAACCCTAAACCGTAAACCCTTGTTCATGAGAAATGCTAGGCACTAGAAAATTCTATGCTACAAGCATGAAACACTCGACCCACCTACACCTGTGCTTTAATTTTATTGAAAATATAAAGGGAAAAGTTTCTCTGAACCAGCAGTGTAGGCTATGCCCTTTCACATGTATTTTTTTTATTAATTCTTTTTAAGGAGAGGAAAATGAATACAAAATCTGCGAGGAAGTGTAGACTACCCTGCTTGCTCAGAGAACCTTCTCCCAAATTTAAAATAGAATCAGAAAAGGGTTGGTTTGTAGAGTTGATAAGTAACACTGTTTTGGTGCTAGCTTTCTTCATTGTCTAGAAGCGCTTCCCTACAAAACCTGCATTTAATGTTAGCGTAACTCTAGAGTTATCTCAGGGTTGTGCTAACTATGAAGGCAGCGTTATATGGTCTTACTCATGGCAGAAGGGTGGTTTCAGTATGAAACATCAGAATTATGAGATTGGTATGGTTCAAGCCTTCTGTTAGTGTTGCAATTTAGGTAAATGTTGCCTTAGTTTTAACCCTACTATTAGTGTTGCACTCGTCTCCGGTATTGCAGTAAATAGTCTTATGCTAAAAAGAATGTCATTCACCAGTTAGGCTTTTTACATTTGGTTGGACAGGTTGAAGAGCTGGTGGGTGCTATGGAGAGTGCAGCATCACTGTATTCAAAATCTGTACGCTTGCTAACCTTTCTTCTGGTGGAAGCACCCTCCCTCATCCTGAACCCACCCTTTTCCCTTACAAATTCAGATCGCTTTCGACTGCGGACATACATTGATGTCCTGAATAACAGGCAGGGCCAGTCTAGGTCTCAGTGAATTTCCCTTTTCAAGAGTGAGGATCAACAATGCCCACCTTGAAGATTTGTTCATCTTTAACTTGTTGGCCAAAGATTGGCCTTGTTTATTATGTAAATCATTTATTTGTACAGCAATTCTTTTGATGTCTCACGGAAGATGAAACAGGGAATGGGTTTTTATTTGGGATGAAAGGATGTTTTTAAAATTGGCGGGTGTTTATTTGGGATGAAAGGATGTTTTTAAAATTGGCCTTCTGTATTTTAGAAGATAACTTACCAGATTGAATGGTGAACCTTGCAGTTTCCATTTTCCTGCTATATTTTCGTAATTTTTTTTTCTGTTAAAGAAAGTGCCTTAACAATTATTCGTTCAAATTCACTAGAAAGAATGACTTCTTGATAGATAGGCTTTTCCAAAGTTAAAAATAAAGATTTTAGGAATCAAGTGTTCATGTCTATGAGAAACATCCCCACAACAAACCCCCCCCCCCCCCCCCCAAAAAAAAAAAAAAAAAAAACCTTAAGTAGTCCATGGCTTTGGCATCTTTCAAACCCTATGCTTAAGCATCACCAAAGGGCAACCGATTAAATATTTATTGAGTTCAGCCTCTTAAGTTTGGGAGAATCACATAGATTCATAAAAAAAAGCATTTGAAATCCATGGTCGGTATTGAGGATTAAAGTATCGTGTATTGATAGTTTTTCGGTCGAACGATTTTAAGAGACGTATTGTATCGTATCGTGGATACGGTAGATACGCAAGGATACGGGGCAAGAGACACACGGGAATGATTAGGGAACATGTAAAATATAATTTTTTAACATAAAAAATATAATTAGTAATCTTAAAGTATTTCAAAGGATTAAAGACATAGTTAATGACATTTAATAAGCTATATACAACCTTCGGTTCTCATGAACTGTAGGTTTTCAGCAAAGAAGTAGACCAGAAAAATGGAAAAAAAATCAGTTGTAGCAAGCTTTAGAAGTGAGTATTGATCGTATAAAGGTGTATCTGTCCGTATTAAGGTATATCGAACCGTATCGGTTAGTGTATCTTATCTTTTGTGAGAATGAAAATATAAGTGTATTGACACGTATCGAGTGTATCGATTGTATCGAAGTGTATCAAACTGTATCGGTTCTATACAGTCGATACTTGTAGATAAACTTTTTCTTTAAAAAAAAGAGATACATATCAAAGAGTATCGTATTAATCACTGTCGATATGGATGTGTCAGTGGATACAGATACTTAAAACCATGGTCACATTTATAATTTTTCTTTTATTTTATTTTATTTTATTTTTTTAATTTTTTATGGAATAAAGAAACAACTTCTGTGAACAACAATCACAACTCCAGCACAAGGAGCCAGAAACCTACACGTTCAATATCTTCCTCATATATCTATAAGCCACAAACCAGGTTACGTTCGTTTTGACATAGTAACATTATACATGTAAATATTTTTTTTCTAATGTTTGTTTTCAAGGAAGAAAAATATAGCAATCTTTAAAGGGGAGTTAGAATATCAAACAAATAACACATCTCATCAATGCTCAAAGCAACTGCCAGAGCTGTTGATTTTCCTTTCAGACAGTCTCCACTTCTTTCATCAACTCAGCTTGCTTTTCAAGAATTGAATTCATCGCACTTGTCACATCCATCTGTTAAGACGTTAAGTATCCCATAAGAAAAAAAGGGAGCCAAGACAAGAAACGGGGAAAGAAAGCATGAATGTGTGATGTTTAAAGCAATCACCCATCTATCCATACCTCCTGTAAATGAAATTGCCTTAATATCTCAATATGAAGGCTCCTCATATCCTCATGGATGGATTTCTGGACTGATGCTAGAGTCTCTTCAAGAGTGCGCTGAACCAGCTGAAGTGTAAATGAAGAGGTCCCTTGCTGTGGATCTTGCTGAGATGGTACCTTTTGGGGTTGTGAAGTTTCTTTCTCTCTGTTAACAAAGATAACCAAATCAAGAAAAATGGCTTAGACGAAAGAATTAAAGGAAAAAAACTGATTTTTTTTATACATTTATCACTGGATGAATTCCTGATCCTGGGGCTGCTCGTGTCTCCGATCTTGAAAAGAAACTATTTAAAAGCTCTTCCCTGGTTTCAGCTCCTTTTTTTTTGGCCTTAGGAGAACCTGTCACAAGGGCTGCTCCATCACTGAAAGAGGGAATGGTACTTATTCTCTCTGCAAAAGTGGAAAATCTCCTAGGAAAGGTTTGAGACATTGACACAGGAAGTTCGAGATTAGCCTGTGCTGCAATGCCCTTTGTCCCATGGGACACTGAGACAGAACTAAAATGCAGATGTTCTAGTAGTCCCGAAGTTGTTTCTTGGCTGGAGGAGGCATCTCTTGCTCGCAGGTTTGGATGGTTCAAGTTTGCATTTTATAAGGAGCTCATACTTGAAAAGCGTGTGGACAAGGATGAATCTTGTAAGCCAGAATATATGGAAGTCGATGCAAGGGATCCTGATGTGACAGTCCAAACTTCAGAAGTAGTGGAAGATTCTTCACTCTTGGAAGAGGCAACAGATGTAGTAGCAGTCAACCGTGACGAAGAAAATCGAGTCACATCAGATCTGTCCATCTGTACAAGTTCATGTGTGAAAAACAGAGAATTTGAGTTTGCTTTTCCCTAGTACAAGTAATTGCTGTCTAAGAATTGAGAAGTGAAAATCAAACCTGTCTGGAAATGGAATTAAATTTCCAATCAGATATTGGATGGGGATCATTTCCACCATCCTCTGCAAAAGGGAGTCTTCTACCAGATGGAAGGAATAATAGAGATGCATTATCCTTCTTTCCCTCTTCATGATCATCTAACAACTTATCAAGTGAAGGTGTAATTGGCTGAACATCAACAAGTGGGGAGAATACTTCCATATCATCCTTGAAGTTATAATTAGTAGGAGCTTGTAATCTTGACAAAGTTGCAGCAGTCCATAGATGATTTTGGTGTGGTGTTTCCTCTGCTGTAGATGAATACATTGTGCTTGATGTAGATCCACCACTGGTTGGCATAAGAGAAGATGAATCAACAAAAGGACTTGAACACACAGATTTTCAAGAACCAAGAACTGCTGTGACAAGAGAAAGACTTGATGATGTTATGGAAGTGGATCAGAGGCATAAAGACCGAATCTTCCTCAGCACCTCCCAGGAGTGTGAACTCAGCATTACAATTACTTTCATTGCTAACATTGGGTTTTGACCTTTGTCACCATAAACTTGTAAGAGCATGCTGAAACTTGGAAGTCATTAGCATCAGCAAAGATGAAATGAAGCTGAATTTATCAGCTTAGTGAAAGTGGACAACATGACCCAGATCAGATAGATTTCTGGTTAGGCATGACTTTGGTAAATAGTAATGGGTATTTTTCTGATTATAAATATGAAAATAAAATGCACATGTGATGTGACACATTAAATAGGGAATGAGAATCATATTCATCACAGGGACAAGGTGACCCAAGGCATTAAGAGAGCTGCTTGAGTGCTTAGGTGACAAAACGAGTGGACCAGGTGTACCCAAGGCTTTGTAAGAGAACATCTTCCATAAGGGAATTTATACAAAAAAAAAAAAGAGATTCTGAGCATCGATTTTTATTGTTTTTAATACATATAATATGCATATGTCCATGCATCATGATACATTAAATAACAACTATTAAGAAAAACAGTAGTGCATGATACATTAAGGCGACCAAACGCCCATATATTGAAAAAGGAAAATTTTCATATACACCCCAATAAGGATTGGAAACATCATCTACCTCCACAAGATTGTAAAAACCTCATCTAGTACCCAAAAAGTTTGCTCCGTTAATCAACGAAGTCCACTCCGTTAACAAAATTCCGTTAGTTGCTGAAGTTAGTTGCGCTGAACATTTTAACGGACCATACTACCCTTTTAGCATTGTTAAAGGAAGAAAATACCCTTTATTCATAACTTACCCTACCCAAATGTTCATTTCGATTTGTAACAGTGAAATTAGAAAATTAACTCTCGATCCTCTGTTCACGATGACGATTGTCTTCATGCTTTTTGAATCTTCTCTTCGACGACGACGACGATGGACTTCATCTTCCTCGAGTCTTCTGTAGCTTCTTCTTCTTTGCCGGCGAAGGTTAATGTGTTAAAGTTTCATCAATCATTGGGGTTGAGGTTGCAACTACAAGGAATCGGCGAACAGTGGAATCGATGAACATTGGGGTTTCATCGATCATGGTCGTTGCATCTATGATGGTTTTTCATGCATCTATGTCTTATTCTTCCCCGTCCATCCCAACTTATTGCTACTAATCCTCTGAATATCATCATCCCCTTTTCCCCAATATCCCATCAGGTATGTGAAAAAACCCTAACCAAAATATTGAAGAGATTGAGAAAAATTATCAGTTAGGGTTTTAGTAGTTTTAGTTCGACGTTGAACTATTTATAGTCCATTGAATCTATTTGCTTTCATAAAATGAGATGCCGGAGATAGGATTCTGAAGATGTGATACCACCGTCGACCACCACAAAGAGGGAACCAACGCCGTAGAGAGAATCAACTCAGAGGGAACCAACGCACACTGGAGTTAGGTTAGGGCTTGGGTGAGATTGAATATGAGAGAGAGACACAATATACATAACATTATAAAGGTTAAATTAGTCATTCAACATATTTCTTTAATTTTTCAATTTTTAATAAGAAGGGTAAAATTGTATTTCAACAATTCCGTCAGTTAATTGGATGTGATTGAGGTTTTTGCAATTTTGTGGAGGTAGATGATGTTTCCAATCCTTATTGGGGTGTATATGAAAAATTTCCTATTGAAAAACTACATGGACGCTTGAGCGACATCTTGATAACTATTTCATAGTGAAAGTTGGTTTATCCACGTTTACAATGAAAATAAAACACCGCTTCGTGTTTTTCACGAATCAGAACTCGTTTTGCAGAACTGGAGTTTGCCGTATGGAAAGAATGGGTCCGGCTAGGGAAAGCGTTTAAAACGCGAATCTGTATTTTATAATCCAAAAAAACGTGTGACTAATATGCTACGGAAACACCCCCAAACCCCCTAAATGCCTCATTTCTCCCCAGTTTGCACAATCCTCCTATGGTTTATGCTTTCCTAATCTCAGTGTCGGTAATGGCAGAGTCACAGAAGATTATTCAAACTCGGGTTTATGCTTGCCGACGCTCCTGAAAGTAGAATACCTATGAATGGAACCGATTATCTGAAAATAGAATGGGCCTGGTACATTTATTTTCATTTCGGTAGATCTAGGGTTTTATTTTAGCTAATGTTGAAGAAGAGAGGAAACAGGATTGTAGCATTTTAAAATGCAGGAAAAGGAGAGAGTTGAATGGAGTTAAAGAGGTTACAATGGAACTTACCGCTTAAGCATTTCAGGAGATTACGGATTTGCTGTTTGATTTCTGAAAAATTCTTGTGTTCCTCTTAAGCTTTTAGTTCTCTGTGACGACCCGAAGGACAAGAGAGAGGGAATGGGAAGGAAGGAGACTAGCAGCGGGTGAAATGTGAAAAGTGAAAAGGTGAGGTGAGAGAAAAGGCGGATATATAATGGAGGTGTGTCCGGCTCCTCTCCAGCGGGCTATCGCCCAGCGATTTCCCAGTGAGGGCCACGTGGAACCCTCAGATCAGCCCATTTAATCCTCATCTTTTCCATTTCCTGCATCGTCGGTACCTCATTTTGGTTCTGCCTTTGATTTCCTTTCATCCTTCTCATTTGCAGTTGCTTCAGCTGGTTTGCTTCTCTTTGCATTTGGGTCCTCCTCTTCTTGCAATTGATAATTCCTAAGTTTTTCTATAATTGATTCTTGGAGGGATTAGTGAAAAGGTTTGAACTTTTGAACTTGATTTGAGATTTCACACCAGATTTGTATACCTTTGAATCTTTCCGAGAAGAGGATGAAAGGGTAATCTTTGCTTTTACTCTTCTGTAATTTTATTAGATTTAAAATATTAACTTATTATTTTAAGTATATGTTGAAGAGCACTTAAATGACCAATGAGGGTAAGTATTGATGACATTTATGTTTAATTAAGATTTACCTTATTAAAATTTTGGTTGTGCTCTTTAAGATATGATATATATATATATATATATATATATATATATAACTCTTTTTCTCTCATTTTACAATTCAACCTCTAATGTTTCCCTGATTTTTCCAACTGCTCTGGTCAACTCTAACTACTCCGGCCAACAAAAAGATTGTCGTCGACGGATCCCCAAAGTCTTCCATCAACATACAATGAGTAATTGTTACATCAGAACAGGAGCAGGGGTAGAATATAGTGAAGAAAAGAGGAAGAAGAACATGGATGGTTGAACGAACCAGAAAAAGGGAAAGTCACGGTTGGAAAACATGGATGGTTGAACGGACCTATCCACGTCATAATACCCCGTTTAAACAATCACGCAATCTGGGCGTAAGATCATGCTACCATCGAGTTTGGCAGTCCAAACAAATAAGCCTCGACTGGGCACTACACTAGTCACCAGGGCATCAGTTATCCAACGTCCCCCGCATAGGATAGTAATAATAGACCTTCATAGCATTAGAAAGGTGCGAAGCCTTGAAGCAATCAATCGTATAGGTGCGGGAATAAGCCAATACCAATTGTTGTACCTGTCTATTTAAGGGAATAGGTAGAGTGTAAAAATTCAAAATTCAGATTTTGTGTTGTAATTCTCCTTGCTTCTATTTAATGCTGTATTGCATTTAAATAATAATAATAAAAAAAAACTAATTAGTTGAGATAACAACGGTTACAACAAATCTCTCCAAAATCAAATCTTATCCAATCTGTTGAGTTGGCAAGGGTTACACAAATTATAACCAAAATCAAATCTTATCTCATCTGTTGAGTTGGCAACAGTTACAAACATTGTCACCAAAATCAAATCTTATCCAATCCGTAAGATTTGAAATGCAATTTCTTTTTGGATAGGAATTCAGTTAGACATTTCATTCAAATTTAAATTTCAAATGTTTGAAATTTAAAAGTTGAATTGTTTTGTGAAATGGTTCTTATCTCTAATAACCCTCCTCAAGTTGAGGAGGGTCTTAGACGGATCATCAACTTGTCTTGGAGTATTTGGAAACGGATGGCTGATAATGGCTAGGTAATAACATCCGCTACTTGATCCTTGGTTGATAGAAAGCGGACTTGGAGATCCGTTTAAGCTGCCAAATATCGTACAAAATGAAAATCAACCTCGATATGCTTGGTTCTTAAATGGAATAGAGGGTTGACTGTAAGATATGTAGCTCCTAGGTTATCACACCACAAAACTGGCTGTGTAGTGACTGGTTTCCCGAGTTCTTGGAGTAATAACTTAATCTAGATAATCTCAGCCGTTGCGTTAGCTAAAGCTCTATACTCGGATTCTGTAGATGAGTGTGCTACAGTGTGGCCTGTTTCCAATCACTCCAAGAGAGAAGATTTGAGCCATGATAGAGTGCTTAACACCTTGTGGATCTTTGATCATCATGGCATCCTACCTAGTCAACATCATTGAATGCATGTAAATGATGAGAAGATTGTCAAAAGATCTGAAGGCCATGATTGATGGTGGCCTTGAGATACCGAAGGATCCATTTGGAAGCCTACTAATGGTCCTCGGTTGACGCATGCAGAAATTGGCATATTTTATTAATAGCAAATGAGATGTCAGGTGTGTGAGAGTGGCGTATTGTAGAGCGCCAACGAGGCTTTTATACTTGGTGGGATCTATTAGGGGTGTACCAGATCTGAGAAAAAGGGAAGGAGAAGTACTTATTGGTGTGTTGACAGGTTTGACACCATCCATCTTAGTTTTCTTTAGTAGATTAGAAATATATTTGTGTTGGGAGAGAAGTATGCCATTGTCATTGTAATCCACTACTATGCCCAGGAAGTAGTGGAGGCGGCTCAAATGCCCGAATGGTAAATTCCTTTCCAAGATCAGTGATCACTTCAGATATGAGATGACTGTTGAAAACCCAAGGTGATCAAATGAGAGCTTAGTCTCGTAAACCAAGCACAAGGTGCTTGTTTCAGCCCATACAATGATTTTTGAAGGTGGAAGACATGGTGCAGTCTGTTTGAATCAATGAACCCTGAAGGTTGCGCCATATAGACTGTTTCATTCAACATCCCATGTAGAAAAGCATTACTTACATCCAATTGGTGAATGGGCCATTTTGCAGCAATAGCAATAGAGAGGACGGTCCTGACAGTTGTTGGTTTGACCATGTGACTAAATGTCTTCGTATAGTCGATTCCTTCATGTTGATTGTAGCCCTTGCTACAAGCCTTGCCTTATATCTTTCTATAGTGCCATCGACCCTTCTCTTGATTCGGAATACCCACTTGCAGCCGACTATATTATAAGTAGATGAGGGTGGAATTAGGGTCCATGTACCATTGCTTATTAAAGCATTATATTCATTGGACATAGCTTGATGCCATTTTGCACTCTTGTTGGCTTTAGTAAAACATGTTGGTTCCAATTCAATACTTGATTTTTTTAGGTGAGCAGACGGTAAAGGATACCGAGTTGATGACTGTGGATTGGAACGGAAGACCATTGGATGTGTTCAATCTGGCCAAGACTCCACCATACCTATAGATGTTGCTGCAATAGGAGGAACAATACTCTCTGAATCTGCAGCTGCGTTAGTTTCAAGTAAGACAACATTAGTTATGGAAGTAATAATAACAGACTCTTCATTCATAGGTGGTGGAGTGGTACTAGTGGATGTAGGGAGAAAGGGAGCGATACCTAGACCAGAAGGTGCTGTACAAGGAGGCCGTAGAGATGGGTTGGAGCTGAAAGTAAGGATGAGAGAGGAGGGGGGGGGGTCGACTGGACTTGGTACAGATGGTTGAATGTGGCCTTTATAGGGAAAAATACTCTGAATAAATTTCACGTGGTGGGCCATGTAAATGCGACCAGAAGAAATGTGAAGACACCGATAGCCATGATGTAGGGAACTAGGAAAACGCAAGGCTTGGATCAATAATCAAATTTGTGAGCATTGTAAGGTCTTAGCAATGGATAATATAAAGCACACCAAAAAACTTATAAGAAATTGTAATCAGGTGGTTTTGTGTATAAAGTGTAAAATGGGCTATTTCCATTGAGAACAGTGGTTGGCAGTCTATTGATCAAATATACTGTTGTCTCAACAGCATAGGACAAAAAAAGCATTATGCATCATATCTCATTTCTTGGGCTGGTTGGATGGACAATAAAATAGTGGCTTTTGCTGTCATAGTAGGGGTCATCGCTCAACGTATGGGTAAAGAGGCATGGGCAAGAACTGTTAAACTAAAATCAATAATATGTCAAATTTTTCGCTCGACAATCCAATTTTGCTCGTGTGTATGAGGATAGGCTACACGATGGATTATTCTACATTGTTGAAGATACTTGTTCAAGGTTTGAAATTCTCCTCCCCAATCTAATTGAAACGCCTTAATGGATTTAGAAAATTGGCGTTCAACCATATTTTTAAATTTGACAAGGATGGAAGGAATTTCAGATCTTTTTTAAACAAGATATAACTAAGTAAATTTAGTTTTATCATCAATGAAAATAACGAAGTACTTAGCGCCAATAGTAGATAAAATTGGAGCAGATCCCTATACATCACTAAAGACTAGAACAAGTGTCTTAGTACTTAAAAAACTAGTGGGAGGCAATGGATTTTTATGAGACTTTCCCATATAATAGGAAGAACAAGGATTGAAATTCAACGAATCACATTAAAGAGAATTATTAGATAAAACATGACGAACTATGCTAGGCTGGGGATGGCCTAAACGAGCATGCCAATCGTCAGCAACAATGCGTTCACCAATGTGAGCAGCCAAGGGCTGTGGTTTATTGGTAGGAAAAATGTCTTGTAGTTGGTTACAATCCATCCTTGAGGCTTCCTTGGAGTAAAGACTTCCTGGTCACCTGATCTCGCATAACAAAAGCACATGAGTGAAACTCCAAAAAATAGTTATTATCTTTGGTGAATTGATGCACAGATAATAAATTTTTTTAGTAAATTGCGGCACATGTAGGATATTGGATAAATGAAAATGATTGGTGGTAGATGATGACATGAGTTTTGAAGAGCCAATATTACTAATGCTTAACCCTATGCCATTACCAACTTTCAATTTATCCTTGCCATTGTAGCTATGGGAATGTTGGAGATTGTTCATGTCAGGCATGACATGATGGGTAGCTACAGTATCTGGGAACCAATCCATCATTGGTGTGGGTAGAGTAGGAAGGATGCCAGCCATGTTTGCAGTAGGAGCAGGCCGTGAGTTACTATTATTCAAGTATCGAAAATAGCATTTGGATGCAACATGGTTGTTATGGTTGCAAGTCTGACATTTCTCTCTCTTCTTGATTTTATTTCCATTACCTAGGTTATAAGTCGGATTAGTGAAATCTGAAGGAGGCGGCATGTGGGATGAATGGGAATGAGTAGAGGAAAATTTAGAAGCGACGGTATAGTTTGCTTCAATAAAGGTAGTTGCTGTTTGTTGGTGCATTTCATGACTAAGAAGAAGGCAATGTAGCTCAGTGAATGGTACTGCTTCAGATTTTATTGCCAAGGCAGCAACAATGTCACTATAATCGCTATCGAGATTCTGAAAAATAATTGCATTAAACTCTTCAATGGAGATCGGCTTATTTGCAGTCAAAAGTTGGTCAGAAATATACTTGACTTCTAGTAAATATGTGGTTATGGATTTGCACTTTTGCTTGTATTCTAGAGTTGCATATGTAGCTGAAGGATGCTTGTAAAATAGAGCACCAAAAGCCTACTGAAGTGCCTTCCATACCTCGGCCGCAGTAGAGAGTCCGACTATATAAGGAAGAGTATCGAGTAGGCTTGTTCTAAGCTATTCAGTAGAGAGCCAACTTAGAACAAGCTGGTCCTTCTTGATCCATTCTGCATATTCAGGATTATTAATCGGAGCAGAGGTACCATCCCCTATGATCGTTTTAGGTGGACAAACCAAAGTTCCATCTATGTGTCCTAGTAGGTCCTAACTACGAAGGATGGGAAGAAGTTGAGTATTCCATAATAGGAAGTTGTCGACCGATAGTTAAATAGTAAGGTGGTGATGATAAAGAGAAGGAGGAGGGGTGGTATTCATCATTGAAGATTGAATAGAAGGAGAGGAAGTGGAAGTTGTGTTGGAGGCCATTATAGTGAGATCAAAATGGCGACTGATAGCATGTAAAAACTAAAAATTCAGATTTTATGTTGTAATTCACCTTGCTTCTATTTGGTGTTGAATTGTATTTAAATAAAAAAAAAAACTAATCCGTTAAGATAGCAACGGTTACAACAAATCTCTCCAAAATCAAATCTTATCCAATCTGTTGAGTTGGCAATGACTACAAAATTTATCACCATAATCAAATCCTATCCAATCCATAAGATTTGAAATGCAATTTCTTTTTGGATAGGAATTCAGTTACACATTTCATTCAAATTTAAATTTCAGATGTTTGAAATTTAAAACTTGAATTGTTTTGTGAAACAAATCTTATCTCTAAGAGAAAGGTTAGGTTTTTTGGTTCGCTCTTGTACAGTTTTTGAACCTTTTTGGGTCTTTCCGCTTACAGGTTGATGAACGAGCTCCTACTCAACATATGATTGCCGGTTGGGGAGTGCCTATTTGAACTAGCGACTAGCTTCTTTGTAATGTATTAAAGTGGGGGCAATAGATTCTTCTTGTTCCTCAAACAATTCTGAAACTGAAGAAGAGTAGGTTTGTCACACTCCAATTCTGAACCAACTAGAATGGTGTGATGAACCGTCTATGAACCAACAGTTCAACCAAGATTTCGTATAGGCCGTGTCTATTTGATTAAATCAGATACAACTACAACCATAATCAGAATTAATAAACTATCACACCCCAATTCTGATTGAAGCAGAAGTGTGAGTGAACCGTCACAGAACCAACGGTTTACACCAGGATCTCAATAAGACCGTGTCCACTCATACAAACCATTGCACATAATCATAATCAGAATATAATAAAATATAGTAAAAGTCTTAAATTAAATGAACTGAATTCTCTATTGGTAATTTAAATAAAATATCTAATTATTCTCCACACCAAAACGTAAATAAATATCCTTACATCAATTTATAAATCCAACTGAAAATAAATAAATAAACTAAACAAATCCTAGAGGTATACGTAAAAAGGGCACTCGCATGAAGTGTCATGCTCGTCCTCTCCTGGTTGCACTTCTAAAGCAGCAATACCTCCACACACCGGAGCGTCCATGTAGTCCTCCATAGAATAACCTGCATCAACATCTAAAAACATGTATATATACAAGGGTGAACTCACAACTTAGCTCAATAAGATAATCAGAAAATACAACAAACATATGTATGAGTAACATTCACATCATGGTCTGATTTTAAGTTTGCAATGTGCTATAAAAAGGATTGGCGGCCACCGCACCTCTATACATGAGTGTGTGAAGCTGCCCAATGGATCAAACACTACTGTCATCCCACATGCACCCACCATGAAATAGAGATAGAGTTAAAGCGTCCGGATCAAACACCGCCAACACTTCCCCTGATACTCTATCCATACCAACACGTAAGCCCCTATTGGCGAGGGCTTGCAAACTAGGTTCGTAACTAACCAATCCTATATGTCATCACAGTAGGTCCTATCCCAGCACAGCTCCCTACGGCATAGAGATAGAGCTAGAGTCTAGTGGCCAGGCTGGAGACCACAGTGCCACTTCCTCCCCCTGATACCCTACCCGCACCAAGCATGCTAAGAGAGAACGATATGAAAATGTGCTAGTGTGAGGAATGATCCCAGCCCCTCAGCCCTTCCCATTCCACACACCAATAAAAACAATCACATGCCTAACAGTCACATCCTAGCATAGCGAGTATGCATGAACAATAATAATAACTGAAAGCAAAGGATGACATGCGAGTATGCACAAACATCAGTCCACAGAATCATAGTTATTAACAACATTTTACTGTTATTAAATTATTAGGGTTTAGGTCCGATTCCCTTACCTGACGCTTATTTGATAGCTTGCTCCGCGTCACAGAATCCAAACTCGCTATCACAAGGTCCTACACGATGTTAGGGTTGAGTTATAATAGTTTTCTTAGGGTTTACATTGGTTAAAAAACCAACAAGATCAAAAAACACTCCTCACAGAGCAGACTGGTTGCAGGTACCGACCATGGCACTGTGGGGAAAGGTGTGACCGGTATGGTCGACGGGTCCCCACAGACCAGCCTCCGGGAGATACCGGTCGTTGGTACCAGTCGCATAAGGTGCGACCGGTATGTCTCCGGAAGACCATACATCCGGTTCTCGCCTTTCGTTGGTTATCCACTATTGATTCTAGGGTTTCTCCTATACATTCTAGGTTTGAGCACTGAGTTAGAGTTGTTTCCAACTCCATTCAAGTCCTAGTTTCGATGATCTTCAACCTAGAACTTGAATCTAGGGTTTACCGACTAGATTAGGGTTTGACGGCAAAAATATGGTTTAGATCAAAACCTCGCTTTGCATGGTATTGATCCAAACATGACTAACCATCCTAGAACGATTAAAGTAGAGGAAGGTTTAAGCACTTACAGTTGATTCGTGGTAGCGTGTTCTTCGTCCAACGGCAATGGCGGCTCTCCCCTCTCCTTCCTAGCTTCTTCTCCTTCTTCAATCTCTTTCTCCTCTCTAGGGTTTGTGAAGATTAATGAAAGAGATTTTAGGAGGTTTAGGAGTCCTTATATAAGCTAGGGTTGAGTTTAGGAAGCCCCCTAACATTAGGAAAGTCCTTCGGTTCAGAATTTGGAAAGTGGGACCCGCAGAGATCTTTTTCTGGATCTAAGTGGTCTGCTGCGCAGGCCATACCAGTCAACTGGTACCATCGACCGGTATGAAATATTTCATACTTTGAGGTCCGTTTTCATACCTGATTGTCATCCGCTCGTCCCGTCTGGCCTGGTGATGATTGAAAGACCTGTTACGACATGAATGAAAGGTTTAGAACGGTTCATGGAGTGTGGGTCTTACAACTCCCCCACCCTTAAAAGAAATTTTGTCCCCGAAATTTGTATGTAGGTTTCACAACTCCCCCACCCTTAAAAGAAATTTCGGCCTCAAAATTTGAACGTACCTTGGTCGTCAAAAAGGTTAAGGTCTTCCTTTCGCATCGCGTTCTCTTCCTCCCAAGTGATTTCTTCTACATCTTGGCTTTTCCAATGCACTTTCACATAATGGATATCAGTGCTTCGGAGATGTTGTACCTTTCGACTTGTGAGCATCACAGGTACGACTTCGAACGTCAAGTCCTCTGTCAAGTCTGGTGGGTCTGCTGTCAAGATGTGCGATGGATCCCTGACGTACTTCTTCAATAAAGAAACATAAAACACATCATGAACACTTGACATGGATGGTGGTAGAGCCAGTTGATATTCTACATTGCCACATCTAGTCAAAATCTCGTATGGTCCCATATACCTGGGGTATAGCTTCCCCTTCTTACCAAACCGTTAAAGACCTCGCACAGGTGATATCTTCAAGAACACTTTATCACCCACTACAAACTCCAGATCTCGACGTCGGTTATCTGCATAGTGCTTTTGTCAAACTTGAGCTGTCTTCACTCTTGATTTGATCAATCACTCGACAAGTTTCTTCGATGAACTTCGGTCCTCCAATCCTTTTCTCTCCCACCTCATTCCATAACAGAGGTGTACAATATTTCTTCCCATAAAGTGCCTCATATGGAGCCATTTGGATCGTAGCTTGGTAACTATTGTTATACGCAAACTCGATGAGCGATAGCTTCTCATACCAAGCTCCTTTGAAATCTAGGACACACGCTCTGAGCATATCCTCCAAGATTTGAATAGTTCTTTCTGACTGCCCATCTATCTGAGGATGAAATGCTGTGCTAAACTTCAACTTGGTTCCCATAGCTTTCTGTAATCTTTTCCAGAACTTTGATGTAAAATGGGGATCTTTGTCAGATACTATACTTTCTGGGAGGCCATGAAGTCTGACTATATTATCCACATATAGCTTGGCTAGCTTCTCCATGGTATACTGAGGTCTGACAGCGATGAATCGAGCTATCTTGGTAAGTCAATCGACTATAACCCATACTGCATCCACTGACCTTGGTGTCAAGGGTAGGCCAGTGATGAAATATATTGTGATACAATCCCACTTTTATGCTGGCTCTGATAGTGGTTGTAGCAAACCTGCGGGTCTCTGCCTTTCTGATTTAACTTGCTGGAAATTCAGACATTGAAACACGAATCAAGCTACATCCGCTTTCATACCCCTCCACCAATATAGTCTTCTTAAATCATGGTACATCTTGGTGCTTCTTGGATGTACCGAATATGGGGTGTAATGAGCTTCTGTCATAACTCTATCTCTGATATTTGAGTTCTCACTCTCAGGTATACATAATTGTCCACGATACCTGAGTACCTTGTCTGAATCCAAGGTAAAGTCAGGGTTGCTTTTACCCTTCTCTAGATCTTCTTGCACAGTCTTGAGGTGTGGATCCCTTAGGATTGCTACTTTGACCTCATCTATTAGATCCGATGAGATATTTAAAGCTGCGAACATCAATGTAAACTTATGAATTAAGCTCTGTTCCACTGGATCTCCTACAGTCTCTAGTATATACTCCTTATCATTCTTTATTGAGCCTGAGGCTACAGCACACACAGTGCAACATTTGTACTAGGTTCCGCCTCAGGTTTCATTGCCCACTTTCTACTTAAGGCATCAACCACAAGGTTTGCCTTACCCGGATGGTACTGGATGTCACAATCATAATCTTTTAATAGCTCCAGTCATCTTGTAAGACCCACACTCCGTGAACCTGGTCTAAACCTTGATTTCATGTCGTAACAGGTCTTTCGATCATCACCGAGCCAGACGGGACGAGCGGATGACAAACAGGTGCGAAATCGGATCAAAGACGATCAAATAATCATTATTTTATGTTGACCGGTCGATGATACCGGTCTTGGTACCGGTCGACCGGTCAGCTCTGCGCAGCTGACTACGGAGATCCAAAAATTGATCTCTACGGGTCCCACTTTCCTAAACCCTAATACTTGGACCTTCCTAATCCTAATAGGGTTACTAAACCCTAATCCTAGCCTATATAAACACTCTTAAACCTCCTCAAATCCTTTCCATTATCTCTCACTAACCCTAGAGAAGAGAAGGAGGTTGGAAATGAGAAGAAGCTAGGAAGAAGAAGGAAGTGCTACCATTGCCGTTCGACGACGCTCACTTTACGCCAGTCGACGGTAAGTGTTTTAATCATTCTTCTTAGTCTATGACTCTAGGATAGTTGTATGGGTGGATCAATACCATACAAAGTAATTATTGATCTAAAACCCTAATTGGACATTAAACCCTAAGTTGCCGTCAAACCCTAGATTCGAGTTCTAGGATGATTATCATCGAAACTAGACTGGAATGAGTTGGAGATAACTCTAACTCAAAGCTCAGATTTAGAATGGATAGGAGAAACCCTGGAAATCCATGGAGAATGATTGACGGTAGTAGAAAAACCCAAAGTATGGTCTTTCGGAGACATACCGATCGACTATACTAGTTGCACCCTGTGTGACCGGTATGTTGCCACCGGTACCTTCCGGGGGCTGGTCTGTGGGGACCGACTGACCATACCGATCGCCAGTTTTCCCCATAGAGCTGCGACCGGTACATGCCATCGGTCAACTCTGTGAGTGTATTTTTGTAACCTCATTGGTTTTACGACCAACGTATGCCCTAAAGAAACTATTCTAATTGAACCCTAATATTATGTAGGACTTTGTGATAGCACGTTTGGATCTTGCGACGTGGAGCAAGCTATCAAACGAGCGTCAGGTAAGGGAATCTGACCTAAACCCTAATAATTAATGGACAGTAAATCGTTGTTAATAACTTGAATATATATGATGTGATGTTTATGCATATTCACATGTCATCCTTTATTCTCTGTTATTATTATTGTTCATGCATGATAGGATGTGATTGTTAGGCATGTGATTATTTTCGTTGGTGTGTGGAGTGGGGCATGGAGATTGGAATCAGTCCTCACACTGGTAATTTTGTAGTATTCTATCTTAACATGCTTGGTACGGGTGGGGCATCAGGGGAAGGTCGTGGTACGGTGGTCTCCGATGTTGATGTTGGCCTGGCCATGGTTATGTGGCACTGTGGTCTCCGAGGTCAACGCTGGCTTGTCTACGATGCTTTAGCTCTATCTCTATGCCGTAGGGAGTTATGTTGGGATAGGGTCTACCTGCGTATTATTCTATCCTAGTGGGTTAGTTGCGGATAGGGTATCAGGGGAGGTACGGGGATACCTTAGCTCTATCTCTATGCCGTAGACGGCTATGCTGGGATAGAGCCTACATTGATGACATATAGGATTGGTTAGTTGCGAGCCCAGTTTGCAAGCCCTGGCCAGTAGGGGCTTAGGTACTGGTATGGGTAGAGCATCAAGGGAGGTACGGGGATATCTTAGCTCTATCTCTATTCCATGATGGGTGCATGTGGGCCAATGGTGGTGTGATCCATGAGGTGCCACACACTCGTGTATAGAGGTGCGGGGGCCACCAAACCTTTCTATAGCACATTGCAAACTTAAACCAGACCACAGTATAAAATGTTTGTTACTCATGCATAATATTGTGAAACTGTCTGATTGTCTTACTGAGCTAAGTTGTGAGCTCACCCTTTGTGTACACATTGTTTTTAGATGTTGATGCAGGATACACGGTGGATGACTATATGAACGCTCCGGCGTATGGTGATGTTGCTGCTCTGGGTGTACAGGTAGGAGAGGACAAGCATGACGCTTCATGCGAGTGCCCTTTCTGCGTGTACCTGTGATTGATTTTATTTATTTGTTTCAGTTATTTTCTGTTGACTTTTAAAGAGATGTAATGATATTATATTTTATGATTGGATTTGAATAATGGGATATTTTATTTAATTTATCAATAGATACTCAGTTCATTCTATTTAAAGACTTCCGCTGTATTATTTATATTCTGATTGTGGTTATGTGCAATGGTTTGTATGAGTGGACACAGTCTATTCGAGATCTTGGTGTGAACCATTGGTTCAATGATGGTTCACTCACACCATTCTGGTTGGTTCAGAATTAGGGTGTGACACATCTCCTCTGTCTCATATTCAGGTCCTTCTGAGTGAAAAGGTAAGTTAAACTCTTGTGATCCGACTAAATCTGAAACTTTTCACCATAAAGGTAGTGTCTCCAAGTCTTGATTGTGTGAATGACCGCTGCTAACTCCAGATCATGCGTAGGATATTTCTTCTCATGCTCTTTCAATTGTCTTGATGCATAGGTAATCACTTGTTCTCCTTGCATCAACACACATCCAAGACCCAACCCTGAGGCATCCGTATATAAGGTAAACGACAAGCCTGGTGCTGGGATGGTCAAAATAGGTGCAGAGACTAGTCTTGACTTCAAATTCTGAAAGCACTTCTCACACTCATCTGTCCATATGAACTTTTCTCCTTTCTTGGTTAGTCTGGTGAGTGGAACGGCGATTCTTGAGTAGTCTTCCACGAATCTTCTATAGTAACCAGCCAATCCAAGGAAGCTATGAATCTCTGCAACTGATTTCGGTGCATCCCATCCTACTATAGCTGCGATCTTGCTTGGATCTACCTTGATACCATCTGCAGATACTACGTGACCCAAGAAGGCCACTTCTTTCAGTCAGAATTCACACTTCTTGAACTTGGCATAAAGCTTCTACCTTCTTAGCCGTTGTAGGGCTGCTATCAAATGTATTGCATGAGTCACCTTGTCCTTCGAGTAGACCAAAATATCGTCAATGAATATGATGACCGAAGTGTCCAATATGTCATGAAACACTCGGTTCATCAATTCCATGAGCGACGCTGGAGCGTTAGTCAATCCGAACAACATTACAAGGAACTCATAATGTCCATACCTCGTCCTGAAAGCAGTCTTCGGAATATCTCTATCCAAATTCTTCATTTGATGATACTCCATCCAAGGTCAATCTTAGGGAATACCTTTGCTCCTTGTAGCTGATTAAACAAGTCATTGATCTGAGGTAGTAGATATTGATTCTTGATCGTGAGTTTGTTTAGTTCCTAGTAGTCTATACATAATCTGACACTACCGTCCTTCTTCTTCACGAATTGCATTGGCGCTCCCCGTGATGCAATACTTAGCTGATTAGAACCTTTGTCTAATAACTCTCATAGTTGAGTCTCAATTCCTTCAACTCCATAGGAGCTACTCTATAGGGTGCCTTTGACACAGGTGCCATCCCAGGTAATAAGTCGATAACGAACTCGATTGCATGATCAAGTGGCAACGCGGGTAAGCCTCTTGGAAATACATTAGAGAATTTATGCATTACATCAGTATCTTCCATTTGTGGTGCTTCTTTAGTAGCATTTACCACAGATACCATATATCCAACTCCTTTCTTTTCAAGGCATCTTTTCGCCTTTCCTGCAGAGAGGATGAGCTTTCGCTTCTTAAGCAGTGCTTTCAATAAAACTAAATTATGTGCCATCTTTGCTCTTGAATGACAACCTCTTCTATGCACATCATAGCTTTGTAGAGTCTTGAGACAACCAATCCATCCTCAAAATGACGTCAAAGTCTGTCATCTCAAGTCGAACTAGGTTGCATCCAAATTTCATCCATCCACATGATTTAGACATTGTTTATAACACTTACCCACTACAACATCTAGTCCAAAAGAGCTTGAACTATCAAAATTTGATTTAAAGGTCTTAATGAACACATTTAATCCCCTTTTATCTCTTAGTTTTTCAAAGACTATCGTTAATAATCTCATATCTTGAAAAACTCATTAGCTTATATTTCTTTTATCACTGCTGTTCTACACTGATCTCTCTTTCATATACCTCAAAAAATATCTTGTGATTGTTACTTCATATCCCAAGTCTACCTATAAGCATTAGGGCATATGCTTATAAATTCATTAATTCAGCCAAACTCTTTTGGTCTTTACTTAATCATCTTACTCAACATTGGGCATAACTCAGTATTACTTGTACTAATCCGAATACTATCAATGCCATAATTTTTTACTTCATCCTTGTATCCACTTTTAAATCTAGCTTTAGAAATCTTCTGCCTTATCAAAATTCATACCGATATAGTCGTCTTTAACTCTACTTGAGTGTTATCTATTTATTTACTAGCTACTCTTGATAGTTCTCACTTTTTTTTTACTCATGCACTCTTTTATAGACATGACTCATATCCATCCATTCAGCAATCTCCAAACAGATCCTCCATTACTTCATCTGAGGTTCCTTGGCTATAGAATCTAATATGAATTTAATCATCTTTCTTCCCATAATTCCCTTATTAACTAAACATCTTATCAATGGATGTCGAGAAATGTAAGAATCATAATGTTTATCCAACAGTTATTCATTTCCTTCTTTCGAATTCTGTATAGTGACAAACACTTATTTTATCTAGTGAATTTAGGTTTAAAGGATCAGGAGTAAATGTATGGTAATCGAACCAACAACCAAGGACCGTTAGTTGCAAGGTGGTCCAAATACATGGAAGTAGAGGTTCTACAGCTCTTAACCTCATGATTATAGGTTCTATCGGGTATATAATGCCATTGGTCAAGGCACTACAAGAGTAAATCTAGAGAAAGTTTTGGTACATTAATAAATCAGGTATAAATAAAAAAGATGTAAATTTGAAATGATTAAACCCTTAACTGATCATTCAGTTCACATCTCTATTCATGGTGTCGATCATGGGAGTAGCTTAGATTGGTATAATCAGGACTAATTCTAAGAAAATAACATCTATAACTCTAATTGACAGGTTAAATCAAGAAGGTATTCTATCAAGGTATGAGAATTAGAATTAGGTATGTGCATCCTCTATAATCATAAGAGTAAGTCAATAATGCACCGCATCCTATATAAACCTATCTAGTTATATGGCCACAATAGATTTTATCCTTTGTTGAAACGTTTGAGGCTTCATCTTCAGAAAATATTCCTTAACCACTTGTCGGATCATTCTGCCATGATGCAACTATCCCATACATCGGTGGCTGATAAGGGTAACCACCTTGATACACTGCTTGTTGTGCACCAAGCTTCCACACTGAGGTGTGCATTACTAGGATCTACGATATGGTAGGCACTGTGTTACGGTTAACATGTCCTAGGGGTACAGTATTACTACCAATCGGTATCCAGCATAAAATTATTCCTCAGAACGGCCACTACAGTGAGTTATCTCAGCTCACCCAGTACCTGACTTATTGCGTCTGCACTAGGGAGCGGGTCAGTCTCCCTTACATTAATATCAGGACCATGCGTCAGGCTACTCTACCTGATCAGATCAGTAACCTTCCTTATGGTCGGCTTATCTACTCTTCTGCGGCGCTTACGGGTGGACATGAGGGGTGAGATTGGGGTCGAGGACACTATGATCTCAGACATTGAGTGGGACGCCATTGTCAGGATGAGGATGGACAATCTGCCCATCAGTGATGAGGAGTTAGAGGCTCGCCCTCGTCCGCTCAGGAGGGTAGCAGCAGCGGCAGTAGCAGCAGCAGTAGTCGATGCGGCTCATGCAAAAGAGGCAGGGGATGATGGTGATGATGATGATGATCAGATGGAGGACATTCTAGCACCGGCACCACAGCCCATACCTGCATCGAGACCATCCCAGCCTCCTCTCGATACCGTGATGGGTATGTTTACGGAGATTCGGGATGCCCAGCCTGAGATGAGCCATGAGCTAGGGTGCCTTTCTCGTAGCCTCAGGGTCATGCAGGAGCAGGTACACTGGCTCAGGGTAGATTATGAGCGTGACTATGACATCACGGACCCTATTCCTCCTATGCCCCCATCCCCATGATAGACCTTTTATTTTCTCTCTCTCACAGCATGGTTTTTATTATAACAAGATAACTGTCCGACTTGTGGACTGTACCCTGTAGCACCATTAACTCTTGATACTCAATAGATATTTTATGTTTATAAAATTCTCTTTTTACTTGTCATGGAAATTCATGATCATTCTGTTTGTCACTATGGTTTTCTCACTAGAGCATGTCATTTATTAATTCCACCTTTAGTATAGTATATTATGCTCTTTCGTATTTAGTCTCAGGCATCAAACAAGTGCTTAAGGTGTGTTTTTATTAAGACTTTTAAATTCTTCATATCTTAGTTCATCGACTCATTTAAGTGCAAATGGTCTGTTGGACAGAGCCTAAGAGCTCTGATACCAAGTTGTCACACCTCAATTCTGACTGAACCAGAAGTGTGAGTGAACCGTCACTGAACCAACGGTTCACACACCAGGATCACAATAAGACCGTGTCCACTCATACAAACTATTGCACATAACCATAATCAGAATATAATAAAATACAATGAAAGTCTTAAATTAAATGAACTAAATTATCTATTGATAATTTAAATAAAATATCTAATTATTCTCCACACCAAAACGTAAATAAATATCCTTACATCAATTTGTAAATCCAACTGAAAATAAATAAATAAACTAAACAAATCCTAGAGGTACACGCAGAAAGGGCACTCGCATGAAGCGTCATGCTCGTCCTCTCCTGCTTGCACTTCTAAAGCAGCAACACCTCCATAAGCTGGAGCGTCCATGTAGTCCTCCACAGTATAACCTGCATCAACATCTAAAAACATGTATATATACAAGGGTGAGCTCACAACTTCGCTCAGTAAGACAATAAAAAAATACAACATACATATGCATGAGTAACATTCACATCATGGTCTGATTTTAAGTTTGCAATGTGCTATAGAAAGGATTGATGGCCACCGCACCTCTATACATGAGTGTGTGAAGCCGCCCAATGAATCAAACACCACTGTCGTCCCACATGCACCTACCATGGAATAGAGATAGAGTTAAAGCGTTCGGATCAAACACCGCTAATACTTCCCCTGATACTCTACCCATACCAACATGTAAGCCTCTATTGGCGAGGGCTTACAAACTAGGCTCGCAACTAACCAATCCTATATGTCATCACAGTATGCCCTATCCCAGCACAACTCCCTACAACATAGAGATAGAGCTAGAGTTTAATGGCCAGGCCGGAGACCACAGTGCCACTTCCTCCCCCTGATATCCTACCCGCACCAAGTATGCTAAGACAGAACGATACAAAAAGATGCTAGTGTGAGGAATGATCCCAGACTCCCGGCCCTTCCCATTCCACACATCAACGAAAATAATCACATGCCTAACAATCACATCCTAGCATAGCGAGTATGCATGAACAATAATAATAACTGAAAGCAAAGGACGACATGCGAGTATGCACAAACATCAGTCTACAGAATCATAGTTATTAACAACGTTTTACTATTATTAAATTATTAGGGTTTAGGTCTGATTCCCATACCTGACGCTTGTTTGATAGCTTGCTCCGCGTCACAAAATCCAAACTCGCTATCACAAGGTCCTACACGATGTTAGGGTTGACTTAGAATAGTTTTCTTAGGGTTTACATTGGTCAGAAAACCAATAAGATCAAAAACACTCTTCACAGAGCAGACCGATCGTAGGTACCGGTCGCAGGTACCGGCCGTGGCACTGTGGGGAAAGGTGCGATCGATATGGTCGATCGGTCCCCACAGACCAGCCTCCGGGAGATACCAGTCGTAGGTACCGGTCGCATAAGGTGAGACTGGTATGGTCGACCGGTATGTCTCTGGAAGACCATACATCTGGTTCTCGCCTTTCGTCGGTCACCCCCTATTGATTCTAGGGTTGCTTCTATACATTCTAGGTCTGAGCACTGAGTTAGAGTTGTTTCTAACTCCATTCAAGTCCTAGTTTCGATGATCTTCAACCTATAACTTGAATCTAGGGTTTACCAACTAGATTAGGGTTTGACGGCAAAAATATAGTTTAGATCAATACCTCGCTTTGCATGGTATTGATCCAAACATGACTAACCATCATAGAACGATTAAAGTAGAGGAAGGTTTAAACACTTATCATTGATTCGCGATAACGTATTCTTCGTCCAAAGGCATTGGCGGTGTTACACCCCAATTTTGGTTGAACCGGAAGTGTGAGTGAACCGTCACTGAACCAACGGCTAACACCAGGATCTCAATAAGACCGTGTCCACTCATACAAACCATTGCACATAACAACAATCAGAATATAATAAATACAACGAAAGTCTTAAATTAAATGAACTGAGTGATCTATTGATAAATTTAAATAAAATATTCAATTATTCAAATACTCAAAACATAAATAAATATCTTTACATCAACTGTATTTCCATCTGAAAGTAATAAAAATAAATTAAATCAAATTCTAAAGTTACACGCAGAAAGGGCACTTGCATGAAGCATCATGCTCATCCTCTCCTGCTTGCACGTCTAAAGCAGCAACACCTCCCTACGCCGGAGCGTTCATGTAATCCTCCACTGTGTAACCTGCATCAACATCTAAAAATGGTGTGTACACAAGGGTGAGCTCACAACTTAGCTTAGTAAGACAATCAGACAATGCAACAAACATATGCATGAGTAACATTCACTTCATGGTCTGGTTTTAAGTTTGCAATGTGCTATAGAAAGGATTGACGGCCACTACACCTCTATACACGAGTGTGTAAACCCGCCCAATGGATCAAACACCACTGTCGTCCCACATGCACCCACCAGGGAATAGAGATAGAGCTAAGGCGTTCAGATCAAACACCACCAATACCTCCCCTGTTACTCTACCCATACCAACACATAAGCCCCTATTGGCGAGGGCTTGCAAACTGGGCTTGCAACTAACCAATCCTATATGTTATCACAGTAGGCCCTGTCCCAGCGCAGCTCCCTACGACATAGAGATAGAGCTAGAGTCTAGTGGCCAGGTCAGAGACCATAGTGCCACTTCTGCCCCCTGATACCCTACCCGCACCAAGCATGCTAAGGCAGAATGATACGAAAGGTGCAAGTGTGAGGAATGATCCCAGACCTCCAGGCCTTCCCATTCCATACACCAACAAAAACAATCACATGTCTAACAGTCACATCCTAACATAGCGAGTATGCATGAACAATAATAATAACTGAAAATAAAGGATGACATGCGAGTATGCATAAACATCATACCATTGAGTCATGGTTATTAACAACGATTTACTATTTATTAAATTATTAGGGTTTAGGTCTGATTCCCTTACCTGACGCTTGATTGATAGTTCGTTCTACGTCACAAGGTCCAAACGTGTATCACAAGGTCCTACACGATATTAGGGTTTAGTTAGAATAGTTCTCTTAGGGTTTGCGTTGGTAAAAAAACCAACAAGGTCAAAAACACTCTTCACAGAGCAGACCGGTCACAGGTACCGATCGCAGCATTGTGGGGAAAACCTACGACCAGTATGGTCGGCCGGTCGCCACAGACCAGTCCTCGAGAGGTACCGGTCGATGTACCGGTCGCATATGGTGCGACCGGTATGGTCGACCGGTATGTCTCCGGGCGACCGTACATCTGGTTTTCGCCTTCCGTCGGTCACCCCTTATTGATTCTAGGGTTTCTCCTATTTATTCTAGGTCTGAACATTGAGTTAGAGTTGTTTCCACCTCCATTCAAGTCCTAGTTTCGATGATCTTCAACTTAGAACTTGAATCTAGGGTTTACGACTAATTTAGGGTTTGACGGCCAAATAGGATTTAGATCAATACCTTGCTTTGCATGGTATTGATTCAATCACAGCTAACCCTCCTATAATGTAGAGGAAGGTTTGAGCACTTACCGTTGACTTGCTGTAACTTGTTCTTCGTCGAACGGCACTGGCGGCTCTTCCCTCTCCTTCTTAGCTTATTTTCCTTCTTCAACCTCTTTCTCCTTTCTAGGGTTTGTGAGGATCAATGGAAAAGGTTTTAGGAGGTTTAAGGGTCCTTATATAGACTAGGATTAGGTTTAGGAAGCCTCCTAACATTAGGAAAGTCCTTCCATTTAAAATTTGGAAAGTGAGACCCACAGAGATCCATTTTTGGATCCATGCTGCGCAGGCCATACCGGTCGACCATCGACCGGTATGAGGTTTTTCATACTTGAATTGGTCCGATTGGTCCGATTTCATACCTGGTTGTCATCCGCTCGTCCCGTTTGGTCCAGTGATGATTGGAAGTCCTATTACGACATGAAACAAGGTTTAGATCGGGTTCATGGAGTGCGGGTCTTACAACTCCCCCACCCTTAATTGAAATTTCGTCCTCAAAATTTGCATGTAGGTTTCACAACTCCCCCACCCTTAAAATAAATTTCGGCTCGAAATTTGAACGTACCTTGGTCGTCAAAAAGGTTAGGATATTACTTTCTCATTGCGTTCTTTTCCTCCCAAGTAATTTCTTCCACTTCTTGGCTTTTCCAATGCACTTTCACATAGTGGATATCCTTGCTTCGGAGATGTTGTACTTTTCGGCTTGTGAGCATCACAGGTACAACTTCAAATGTCAAGTCCTCTGTCAAGTCTAGTGGGTCTGCTGTCAAGATGTGCGATGGATCCCTGACGTACTTCTTCAACAAGGAAACATGGAATACATCATAAATGCTTGACATGGATGGTGGTAGAGCTAGTTGATATGCCACATTGCCACGTCTGGTCAAAATCTCGTATGGTCCCACATACCTGGGGCATAGCTTTCCCTTCTTACCAAACTGTTTCAGACCTCGCACAGGTGATATCTTCAAGAATACTTTATCACCCACTGCAAACTCCAGATCTCGACGTCGGTTATCTGCATAGTGCTTTTGTCGAACTTGAGTTGTCTTCACTCTTTTCTTAATTTGATCAATCACTCGACAAGTTTCTTCGATGAACTCCGGTCCTACAATCCTTCTCTCTCCCACCTCATTCCATAACAAAGGTATACGACATTTCTTTCCATAGAGTGCCTCATATGGAGCCATTTGGATCGTAGCCTGGTAACTGTTGTTATAGGCAAACTCGATGAGCGATAGCTTCTCGTCCCAAGCTCCTTTGAAATCTAGAGCACACGCTCTGAGCATATCTTCTAAGATTTGAATAGTTCTTTCTGACTGCCCGTCTGTCTGAGGATGAAAGACTGTGCTAAACTTTAACTTGGTTCCCATAGCTTTCTGTAATCCTTCACAGAACCTTGATGTAAAACGGAGATCTCTGTCAGATACTATACTTTCTGGGACGCCATGAAGTCTGACTATATTATCCACATATAGCTTGGCCAGCTTCTTTGTGGTATACTGAGGTCTGATAGCGATGAATCGAGCTGTCTTGGTAAGTCGATCGACTATAACCCATACTGCATCCACTGACCTTGGTGTCAAGGGTAGGCTAGTGACAAAATTCATTGTAAAACAATCCCACTTCCATGCTGGCTCCGGTAGTGGTTGTAATAAACCTACGGGTCTCTACCTTTCTGCTTTAACTTGTTGGCAATTCAAACATTGGAATACGAATCAAGCTATATCTGCTTTCATACTCCTCCACCAATATAGTCTTCTTAAATCATGGTACATCTTGCTGCTTCCTGGATGTACCGAATATGGGGTGTAGTGAGCTTCTGTCATAACTCTATCTCTGATATTTGAGTTATCACTCTCAGGTATACATAATCGTCCACGATACCTGAGTACCTTGTCTAAATCCAAGGTAAAGTTAGGATTGCTTTTACCCTTCTCTAGATCTTCTTGCACGGTCTTGAGGTGTGGATCCTGTAGGATTGCTACTTTGACCTCATCTATTAGTTCCGATGAGATCTTCAAGGCTGCGAACATCAATGTAAACTTATGAATTAAGCCCTGTTCCATTGGATCTCCTGCAGTCTCTAATATAAACTATTCGTCATTCTCTATTGAGCTTGAGGCTGCAGCACATAATGCAGCATTTGTACTAGGTCCTACCTCAGGTTTCAATGCCCACTTTTTGCTTAAGGCATCGGCCACAACATTTGCCTTACCCGGATGGTACAGGATGACACAATCATAATCTTTTAATAATTCTAGCCATCTCCTCTGTCTCATATTCAGGTCAGTGAAAAGGTAAGTTAAGCTCTTGTGATCCGATTTAATCTGAAACTTTTCACCATAAAGGTAGTGTCTCCAAGTCTTGATTGCGTGAATAACCGCTGCTAACTCCAGATCATGCGTAGGATAGTTCTTCTCATGCCCTTTCAACTATCTTGATGCGTAGGCAATCACCTGTTCTCCTTGCATCAACACACATCCAAGACCCAACCCTGAGGCATCCGTATATAGGGTAAACGCCAAGCCTGGTGCTGGGATGGTCAAGATAGGTGCAGAGACTAGTCTTGACTTCAAAGTCTGAAAGCACTTCTCACACTCATCCGTCCATATGAACTTTTCCCCTTTCTTGGTTAGTTTGGTAAGTGGAACGACGATCCTTGAGTAGTCTTCCACGAATCTTCTATAGTAACCAGCCAATCCAAGGAAACTACGAATCTCCGCAACTGATTTTAGTGCATCCCATCCTACTATAGCTGCGATCTTGCTTGGATCTACCTTGATACCGTCTGCAGATACTACGTGACCCAAGAAGGCCACTTCTTTCAGCCAAAATTCACACTTCTTGAACTTGGCATAAAGTTTCTCTCTTCTCAGCCGATGTAGGGCTGCTCTCAAATGTGTTGCATGAGTCTCCCTGTCTTGTGAGTAGACCAATATGTCGTCAATGAATACGATGATCGAAGTGTCCAACATATCATGAAACACTCGGTTCATCAGTTCCATGAATGACGCTGGGGCGTTAGTCAACCCGAATGACATTACCAGGAACTCATAATGCCCATACCTTGTTCTGAAAGCAGTCTTCGGAATATCTGCTACCTTGATCTTCAATTGTTGATACCCTGATCTGAGATCAATCTTCGAGAAAACCTTTGCACCCTGTAACTGATCGAACAGATCATCGATCCTAGGCAAAGGATATCGGTTCTTGATGGTTAACTTGTTCAACTCTCGGTAGTCGATACATAGCCGTACACTACCGTCCTTATTCTTAACGAACAATACAGGTGCTCCCCATGGCGATATGCTTGGTCGTATGAAGCCCTTGTCTAGTAGTTCTTGTAATTGGGTCTTCAACTCCTTTAATTCGGTAGGAGCCATCCTATATGGTGCCTTAGACACCGACGCCGATCCTGGCATAAGGTCTATCATGAACTCTGTAGCCCTGTCTGGAGGTAAACCTGATAGATCTTCTGGAAATACGTCTGGAAACTCTCGTACCACATCTAGATCTTCCATCTTTGGCACCTCAGCAGTTATGTTGACCACAGACACTAAATACCCCACTCCTCCCTTCTCTAAGCATCTCTTAGCCTTTAGGGCAGAGAGGATCAGCTTTCGCTTCCTAGGTAACTTAGTCCCAGTGAAGCTGAACTCTTTCCCTTTCTCGTCTTTAAGCACAAGTTTCCTTTAACCACATAATAAGCTAGCTGAATGATGGCCTAGCCAATCCATTCCCAAGATGACATCAAGGTTTGCCATCTCGAGTTGAACCAGATTTGCTTCTAAGTTTTGGCCCTTAATACTAACTGTACATGGCCCATAGTATTCATTCAACGCCACTTCGACTCCCAACAGAGAACGAACTATCAAGCTTGGGTTCAAACACTTGACAGGTAATTCCATTCGCTTCCCAAAAGAAATAGAAACGAAGGAGTGCATGGCCCCAGAGTCAATAATTCCATTCGCTTCCCAAAAGAAATAGAAACGAAGGAGTGCGTGGCCCCAGAGTCAAAGAGTACTCTGGCAGGTATACCAGCTATATTTACAGTCCTTGAAATTTAATTATCCCTTAGTTCTACATGTTCAAACACAACAACAGTAAGCCAAATAAGAAGGGATGAAATCATACCAGTAACCACATCCGGTGATGCGGCTGCCTCGTCAGTGGTGACTGCGATTATCTTTCCTTGCTGTGGCAGTTGCTTCTTGGGTAGAGTACAAGTCTTTGCATAATGACCCAATTGCTGATAGTTGAAACATTTGACATTTGGGTTCTGTCCAGCATACTGTGACGGTGGTGGTGCAGTAGTGTTCCTTGCAGGCACCACAGTAGACTGAGCCCTGTATGGGCAGAATGGTCTAGTATTGCCTCCACCTGAAGTCTCAGTAGCAGGCCTCTTTAGTCTCCTGTTTTGAGCAAAGAAGCTGTCTCTTTGGCTGGATTCAATTACCCTGGCAATCTGCATAGCCTCATTATATATCTTATTCTCCAACCAAGACGTGCTCTCAGATACTTCCTCACAATCCCATGGTGAACCTACAGGTCTTGGTTTCTTCTTCTTGCATGCTTGCCGGAGCGAAGAAGAAAAGCTCTTCATATCTCTGCTGGTAAGCAACAACAATCGACTGGGATTGTTGCAGGTTCAAGAATTCTTTATCCATTTGATCACAGAAGCTCTTCGAAAAGTACTTATCAAAGAAGGCTCCCTTGAATATTGCCCAATTGATCTGAGTGTGCTGTACCTCTAACTATGACCGGGTAGAATTCCACCAGGCATTTGCATCCTCCTTGAGCATGTGCGTAGCAAACAACACCTTCTCATCCTCCATACAAGTCATCAGTCGAAAGTTCTTCTCTATTTTAGCAACCCACTGTGCAGGCCATAGTAGTTTCCCTGGTTTCCCTGTGAAAGTAGGGGGTTTCAGTTTCAAGAACCTATCCACCGCTCGACTTAGAACATTCTGCCCCTGTGCATTCATTCCATACCATGGTGGTGGGTACGAATAGATCCCTTGATAGGCAGACGACATTGGAAATTGGTGTGGTGGTTGTAGATTCTGTCCTTGGCCCATCGGCCCAGTATTACCATCCATTGGCAGTGTGGTGTTATTTTCCCCAGACTTAGGCGTACCTTCTGTAGGGATATATCCTGTTGGCCTGAACATCTTCAGCGTCTCATTCCGGAACGCTTTCAACTGAGCTTCCATCTGATAGACCAAATTTGTCACAATTGTCTCAGAGTTAGTGTGAGGAGGGCCTAGCAAATTTATTGGTGCTTTGGGACTCTGCCCTTCTCCACCTTTTGGGTTTAGGTTTTTCTCATCAATATTTCTGATACCGTGATGGGTATGTTTACGGAGATTCAGGATGCCCAGCGTGAGATGAGCCGTGACCTAGGGCGCCTTTCTCGCAACCTCTAAGTGACGTAGGAGCAGGTACACTGGCTTAGGGTAGCTTATGAGCATGACTATGACATCACTAACCCTATTCCTACTATGCCCCCATCCCATGATAGATCTTTTATTTTTTCTCCCTCACAGCATGGTTTTTATTATAATAGGATAACTGTCCAGCTTGTGGATTGTACCCTGTAGCACCATTAACTCTTGGTACTCTTTAAATATTTTAATAGAAGTTTATGGTTCTTCTCACTTGTCGTTAAGGTTCCTATCTAGAGCATGTCTATTTATTAATTCCACCTTTAGTATAGTACATTATGCTCTTCCATATTTAGTCTCAGGCATCAAACAAGTGCTTAGAGTGTATTTTTATTAAGACTTTTAAATTCTTCCTATCTCAGTTCATCGACTCAGTTAAGTGCAAATATGGTCTGTTGGATAGAGCCTAAGGGCTCTGATACCAATTTGTCACACCCCAATTCCTGCTGAACCAGAAGTGTGAGTGAACCGTCACTGAACCAATGGCTCACACCAGGATCTCAATAAGACCGTATCCACTCATACAAACCATTGCACATAACCAAAATCAGAATATAATAAATACAACAGAAGTCTTAGATTAAATAAACTGAGTGATTTATTGATAAATTTAAATAAAATATTCAATTATTCAAATACCCAAAATATAAAAAAATATCATTACATCAACTGTATTTCCATATGAAAGTAATAAAAATAAATTAAATCAAATCCTAAAGGTACACGTAGAAAGGGCACTCGCATGAAGCATCATGCTCGTCCTCTCTTGCTTGCACATCCAAAGCAGCAACACCTCCATACGCCGGAGCGTTCATGTAATCCTCCACCGTGTAACCTGCATCAACATCTAAAAATGGTGTGTACACAAGGGTGAGCTCACAACTTAGCTCAGTATGACAATCAGACGATGCAACAAACATATGCATGACTAACATTCACTTCATGGTCTGATTTTAAGTTTGCAATGTGCTATAGAAAGGATTGGCGGCCACTGCACCTCTATACACGAGTGTGTAAAGTTGTCCAATGGATCAAACACCACTGTCCTTCCACATGCACCCACCGTGGAATAGAGATAGAGCTAAGGCATCCGGATCAAACACCGCCAACACCTCCCCTGATACTCTACCCATATCAACACGTAAGCCCCTATTGGCGAGGGCTTGCAAACTGGGCTCGCAACTAACCAATCCTATATGTCATCATAGTAGGCCCTGTCCCAGTGCAGCTCCCTATGGCATAGAGATAGAGCTAGAGTCTAGTGGCCAGGCCGGAGACCACAGTGCCACTTCCTCCCCCTGATACCCTACCCGCACCAAGCATTCTAAGGCTGAATGATATGAAAGGTACAAGTGTGAGGAATGAACCCAGACCTTCAGTCATTTCCATTCCACACACCAACGAAAATAATCACATGCCTAACAGTCACATCCTAGCATAGCGAGTATGCATGAACAATAATAATAACTGAAAATAAAGGATGACATGCGAGTATGCACAAACATCATACCATAGAGTCATGGTTATTAACAACGATTTACTGTTTATTAAATTATTAGGGTTTAGGTCCGATTCCCTTACCTGACGCTTGATTGATAGTTCGCTCCGCGTCACAAGGTCCAAACGTGGTCCTACATGATATTAGGGTTTAGTTAGAATAGTTCTCTTAGGGTTTACGTTGGTCGGAAAACCAACAAGGTCAAAAACACTCTTCATAGAGCAGACCGGTCACAGGTACCGTTCGTAGCACTGTGGGGAAAACCTACGACCTGTATGGTCGGCCGGTCGCCACAGACCAGTCCTCGAGGTGTACCGGTCGATGTACCGGTCACATATGGTACGACCGGTATGGTCGACCGGTATGCTGGCGACCGTACATCTGGTTTTCGCCTTCCGTCGGTCACCCCTTATTGATTCTAGGGTTTCTCCTATTTATTCTAGGTCTGAACATTGAGTTAGAGTTGTTTCCACCTCCATTCAAGTCCTAGTTTCGATGAACTTCAACTTAGAACTTGAATTTAGGGTTTACGACTAAATTAGGGTTTGACGGCCAAATAGGGTTTAGATCAATCCCTTGCTTTGCATGGTATTGATTCAATCACAGCTAACCCTCCTATAATGTAGAGGAAGGTTTGAGCACTTACCGTTGAATTGCTGTAACTTGTTCTTCGTCGAACGGCACTGGCGGCTCTTCCCTCTCCTTCCTAGCTTATTCTCCTTCTTCAACTTCTTTCTCCTTTCTAGGGTTTGTGAGGATCAATGGAAAATGTTTTAGGAGGTTTAAGGGTCCTTATATAGACTAGGATTAGGTTTAGGAAGCCTCCTAACATTAGGAAAGTCCTTTGGTTTAAAATTTAGAAAGTGGGACCCGTAGAGATCCGTTTTTGGATCCATGCTGCGCAGGCCATACCGATCGACCATACCATAGTCCAGTACCATCGATCGGTATGAGGTTTTTCATACTTGAATTAGTCCGATTGGTCTGATTTCATACCTGGTTGACATCCGCTCGCCCCGTCTGGTCCAGTGATGATTGGAAGATCTGTTACGACATGAAACAAGGTTTAGATCGGGTTCATGGAGTGCGGGTCTTGCAGGCGGCTCTTGTAAGACTCGTATCGAACTAACCCGGTCTTACCACTTTGAACCAGGTCTACCCATCATGGTCGAGCCGAATGGACCAAGTGCGTGAAGGAGATAACGATCCCAAGTATTAAACTGACCCAAAAACACTAAAATAGGGGGGAGGGTCGCACACCCAGCTAGGCAGGGTCGGACCCCCCCATGATAAAATTCAGACCCTGAGTTTCTGACCGGGGGTCGGATAATTTAGAATCAGGGGTCGATGGGATCTCCGACCCCCTCATCTACCCTTAGTCTGCCGACAGAAACCGTGAATTAGGAACTTTCCAAATTTCGATGGGATTCTTTCCTAATCTCAATGAGACTTATTTTGGGAGTTTCTACTCTATAAATATGATGTCCCTAAGCCTATTTTACTCCTTTTAGAACCCTAATTGGATTTAGAGAAAGAAAAGAGAAGGAGAAGAGAAAGAGAAGAGAAGGAAAGTGGAGAAGAAAATCAAAGAGAAGGCTTCAGAGAAACAAGCCTAATTCTCAGGTATGGATACTATCTCCATGGAATTCTAAAGACCTTAGAATAGATAGTGAAGAGGGTATAATCTAGGAGAAACTCAAATCATCCACCCATGGTTAGGTTTCAATGGAAAACCATGGGGGGGATCATTTAAATCATGTAGGTGAATAAACTATGGTTTTAAACCATAGAACATGTATGGAAGGGATTATAAAAGCAAGCCATAGGACCCAAAAACGAAAGAATGGACTGTAGGATGAAAATTTTGACTAAACCCACGGGGGGTCGCACGGGGGGTCGATGGACAATCGACCCTACCAGACCCTAACATCGACCCCCAGTGTTCGGAAAGTCCAGAATGTGGGTGGTAGCACCCAAGATCGATGGAAGGTCCGACCCTGGCATCGACCCCCAGTTAACAGTAGGCTTTTTAAAATCTGAATTAATTCTAATTAAATTTTATCGACTTGATTAGGTCTTCTAGTGATATAATAGTGATATTTAGTTGATTCTTAAAGCTTGAGAGAGGATCTATAATCAAGCAAAGGTGAGGGAACAATACCTAAACTAATTGGTTAATAATAAACTATTTTTATTCTTGAGTCCAATGCCATGATTGATTCTATGCGTGTATGCTTGTCATGTGCATTTAACATGTCATCCAATATTTCTATTATTATTGTTCATGTATATTTACATTTATTGTTCATAACATGATGATGATGATGATGATAGGAATAGGCATGTGAATGTATGTGTGTGGTTGGTGTGCTTGATGCAAGCGAGTATCAGGGGGGTGTCATAGGCTGGGCCTCAACACTCTAGCTCTATCTCTAACTCAAGTCTTGTCCACTGAGATCGTCGTATCACCATTACCTTAGCAGAGCTATTACGTCGTAGTGGTCACAGACCGTGTAGTCTCAGACCGTGTAGTCTCTGACTCTGCCGAGGGGCCATAGCCCTATCTCTATGGACGTATTGAGGGATGCTGGGGTGAGGCCTTGGATACATTGTTTGGCATTAGGATTGGTTAGTTCTGAGCCCAGTTTGCAAGCCCTAACCAGCAGGGGCTTACGTGTTGGTATGGGTAGGGTATCAGGGGAAGTGTCATAGGCCGGGCCTCAATACTTTAGCTCTATCTCTATTCCATGGTAGGGTGGATGAGGACGACAATAAACGTTAACCTTTGGGCGGGCCTCCACACCCAGTGCGTAGAGGTGAGGCGGCCACCGAACATTTCCATAGCGCATTGCAAACTTATTTACCAGACCCCAGATATGAATTGATTCCATGCATATGTTTGTTGCATTGTTTTGTTTGTTCACTGAGCCATGATGTGTGCTCACCCTCTTGACGTCAAATATTTTTAGTTGATGATTCAGGTACTACGGTCGAAGATTATATGAGTGCTCCGATGTACGGGCGTGTTGCTGCCATGGAAGCCGAAGACTTAGTGGATATGCATGATCCCTCATGCGAGTGCAACTCATGTGTATTCGATTATATTTTTTTTCATTTGAATTATTAAGGAAATGTAATTGATATTTTATTTACTTATGTCTCAGTTGATACAACATAAATTGATACTTTATTTATGATTATCACAATTAGATTCCTCAGTTCATTTAGTATTAAGACTTTTGCTATTGTGTATTTATTCTGATTATGGTTGTGGATGTGTATGGTTTCATTTTCAATGGACACAGCCTATTAGAGATCCTAGTTGAACCGTTGGTTTATTAGCGGTTCATCACACCGTTCTGAATGGTGCAGAATTGGGGTGTGACAACTTAGTATCAGAGCATCTCAGGCCCTGTCTGTGAAACCCGTATACTTCCACAAAAGTTCGTAAACTGAGATAGGATAAAAATTTAAAAGATGTAATAATAACACACCATAAGCATCTGTGTTGTTTGAGACAAAACTGAAAGAGAATAATGCATCTATTAAATGAGAAACAAATTTATATACAACCAAAAGAAGAACAAACGTTTATATATATATATATATATATGATTAAAGCAGAGTACAGTCCACAACCCGGACAGTTACTCTGAAGTACAAAAGAAAGATAAAAGAAATACATCAAGAAGCTGGAGGTGATGGGGGAGGCGGTGCCTCACGATCTCTATCATAGTCCTCAGCGTAGACTCAAGTCAACCAAGCTATCTGAGTCTATGTCGTCTGGAGACTAACGGTGAGATCAACCACCTGCTGGTCAGTCACGCGCTGAGCATCCCTAAGCTCTCCCACCCGCTGATCCGACATGCGCTGAGCAATCAGAAGCTCTCCCACCCGTTGATTGGACAAGCGCTGAGCCTCTAGAGGCTCTCCCATCCTCAGGTCAGACATGCGCTGAGCCTCTCGTATCTCATGCAATATCCCCATCATGTCCTCAGAAGGTGCATACGAAGGACCAGCCGCATATGAAGGACCAGCTCCTGTAGCATGAGTAGGTGATGGAGGAGGTATGGCATCCACATCCATGTTCAGACGATCGTCGTCATCCCCATGAACCCCTGCTCCAGCGGCTGTTGCTGCTGCTGCTGCTGCTGCCTCAATGTCAGCCATCTCCACTTGAGTGCGAGGGCGCACCATCGCGTTCCTCTCCTCATCGCTGACTTGGGCATCCCACATGCCCATCTTGCAGATGGCCTCCCAATCCAGAGGCGATGAGAAGGATTTCTCCTGAATCTTCTCATCCAACAAATCAACCCCCAGGCGGGTAAGCAATGTAGTGATCATGCGTCCATAAGGAAGGTTGCCAGTGTGACTGGGCAACGTGGCACTGATCATCGTTCGCATGATGATATAGGGAAGGCAGACGGACTGCCTAGTGCATATGCAGTACAGTAGATACTGGGTCAACTGGGAGACCCTCTCGTAGTGTCCACTCTACGGTATCAGGTTATGCTGAATGATCTTGCAGTACACCCGTGGATCTGAACGCAGATAACTCGCTTTCATCTCCCAGCGATCAGGTCTGATGAGCTGACGATCTATCTCAGCCCTCATCTGTAATGAAAAGAACTGAGGCTCTCTTAGGGCACAGAATACGAAGGAGCCACCATAGGAGATACCCAACAAGTTTGCTAGCTGTTGATAGTCGAAAGAAATATCAACCCCCTTGGCATAGCTAGTGATCTGAAGCTCACCACCTCTCTCAACATCGTTGTAATCCCCCATCACTTAGAGATTACAATAGAACTGGCGTACCAAGTCAGGACAGGTACAGGCGTCATAGGTGATGACAGGGAGCCATCCCATATCGTCAAAAGCCCCCTCCACATTGAACAAGGCCAGGCTAGCCAAGTCCATTTTGTGGCCTCCCTCTACTTTCTTACGAGCATAGGGGGCATACTGCGTCTCGGCATCATTAGAATGGAAGCGAAGATGGTCGCGAACCCTGGTTACCTTGGTACGAGCCATAGTATCTGCAAATAAGAAAGAAAAACAAATAATGGCTTAGTAGAGGTGAAAAACCTAAAATTTTGACATTATAACGACGTAAATTGGTCAAAAGCCTTACTTTTCACCCATACACGTGGGAAGGAGGACTTACATAGATCCTAAACTATCCTGTAAGACTCATACAGTCGGAAATTTTTGCTAATGAGATTGAATTGGAAGAAATTTCAAGAAATTCGAAATCTCGACAAAATTAGGGCAAAAAGAGTAAATTTTGAGTTTCTCGATAACCAACCGATGAAACTCAAATATTTTGAGGGCTTTCATTCCTTGAGTCACCAACAACAAAAGCCCCCAATAAAAATCGAATTTTTATGGTTGGAAAATGTTTAATTTGAGAAATACGAGATATACGAGCAAAAACCTAGGTAAGGAAACCTAAAAACATGAAAATGTAGAAGATATACCTGTAGCGGAGGTGTAGACGATGAAACAAGGAGTGCAAACCACTAACGGATCGGAGTTGTCATTGTAGCAACTTAGAGGGACGAGACGAGTCGAAGCGGAGAAGAAAGAATGGGAAATGGACTTTGAATCAGAACTTTAAAATCTGATTTTTAGTCCGGGGGTCAAAAAATTCGACTAAAACCATCGACCCACCCATCGACCCTCGCATCGACCCTCGGCTCTCGAGAATCTGACAGAGAACCAGGGGTCGCACCCTGGGTCAGACATCCTCCGACCCCCCCATCGACCCCCGGCTCTCGGGAAGAATTTTTGATTTTTTAGGGTCGCATACTGAGGGTCGGACACCCATCGACCCTGCAGTGAAAACACAGCATTTTCGACAGAATGACCTGAAAATTTTGAAATTTGCATTTGTTAGTGGTTTTAAAATATGAGAATGAAGTATTTAATGATTGTCTCACGTGTTCAATGATTTTCAGGAAATCCCACTATCAGATTAGTTAATGGCTGGACGCAGAGTAACCAGACAGAGCCGTAACTCTATCCCACCACCACCACCTGGGGGGGAAAATAGCCAGACACACCCGGAAGCACAGGAAAATATGAACACGGCACCGTCCGTCATAAATGGGCAGACAAATCCTACAAATCTGCCAGCTCCACCTACAGACTTGGCCACAGTCATATTGAACTTGGCCCAACAGCTGCAGCAAATGCAACAGACACAGGCTACTATGCAAGCTGCCTTAGGTATGACTTTTCCAGCTGCACAGACACCTCCAATGCCAGCAGGACAGGCAAGTATAGCTCCAGGGGGAAGTAACAAAGTACCCCACGCACCTCAGACTCCCAATGCAGGCTCAAGTACAAAATCTTGAGATAGCTCAAGGTGGATATCAACCCCAACCACCTATGTATGGGGCATATGTCCCGCAGCAACTAGACCACTCCAGACTGGTGGAGCATTTTCTGAAACTGAAGCCCAAAGAATTTAATGGCAAGCCAGCAGATCCCTTATGGCCGGCACACTGGGTTGACGAGATGGAAAGAAATTTTATGATGATGACATTGAATGAAGAAGAGAAAGTATTGTGTGCCACCTTTATGCTGAAAGGAGATGCACACCATTGGTGGAGGTCTACCAGGACTTATTTATTAACAAAACACGCCCAACTGACTTGGGATATTTATAAGGAGGCATTCTTTGAGAAGTACTTTCCTAGAACTTTCAGAGATTCTTTGGAAAGAGAGTTCCTGAGTTTATATCAGGGGCAGATGATCGTGGATGCATATCAACAGCGTTATGAAGAGCTGTTCTTCTTTGCACCAGCCAGTATGCAAGAGGAAAAACACAAAGACTCGAAGGTTCGTCATGGGACTTAGGGGAAGCATCCGCAAGCATGTTCTGGGACATGAAAAGAAAATCTATAATGAAGCTGCACAAATTGCTCGAGTTATAGAATCAAGCCAGAAGGAGAGTTATTTCATGCAAAACAGAGGTATGAAAAGGCCAGCTGGAAATTCTTATAACGGAGGGAATAACAAGACATTCAAACCCTTCCGTGCTCAAGGCTTTACCGCTGCAACCAAGACTACGCCCGTAGCTCAACAGCAACAAAAGCCAATTACTGAAGGTATAAAATATTTTAACTGCAATCAACTGGGACATATGGCAAGGGAATGTCCTAAGCCCAGGAAGCAGCTACATCAAGGATGAGTTTACGTGGTTACATCTGAGGATGCTGCCGCATCGCTTGATGTGGTCACAGGTATGACTTAAATTATTTTTTTAATTGTATTACATTGTATGAGCATGTAGACTAAGTTAAGATAAATCACGGGTATCGTACCTATAAATGGCATACCCGCCAGAGTACTCTTTGACTCAGGAGCTACTCATTCTTTTATATCTGTGTCATTTGGAAAGAAGTTAAATATACCCATTAAATCCTTAGACTACAAAATGCTTGTACGATCACCTATGGGATTAGAAGTGGAGTTAGAGAAAGGTTATGGACCATGTCCAATTCTTATTAATGAAAAGACTTTGGATGCAACCTTGATCCAACTTGAGATGACAGACTTTAACGTCATCTTGGGAATGGACTGGTTAGCTCGGCATTCTGCAAACCTATTGTGTGCCGAAAAGAAGCTGACATTTAAAGACAAAGAAGGAGCAGAGTTCAGTTTTTTGGGAACCAAACTTCCCCGTAAACGAAAGCTCATACTCTCTGCGCTGAAGGCTAAGAAGTGCCTTGAGAAAGGAGCAGTCGGTTATTTAGTATCTGTGGTCGACCTTACCAAAGAAGCACCACGAATGGAGGATATTGATGTTGTGCGTGACTATGCAGACGTATTTCTGGAAGAACTACCAGGATTACCACTGTAAGACTTCCACTCCGTGAACCCGATCTAAACCTTGATTTCATGTCGTAACAGGTCTTCCGATCATCACCGGGCCAGACGGGACGAGCGGATGACAATCAGGTACAAAATCGAACCAAACAAACCAACTTAAGTATGAATTTCATTCATACCGGTCGATGGTACCGGTCAACCGGTATGGTCTGCGCAGCAGACTACCAAGATCCAGAATTGGATCTCTACGGGTCCCACTTTCCTAATTCTGAATCCTAAAACTTTCCTAATCCTAAAAGGCTTCCTAAACCTAATTCCTAGCCTATTTAAACCCCTCTAAGCCTCCTGGAATCCCTTCCATTAATCCTCACAAACCCTAGAGAGGAGAAGGAGATTGGAGAAGGAGAAGGAGCTAGGAAGGAGAAGGAAGTGCCGCCGTTGCCGTTTGATGATGCACACCTTACGCTAGTTGACGGTAAGTGTTTAAACCCATCCTCTCACATTATGACTCTATGATGGATGGGTTGTTTGGATAAATACCATGCAAAGTAGGTATTGACCTAAACCCTACTTTGCCGTTAAACCCTAGTTTAGTCGATAAACCCTAGATTCGAGTTCTAGGATGAATACCATCAAAACTAAACTTGAATGGAGTTGGAAAAAACTCTAACTTAAAGCTCAGACTTAGAATGTGTAGGAGGAACCCTGGAATCAATAGAGAGTGACCGACGAAAGTCAAAGATCGGGCGTATAGTCTTCCGGAGACATACTGGTCGACTATACCGGTTGCACCCTGTGCGACCGATATGTTGCGACCGGTACCTTCCGGGGCTGGTCTGTGGGGACCGGCTGACCATACCGGTCACAGGTTTCCCCACAGTGCCACGACCGATACTGTGACCGGTCAGGTCTGTGAGTGTATTTTTGTAACCTCGTTGGTTTTCTGACCAACGTAAACCTATTCTAATTGAACCCTAATATTATGTAGGACTTTGTGATAGCACGTTTGGATCTTACGACGTGGAGCAAGCTATCGAACGAGCGTCAGGTAAGGGAATCGGACCTAAACCCTAATAATTTAATGGACAGTAAACTGTTGTAAATAACAATGAATATGTGGATTGGTGTTTGTGCATATTACATGTCATCCTTTACTTTCAGTTATTATTATTGTTCATGCATACTCGCTATGCTAGGATGTGATTGCTAGACATGTGATTGTTTTCGTTGGTGTGTGGAATGGGAAGGGTCTGGGGTCTGGGATCATTCCTCACACTGGCATCTTTTTGTAGTATTCTATCTTAGCATACTTAGTGCGGGTAGGGTATTAGGGGGAGGTTGTGGCACTGTGGTCTCCGGCTTGGCCACCATGCTCTAGCTCTATCTCTATGCTGTAGGGAGTGATGTTGGGATAGAGTCTACTTGCGTATTGTTCTGTCTTAGTATGCTTGGTACAGGTAGGGTATCAGGGGGAGGTCGTGGCACTGTGGTCTCCGGCCTGGCCACCACGCTCTAGCTCTATCTCTATGCCGTAGGGAGCTGTGCTGGGATAGAGCCTACAATGATGACATATAGGATTGGTTAGTTGCGAGCCCAGTTTGCAAGCCCTAGTCAGTAGGGGCTTATGTATTGGTGTGGGTGGAGTATCAGGGGAGGTAGTGGATGCCTTAGCTCTATCTCTATTCCATGATGGGTGCATGTGGGTCGGTGGTGGTGTGATCTGCTGTGAAATTCCACACACTCGTGTATAGAGGTGAGGCGGCCTCCGAATCTTTCTATAGCACATTGCAAACTTAAACCAGACCACAACATAAAATGATTGTTACTCATGCATATAATATTGATACACTGTTTGATTGTCTTATTGAGCTAAGTTGTGAGCTCACCCTTTGTATATACTTTGTTTTTAGATGATGATGGAGGTTACATGGTGGACGATTATATGAATGCTCCGACGTATGGAGGTGTTGCTGCTCTGAACGTATAGGTAGGAGAGGACGAGCATGACACTTCATGCGAGTGCCCTTTCTGTGTGTACCTTTGATTTTATTTTATTTTGTTTCAGTTATTTTATTAAAGTGATGTAAAGATATTTAATTACGTTTGGAAATTGGATAATTGAATACTTATTTAAATATATCAATAGAATAATACTCAGTTCATTTATTTAAAAACTTTCACTGTATTTATTATATTCTAATTGTGGTTATGTGTGATGGTTTGTATGAGTGGACACGGTCTTATTGAGATCCTGGTGTGAACCGTTGGTTCAATGATGGTTTACTCACACCATTCTGGTTGGTTCAGAATTGGGGTGTGACAACTTGGTATCAGAGCACTTGGGCTCTGTCCAACAAATCATATTGCACTTAAATGAGTCAATGAACTGAGATAGGAAAAATTTAAAAGCTTTAATAAAAATCTACCTTAAGCACTTGTTTGATGCATGTGACTAAATAGAAAGAGCATAATGTACTATACTAAAGGTGAAATTAATAAACAGTCATGCTTTAGATAGGAACCTGACAGGTGAGAAAAATGATAAACTTCCACTAAATTGAAAAAGGAAACTGTATCAAGAGTATAATATAGAACATCCAAAGAGCTAGATAGGTTTATATAGGTTGCGGTGCATTATTGACTTACTCTTATGATTATAGAGGATGCACGTACCTGATTCTAATTCTCGTACCTTGATAGAATACCTTCTTGATTCAACCTATCAATTGGAGTTATAGATGTTATTTCCTTAGAATTTGTCCTGATTATACCAATCTAAGCTACTCCTACGATCGACACCATGAATAGAGATATGAACCGAATGAACATTTAAAGGTTTAATCTTTTCGAATGTATATCTTTTTGATTTTATACCTGATTTACTGATGTACCAAAACTTCTCCAAATTTACTCCTGTAGTGCCTTGACCAATGGCACCATATACTCGATAGAACCTGTAACCATGAGGTTAAGAACTGTAAAACCTCTATTTCCATATATTTGGACCACCATGCAACTTAACGACCTTTGGATGCTAGTTGGATTACCATAGATTTACTCCGGATCCTTTAAACCTAAGTTCACTAGATAAAACAAGTGTTCTTCATCATACTGAATTTGAAAGAAGGAAATAAATCACTTTTGAATAAACATTCTGATTCTTATATTCCTTGACATCCGTTGATAAAGATACTTAGTTAATAAGGGAATTATTGGAAGGGAGATGATTAAATTCAGATTAGATTCTATAGCCAAGAAACCTCAGATGAAGTAATGGAAGATCTATTTCGAGATTACTGAATGGATGGATTTGTGTCATGATCTGTAAAAGAGTGCATAAGTAGGAAGTGAGAACTATCAAGAGTAGCCAGTAAAGAAATAGATAGCACTCAAGTATAGTTAAAGATGACTATATCGGTATGAATTTTGACAAGATAGAAGGTTTCTAAAGGCAGATCTAAGAGTGGATACAAGGATGAAGTAAAAATTATGGCATTGATAGTATTCAGATTAGTACAAGTAATACATAGTTATGCCCAATGTGAAGTGAGATGATTAAGTAAAGACCAAAAGAGTTTGGCTGAATTAATGAATTTATAAGCATATGCCCTAATGCTTATAGATAGACTTGGGATATGTAATGAGTAAATAGTCAGAAGATGCCAATGCCTGGTAGAATTCTACATGGTCATACCTAGAGGTAAAGCACACTCCGATCTATTGGGCAACATTCAAAGGAGCTTTCTTCGATAAATACTTTCTGAAGAGCTTTAGAGATCAAATGAAGAAGGAATTCCTCAATCTGCAACAATCTCAATCAACTGTTGATGCTTACCAGCAAAGGTATGAAGAGTTGTTCTTCTTCGCTCCGGCAAGCATGCAAGAAGAAGAAACCAAGACCCGTAGGTTCACCATGGGATTGCGAGGAAGTATCCGAGAGCACGTCTTGGGTTTGGAAAAGAAGATATATAATGAGGCTGTGTAAATTGCCAGGGTAATCGAATCCAGTCAAAGAGACAGTTTCTTTGCTCAGAACAGGGGACTAAAGAGGCCTGCTACTGAGACATCAGGTGGAGGCAATACTAGAACATTCCGTCCATACAGGGCTCAGTCCACTATGGTGCCTGCAAGGAACACTACTGCACCACCACCGTCACAGTTCGCTGGACAGAACCAAAACGTTAAATATTTCAACTGTCAGCAACTGGGTCATTATGCAAGGACCTGCACTCTACCCAAGACATAACCGCCACAGCAAGGAAAGGTATTCGCAGTCACCACTGAAGAGGCAGCCGCATCACTTGATGTGGTCACTGGTATGATTCTATCCCTTCCTATTTAGCTTACTATTTTATTATGTGTGAGCATGTAGAACTAAGGGATAATTAATTTCAGGAACTATAAATATAGCTGGTATACCTGCCAGAGTACTCTTTGACTCTAGGGCCACACACTCTTTTGTTTCTATTTCTTTCGGGAAGCGAATAGAATTACCTGTCAAGCATCTAAACCCAAGCTTGATAGTTCGCTCCCCACTAGGAGTCGAAGTGGCGTTGAACAAATATTTTGGACCATGTACAGTTAGCATTGACGGCCTAGATCTAGAAGCTAATCTGGTTTAACTCGAGATGGCAAACTTTGATGTCATCTTGGGAATGGATTGGTGAGGCCAACATTCAGCCAGCTTATTATGTGGTGAAAAGAAGCTTGTGCTTAAAGACGATAAGGGAAAAGAGTTTAGCTTCACTGGGACCAAGTTACCCAGGAAGCGGAAGCTGATCCTATCTGCCCTAAAAGCTAAGAGATGCTTAGAGAAGGGAAGAGTGGGGTACCTAGTGTCTGTGGTCGACATCACTGCTGAGGTGCCAAGGATGGAAGATCTAGATGTGGTACGAGAGTTTTTAGATGTGTTTCCAGAGGATCTCCCAGGTCTACCTCCAGACAGGGCTACAGAGTTCGTGATAGACCTAATGCCAAGATCAGCGCCAGTGTTTAAAGCACCGTACAGGATGGACCCTACAGAATTAAAGGAATTGAAGACCCAATTACAAGAATTGCTAGATAAGGGTTTCATATGACCAAGCATATCGCCATGGGGAGCACCTGTATTGTTCGTCAAGAAGAAGGACGGTAGTGTACGGCTATGTATCGACTACCGAGAGCTGAACAAGTTAACCATCAAGAATCGGTATCCTTTGCCTAGGATCGATGATCTATTCGATCAGTTACAGGGTGCAAAGGTTTTCTCGAAGATTGATCTCAGATCAGGGTATCACCAACTGAAGATCAAGGCCGGAGATATTCCAAAGACTGTTTTCAGGACAAGGTATGGGCATTATGAGTTTCTAGTTATGTCATTCGGGTTGACCAATGCCCCAACGTCGTTCATGGAACTGATGAACCAAGTGTTTCATGACATGTTGGACACTTTGGTCATCGTATTCATCGACGACATATTGGTCTACTCAAAGGACAGGGAGGCTCATGCAACAAATTTGAGAGCAGCCCTACAACGGCTGAGAAGGGAGAAGTTTTATGCCAAGTTCAAGAAGTGTGAATTTTGGCTGAAAGAGGTGGCTTTCTTGGGCCACGTAGTATCTGAAGACGGTATCAAGGTAGATCCAAGTAAGATAGGTGCTATAGTAGGATGGGAAGCACCAAAATCAGTGGCAGAGATTCGTAGTTTCCTTGGATTGGCTGGTTACTACAGAAGATTCGTGGAAGACTACTCAAGGATCGCCGTTCCACTTACCAGACTAACCAAGAAGGGAGAGAAATTTATATGGTCGGATGAGTGCGAGAAATGCTTTCAGACTTTGAAGTCAAGACTAGTCTCTGCACCTATCTTGACCATCCCAGCACCAACCTTACCGTTTACCTTATATACGGACGCTTCAGGGTTGGGTCTTGGATGTGTATTGATGCAAGGAGAACAGGTGATTTCCTACGCTTCAAGATAATTGAAAGAGCATGAGAAGAATTATCCTACACATGACTTGGAGTTAGCAGTGGTAATACATGCAATCAAGACTTGGAGACACTACCTTTACGGTGAGAAGTTACAGATTAAGTCAGATCACAAGAGCTTAACCTATCTTTTCACTCAAAAGGACCTGAATATGAGACAGTGGAGATGGCTGGAGTTATTAAAAGATTATGATTGTGACATCCAGTACCATCCGAGTAAGGCAAATGTTGTGGCTGACGCCTTAAGCAGAAAGTGGGCATTGAGACCGGAGGTAGGACCAAGTACAAATGCTGCCTTATGTGCTATAGCCTTGAGCTCAACAGAGAATGATGAAGAGTATATAATAGAGACTGTAAGAGATCCAGGGGAACAGGGCTTAATTCATAAGTTTACATTGATGTTCGCAGCCTTGAAGATCTCATTGGATCTCATAGATGAGGTCAAAGTAGCAATCCTACAGGATCCACACCCTAAGACGGTACAAGAAAACCTAGAGAAGGGTAACAACAATCTTGACTTTACCTTGGATTCAGACAAGGTACTCAGGTATCGTGGACGATTATGTATACCTGAGAGTGAGAACTTAAATATCAGAGATCGAGTTATGACAGAAGCTCATTACACTCCATACTCGGTACATCCAGGAAGCACCAAAATGTACCATGATTTAAGAAGATTATATTGGTGGAGGGGTATGAAAGCAGATATAGCTCGTTTCGTATTCCAATGTCTGAATTGCCAGCAAGTTAAAGCGGAAAGGCAGAGACCCACAGATTTACTACAGCCATTGCCAAAACCTACTTGGAAGTGGGATTGTATCACAATAGATTTCGTCACTGGCCTACCCTTGACACCAAGGTCAGTGGATGCAGTTTGGGTTATAGTCGATCGACTTACCAAGACAGCTCGATTCATTGTGGTCAGACCTCAGTATACCATGGAGAAGGTGGCCAAGCCATATGTAGATAATATAGTCAGACTTCATGGCGTCGTAGAGAGTATAGTGTCTAATAGAGATCCCCGTTTTACAACAAAGTTCTGGGAAGGATTATAGAAAGCTGTGGGAACAAAGTTGAAGTTTAGTACAGCTTTTCACCCTCAGACGGACGGGCAGTCAGAACGAACTAGTCAAATTTTAGAAGATATGCTCCGAGCTTGTGCCCTAGATTTCAAAGGAGCTTGGGACGAGAAGCTATCGCTTATCGAGTTTGCTTATAACAATAGCTACCAGGCTACAATCCAAATGGCTCCATATGAAGCACTCTATGGGAAGAAGTGTCGTACACCTCTGTTATGGAATGAGGTGGGAGAAAGAAGAATTGTAGGACCGGAGTTCGTTGAAGAAACTTGTCGAGTGATTGATCAGATCAAGGAAAGAGTGAAGACAACTCAAGTTCGACAGAAGCACTATGCGGATAACCGACGTCGAGATCTGGAGTTTGCCGTGGGTGATAAGGTATTCCTGAAGATATCACTGGTGTGAGGTCTGAAACGATTTGGTAAGAAGGGGAAGCTATGCCCCAGGTATGTGGGACCATACGAGATATTAACCAGACGTGGTAATGTGGCATATCAATTGGCTCTTCCACCATCTATGTCAAGCGTTCATGATGTGTTTCATGTATCATTATTGAAGAAGTATGTCAGGGATCCATCGCATATCTTGACAGTAGACTCCCTAAACCTAACAGAGGACTTAACGTTTGAAGTGGTACATGTGATGCTCTCAAGCCGAAAGGTACAACAACTTCGAAGCAAGGATATCCATTATGTGAAAGTGCATTGGAAAAGCCAAGATGTCGAAGAAATCACTTGGGAGGAGGAGAGCGCGATGAGAAAGGAGTACCCTAACCTTTTTGACGATCAAGGTACGTTCAAATTTCGAGGCCAAAATTTATTTTAAGGGTAGGGGAGTTATGAGACCTACATGCAAATTTCGGGGATGAAATTTCTTTTAAGGGTGGGGGAGTTATGAGACCTACATGCAAATTTTGGGGATGAAATTTCTTTTAAGGGTGGGGGAGTTTTAAGACCCGCACTCTGTGAACCCGATCTAAACCTTGATTTCATGTTGTAACAGGTCTTTCGATCATCACCGGCCCAGACGGGACGAGCGGATGACAATCAGGTACAAAATCGGACCAAACAGACCAACTTAAGTATGAATTTGATTCATACCGGTCGATGGTACCGGTCTATGGTACCGGTCGACCGGTATGGTCTGCGCAGCAGACTACCAAGATCCGGAATTGGATCTCTGCGGGTCTCACTTTTCCAATTCCGAATCCTAAGACTTTCCTAATCCTAAGAGGCTTCCTAAACCTAATTCCTAGCCTATTTAAACCCCTCTAAGCCTCCTAGAATCCCTTCCATCAATCCTCACAAACCCTAGAGAGGAGAAGGAGATTGGAGAAGGAGAAGGAGCTAGGAAGGAGAAGGATGAGCCACCGTTGCCGTTCGATGACGCATACCTTACGCCAGTCGACGATAAGTGTTTAAACCCTTCCTCTCACATTATGACTTTATGATGGATGGGTTGTTTGGATCAATACCATGCAAACCAGGTATTGACCTAAACCCAACTTTGTCGTTAAACCCTAGTTTAGTCGATAAACCCTAGATTCGAGTTCTAGGATGAATACCATAAAAACTAGACTTGAATGGAGTTGGAAACAACTCTAACTTAAAGCTCAGACTTAGAATGTGTAGGAGGAACCCTGGAATCAATAGAGAGTGACCGACGAAAGTCGAAGATCGGGCGTATAGTCTTCCGGAGACATACCGGTCGACTATACCGGTTGCACCCTGTGCGACCGGTATGTTGCGACCGGTACCTTCCGGGGCTGGTCTGTGGGGGCCGGCTGACCATACCGATCGCAGGTTTCCCCACAGTGCCGTGATCGGTACTATGACCGGTCAGCTCTGTGAGTGTATTTTTGTAACCTCGTTGGTTTTCCGACCAACGTAAACCTATTCTAATTGAACCCTAATATTATGTAGGACTTTGTGATAGCACGTTTGGATCTTGTGACGTGGAGCAAGCTATCGAATGAGCGTCAGGTAAGGGAATCAGACCTAAACCCTAATAATTTAATGGACAGTAAACTGTTGTAAATAACAATGAATATGTGGATTGGTGTTTGTGCATATTGCATATCATGCTTTACTTTCAGTTATTATTATTGTTCATGCATACTCGCTATGCTAGGATGTGATTGCTAGACATGTGATTATTTTTGTTGGTATGTGGAATGGGAAGGGCCTGGGGTCTGGGATCATTCCTTACACTAGCACCTTTTTGTAGTATTCTATCTTAGCATACATGGTGCGGGTAGGGTATCAGGGGGAGGTTGTGGCACTGTGGTCTCCGGCCTGGCCACCACGCTCTAGCTCTATCTCTATGCCGTAGGGAGTTGTGCTGGGATAGAGCCTACAGTGATGACATATAGGATTGGTTAGTTACGAGCCCAGTTTGCAAGCCCTATCCAGTAGGGGCTTATGTACTGGTATGGTTGGAGTATCAGGGGAGGTAGTGGATGCCTTAGTTCTATCTCTATTCCATGATGGGTGCATGTGGGTTGGTGGTGGTGTGATCTGCTGTGCGATTCCATACACTCGTGTATAGAGGTGAGGAGGCCTCCCAACCTTTCTATAGCACATTGCAAACTTAAACCAGACCACAACATAAAATGATTGTTACTCATGCATATAATATTGATACACTGTCTGATTGTCTTACTGAGCTAAGTTGTGAGCTCACCCTTTGTATATATATTGTTTTTAGATGTTGATGCAGGTTACACGGTGGATGATTATATGAACGCTCCGACGTATGGAGGTGTTGCCGCTCTGGACGTACAGGCAGGAGAGGACGAGCATGACGCTTCATGCGAGTGCCCTTTCTGCGTGTACCTTTGATTTTATTTTATTTTGTTTCAGTTATTTTATTAAAGCGATGTAAAGATATTTAATTACGTTTGGAAATTGGATAATTGAATACTTATTTAAATTTATCAATAGAGTACTCAATTCATTTATTTAAAGACTTTCGTTGTATTTATTATATTCTGATTGTGGTTATGTGTGATGGTTTGTATGAGTGGACACGGTCTTATTGAGATCCTGGTGTGAACCGTTGGTTCAATGACGGTTCACTCACACCATTCTAGTTGGTTCAGAATTGGGGTGTGACAACCACCCGACCGAGCTACAGAGTTTGTTATAGATCTTATACCTGGAGCCGCACCAGTATCGAAAGCACCTTATCGAATGGCTCCTACTGAACTGAAGGAATTGAAATTACAACTACAAGTACTACTGGACAAGGGTTACATTCGCCCTAGTATATCACCATGGGGAGCCCCAGTATTATTCGTGAAGAAGAAGGACGGTAGCGTTCGCTTGTGCATAAACTACCGAGAACTGAACAAATTGACAATTTAGAATCGGTATCCATTGCCTCGGATCGATGACCTGTTCAATCAGTTGCAAGGTGCCAAAGTGTTCTCCAAGATCGATCCCAAGACAGCATTCAGGACCAGATATGGACATTATGAATTTTTGGTCATGTCTTTTGGATTGACGAATGCACCAACAACCTTTATGGAACTTATGAATCGGGTATTCCACGATATGTTGGATACGTCGGTTATTGTATTCATTAATGATATATTGGTCTACTCCAAAGACGAGGAAACTCATATTAAGAACCTAAACGCCGCTCTGCAGCGACTACGTAAGGAGAAGCTCTACGCTAAATTTTCAAAGTGTGAGCTTTGGCTAAAGGAAGCGCATTTCTAGGCCATGTTGTATCCGCTGAAGGAATTAAAGTGGATCCCAGCAAGATCGAGGCTATTTTAAAGTGGGAAGCACCGAAGAGCGTTGCAGAAATTAGAAGTTTCTTGGGTCTAGCTGGGTATTATCGACGATTTGTGGAAGACTATTTCTGAATTACCGTATCTCTTACCAGTTTGACTAAGAAGGGCGAGAAGTTTTTTTGGACTGATAAATGCAAGAAGAGTTTCCAAACATTGAAGGCTAGATTGATATCAGCTCCAATCTTGACCATCCCAATTCCAGGACAACCATTTATCTTGTACACCGATGCGTCAGGACTGAGATTAGGATGTGTACTTATGCAAGGAGAACAAGTAATTGCTTATGCCTCAAGACAGTTGAAGACACATGAGAAGAACTATCCCACTCATGATTTGGAATTAGCAGCAGTAGTACATGCTATCAAAATTTGGAGACATTATCTGTACGGGGAGAAGTTTCAGATTAAATTAGACCATAAAAGTCTTACTTATCTATTTAATTAAAAGGAGTTGAATATGAGACAAAGAAGATGGCTGGAATTATTGAAAGACTATGATTGTGATATCCAGTATCATCTGGGAAAAGCTAATGTTGTAGCCGATGCGCTGAGTAGAAAGGCAATGATAAAAATCTCAGGGAGAGGTTAGCACAACTGTCGCAATGTGTACTATCGGGAAGGTATTCAGTTACGATAATGAACAGTTTGTGATAGATGCACCAGATGGATCAGCCAACCAAGGGTTTATTCATCGGTTTTTAAATATGTTCGCCGCATTGAAGATTATACTGGATATAATTGATGAAGTAAAGACAGCTATCAAATCAGACCCTTACCTAAGAACGGTACAAGAGGACATCCAAAAAGGTAGGACTAACCCTGAGTTCACCTTGGACGAAGAGAAGGTACTGAAATACAAAGGAAAAATATTTATACCCGAAACAGAAAGTTTGGACATTAGACACCGACTAATGAAAGAAGCTCATACCACCGCCTATTTGATACACCCTGGAAGTACAAAGATGTATCATGACCTAAAGAAATTATATTGGTGGAGAGGAATGAAAGCAGATGTAGCTAAGTTCGTGTCTCAATGCCTAAATTGTTAGAAAGTAAAGGCTAAACGACAAAAACCGACCGGACTGTCACAGCCGTTATCGGAACCAGCAAGGAAATGGGACTACATCACTATGGACTTCTTCATAGGATTACCATTGACTCCTCGAGTGGTTGACGTAGTTTGGGTGATTGTAGACTGCCTGACTAAAACAGCTCGCTTATACCTATACGACCTCAGTATACACTGGAGAGGTTAGCTAAGCTGTATGTGGACAACATTGTGCGATTACACTGTGTACCTGAAAGCATTGTGTCTGATAGAGATCCACGATTTACCTCAAAGTTTTGGGAAGGATTGCAAAAGGCTATGGGCACGACATTGAAGTTTAGTACTGCATTCCATCCACAGACAGATGGACAGTCAGAGCGTACAATTCAGATTCTAGAAGATATGCTTCGAGCATGTGTAATTGATTTTAAAGGATCATGGGATGAAAAGTTACCATTGATTGAGTTCGCTTATACAATATCTATCAGGCTACTATACAGATGTCACCCTATGAAGCACTGTATGGCAAGAAGTGTCGAACTCCTTTGTTTTGGAATGAAGTTGGGGAACGTAGTATTGTTGGACTGGAATTTGTTGAAGAGACTTGTCGAGTGGTCGACATTATCAAGGAAAGAGTGAGGACAGCTCAAAATCGTCAGAAGCAATATGCAGATACTTGGCCGAGACCTTGAATTCGTCATGGGTGATAAAGTGTTCTTAAAAGTATCGCCTATGCAAGGATTGAAACAATTCGGACAGAAAGGGAAATTGAGTCCAAGATATGTCGGGCCATATGAGATTCTAGCTAAGCGTAGAAAAATGGCTTACCAGTTAGCACTACCACCATCTATGTCAAGTGTGTATGATGTATTTCATATTTCCTTATTGAAGAAGTATGTCAAGGATCCGACGCACGTTTTGACAGTAGACCTACCTGATTTGACTGAAGATTTGACATTTGAAGTAGCACCAACTGAAATCACTAGTCGAAAGGTTCAATGCCTACGCAACCGTGATATCTATTATGTTAAGGTCACTTGGAGAAGTAGAGATATGGAAGAAATCACATGGGAAGAAGAAAATGCTATGCGAAAGCAATATCCTCATCTATTCGACTTGGAAGGTATGTACAATTTCGAGGACAAAATTTTTATAAGTAGGGGGGGAGTTGTAAGACCCGTATCGAACTAATCCGGTCTTACCACTTTGAACCAGGTCTACCCATCATGGTCGAGCCAAATGGACCAAGTGCGTGAAGGAGATAACGATCCCAAGTATTAAACTGACCCAAAAACACTAAAATAGGGGGGAGGGTCGCACACCCAGCTAGGCAGGGTCGGATGCCCCCAAGATAAAAGTCAGACCCTGAGTTTCTGACCCGGGGTCGGACAATTTAGAACCAGGGTTCGACGGGATCTCCGACCCCCTCATCGACCCCCAGTCTGTCGACAGAAACCGTGAATTAGGAACTTTCCAAATTTCAATGGGATTCTTTCCTAATCTCAATGGGACTTATTTTGGGAGTTTCTACTCTATAAATAGGACGTCCCTTAGCCTCTTTCACTCCTTTTAGAACCCTAATTGGATTGAGAGAAAGAGAAGAGAAGGAGAAGAGAAAGAGAAGAGAAGGAAAGTGGAGAAGAAGATCAAAGAGAAGGCTTCAGAGAAACAAGCCTAATTCTCAGGTATGGATACTATCTCCATGGAATTCTAAAGACCTTAGAATAAATAGTGAAGAGGGTATGATCTAGGAGAAACCCAAATCATCCACCCATGGTTAGGTTTCAATGGAAAATCATGGGGGAGATCATTAAAACCATGTAGGTGAATAAACTATGGTTCTAAACCATAGAACATGTATGGAATGGATTATAGAAGCAAGCCATAGGACCCAAAAACGAAAGAATGGATTGTAGGATGAAAATTTTGACTAAACCCACGGGGGGTCGCACGGGCGGTCGATGGACAATCGACCCTACCAGACCCTAACATTGACCCCCAGTGTTCGGGAAGTCCAGAATGTGGGTGGTAGCACCCAGGGTCGATGGAAGGTCCGACCCTGGCATCGACCCCTAGTTAACAGTAGGCTTTTTAAAATCCGAATTAATTCTAATTAAATTCTATCGACTTGATTAGGTCTTTTAGTGATATAATAGTGATATTTAGTTGATTCTTAAAGCTTGAGAGGGGATCTACAATCAAGCAAAGGTGAGGGAACAAGATCTAAACTAATTGGTTAATAATAAACTATTTTTATTCTTGAGTCCAATGCCATGATTGATTCTATGCGTGTATGCTTGTCATGTGCATTTAACATGTCATCCAATATTTCTATTATTACTGTTCATGCATATTTACATTTATTGTTTATAACATGATGATGATGATGATGATAGGAATAGGCATGTGAATGTATGTGTGTGGTTAGTGTGCTTAATGTGAGCGAGTATCAGGGGGGGTGTCATAGGCTGGGCCTCAGCACTCTAGCTCTATCTCTAACTCAAGTCTTGTCCACTGACATCGTCGTATCACCATTACCTTAGTAGAGCTATTATGTCGTAGTGTATGAGGGGAGGTGGTCTCGGACCGTGTAGTCTCTGACTCTACCGGGGGGCCTTAGCCCTATCTCTATGGACGTATTGAGGGATGCTGGGGTGAGGCCTTGGATACACTGTTTGGCATTAGGATTGGTTAGTTGTGAGCCCAGTTTGCAAGCCCTCGCCAGCAGGGGCTTACGTGTTGGTATGGGTAGGGTATCAGGGGAAGTGTCGTAGGCTGGGTCTCAGCACTTTAGCTCTATCTCTATTCCATGGTAGGGTGGATGGGGATGACAATAAACGTTAACCTTTGGGCGGGCCTCTACACCCTGTGCATAGTGGCGAGGCGGCCACCGAACCTTTCTATAGTGCATTGCAAACTTATTTACTAGACCACAGATATGAATTGATTGCATGCATATGTTTATTGTATTGTTTTGTTTGCTCACTGAGCCATGATGTGTGCTCACCCTCTTGACGTCGAATATTTTTAGTTGATGATGCAGGTACTACGATCGAAGATTATATGAGTGCTCCGGTGTACGGGCGTGTTGCTGCCATGGAAGCCGAAGACTTAGTGGATACGCATGATCCCTCATGCGAGTGCAACTCATGCGTATTCGATTAGATTTTTTTCATTTGAATTTATTAAGGAAATGTAATTGATATTTTATTTACTTATGTCTCGGTTGAAACAACATAAATTGATACTTTATTTATGATTATCACAATTAGATTCCTCAGTTCATTTATTATTAAGACTTTCACTATTATGTATTTATTCTGATTATGGTTGTGGATGTGTATGGTTTCATTTTCAACGGACATAGCCTATTAGAGATCCTGGTTGAACCGTTGGTTTATTAGCGGTTCATCACACCATTATGAATGTACAGAATTGGGGTGTGACAGCTCTCCCCTCTCCTTCCTAGCTTCTTCTCCTTCTGCAATCTCTTTCTCCTCTCTAGGGTTTGTGAGGATCAATGAAAGGGATTTTAGGAGGTTTAGGAGTCCTTATAAAGGCTAGGGTTAACTTTAGGAAGCCCCCTAACATTAGAAAATTCCTTCGGTTTGGAATTTAGAAAGTGAGACCCACAGAGATCTTTTTTTGGATCTAAGTGGTCTGCTGCGCAGGCCATACCGATCAACTGGTATGAAATATTTCATATTTTGAGGTCCGCTTTCATACCTGATTGTCATCTGCTCGTCCCGTCTGGCCTGGTGATGATTGGATGACCTGTTACGACATGAATGAAAGGTTTAGATCGGATTCATGGAGTGCGGGTCTTACATAAACTATAGCGGAAGTCTTTAATATAAATGAACTGAGTATCTAATAGTGATAACATAATTAATTATCTAATTATCTCCAAATGACTAAAGACATAAAATAAAATAAAGTAATCTATTACATGTTCTGATAATCCAACAACTAAATTTAATAAAAAACACATGAGTTGCACTCGCATGACGAATCATGCGACTCCACCATAGCTTCTACATCCATCGTAGCAACATATCCGTACATTGGTGCATTCATATAATCTTCCACGATAGGACCTGCATCATCAACTAAAATATTCGACGTCAAAAGGGTGAGCACACATCATGGCTCAGTGAGCAAACAAAACAATGCAACAAATATATGCATACATTCAATTCATATCTTTGATCTGGTTTATAAGTTTGCAATGTGCAATAGAAAGGATTGGTGGCTGTCGCATCTCTGTACACGAGTGTGTGAAGCTTCCCAATGGATCAAACACCATTGCCGTCCCACATGCACCCATCATAGAATAGAGATAGAGCTAAAGTGCCCGTATCAAACACCGCATAACACTTCCCCTGATGCCCTACCCATACCTACAGGTAAGCCCCTATTGGTGAGGGCTTGCAAATTGGGCTCGCAACTAACCAATCCTAATGTCAAATAGTGTATCCAAGGCTTCACCCCAGCATCCCTCAATACATCCATAGAGATAGAGCTAAGGCCCCCCAGCAGAGTCAGAGACTACACGGTCTGAGACCACCTCCCCTGATGCCCTACGATGTAATAGTTCTGCTAAGGTAATGGCGATAATATGATGTCAGTGGACAAGACTTGAGTAGAGATAGAGCTAGAGTCTAGTGACCAGGATGAACCACAATGTTACGTCCTCCCCCTAATGCTCCACTCGCGTCAAGCACACTAACCACACACATACATTTACATGCCTATTCCTAGCATCATTATCATCCTCATGTTATAATTATCAGAATTAAATATGCATGAGCAGTAATAGCAGGAATATTGGATGACATGTGAAATGCACATTACAAGCATACAAACATAGATTCATTCATGGCATTGGACTCAATAAGTAAAACAGTTTATTATTAGCCAATTAATTTAGGTCTTGTTCCCTCACCTTTGGTCAATTGTTGTTCCTCTTCAAGTTTTGTAAATCACTTTTAGACCATTTGGAAACCTAACAAATTTATAGATTTTAAATTAGAGTTTATTTCCAGCAATTCAGACTTCTAGAAACTGAGTGGTCGCAGGTGTGGCTGCACCTGTGGTCTTAGTTCCTGCGACCACAGGGTGTGTGGTCATAAGGTGTGGTCGCATATCATGCGACCACACCCTCCCTGAATTTTCTCGGAGGGCGTGTGGTCGCTATGTGTGGTCGCATATCATGCGACTATACATGTGACCACACCCTCCCTGAAACTTTTCCGAGGGTGTGTGGTCGGTTATGTGTGTCTCGTGTGGTCGCATATCATGCAACCATACATGCGACCACACATGTGATGGTCGACTTTTTCATTCCCAACTTAATTCCTTCATGTTTTGATTCCTTGGCTCATCATCATGATCCTTCCTATGATTGTTCTATGGCTTAAAATTCATATTTTACATAATCCATCATTGATGCGTGTCGAGCGCAACCAAAAATAAATTACTCTACCTACAATGAATAGTAATGATAAGTAAAGGTTGATCCACAAGGACTAGTTAATCAAATTGTCTACTTACCAAGAAAAAGGGGGGTTTTCTTTTACAATTTAATTGACAACAAAATTAATTAACAAAAATTCAATGGAAGATGACATCGATTCAAGAAAATTTACTTACGGCTGCAAATTGATCACTGACCTCATATATATATATATATATATATATTATTCTCTCTATTCAAATATTTAACCAAGGATTATCAAAAAGCCAGATGATCCTTACCTTCCCTAATTTCATTAATTTGAGCCCAGCACATAATTTAATCCTTATCAATAAACCAATTGGTATTAAGCAATCCTCATGAATTTACTGATAGCATTAAACTCTCGTAGGGAGTTAAAGATGAACAACAATCTAACAAGCGTTAGATTATTTAATTCATTCTATGTTTCCTTTAAGCAAGTAACAAAAACTTGAATCATAATTGTTTTGCTCAATTGCTACTTTTTCTGAACACCATAACAATTACGGATTATAGATTCAGGTTAGCTATAAACAACACAACTCACTCAATTAATAGGCCTCTTAATAAATTGAATCATATAGTCATTAACTTGAAAAACCAAGAAACACAGATATTTGAATAGAAGAATAATTAAAATTAAGAACAAAGTTTCACAATTTTACTAACCAGATTGAATTTCCCTTGAATCGACTAAAGAACTTACCTAGACATGATAGAAAAGAAAGACAAAAGAAATAAAACTATCTTCTCAATAATTCTTGGAAGCTCTATTACGTAGTTTTTACATTGCTTAAATAGCTAGAGTAGAGAAGATTAAAACTAGTATGTCTAGAATTAACAACCTTATTACATGGAAATAAAGATTAAACAAAATCCTCTTGCCTAGATTAGATAGAAAATCATTCCATTATTAATCGAATGCCACCCCTAAACCTGCCAATCTTTGTAATATTCCATAAAGGTATATATTCTCTTCAAGATTTATGACAATCAATCAAATCCTTCCAATAGTAAACCTTCTATGTGTGGTAATCTTCCTTCTCTGGTTTGAATTCAAATCAGCTTTCCAGATCAGATTTTTGGATCACGTTTGATTTCTAGAATTCTTTCCATATATTAAAAATCTGCATGAAATTTAGAAGGTCATTATTGAAAATATAAAAAAAAATTTATTTTAAACATAAATTATCAATACTTTCCACCAATGTCTTATATATAAGGAATCAGCACAAATGAGAACCATAAGACATATAATATGTTAAATAGACTAAATATAAGGGAAATAAATATATAAAATTATGAATCCATCAAATTCCCCCACACTTTGCTCTTGCACGTCCTCGGGCAAACTAAATACTAATTTTTTTTTCATTTTCATCCCACAGCATTCAAAGAATATGTGTACCATGAATCAGAAACTAATTCAAGAGATCAAGAGAACAATATATATCATATTCAAAGGCCACTTAGTAAATATGAGCAATATCTAACACACCAGTCTTATTCAAAAGTGAACATGCTAATGTTTAGTATATTTTCTCTTGGGATTCTCTCTACTCACTCAAGAATTCAAGGTTTAACTGTTTCACTCAAGATCTTCCTAAGAAGATGCACTACCATAGGCTTGCTTATTCACCAAAATCTCCATTACTTAGAATACAAGCATACATGAATCAGAAGGTCTTTATCAAGATTGTAATGGGGCTAGGGTTCAAGGTACGAAAAAAAATATACTGACGTTAAAACCCAAGAAACTAATAGAGCATTAAGACAAAAAAAATTGAGCAATCTAAATGATAATGGCTCATAGATAAAGCTCTTCAATAAAACAACCCAAACTCCAGTTTCTTTTTCTTTCATTCTTTTCTTTTCATTTGAGAACTATGCTTTGCTATTTGATTTTTTTTTCTTTTAGAAGAGCATGACATTTCAAACATAACAAAGACCATTTACTCCCATTACATCCCACTTCTTGACATACAATCATCACTTTTGAGAATAACACCCCCACACTTATTCAATACATATCTCTCTCAAACCCATTAAATAATTCTCAATGCTCTGCTAGCTCAAAGGTTGATAAAACATGAGAAAAATAAACAATTCAAGGGTCATGATTTAAGGTTCAATGAAGAATAAAGTTTAAAAGCTTAAAGTGGGTCTACTAAGGGTAAAAATATATAAGGTTGTCCATTTAAGCTAAGTGGTTGTAAAATACTATTTGCCTTTATCATCTTCATGTCTACACATATCAATGTAATCTTGACACGGTTCAAAGCAAGTTCTAGAGATACAAAAACATAGTAGAATATCACTCTTCAAAGAAAATAAAGACTGACATAGATGTCTCAATCTAGTTTGGCTCAAAAGCTCGCTTAGTTGGATTCCATCTACTAAACTTGCATGCTTTACCTCTAAATGCAACTATCAATGTTATTCAAAACTCATTTAGCAAGTAATTTCAAATAATTCATGCATGTAATTTTTTTACATTTAAATAGTTGCAATCCATGGCATACATATTTTCTTAGTCTATTGAAGTGGATTTTTTTTTTTAAATTCAACCATTATTTAATTTTTTTTTGCTCTAACACATCATACAAAAATTAAAAACAAAACTAAAAAAATAAAAATAAAAATAAAACAAAAGAGAAATCCTAAATCCTCCCCCTATACTTAAATTTGACATTGTTCCCAATGGAAGTTAAAAATGTAATGAAAAGATGTAAAGAAAAGTAATTAAAAATGATAAGAAAAACAAATTCGATTTCATGGGTTGCCTCCCAAGCAGCGCTTGTGTTTAACATCATTAGCTTGACTAAATACTCCTCAATTAGAATAAATGGGATCCACCTAGTTGCACTTCATCCATAGTATGCTCATGAAAGCCTTCATAGAACGTCTTGAGTCGATGCCCATTAACCTTGAAAACCATGTTAGTTTCGAAACTTCAAAATTCAACTGTACCATAAGGAAACACATTAGTAACTTCAAAAGGTCCAATCCAACGAGAATGCAACTTACCAGGCATCAATTTACGTCTCGAATTATAAAGCAAGGCTTTCTGTCCAATTACAAATTGCTTCCTCACAATCCTCTTGTCATGAAACGCCTTAGTCTTGTCTTTGTATATGCTTGAATTCATGTAAGCCTCAAGTTGTATCTCTTTTAATTCTTGCAACTGCAACTTCCTTTGCTTACCCGCTTCTTTCTTACTGCTCAATTCAAAAATGTCCTGTGCAAACACATCAACCACATCAATAGAAAACATAGATTGAACATCATTACTAGGGTACCTCATATCCTAAAATATGTTGAATTTAACAATCTCTCCATCAAACTCCATAGTAAGGGTACCATCATGGACATCAATCTTCGTTTTAGTTGTTTTGAGGAAAGGCCTTCCTAGTAAAATTGGGGCAGGGTTTGGGGAGGTACTGTCTTCCATATTCAAAATATAAAAATTAACAGGAAAAATCAACTCATTCATTTGCACCAAAACATCCTCAACCACTCCCTCAGGGTATGCGTTAGAACGGTCAGCTAACTGGATAATTACACCTGTTTTTTTCAAAGGACCCAAATTTAGAGATGCATAAATTGAATGTGGCATAACATTTATAGATGCACCTAAGTCTAACATGGCACGTTCAAACTTAGTATTATCAATCACACATGGAATCATAAACATACCTGGATCCTTGCATTTTGGGGGTAACTTACGCTGAATAACTACTGATACGTTCTCTCCTATACTAATTTTCTCATCACCCTTCAATTTCCTCTTTAAAGTGCATAGTTCTTTGAAAAATTTTGCATACCTTGGGACTTGCTTAATGGCATCAAGTAGAGGTATGTTTACTTCTACCTTTCGAAAAGTCTCAAGAATTTCCTTCTCTTATTCTTCTTTTTTTGATTTAGACAGTCTGCTGGGAAAAGGGGGAAGAACAGAATTAGTAGAATAACACACAACTGGTTGAGATTTTACCTTGGACAAATTTACATCATTGCTGTCGGCTTTTGTTTCTTCTTGAATAGTCTTGGCTGAATCTGCAGATTTAACAATGAAGGGCTCAAGTTCTCTTCCATTCCATAATATAATGGCGCTTGCATTCTCACGTGGATTTATGATGGTCTGAGATGGCAACTTTCCAGATCCTTGAGCTTCAAGTTTGCTTACTAAAGTCGTAAGTTGACCAATCTACTTGTCTATATTTTGAATGCAGTTTCTTGTCTCATGTTGAAACTGTTGTGTATTGCTAGCCAGTGCCTTAATAATCTCATCAAGTGACATACTCTGATTTTCTTGCTGCCTAGGTTGAAATGGGGGCTGATAATGATTCTGGGCAACTTGATTCCCATAACTCAGATTTGGGTGATCTCTTCATCCAGGGTTGTATGAGTTTGAGTATGGATCATACTTCGCTGAAGCTGCCCTTGAAATCCTCCCATGTCATTTGCTTGTTGGACTGGTATATCTTCTTGAAGTGTGGAACACATATCCATAACATGACTGGTGGCTGAGCAAATGCCACATGCTTTAACTGTTTGCAAATTCCCTATAGCCATTTGTCTCACCAAAGAAGTTAGATCAGAAATCTGACGTTCAAGGTTTGATGTACTTACCTCATTAACTTTCTTCGATGTTTGCTCCATCCTTGTACCAAATTGCTGTGAATTTGCCGCCATATTAGAAATTAACCTTTTCGTGGCTTTTGGAGTTTTGTTAACTAAAGCTCCTCCACTAGCGGCGTCCACCATACTCCTCTCCATTGGTAACAATCCATCATAGAAATATTGAATCAGAAGCTGGTCACTAATTTGATGGTATGGGCAGCTTGCACAAAGCTTCTTGAAGCGTTCCCAATACTCGTATAATGTTTCTTCATGGTGTTGCCGAATTCCACATATCTCTTTCCTTATATTTGCCGCTTTAGATGCAGAAAAATATTTCTCTAAAAATTGATGTTTCATCTCATTCCATGAATTGATTGTACTAGAGGGAATGTAGTACAATCAATCTTTAGCATATTCATCTAAAGAGAATGGAAAAGCGTGCAACTTGATCTGTGCCTCTGTAATACCCTGTGGTTTCATGCTAGAGCATACCATATGAAATTCCTTTAAATGTTTGTGAGGATCTTCTCCTGCAAGACCATGAAATTTGGGAAGTAGATGTATTAGTCCCGATTTTAATTCAAATGCCACTTCTAGATTTGGAAATTCAATATACAAAGGTTGCTGGTTTAGATTAGGAGCAACTAGCTCTTTCAAAGTCCTGTTTTCAGTCATGACTTCCTCTATTAGCAGCACACTAGCAACTATATCAGAAACAATTGATCCTTGTGATGTTGAAACCTATTTTGCCAGAATTTTCTTAGCTTCTTTCCTTAATCGGTGTAAAGTTCTTTCGGGTTTTGGATCAAATATCAATTCACCAGAGTTAGAAGATCGAGTCATTAACCAAGATACCCATACAATGGATAAAAAAATATTAATAAATAAATAAATAAATAAATAAAAACTAATTAAAAAAATCCCAAAGAAAAATTATGATCGACAACACAAAGTGCATGAAAACCAAGTAAAATTAAAATTATTAAATCAAGCTTTTTTTTGTTCTTCAAAATAAGCTTTTTGTAGCGCCCCTAAGTTGTCCGAAATTTCATGCGCAAGCAATACCTGTCGGAAAAACTATGGACACCTGAAACAGAAAAAAAAAACTTCACACAAAGGTAAGAACACAAGTGACTAAAAAAAATTAAAAAAAATTAAATAGAATGAAAACAATCACAATCTGATTAAAACTAGTCCCCGACAATGGCGCCAAATTTTTTATGCATGTCGAGCGCAACCAAAAATAAATTACTCTACCTACAATGAATAGTATTGATAAGTAAAGGTCGATCCACAGAGACTAGTTAATCAAATTGTCTACTTACTAAGAAAAAGGGGGGTTTTCTTCTGCAATTTAATTGACAACAAAATTAAGTAACAAAAATTCAATGGAAGATGACGTCGATTCAAGGAAATTTACTTACGGCTGCAAATTAATCACTGACCTCATATATATTATTCTCTATTCAAATATTTAACCAAGGATTATCAAAAAGCTAGACAATCCTTACCTTCCCTAATTTTATTAATTTGAGCCCAGCACATAATTTAATCCTTATCAATAAACCAATTTGTATTAAGCAATCCTCATGAATTTACTGATAGCATTAAACTCTCGGAGGAAGTTAAAGATGAACAATAATCTAACAAGCGTTAGATTATTTAATTCATTCTATGTTTCCAAGCAAGTAACAAAAACTTGGATCATAATTGTTTTGCTCAATTGCTACTTTTCCTGAACACCATAATAATTACGGATTATGGATTCAGGTTAGCTATAAACCACACAACTCACTCAATTAATAAGCCTCTTAATAAACTAAATGATACAGTCATTAACTTGAAAAACCAAGATACATAGATATTTGAATAGAAGATTAATTAAAATTAAGAACAAAGTCTCACAATTTTACTAACTGGATTGAATTCCCCTTGAATCGACTAAAGAACTTAGCTAGACATGATAGAAAAGAAAGACAAAAGAAATAAAACTATCTTCTCAATAATTCTTGGATGCTCTATTACGTAGCCTTTACATTGCTTAAATAGCCAGAGTAGAGAAGATTAAAACTGGTATGTCTAGAATTGACAACCTTATTACATAGAAATAAAGATTAAACAAAATCCTCTTGCCTAGATTAGATAGAAAATCATTCCATTATTAACCAAATGCCACCCCTAAACCTACCAATCTTTATAATATTCCATAGAGGTATATATTCTCTTTAAGATTTATGACAATCAATCAAATCCTTTCAATAGTAAACCTTCTATGTGTGGTAATCTTCCTTCTCTGGTTTGAATTCAAATCAGCTTTCCAGATCAGATTTTTGGATCACGTTTGATTTCTACAATTCTTTCCATATATTAAAAACCTGCATGAAATTCAGAAGGTCATTATTGAAAATATTAAAAAAATTTTATTTTAAACATAAATTACCAATACTTTCCACCAATGTCTTATAAATAAGGAATCATCACAAATGAGTACCATAATACATATAAGATGTTAAATAAACTAAATATAAGGTAAATAAATATATAAAATTATGAATCCATCAATCATCCTAATAGATTCCCTCCATGGATCTCTTAGAATTTATCCATGGTTTGATGATTGGGGTCTCACTTTGAATCTCTATCTCTTCCATGATCTATTCTAGGTATTCAACTGATGTGGGGGATAGTTTCATACCTTGTACATGTTGAAGATTCAGAGTTCTTTTTGCATTTTCTTCTCTTAGTCTTCCTCTTCAATTCTCCTTCTCTTCCTCCTCTTCTCTTTCTCTCTCTTTCAGTTTGAGTTCTAAAAGGATGAAAGAGGCTAAGGGACGTCCTATATATATAGGAAAACCCTCCATATAGAGTCCTACTTAGATTAGGAAAGGACTCCCCTTCGGATTAGAAAGGTTTCCTAATCATGGAGTCTGTCTGACTTCGTGTGGTTGCAGGTGTGGTCGCAGAACCCGTCAACCACACAGCCAAAAACTACGACCACACATCCCAGACTTCTGTGGTCGCTTTATTCTAAGGTGTGATCGACCACACCTATTTAGGTATGTGACCACACGCTCCTAATTAACTAATTTTGGATTCAATTTCATACCTAGCCTTGTGGTTTCTTCACGCACATGGTCCGCTTGGCCCGACCATGATAGGGAGACCTGATACAAGGTGGTAAGATCGATTTGTATTATACGGGTCTTACAACTCCCCCCTCTTAATATAATTTCATCATCAAAATTTGCACATATCTTTCGAGTAAAAAAGGTGAGGATATTGCTTTCGCATAGCATTCTCTTCTTCCCATGTGATCTCTTCTACATCTTGGCTCCTCCAAGTATCCTTAACATAATAAATGTCACGGTTGCGTAGACATTGAACCTTTCGACTGGTAATTTTAGTTGGTGCTACTTCAAATGTCAAATCATCAGTTAGACCCGATAGATCCGCTGTTATCACGTGTGTTGGATCTCTGACGTACTTCTTCAGTAATGAGATATGAAATATATCATGCACACTTGACATAGATGGGGGTAGTGCTAACTGATACGCCACTTTCCCACGTTTAGCTAGAATTTCATATGGCCCGACATATCTCAGACTTAGCTTCCCTTTCTGTCCGAATCGTTTCAAGCCTCGCATAGGTGATATTTTCAGGAATACCTTATCACCTACGACGAATTCAAGGTCTCGACGTCGATTATTTGCATACTGTTTCTGACGGTTCTGAGCTGTTCTAACTCTTTCCTTGATAATGTCGACAACTCGACAAGTCTCTTCAACAAACTCTGGTCCAACAAACTCCGTTCTCCAACTTCATTCCAAAACAAAGGAGTTTAACACTTCCTACCATATAGTGCTTCATAGGGTGACATCTGTATAGTAGCCTGATAGCTATTGTTATAGGCGAACTCGATCAACGGTAGTTTTTCATCCCACGATCCATTGAAATCAATAACACAGGCTCGAAGCATGTCTTTTAAAATCTGAATGGTACACTCCAACTATCCGTTTGTCAGAGGATGGAACGCAATACTGAACTTCAAAGTTATACCCATAGCCTTTTGTAATCCTTTTCAAAATTTTGAGGTAAAGCATGGGTCTCTGTCGCACACAATTCTTTCAGGTAAACCATGCAATCTGACAATATTATCCACATATAGCTTGGCCAACCTCTCTAGGGTATACTAAGGTCGTATAGCTATGAAATGAGTTGTACGACCTCATTTATCCAAAACTCACACTTTGTAAATTTGGCGTAAATCTTCTCTTTTCTTAGTCACTGCAGAGCGGCTCTTAGATTTGTGACATGAGTTTCTTCGTCCTTGGAGTAGACTAATATGTTGTCAATAAACACAATGACTGACGTATCCAACATATCATGGAATACCCAATTCATGTGTTCCAAAAAAGTTACGGGTGCGTTAGTTAATCCAAAAGACATGACTAAAAATTCATAATGTCCATATCTTGTTCTAAATGCTGTCTTTGGAATATCACCTTCCTTAATCTTCATCTGATGGTATCCTAACCGAAGATCAATTTTAGAGAACACATTGGAACCTTGCAACTGATCGAACAAGTCATCGATCTGAGGCAACGGTATCGATTCTTGATTATAAGCTTATTCAATTTTTGATAGTCTATACACAGTCGAACGCTATCGTCCTTCTTTTTCACAAACAATACTGGCGCTCCCCATGGTGATATGCGGGGTCTAATATAACCCTTGTCCAGTAATTCCTATAATTGTACCTTCAGCTCCTTCAGTTCAGTAGGAGCCATTCAATAGGGTGCTTTAGATACTGGTGCGGCTCCGGGTATAAGATCTATAACGCACTCTGTCGCTCGGTCGGGTGGTAGTCCTTGTAGTTCCTCAGGAAATACATCCGAAAAGTCACGCACAATATCAATATCTTCCATTCATGGTGCTTTCTTGGTGAGGTCGACCATGGATACTAGATACCCAATTCCTCTTTTCTTGAGGCATTTTCTAGCCTTTAATGCTGAGAGAATGAGTTTTCGTTTACAGGGAAGTTTGGTTCCTGCAAAACTAAACTCTGCTCCTTCCTTGTCTTTAAATGTCAGTTTCTTTTCTGCATATAATAGGTTTGCAGAGTGCCGAGCTAACCAATCTATTCCCATGATAATGTCAAAGTCTGCCATCTCGAGTTGAATTAAGGTTGCATCCAAAATCTTTTTGCCAATAAGAACTGGAAATGGTCCATAACCTTTTTCTAGTTCCACTTCTAATCCCATAGGTGAACGTACCATCAATTTGTAGTCTAAAGGTCTGAGGGATAGATTTAGCTTCTTTCCAAATGATACAGATATAAAAGAATGAGTAGCTCCAGAATCAAAGATTACTCTGACGGGTATGCCATTAATAGGTATGATACCTGTGATTTGATTTAATTTAGTCTATATGCTCACACAAGGTAATACAAAATAAAAGGTTCAGGTCATACCTGTGACCACATCAGGCGATGCGACAGCATCCTCAGATGTAACTGCATAAACCTTTCCTTGCTGTAGCTGCTTCTTGGGCTTAGGATACTCCCTTGAATAATGTCCTATTTGATTACAGTTAAAGCATTTTACTCCCTCACTACTTTTCTTCTGTTGAGGTTGGACTGTTGGAGTAGTCTTGGCTGCAGCATTGAAGCCTTGAGTATGGAAGGGTTTAAAGGTCTTTGTGTTCCCTCCGTTATATGAATTTCCATTAGGCCTTTTGATACCTCTGTTTTGAGCAAATAACTTTCCCTCTGGCTCAATTTTAGTACTCGAGCAATTTGTACCACTTCGTTATAAATCTTCTTTTTCAGTCCCAATACATGCTCATGGATACTTCCCCTAAGTCCCATGATGAACCTTCGGGTTTTGGTATTATCCACTTGCATGCTAAAGAAAAACAGCACTTCATAACGCTGTTGCTACGCATCCACAGTCATCTGTCCCTGATACAGACTCAGAAACTCTCTTTCCATCGCATCTCTAAAACTTCTGGGAAAATACTTCTCGAAGAATGCTTCTTTATAGATAGCCCAGGTCAATTGGGCGTGCTTCGGTAACAGATGACTTCGAGTAGACTTCCACCAATGGTGTGCATCACCCTTCAGCATAAATGTAGCACATAACATTTTTTCCTCTTCATTTGCAGTCATGATAATGAAGTTCCTTTCCATCTCGTCGATCCAGTGAGCTGGCCACAAAGGATCTGGTGGCTTGCCGTTAAATTCCTTAGGCTTCACCTTCAGGAAACACTCGATCAGTCAAGAGTGGTCCAACTGATACTGAGCATATACTCCATATATAGGCGGTTGATACTGATAATTACCTTTGTTGTATATGCCTTGAGCTACTTCAGGGTTTTGTACTTGAGCTTGTACAAATGGCGTTTGAGGTGCTTGATGTACCGTGTTATTCATAGTCGATGCTTGGGGCACGGTGTTGCTACCCCCTAGTACGGTACTAGCTTGTCCCGCCGGTAAAGGTGTAGTGTTTGTAGCTGGGAAAGCCATTCCCATAGCAGCTTGCATGTTGGCTTGCACTTGCTGTATTTGCTGCAACTGTTGTGCTAGATTCATTACCGCAGTAGCTAAATCTATAGGTGGAGCTGATAAGTTTGTAGGGTTAGTCTGGTCGTTGACTCCTGGCGGTACCACATTCTGATTCTCCTGTTCCTCAGGGTTTTCATGGCCATTTTCATCCACAGGTGGTGGTAGTGGAATTGGGTTACGTCTTCTCCTGGTTATTCTTCGCCCAGCCATTTCCTGTTTTCGGCGATGGTAGTGTCTGAAAGTCAAATAACTTATGAGGCAATCATAATATACGTTATTCTCATGTCAAAATCCAAATAAACAAGGTAAAATTTCAATCTTTAAAGTCATTCAATCAAAACAGAGTATTTTTCATCGTGTGGTCGATGGTGGGGTCGCAGTATATGCGACCACAGGGTATGCGACCACACAAAACCTGTCAGCTCATCGAGAGCCTGTGGTCGATCGTGTGGTCGTATTTTTGGTCGAATTTTGCGACCACACGACCCCAAATCAGGTTTTTAAACTTGATTTTTGGAGCCATTCTCCATTTTTCTCTTTTGTCTTCAACTCAACTCACCTCCACTGAGTTGCTACAGTGTCAACCGTACAAATTTGGTGATTCTTTCATCGATCCACGAGCTACGTTTCATTCTTCCAGGTATGTTCCTTACTCTTTTTCCTTTTTAAGCTTTTATACCTTGGTTTTTCTCCATTTATAGGGTTTTCTTCAAATCACTATTTTTCTGACCGTAAAAATTTGATTTTTATTGGGGGCTTTTGCTATTGGCCACCCAATGGATGAAAGTCCTCAAGAAAATTTGAGTTTCGTCGGTTAGTTTATTAGAAACTTGAAACCCAAAGACAATCGTTGAGTGAACTGTATCTTCTTTGTGTTAGTTGACCTAAGCCACACCATTACTGCTGGGGTGGGGCTCGGCCTCCAAACCGTACGTGGGACGAGTTTCTGCCTCATACAACTCGGGCACTGTCAAGCAGTGGAAACGCTCTTTAATGGAGCTTTAGCTTTAGCTGGTCGTGACCAAGAAACCACCGGTTTCGCTTGGTGGGCCAGGAATGCCCGACAACTCAATTTGTCCAGTAAACTACTCGGGGCTCATGTAGCCCATGCCAGAATAATGGTATTCTGGGCCGATGATTTAGCTTCCAACTGTCTTTCTCTCTTTCTCTTACCACTCCGTGGGATTTCGAACCTTCCGTACTTAATAAGGATTTGTTACGCGCGATATGTCGACGACTCACTACTGGGAATCGTGGGCCAGAATTTGGAATTTCTTCAAAAATTCCACCGTGTGAAACGTAGATCATCGCCGTTCTTAACTGAGACTCAGGTTAAGCTCCGTATCAGAACCTTGTGGGGTTAGGAGTAAAGCATCTTACTCTGTTTGGGAAGCTTCCCAACACAACACTACTTGGCGCAAGGATGAAACTCAGGGGAATTGATTCATAACGCGAATTGCTGGTGATAGATGAATAGGCATTGATAGGCATTGATCAGGTCATCACTCTTTCTCACCCTCTCGACTTCGCCAGAAGCGCCATCTATTCCTTCCTATTCTGATCGCTTCGAGTGTTGTTTGTTTTCATATAACCAAAAAATCAGACAATGACAGAGCGGCTTGTGATGGAGATTGAGCGAAACAGAAGATTGAGTATAGCTAGGCAGTTGAATTTGGACCCTTCCTTCGGATCCTCACTACAGCTGTCCTGAACCAACGTTTCTTTCTTCTCCTCGTCCCGCCCGGATCCCGGATAACGATTGAGCCATGCTCGATTCATGAAAAATCTATAATAATTCGCAAATCCAGATTGGCTAATTGTTCTCTGATAGCACCCGCTCCTGTAGAGATTTCTTTCCCACTTTTGACCTAAATTTTGGGGTTTTTCCCAATTGTCAAAATTTCTTCAAAATTTGACCTACCTAGTTTAAATTTCCAATTGTATAAGCCTTGTAGGATGGTTTGGGACCTATGTAAGTCTTCCTGCCCAACTGTTTGGGTGAAAAGTGAGGCTTTTGACCAAATCACGCCGTCATAATGTCAAAATTTTGAATTTTCACTATATCTGATGTATTGCTTATTGGTCTATGTCTTTGCAGATAACATGGCTTGCACTAAAGTCCCTAGAGTTCGTGGCAACCAAATCCTCTCCGGGTCCGCCGCCGCCAAGGGCGGATTTCACGCCGGCCCCCAATGTATTGGCAGGCGGCCAGACCGAACCCCGGCCCTTAGATCTGCGGCAGGAACCTCCTGCCGCAGGAGACGATTTGGATCCGAGTTCGTGATCCCCATCTCTTCCAGTCTATTGAAACAGAAGCACAGTATGCTCGGTAAGAGTGTAAAAAGGTGGAAGGGGGTCGTTGTGTCAACTTGGCCAACCTAGCCCTATTTGATGTGGAGGGAGCTTTCAGTGATATGGGCTGGCTCCCTGTGATTCTGTATGAGGGTTGCACCTATCCTAAGTTGGTGAAATAGTTTTACTGTAACTTACAGGTGGAGGGAGAACCAGAGGACATAGATAGGGGTAGAGAGCTCAGGACACCAGTTTAGTTAAAGGGGTGGAGATCTCCTTTAACTTCCTGGAGTTGACTGATCTCCTGGGTATCTCAAATGATGGTCCCTTGGTACACTGCGCACCCAAGGAACCCCAGTTCCTGTCAGTGAGAATGCACGCAGAGATTGACAGCTAGATTCTTAGGGATGATCGCTGGTAGATGAAGGAAATCAACCTACGGCCGGAACCCCGAGTGTATTGCAAGATCATTCAGCACAACCTGATTCCCCAGAGTGGACACTATGAGAAGGTTTCATAGTTGACCCAGTACCTTCTGTACTGCATCTGTACTAGGCAACCTGTCTGCCTTCCTTATATCATAATCAGGACCATGCACTGTGCCAAGATGCCTGGTCTGATGGGTAACCTACCCTGTGGGTGTTTGATCACCACTTTGCTCACTCCCCTGCAGGTCGACTTGGTCGATGAGAGGATTCACGAGGACACTTTTTCGACTGACCTTGACTGGGAGGCAATCTGCAGGATGGGGATCCGAGATGCGAAGGTTAATGACGAGGAGAGAAACCCTATGGTGTGTCTTCGTACTCGAGTAAAGATAGCAGACGCGGAGGCGGCAACAGCAGCAGCAATAGAGGTCCACGAGGGCGATGATGAGGAGGATGATGTTAGGATGTTCATGGACGTGGACGCCAAACCTCCTCCATCACCACAACATTCTATTGGAGCTGGCCCTTCTCGGGTTCCTTCCCACTCAGCTGGTCCTTCACACCCACCACCAGATGACGTGATGGTGTTGCTGCGTGAGATTTGGGAGGCCCAGCATGCTACTGATTAGCGAGTGATGGATCTGGCAGCTAGTCTCCAGGTGACCCAGACTCAGGTAGCCTGGCTTACGAGGGTATATGCTGAGGATTATGATTGAGATCGTGAGGCACCTCTCCTCCAGCACCCCCAGCTCCATGATGCCTTTATTTCTTTTTAATATATACTACAGAGTAATTGTCCAGATTGTGGACCGTACTCTGATTCTGATATATGTTAGTTTTATTCTCATTTGATATATATATATATATATATAGAACTTGTTTCTCCTTTTCATATGTGCATTATTCTCTGTCTTAGTTATTGTCTCATACAACATAGGTGCTTATGGTGTGTCTTATTAAAGTTTTTAAATTTTTTCCTAACTCAGTTCACGAACTCTTGTGGAAGTACACAGGTTTAATAGACAGAGCCCGAGAGCTCTGATACCAAGTTATCACACCCCAATTCTGAATCAACCAGAATGGTGTGATGAACCGTCTATGAACCAATGGTTCAATCAGGATTTGTATAGGCCATGTCTATTTGATTAAACCAGATACAATCACAACCATAATCAGAGTAAATAAATAATAACGGAAGTCTTTAATATAAATGAACTGAGTATCTAACAGTGATAAAATAATTAATTATCTAATTATCTCCAAATGACTAAAGACATAAAATAAAATAAAATAATCTATTACATGTTTTGATAATCCAACAACTAAATCTAATTGAAAACACATGAGTTGCACTAGCATGACGAATCATGCGACTCCACCATAGCTTCCACATCCATCGCAGCAACATGTCCGTACATTGGTGAATTCATATAATCTTCCACAGTAGGACCTACATCATCAACTAAAATATTCAACGTCGAAAGGGTGAGCACACATCATGGCTCAATGAGCAAACAAAATAATGCAACAAACATATGCATGCATTCAATTCATATCTTTGGTTTGGTTTATAAGTTTGCAATGTGCAATAGAAAGGATTGGTGGTCTCTGCACCTCTATACATGAGTGTGTGAAGCCGTCCAATGGATCAAATACCATTGCCGTCCCACATGCACCTACCATGGAATAGAGATAGAGCTAAAGTGCCCGATCAAACACCGCATAACACTTCCCCTGATGCCCTACCCATACCAACACGTAAGCCCCTATTGGCAAGGGCTTGCAAACCGGGCTCGCAACTAACCAATCCTAATGTCAAACAGTGTATCCAAGGCCTCACTCCAGCATCCCTCAATACGTCTATAGAGATAGAGCTAAGGCCCTCTGGCAGAGTCAGAGACTACACGGTCCGAGACCACCTCCCCTGATGCCCTACAACGTAATAGTTCTGTTAAGGTAATGGCGATACGACGATGTTAGTGGACAAAACTTGAATAGAGATAGAGCTAGAGTCTGGTGACCAGGATGAACCACAATGTCACATCCTCCCCCTGATCCTCCAGTCGCGTCAAGCACACTAACCACACATATACATTCACATGCCTATTCCTAGCATCATTATCATCATCATGTTATAAATAAATAGAATTAAATATGCATGAGAAGTAATAGCAGGAATATTGGATGACATGTGAAATGCACATTACAAGCATACAAGCATAGAATCATTCATGGAATTGGACTTAATAAGTAAAATAGTTTATTATTAGTTAATTAATTTCGGTCTTGTTCCCTCACCTTTGGTCGATGGTTGTTCCTCTTCAAGCTTTGTAAATCACTTTTAGACCACTTGGAAACCTAACAAATTTATAGATTTTAAATTAGAGTTTATTTCCAGCAATTCAGACTTCCAGAAACTGAGTGGTCGTAGGTGTGGCTGCACCTGTGGTCTTAGTTTCTACAACCACAGGGTATATTGTAAGACCCGTATCAAACTAACTGATCTTACCACCTTGTACCAGGCCTACCTATCATGGTTGAGCCAAGTGGACCAAGTGCGTGAAGAAACCACAAAACCAGGTATGAAATTTAACTCAAAAATAATCAAATATGAGTGTGTGGTCGCATGTCTAATCAGGTATGATCGACCCCACCACAAAAGAGTCCAACCCATGACTTTTGGTCATGGGGTCACATGTTTTAAAAAAAACATATGGTCGACGGATTCTGCGACCCTACATTCGACCCTACGGAAACAGTCAGAAATTGAATTTAGGAAACCTTCATTATCCGAGGGGGGTTATTTCCTAAACTCATTAGGGAAAATTTGGAGGGTTTTCCTCTATAAATAGGATGTCCCTTAGCCTCTTTCACTCCTTTAGAACCTTAATTGAAAGTGAGAGAAAGAGAAGAGAAGGAAGAGAAGGAAAATTAAAGAAGAAGACCAAGGAAGAGGAAAGTTCAGAGAAAACTCTGAATCTCAGCAATCCTAAGGTATAAACCTAATTCCCTACATGAATTAAGAGCCTAGAATAGTTCATGAAGAAGATAGGATTAGGAGAAACCCAAATCATCCATCCATGGACAAATTCCAAGGGAATCCATGGAGGAAATCATTGTGGACAATGGATAGTGTGTAAAATTGTAGTTTTGAACCATTGAACAATCATAGGAAGGACCATAAAGGTAAGCCAGAGGATTCCAAGATGAAGGAATGGACTTAAGAGTGAAAGGTCGACCATAACACGTGTGGTCGTACGTAGGGTCGAATGATATCCGACCCCAGGAAACCCACATGTTCAACCACAAGCCCTCGGGAAGTTCTAGGGAGGGTGTGGTCGCACGTAGGGTCATAGTATATCTGACCCCACATGTGACCCTACACCCTGTGGTCGCAGAACTGAGACCCCAGGTGCTACCCCACTTGCGATCCCTCAATTTCTGTTAGTCTAAACATATTAGAATTAATTCTAATTAAAATCTATCGACTTGTTAGGTCTTTCCAGTGATTTAAAAGTGAATTATAAAGCTTGAACGAGGATCTACTAGCAATCAAAGGTGAGGGGACAAGACTTAAACTAATTGGCTAATAATAAACTATTTTCGTTTATTGAGTCCAATACCATGAATGATTCTATGCTTGTATGCGTGTATTGTGCATTTCACATGTCATCCAATATTTCTGCTATTAACTTTCATGCATATTTAATTTTGTTTATTTGTAACCTGATGATGATGATGATGCTAGGAATAGGCATGTGAATGTTTGTTTGTAGTTAGTGTACTGGATGCGAGTGGGGCATCAGGGGGAGGACATGACATTGTGGTTCATCCTGGTTACCAGACTCTAGCTCTATCTCTACTCAAGTCTTGTCCATTAACATTGTCGTATCGCCATTACCTTAGCAGAACTATTACGTCGTAGGGCATCAGGGGAGGTGGTCTCGGATCGTGTAGTCTCTGACTCTATCGGGGGGCCTTAGCTCTATATCTATGGACGTATTGAGGGATGCTGGAGTGAGGCCTTGGATACACTGTTTGACATTAGGATTGGTAAGTTGCGAGCCCAGTTTGCAAGCCCTTGCCAATAGAGGCTTACGTGTTGGTATGGGTAGGGCATTAGGGGAAGTGTTATACGGTACAGTCCTAAGCACTTTAGCTCTATCCCTATTCCATGGTGGGGTGGATGTGGAACGACAATGGTGTTTGATCCATTAGGTGGGCTTACACACCAGTGTATAGAGGTGCGGCGACCACCAAACCTTTCTATTGCACATTGCAAACTTATGAACCAGACCAAAGATATGAATTAAATGCATGCATCTGTTAGTTGTATTGTTTTGTTTGCTCACTGAGCCATGATGTGTGCTCACCCTTTCGACGTCAAATATTTTTAATTGATGATGCAGGTACTACAATAGAAGACTATATGAATGCTTTGATGTACGGACATGCTACTGCGATGGATGCAGAAGTTATGATGGAGTCGCATGATTCATCATGCGAGTGCAACTCATTCGTCTTCGATTAGATTTATATTTGAATTATTCAGACGATGTAATTGATTAATTTATTTTATTTTATGTCTTAGTCAATGGAAGATAATTGGATAATTTATTTATGTTATCATTGTTAGACTCTCAGTTCATTAGTATAAAGACTTCCGCTATTGTTTCTTTACTCTAATTATGGTTGTGGATGTGTATAGTTTATGCAAATGGACACAGCTTATTCAAGATCCTGGTTGAACCATTGGTTTATTGACGGTTCATCACACCATTTTGGTTGGTGTAAAATTGGGGTGTGACAACTTGGTATCAGAGCTCTCAGGCCCTGTCTTTAAACCCTGTATACTTCCACAAAAATTCATGAACAGAGTTAGGATAAAATTTAAGAGCTTTATTAAGAACACACTATAAGCACCTGTGTTGTATGAGATAAAAATTAAGAAAGAGAATTCTGCATATATAAAAGGAGAAACAAGTTTTATATACACATCGAATAAAAAGCAACGTATATACATATCCAAATCAGAGTACGGTCTACAACCTGGACAGTTACTCTGTAGTACAAGGAAAAACAAAAAGAAAAGAATGCATCATGGAGCTGGAGGTGCTGGAGGAAGAGGCGCCTCATGATCCCGGTCATAGTCCTCAGCATACAGTCTAGTCAGCCAAGCTACCTGAGTCTGGGTCACCTGGAGACTAGCTGTCAGATCGGCCATCCACTGATCAGACGCATGCTGGGCATCTAGAAGCTCTCCTACTCTCAAATCAGTCACGCGCTGAGCCTCTCTAATCTCACGCAGCAGCCCCATCACATCATCAGATGGTGGGTGCGAAGGACCAGCTGCATGTGAAGGAACCCGAGATGGGCCAGCTCCAGAATGCGGTGGTGATGGAGGAGGTATGGAGTCTACATCCATATACATACGATCATCATCCTCAGCATCACCCCCATGAACTCCTGCTGCTGCTGCTGCCGCCTCGACGTCTGCCATCTCTATCGGGATACGAGGACACACCAGAGCGTTCCTCTCATCGTCACTGACCTGCACATCTCGCATCCCCATCCTGTAGATGGCCTCCCAGTCCAGGTCAGAAGAGAAAGTATCCTCATGAATCCTCACATCCAATAAGTCGATGTGTAGGTGTGTGAGCAGAGTAGTGATCAGACGTCCGTAGGGTAGGTTGCCTATCTGACCAAACAGTGTAGCATGGATCATCGTCTGGATAATAATGTATGGAAGGCAGACCGGCTGCCTAGTGCAAACGCAGTACAAGACATACTGGGTCAACTGAGAAATCCTATCATAATGGCCACTCTGGGGAATCAGGTTGTGCTGAATGATCTTGCAGTACACCCGAGGCTCTGACCGTAGGTTGATTGCCTTCATCACCCAGCGATCACCTCTAAGAAGCTAGCTATCAATCTCAGCATGCATCATCAAGGATAGGAACTGGGGTTCCTTAGGAGCACAGTACACCAAGGGGCCGTCATTTGATATGCCCAGGAGATCAGCCAACTGCTGGCAGTTAAAGGAAACTTCCACCCCTTTTACGTAACTGGTGATCCTAAGCTCCCTACCCCTCTCTGTATCATTGCGATCACCCACTACCTGGAGGTTGCAATAGAACTGCTTCACCAAAGCGAGACAGGTACAAGCCTTATATGTGATCACGGGAAGCCATCCCATGTCACCGAAGGCACCCTCTACGTTAAAGAAGGCTAGACTAGCCAAGTTTACATAGCGACCCCCTTCCACCTTCTTACGCTCATAACGAGCATACTGAGCCTCTACCTCGTTAGAGAATAAACGAATGGGATCATGAGCTCTGGGAACCTTAGTACGAGCCATGCTATTTGCAAAGACATAGAAAAATGAACAAGATATTAATATGGTGAAAAACTCAAAATTTCGGCATTATAACAGCATGATTTAGCCAAAAGCCTCACTTTTCACCCAAACAGCTGGCCAGGAGGACTTACATATGTTCCAAACCATCCTGCAAAGCTCATACAGTTGGAAATTTAAACTAGAAAAATCGAATTTGAAGAAATTTCAACGAATTGGAAAAATCCTGAAAAATTAGGTCAAAAGAGGAAATTAAATTTTTTCAAAAACTAATCGATGAAACTCAAATTTTCTTGAGGGCTTTCATCCACTGGGTGACCAATAGCAAAAGCTCCCAATAAAAATTAAATTTTTACGGTTAGAAAAATTTTATTTGAAGAAAACGATGTAAATGGAGAAAACCTAGTTTTGAAAGCCTAAAAATGAGAAACAGTAGAGAGCATACCTGAAGGAAAGGAGCAGAAGTTGGGAACGGAAGAAATAATCACCAAACACTGGGGGTCGATAATGTAGCAACTCAGGGGAAGCGAGTTGAGTTAGAAGAAAGAAGAAAGAGTAGGAAATGAATCCAAAATCAGGTTTAAAAACCTAATTTTGGGTCGTGGGGTCGTAGAATTGGACAAAATGTGCGACCCTACAACTGACCCTACCATCGACCCTAGGCTCTCGGTGATCCGACAGACATCATGTGGTCGGACCTAGGGTCGGACATATACCGACCCTACGACCGACCCTAGGCTCTTGGTGAGCTGACAAGGTTTTGTGAGGTCGCATACCCTGGGGTCGAATATAGAGCGACCCTACCATCGACCCTATGATGGAAAATACAGTATTTTGTCTGAATAACTTGGAAATTGGAATTTTACATCGATTAGATGGATTTTAACATGGGAATGAAGTATATTATGATTGCCTTGCATGTTCTATGATTTTTTCAGACATTACCACCACCAGAACAGGAAATGGCTGGGTGAAGAGTAACCAGACGAGGACGTAACCCAATTCCACCACCACCACCTATGGAGGAAACTAGCCATGAAATTCCTGAAGTACAAGAGAATTTGAATGTAGCACCACCAGGAGCTAATGGCCAGACAAATCCTACAAAGTTGCCAGCCCCACCTACAGATTTGGCTAGGCAATAACCTGGCATAACAGCTGCAGCAAATACACTAGGTGCAAGCCAATATGCAAGCTACTATAGGAATGATTTTTTCAGCTGCACATACTACACCTAGGCCAGTCGGACAAGCTAGCACAGTACCAGGGGGATGCAACACGATACCCAACGCACCTCAAACTCCAGTTATGCAAGCTCCAGTATAGAACCCTGAGGTAGCTCAAGGCAGTTACCAGTATCAACCACCTATGTACGGGGCCTATGCTCAGTATCAGTTGGACCACTCACGACTGATCGAGCACTTCCTGAAAATGAAACCTAAAGAATATAATGGCAAGCCAGCAGATCCTTTGTGGCCAGCCCATTAGATCGATGAAATGGAAAGGAATTTTATGATGATGACAGTTAATGAGGAAGAAAAAGTGTTGTGCGCCACATTTATGTTGAAGGGCGATGCACACCACTGGTGAAAATCCACTCAGACTTAGCTGTTAACCAAGCACGCCCAATTGACCTGGGCTATTTATAAAGAGGCATTCTTTGAGAAATACTTTTCCAGAAGTTTCAGAGATGCTATGGAGAAAGAGTTCCTGAGTTTATATCAGGGACAGATGACTGTGGATGCATACCAATAGCATTTTGAAGAGCTATTTTTCTTTGCACCCTCTAGCATGCAAGAGGAAAATACTAAGACCTGAAGGTTCGTCATGGGACTTAGGGGAAGCATTCGTGAGCATGTTCTGGGACTAGAAAAGAATGTTTACAATGAAGCAGTACAGATTGCTCGAGTGATAGAGTCGAGCTAGAGAGAGAGCTACTTTGCTCAAAATAGAGGTATCAAAATGCCTACTAGAAATTCATACAACGGAGGGAACACAAAGATATTTAAACCCTTCCGTACTCAAGGATTTAATACTACAGCCAAGACTACTACAACAGTCCAACCTCAACAAAAGCAAAATTACGAAGGAGGAAAATACTATAACTGCAATCAAGTGAGACATTATTTCAGGGAGTGTCCTAAGCCCAGGAAGCAACTACGGCAAGGAAAGGTTTATGCAGTTACATCTAAGGATGCTGTCGCATCGCCTGATGTGGTCACAGGTATGACCTGAACCTTTCATTTTGTATTACCTTGTGTGAGCATGTAGACTAAATTAAAACAAATCACAGGTATCGTACCTATTAATGGCATACCCGCTAGAGTACTCTTTGATTCTGGAGCTACTCATTCTTATATATCTGTGTCATTTGGAAAGAAGCTAAATCTACCCCTCAGATCTTTAGACTACAAATTACTTGTACGATCACCTATGAGATTAGAAGTGGAACTAGAAAAAGGTTATGGACCATGTCCAGTTCTTATTGGCGAGAAGATTTTGGATGCAACCTTGATTCAACTCGTGATGGCAGACTTTGACGTTATCTTGGGAATGGATTGGTTAGCTCGGCATTCTGCAAACCTATTATGTGCAAAAAAGAAATTGACATTTAAAGACAAGGAAGGAGCAGAGTTTAGTTTTGCGGGAACCAAACTTCCCCATAAATGAAAACTCATCATCTCTGCATTAAAGGCTAGAAAATGCCTCGAGAAAGGAGGAGTTGGGTATCTAGTATCCGTGGTCGACCTCACCAAGGAAGCACCATGAATGGAGGATATTGATGTTGTGCGTGACTTTCCAGATGTATTTCCTAAGGAACTACCAGGACTACCACCCGATCGAGCTACAGAGTTCGTTATAGATCTGATACCCGGAGCCGCGCCAGTATCTAAAGCACCCTATCGAATGGCTCCTACTGAACTGAAGGAACTAAAGGTATAGTTACAGGAATTACTAGACAAGGGTTATATCAGACCTAGCATATCACCAAGGGGAGTGCTAGTATTGTTTGTAAAGAAGAAGGACGATAGCATTCGACTGTGGATAGACTACCGGGAATTGAATAAGCTTACAATCAAGAATCGGTACCTGTTGCCTCGGATCGATGACTTGTTCGATCAGTTGCAAGGTGCCAAGGTGTTCTCCAAGATTGATCTTTGGTCAGGATACCATCAGTTGAAGATTAAGGAAGGTGATATTCCAAAGACAGCATTCAGAATGAGATATGGACACTATGAATTTTTAGTCATGTCTTTTGGATTAACTAACGCACCTGCAACTTTTATGGAACTCATGAATCGGGTATTCCATGATATGTTGGATACATCAGTCATTGTGTTTATTGATGATATATTGGTCTACTCCAAGGACAAGGAAACTTATGTCATGAATCTAAGAGCCGCTCTGCAGCGACTAAGAAATGAGAAGCTTTACGCCAAATTTACAAAGTGTGAGTTTTGGCTAAATGAAGTTGCTTTCTTAGGCCATGTTGTATCCGCTAAAAGAATTAAAGTGGATCCTAGCAAGATTAAAGCCATTGTGAAGTGGGAAGCACCTAAGAGTGTTGCAGAAATTAGAAGTTTCCTAGGTCTAGCTGGGTATTATCGACGATTCGTGGAAGACTATTCCAGAATTTCCGTACCTCTCACTAGTTTAACTAAGAAAGGAGAAAAGTTTGTTTGGACTAAAAAATGTGAGAAAAGTTTCCAAAAATTGAAAGCTAGATTGATATCTGCTCCCATCTTGACTATTCTTATTCCAGGACAACCATTTACCTTGTACACTAATGCGTCTGGATTGGGTTTAGGATGTGTACTTATGCAAGGAGAACAAGTAATTGCGTATTCCTCAAGACAATTGAAGACACATGAAAAGAACTATCCCACTCATGACTTGGAATTAGCGGCAGTAGTACATGCTGTCAAGATATGGAGACATTATTTGTACAGAGAGAAATTTCAGAATAAATCAGATCATAAGAGTTTCACTTATCTTTTTAATCAGAAGGAGTTGAACATGAGACAAAGAAAATGGTTGGGATTATTGAAGGATTATGATTGTGATATCCAGTATCATCCAGGAAAGACTAATGTAGTTGCTGATGCACTAAGCAGAAAAACAATGATAAAATCCCAAGGAGAGGTTAACACGACTGCAGCAATGTGTGTTACAGGACAAGTATTCAATCATGGTAATGAGCAGTTCGTGATAGATGCACCAGGTGGATCAACCAACCAAGGGTTTATTCATCAGTTTTCAAATATGTTTGCCACATTGAAGATTGTACCTAATATAATAGATGAAGTGAAAGCCGCTCTTAAATCAGACCCTCATCTGAGAACGGTACAAGAAGACATAAAAAAAGGTAGGACTATTCCTGAGTTCACCTTAGACGATGAAAAGGTACTGAAGTTCAAAGGAAGAGTATGTGTTCCTGAAATGGAAAACTCAGACATTAGATACAAACTAATGAAGGAAGCTCACACCACCGCTTATTCGTTACATCCTGGAAGTACAAAGATGTATCATGATTTGAAGAAATTATATTGGTGGAGAGGAATGAAAGCAGATGTAGCTAAATTCGTGTCTCAATGCCTAAATTGTCAGAGGGTAAAGGCTAAACGGCAAAGACCTGTAGGATTATTGCAGCCACTGTCAGAACCAGCATGGAAATGGGACTGCATCACTATGAACTTTGTCACCGGGTTACCATTGACTCCCCGAGTGGTTGACGCAGTCTGGGTGATTGTAGATCGTCTGACTAAAACAGCTCGCTTTATAGCTATACGACCACAGTATACCATGGAGAGGTTAGCCAAGCTATATGTGGATAATATTGTCAGATTACATGGTGTACCTGAAATCATTGTGTCCGATAGAGACCCACGCTTTACCTCAAAGTTTTAGGAAGGATTACAGAAGGCTATGGGTACAACGTTGAAGTTTAGTACTGCATTCCATCCTCAGACAGACGGACAGTCAGAGTGTACCATTCAGTTTTTGGAAGACATGCTTCGAGCCTGTATTATTGATTTCAAAGGATCATGGGATGAAAAACTACCATTGATCGAGTTCGCCTATAACAACAGCTATCAGGCTACTATATAGATGTCACCCTATGAAGCACTGTATGGTAGGAAGTGTCGAACTCCTCTATTTTGGAATGAAGTTGGTGAACGGAGTATTGGTGGACCAAAATTTGTTGAAGAGACTTATCTTGTAGTCGACATTATTAAGGAAAGAGTTAGAACAGCTCAGAACCATCAGAAACAGTATGCAGATACTCGACGTAGAGACCTTGAATTTTTCGTAGGTGATAAGGTATTCTTGGAAGTATTACCTATGCGAGGTTTAAAATGATTCGGACAGAAAGGGAAGCTAAGTCTGAGATATGTCGGGCCATATGAGATTCTAGCTAATCGTGGAAAAGTAGCTTATCAGTTAGCACTACCACCATCTATGTCAAGTGTGCATGATGTATTTCATATCTCATTATTGAAGAAGTACGTTAGAGATCCAACACACGTTTTGACAGCGGATCCACCAGATCTAACTGATTATTTGACATTCGAAGTAGCACCAACTGAAATCACCAGCCGAATGGTTCAATGTCTATGCAACCGTGACATTTATTATGTTAAGGTCACCTGGAGGAGCCGAGATATAGAAGAGATCATATGGGAAGAAGAGAATGCTATGCAGAAGCAATATCCATACCTTTTTGACTCGTAAGGTATGTGTAAATTTCGAGGATGAAATTTCTAATAAGAGGGGGGGAGTTGTAAGACCCGTATCGAACTAACCGGTCTTACCACCTTGTACCAGGTCTACCTATCATGATCGAGTCAAGTGGACCAAGTGTGTGAAGAAATCACATGACCAGGTTTGAAATTTAACTCAAAAATAGTCAAATATGGGTGTGTGGTCGCATGCCTAAACAGGTATGATCGACCCCACCACAAAAGATTCCAACCCATGACTTTTGGTCATGGGGTCGCATGATTTAAAAAAAATGTAAGGTCGACGGATTCTGCGACCCTACATTCGACCCTACAGAAACAATCAGAAATCGAATTTAGGAAACCTTCCTAATCTGAGGGGGATTCTTTCCTAAACTCATTAGGACATATTTGGAGGGTTTGCCTCTATAAATAGGACGTCCCTTAGCCTCTTTCACTCCTTTAGAACCCTAATTGAAAGTGAGAGAAAGAGAAGAGAAGGAAAATTGAAGAAGAAGACCAAGGAAGAGGAAAGTTCAGAGAAAACTCTGAATCTCAGCAAACTTAAGGTATGAACCTAATTCCCTACATGAATTAAGAGCCTAGAATAGTTCATGAAGAAGATAGGATTAGGAGAAACCCAAATCATCCATCCATGGACAAATTCCAAGGGAATCCATGGAGGAAATCATTGTGGACAATGGATAGTGTGTAAAACTGTAGTTTTGAGCCATAGAACAATCATAGGAAGGACCATAAAGATAAGCCAGAGGATTCCAACATGAAGGAATGGACTTAAGAGTGAAAGGTCGACCATAACACGTGTGGTCGTACGTAGGGTCGAATGATATCCGACCCCAAGAGACCCACATGTTCAACCATAGGCCCTCGGGAAGTTCCAGGGAGGGTGTGGTCGCACGTAGGGTCATAGTATATCTGACCCCACCTGCGACCCTACACCCTGTGGTTGTAGAACTGAGACCCCAGGTGCTACCCCACCTGTGACCCCTCAGTTTCTGTTAGTCTAAACATATTGGAATTAATTCTAATTAAAATCTATCGACTTGTTAGGTCTTTCCAGTGATTTAAAAGTGAATTATAAAGCTTGAACGAGGATCTACTAGCAATCAAAGGTGAGGGAACAAGACTTAAACTAATTCGCTAATAATAAACTGTTTTCGTTTATTGAGTCCAATACCATGAATGATTCTATGCTTGTGCGTGTATTGTGCATTTCACATGTCGTCCAATATTCATGCTATTAACTTTCATGCATATTTAATTTTGTTTATTTGTAACCTGATGATGATGATGATGCTAGGAATAGGCATGTGAATGTTTGTTTGTGGTTAGTGTACTGGATGCGAGTGGGGCATCAGGGGGAGGACGTGACATTATGGTTCATCCTGGTCACCAGACTCTAGCTCTATCTCTACTCAAGTCTTGTCCACTGACATTGTCGTATCGCCATTACCTTAGCAGAACTATTACGTCGTAGGGCATTAGGGGAGGTGGTCTCGGACCGTGTAGTCTCGACTGGTCGGGGGCCTTAGCTCTATCTCTATGGATGTATTGAGGGATGCTGGGGTGAGGCCTTGGATACACTGTTTGACATTAGGATTGGTTAATTGCGAGCCCAGTTTGCAAGCCCTCGCCAATAGGGGCTTACGTGATGCGGTGCGGTCCTAAGCACTTTATCTCTATCCCTATTCCATGGTGGGGTGGATGTGGAACGACAATGATGTTTGATCCATTGGGTGGGCTTACACACCCGTGTATAGAGGTGCGGCGGCCACCAAACCTTTCTATTGCACATTGCAAACTTATGAACCAGACCAAAGATATGAATTGAATGCATGCATATGTTTGTTGCATTGTTTTGTTTGCTCACTGAGCCATGATGTCTGCTCACCCTTTCGACGTTGAATATTTTTAGTTGATGATGCAGATACCATAGTAGAAGACTATATGAATGCTTCGATGTACGGATATGCTGCTGCGATGGATGCAGAAGTTATGATGGAGTCGCATGATTCCTCATGCGAGTGCAACTCATGCGTCTTCGATTAGATTTATATTTGAATTATTCAGACGATGTAATTGATTAATTTATTTTATTTTATGTCTTAGTCAATGGAAGATAATTGGATAATTTATTTATGTTATCATTGTTAGACTCTCAGTTCATTAGTATAAAGACTTCCGCTATTGTTTATTTACTCTGATTATGGTTATGGATGTGTATGGTTTAAGCAAACGGACACAGCCTATTCGAGATCCTGGTTGAACCATTGGTTTATTGATGGTTCATCATACCATTATGGTTGGTGCAGAATTGGGGTGTGACATGTGTAATCGCAAGGTGTGGTCGCATATCATGCGACCACACCCTCCCTGAATTTTCCCAGAGGGCGTGTGGTCGCTATGTGTAGTTGCATATCATGCGACCATACATGCAACCATACCCTCGCTGAAATTTTCCCGAGGGTGTATGGTCGGTTATGTGTGTCTCGTGTGGTCGCATATCATGCGACCACACATGTGATGGTCGACTTTTCCATTCCCAACTTAAGTCCTTCATGTTTTGATTCCTTGGCTCATCATCATGATCCTTCCTACGATTGTTCTATGGCTTAAAATTCATATTTTACACAATCCATCATCCTAATAGATTCCCTCTATGGATCTCTTAGAATTTGTCCATGGTTTGATGATTAGGGTCTCAATTTGAATCATTATCTCCTCCATGATCTATTCTAGGTATTCAACTGATGTGGGGGATGGTTTCATACCTTATACTTGTTGAAGATTCAGAGTTCTCTCTGAATTTCCTTATCTTAGTCTTCCTCTTCAATTCTCCTTCTCTTCCTCCTCTTCTCTTTCTCTCTCTTTCAGTTTGAGTTCTAAAATGATGAAAGAGGCTAAGGGACATCCTATATATAGAGAAAAACCCTACATATAGAGTCCTACTTAGATTAGGAAAGGACCACCCTTCGGATTAGGAAGGTTTCCTAATCATGGAGTGTGTCTGACTTCGTGTGGTTGCAGGTGTGGTCGCAGAACCCATCGACCACACAGTCAAAAACTACGACCACACATCCCAGACTTCTGTGGTCTCTTTATTCTGAGGTGTGGTTGACCACACCTGTTTAGGTATGCGACCACACACTCTTAATTAGCTAATTTTGGATTCAATTTCATACCTAGCCTTGTGGTTTCTTCATGCACTTGGTCAGCTTGGCCCGACCATGATAGGGAGACCTGATACAAGGTGGTAAGACTGGTTGGTACGATACAGGTTTTACAAGGTTCCCCTAAGTAGTTGGAGGCGTCTTTTTTGAACTCAAAAACAATTTCACTTGAATTCTTCCTATGAGTAAATACTATCAACTAAACTCTTGAGAAATTGCATAAAAAGATATTCGTCTTGCCATGTCTTTAGTGCTTTTCACCGGGTGTGATTGATTGAAAGAAGAAGTTCTTTTCTATCATGCTTTTTGTTGGTCAACAACTAACCACAGTTCTCTATAGTTCTTCACTACTTGTACAGGAAGGAGTCTCTTTCTGTATGGAGGTGAACTTTACTTTATTTACTACTCATGAATCATGTTACCAATATACGATATATTTTGGATGCTGCCTCGAATTCATCTTCCCCGATAGATTTTGGTTTTTCTATGAGATCCCATGAAAATTTGATTGATAACACTATTTTCGAAGCTAGCTCGGGTGATATTACAAGCACTCAACTTTTGAGTGATATCACTAATCTTTTTAAAAAACAATTGGAACTTAGTTGACGTGAATTACCAGAGGAATGGAGCGCCTTAGACTTAGCCCAAGCAGTAATTGGCGAGGAAGTCATTGATGACCTTTCTTATCTTAAGGATGTCTTCTACGATCTTGTAGAGCATGGACTCCAAAGTTGGTATTGGGAAGTAGGTGAGAAGTTTCCCATCTCCTGGAGGCGATATCGTACATCTTGACAACGAGTAGGTCATCGACGTAATCGTAGGTGCCACCTGCAACGAGAACATGAGAGCCGAGTAGTGCGATAATGGGGTCCTGGCGCCACATAAGTGAGGCTTGCACATGGTGCCATGTCTGGTGAAAGGGGTCAAAGGAGAGGAGAAACCTGTGGTGGAGATTGTGTAGAGTAGGTACTGGGAGTGGGAGGATTGGAGAGCGTTGATGGAGGAGGAGGAGGAGGAGGTGATATTGGTGGCAGTGAATTGGACATCAGGGATGTCACACCCCAATTCTGGACTAACCAGTGGTGTGATGACCGCCATAAGAACCAACGGTTCAAACCAGGCCGTGCCAACCATGTTAAACCAAAATACATTCCACAACAATAATAAGAGTAAATAAATAAATAAATAGCGGAAGTCCAATTATCTCTAAGTAACTCATGACATAACATAAAATAATCAATTACATGTTCCAATAGTTAAAAATAGCTAAACTAATAAAAATACACATTGGTTGCACTCGCACGATGGATCATGCGCTTCCTCTATAACTTCTACATCCATAGCTGCCACTTGTCTGTACGTCGACGCATTCATATAGTCTTCTACAGTTGGACCTACATCATCAACTAAAAATATTCGACGTTGAAAGGGTGAGCACACATCACGGCTCAGTGAACAAACAAAACAATGCGCAAACATATGTATGCATTTAATTCATATCTTTGGTCTGGTTTTAAGTTTGCAACTATGCTATAGAAAGGATTGGCGGCCACCGCACCTCTATACACGAGTGTGTAAATCCGTCCATTGGATCAAACACCATTGCCATCCCGCATGCACCCACGATGGAACAGAGATAGAGCTAAAGTGTTTGGATCACACACCGCCAACACTTCCCCTATTGCCCTACCCATACCAACACATAAACCCCTATTAACGAGGGCTTGTAAACTGGGATCGCAATTAACCAATCTTAATGCCATCCAAATGTATCCAAGGCCTCACCCCAGCATCCCTCAATATGTCCATAGAGATAAAACTAAGGCCCCCCGATAGAGTTAGAGACCACATGGTCCGAGACCACCTCCCTTGATGCCCTACGACGTAATAGTTTTGCTAAGGTAATGGCAATACGATGATGTCAGTGGGCAAGACTTTAGTAGAGATAGAGCTAGAGTTTGGTGACCAGGCCAGAGACCACAGTGCCACGTCCTCCCCTTGATGCTCCACTAGCGTCCAGCATACTAACCACACACATAATCACATGCCTATTCCTAGCATCATCATCATCATGTTATAAATAGACAGAAATAAATATGCATGAGTAAAATATAGCAATAATATTAGATGGCATGTGAGATGCACATTACAAGCATACAAGTATAGATTCAATCATGGCATTGGATAAATAAAATAAAACAGTTTGTTATTATTCAATTAGTTTAGGTCTTGTTCCCTCACTTTGTAAAGATACTCGATCTTCTCCAAACCTTGTAAATTACTCTTGAACTACTTGAGAACCGAACAAATTTATGGATTTTAATTTAAGGTTCAAGTTTACCAAGTTACAGTAGTTGAAAACTTAATCTAAAGTCAAACAAACTTCCTAAGACTCTGTGGTCTCAGTATTTATGGCTACAGGGCGTGTGGTCGATACGTGTGGTCGCATATCATGCGACCACACATGCGACCATACCTTCTCTGGGATCTTTCCGAGAGCATGTGGTTGATCATGTGATCACCTTGTGGTCGACCATAGGTGCGACCACTCGACGTTTTAGTCAATTTTTATCCTCAATCCAATCCCTTTATGAGTCGATTGCTTGGTTACTCATTAGGGTCCCTCCTATGATCGATCTATGGCCTTAAATTCATAATTTTTACAAAGTCATTCACCTTAACCTATTCTCCATGGATCTCTCTTGAGTTTTTATCCATGGGGTCTCATGGTTGAGATCCCACATTTATTCCACATCTAAATTTACAATGGGAAAACCCTATACTATGTGATCTATTTCTATACAGATGATTTCTTACCTTGGCCTTCTATAGCAAGCTAAATCCTTCCTTCCTCTCAGCTTGCGTCTTCAGATCTCTTTCTTCTTTTCTTCATCTCTCTCTTTCTCTTTTAGGTTTAGAGTTACAATTTAGATTCTAAAAGAGTGAAATAGGCCAAAAGACATCCTTTATATAGAGAAAAAAATCTCCACATAGAGTTCTCCCTCAACTAGGAAAGAGATCCCTTAGATTAGGAAAGTTTTCGAAATTTAGAGTCAGTCTCATCATCATACTGTCGCATGTATAGTCGCAGAATCTGTTGACTACACGTCCCAAATATGAGACCATATGTTGAATATTGAGTGGTCTCACTTTCCTAAGGTCTGGTTGACCATACCAGCTCAGGTATGTGACTACACACTCCAAATTAATTGATTTTGGGACGATTTACATACCTAGCCTTGTGGTTTCTTCACTCACTTAGTCCATCCGATCCAACCATGATAGAAAGACCTGACACGACATGGTAAGACCGGGTTAATAGAGTACAGGTCTTACAACTCCCCACCAACTCCCCCCTTATATAAATTTCATCCTCAAAATTTACATACCTTTCGAGTCGAATAGGTGAGGATATTGCTTCTGCATAGCATTCTCTTATTCCCATGTAATTTCTTCCACATCTTGGCTTCTCCAAGTAACTTTAACATAATAGATGTCTCGGTTGCGAAGACGTTGAACCTTTTAACTAGTGATTTCAAAAGGTACTACTTCGAACGTCAAATCTTTAGTTAAATTCGATGAATTCTACCATGAGGATGTGTGTTGGATCTCAGATGTCCTCCTTCAACAACGAGATATGAAATACATCATGCATACTCAAGATAGATGGGGGTAATTCTAATTGATATGCCACCTTCCCACGTCTAGCCAGAATCTCATATGGCCTGACGTACCTTGGACTTAGCTTTCCTTTTTATCCGAACAATTTTAAGCCGTCCATATGTGATATTTTTAGGAATACCTTGTCACCCACGACGAACTTAAGGTCTCAACGTCGGTTATCTGCATACTGTTTTTAAATGTTTTGAGTTGTCCTAACTCTTTCCTTGATTATGTCGACTACTTTACAGGTTTCTTCGACAAACTCAGGTCCTATAATTCTCCGCTCTCCGACTTCATTCCAAAACAAAGGAGTTTGACACTTCCTACCATACAGTGCCTCATAGGGTGACATCTATATAGTAGCTTAATAGCTGTTGTATAAGTGAATTCGATTAATGACAACTTCTCATCCCATGATCCTTTCAAATCAATCACATAAGCTCAGAGCATGTCTTTTAAAATCTAAATGGTGCGCTTTGACTATGCATCGGTCAAGGGATGAAATGTAGAACTGAACTTTAATGTTGTACCCATAGCCTTCTGTAATTCTTTTCAAAACTTTGAGGTAAAGTGTGGGTCTCTGTCAGACACGATGCTTTTAGGTACTCCATGTAATCTAACAATATTATCCACATACAACTTAGCTAGCCGCTCCAGGGTATACTAAAATCGTATAGCAATGAAACGAGTTGTCTTGGTAAGTCGATCTACCATCACCCGGATCGCATCTATTGATCTGGGAGTCAACGGTAACCCCGTGACGAAGTCCATAGTAATGTAGTTCCATTTCTAGACTAGTTAGAATAGCGATTGTAATAAGCCTGCTGATCTTTTTCTTTTCGCCTTTACTTGTTGACAATTTAGGCATTGAGACACATATCGAGCTACATCCACTATCATTTTCCTTTACCAATAAAGTTTCTTTAAATCATGGTACATCTTTGTACTTCTAGGATGTATTGAATAGGATGTGGAGTGGGCTTCTCTCATTAATCTATTTTTGATATCTAAATTTTCACCTTCAGGTACGTACACTCTTCCCTTGTACCTTAACGTCCTTTTAGAATCCAAAGTGAAATCAAGAATGGTCCTACCCTTTTCTAAATCTTCTTGCATTGTTCTCAGTTATGGATCCTATTTGATCACTATTTTCACTTCATCTAACAAATCAGGAACAATCTTCAATGTAGCTAACATATTTAAAAACTTATGAATCAATCATAGGTTTGTCAAACCGCCCGATTTATCGACAACGAATTGCTCATTGCCAATATCAAATACTCTTGCCGTAACACACACGGCAGCATTTGTACTAGCTTCCTCCTCAGGCTTTGTTATTGCTTTTCGGCTTAGTGCATCAACAACTACATTAGCATTCCCTGGATGATACTGAATATCACAATCATAATCTTTTAGCAACTCCAACCATCTCCTCTGCCTCATGTTCAATTCCTTCTAATTAAAGAGATAGGTGGGACTCTTATGATCTGACTTAATCTGAAAATTTTCTCCATACAAGTAATGTCTTCATATCTTGTGTAAGAACCGTGCTCTGAAAACCCGGTTTAACCACGATTTACATTGTATCAGGTCTCCCAATCATAACTAGATCGGAAGGCGAGGCCGGGTGACGAACCATGAGATCCAGGTATGAGAAATGATGTGTAAAAATGTAAATTTTACATAACGGTCTCAGTACCGGTCTCACTAAGTGAGACTGGTATGTGCGACCGGTATATGCAATAACGGCTGGAGACGAACTCCAGCGGGTCCCACACTTCGAATAGAAAATTAAAAAGTTTCTAAATGTGGGAAACCTTCCTAGAACGGTCTCCCACTATTAATATGCACCTTAACCCTCCTTAGATCCTTCCAAACCCTAGCCGTCTGGAAGAGATCTGAGAAGGAGCAAGGAGGAAGGAGACCGCTCAAGAAGAGGGATTTTCCATTGGAAGAGTACACCGCCGTCCGACAAACACCGGTAAGTGCTCAACCCTCTTAGTAATGTTAGGATTTCGGATCAGAGCTGTGAAACAGCGCAACGATCCAAAATCCTAGAACCTCCAAAACCCTAGTTCATTTAAGATCCAATCAGGGATTGATGCGACGTCATAGTCGAAACCTAGAAGGCTAAACGAGTATTTGGACCTTAGAATGGTTTAGGAAAGACCCTAGAAACCAAGCCGATGATCGATGGGGGAGGGAGATCCGAGATCGGGCTCTCGGATCCTAACCGTTGGACCTAACCGCTAGACAATAAGTCCTGCGGTATTGGTCCTGCGATATATACTGCTGGACATACCAGCTGGACCTATGTCCAGCGGTATAGCCCTGCGGTATATACCGCAGCACATACCGACTGGACTAAAAGGTCCTGCGGTATGGGCCTGCGGTATATACCGCAGGCGCATACCGGTCTCGCTCTGAGTGAGATCGGTACATACCGCAGGACATACTGGTCTCACTCTACTGAGATCGGTACCGCGACCGGTATGCTTACTGAAGCCTGTTTGCTTGGCCAGACTTGGTTCTAACCAACTGTAATCCTAATAATTTAATTCTAATCTATGAGTATGATCATGTAGGACCTGTAGACAGCGTGAGTAGACCCTGTGACGCGGAGCGGACTGGTTATCACGCGTCAGGTAAGGGACAAAACCCCAAACCTTAAATAATCAAATAACAGTAAACCGTTGTGATTAATTTGTATCTGTGTTTATTGTCTGGTGTTTGTGCATTTCATATGCCATTTTAGTTGTTTAAATTATTATTATCTATTCATGCATTTCATATGCTAGGATGTTGGTTGTTTAGGCATGAGGATGTTTTCAGTTAGTGTGTGGAATGTGAAGCGGAGTGGAGCCCTAGATATACCCTCACACTAACACCTTTTTGTATCGCCGTCTACCTTAGCGGACTTGGTGCGAATAGGGTATCAGGGGAGGACGTGAGATTGTGGTTCAACCTGCCCATCAAACTCGAGCCCTATCTCTATGTCGTAGGGAGCCGTGCTGGGGTAGGGCCATAGATACTGTATTGACATATAGGACAGGTTAGAAATGGAACCCACTTGTAAGCCCTTTGTGAGGACAAAGAGTGAAAATCTTAGAAGTCACCACCTAGATTAAGGTCTAGGACCTTAGAAATGAGAAATCTCACCATAAGGTAAGACTTCGATTGACTCATGACCCTTAGATTGGATTTCTGGTCCATCAGAGATTGGGTAAGCGTCAGGTACGATTATGGGAAGGGGTTAGGCACCCAAACTGCTTGATCGAAATCGGTCTCCTATACCTTTCCTATGCTAGACTCTATCTGTTAAACCAAATCAAACCAAGTGGTTTGATATCATTAAACCAAATCTGTATCCATCAGATTGCCAACATATTACGGAATTCGAAAATCAGGTTCACCGTCGTAGTTCATGTGTGATTAAAGTTTATGACTATGATTTATGCTTGTGCATGATTAAGTTCTTTGTTCAAGTTGAAGTTTATGCTTGAATGGATGAGAAACATTATGGGTTAGGATCTGGATAGTCCATGTGGACTGATAGATAGTCCTAGTGGATCTAAGGATAATCCTATTTGGGTCGAAATATGGATAACCCATTATGAGTTTGAATGTGGATAACCTTATTTGGGTCAAAATATGGGTAAATATCCTAGTGGATCTATGGATAGTCCAAGTGGACTAAGGTTTAGTTCTGAATTTGGGTTCCCAAATGTCCTACGTATCCTAGTATTTGCCATAGGAATCAGAATCCACGTAGTTCAGGTTGGATAACCCTATTTGGGTTAAAATATGGGTGAATATCCTAGTGGATTTATGGATAGTCCGAGTGGACTAAGGTGTGGATCCAAATTTGGGATTCTCCCAAATGGCCTACGTATCCTAGGGTTTGACCTAGGAATCAGAATCCACGTAGTTTGGGATTGGATAATCCTATTTGGGTCAAAATGGGGCTTGGATTGAAATGGGAATGGATATCCTAGTGGATCTATGCATAGTCCGAGTGGACTAAGGTGTGGATCCGAATTTGAATTTCTCCCAAATGGCCTACGTATCCTAGGGTTTGCCCTAGGAATCAGAATCCGCGTAGTTCAGGCTGATAACCTGTTCTAGGTTAGAATGTGAGAACCTGTTCTAGGTTTAGGGTTGAGAACCTGTTCTAAGTTTAGGGTTGAGAACCTATTCTAGGTTTAGGGTTTACCAAGGGGTAAAATCATCCTGAGGTACCCTTTTTTATCCTGAATTCTAATTTTGGAAGGTTTTGGAAAGCATTCTCTTTCTTTATTAAGATTTTTATTATTCCCATTATACCCTTCCCGAGAATGTGGGTGCCTAAATGCACGTCCCTACGCCTAATATGTTTGCTAGGTGTACAGATATGATAGTTCAACTAGGGTGCAACATAAATCAAATTATTACCAAAAAATAGAATATTCTATTTAAATATGGCATATAAAATCTTTATGGCAAGAAATTCACATACAGTAAGATTGTTTAAAATCTCTCAAATATCGCATGTATTGCAAATAAGGCAAGAGCCTATATGGCATGCTCTAATATGCTATCTTCTAAGCATGGCAATACCTAATATGGTAGTGAGTATTTTAACATGGCAATGAGCATCCAAACAGACAGATATGATCTTGAGCAATCCAAACATGGCAGTGTGATCATTCTAGTCATGGCAATAAGCATCTAAACATGGCAACGAGCATCCAAACATGGCAATGACCATCCAAACATGGCAGTGAGCATCCAAACATAGCATTGAGCATCCAAACATGGCAATGAGCAGATGAGAGCATTAATCAAGCATCGATCATCAACAATGTGATCAAGATCATATTTGATCAATTATTCAAACTTGATGTAATCGATCATCAACAATTTGATCAAGGTCATCTTTGATCGATGGTTTAGATTCACTTAAAACATTCATGAGGTCAATCCGACCATTCATATCACTCTAAATAAAGATCCAATGGCTTAGATAGCTTAAAAAACCTATGATCAAGATCCAACAGTTAAAAAACACTCAAAACACATATGATCAAGATCCAGCGGTTAAAATCACTCAAAGTCACAATGTAACCATTCAGATTCATTTAAAATCAGTCACAAAGATAATCCAACAGTTCAGATTGCTTAAAATGATAATTTAACCATTAATATTCATTCAAATCACTCATAATGACCATCTAGCAGTTTAGATTTAGAATCAACATCCAATGGTCCATATTCATCATCATATGATCAAAATAAAATTATCATCCTTGGATCAAATTTAACACCATAAAAATCCAAAATCAGTGGTATGATCTTCATCTCATAAAGCCAGATCAATCTCATACAATTTAGATCATGTGGTTGGATCAACCATATTAAATTTCAAGCATCGGATCAATTTTCATCGCATAAAATTCATTCATGATCAAGTGGTCTATAATTTTATCACATCAATTTCATGATCATGAGACAGAATAATCGCATAAAAATTCATGATCATATGATAACATTAAATCATAAAAAATTCATGATCATGGGATCAGGGGTTGTAGGGTGATCAAATGGTAATTGGCTGTAGTTTGTGTGAGAGACTAGTTGCAAGGTTGATGGAGGGTAAGTAGTGTAGTGCAGGTATGATAGAGTGTGGCAGCACTCTTTTCGGGTTTGTAAATGGCGATGGTTCAACAAGGTGCTGGGTTTAGGATAGGGTTGAAGTAAGTGGCGGGTGGCATGGTGGTGAGACTCTAATTTTGCATGTGATAGGATATGGTCCATGCTGAGGTGTTGATTGAAAGGAGTTAGTGGACCTAAAAAAAATGCTGTTGCAAGGTGATAAGTGTCATGAGGTTATCATCCATGAGGGTTTGGAGCATACAGGTGTTGAGATGGGAGGTTCAGAGTGGTGATGGCAATGGAGTTGATGCAGGTCCGATGAAGGAGAAGGTCGATGGGGGTGATATGGCCAGGTTGGAGTGAGATAAAGTGGATAAATTAGAGGGTAAATAGGTGGCGAACTGGGGGTTACAGCAGGTTTGAATCATCATGTTCAGATCATTGGTAGGAGGGAGTTGCAGTGAGGGCTGGGATATTGATGGTTGCAGGTTTTCGGTTGATGATGGTTGCATGGATCGCAGGCTGAGTCGGTGGGAATGAAGGTGTTGCAACGACAAAATAAGCACAAACAGATGTGCGATATGGGTTACCTCAGGCAACCTTCCTCTCCTCCTCCTTCTTCTTCTTCCTCTCCTTCTTCTTCTTCTTCTTCTTCTTCTTCATCATCTTCTGTTCTCTTTTCTGGTCCGCCTCTCTCCTTATCTTCTCGGCTCTTCTCTTTTCTATTCTTTTTCTCCACCCACTGAACTCTCTCCTCTTCTCGATCTCCCTTTCTTTTTCCTCGGTTTTCTGCCTTTTATTCTTTTTTAAATTCTTCCTCTTCACTCTCACTGCCACCTCTCCCTCCTTTCTGTTTTTTTTCTTTTTTTATCTTTTTTCTCCACCGCCCTCTCCTCTTCTCGATCTCCTCCCTTTTGGTTTTCTCTTTTTTTCCCTTTTCATTCTCCTCTTCTCAATCTTCTCGATTCTCTTTCCTCTTTTCAATTCTTTCCTTTTTTTTTTGTTTTTTTTCCTTTTTTTTTCACCGCTCTCCCTCTTTCCCTTTCTCGATTCTCTCTTCTTCCCTTCCTTTCCCTTTTCGGCCTCTCTCTCTCCTTATCTTCTCGGCTCTTCTCTTTTTTTAAGAAAAAAGAATCCCTCTCCCTTCTTCTTCTGGATCTCTCTCGATCCCCTTCCTTTTCTATATATATATATTTTTTTTCTTTTATTGATCTCACAATCGATCTCTCAATCTTTTCTTTTCCTTCTTCAGCTTCTTTCCTCTTCTCGATCTCCTCGGCTTTTTCTATTTTTTATTTCCCCCTTTTTTTTCCGGTCCTCTCTCTTTGGATCCTTTGTTTTCTATATATAAAACATATAAGAAATTACATAATATATTAATATATTAATATATATAATATAATATATATATGAGACATATGTATATATTATATGATATATTATAATATATTATACATTATATAATAATATATAAAAGAAATACATGCATATGTGCCACCATGAATCGGTCTGGATTGACAAGGATTGACTGGGTTGGGACAAGACTGGCTTGGGTTGAGCTGAGTTGACTAAATTGACTGAAATTAATTGGGTTGGGCCAAGATTGGCTTTGGTTGAGCTGAGTTGACTGGAATTAACTGGGTTTTCTCTCTCTATTATTTCATGGGCCATTTCCACTATCATTCCGCACAGAATTTTTCGATAGCCCTTATTCCAAATTTTCTACGTTCACTTTGTAGAACACTAAAAATGAGGAATAATAGAACTTGAATCATCACATTTGAAAATAAAATGATCAACCTATGAATTTCTAAAGTTTAAGCAAACCAATTATCGATAATTTGGCTGACCATTCCGCATGGGATCCTTTGGATACTCTGGTTTGAAGTTCAGCCAATAGAATTAAAAGAAATAAAATATTTTTAAGTTTTTCCGTGCACCTGCTCTACACCTAAGCACCGCAGTCGCTGACACATCAACCCCCTATTGAGTTAATTGGTCTGCTCTGGTGTCACACCCCAATTCCGCACTATTCAGAACGGTGTGATGAACCGCTAATAAATCAACGGTTCAACCAGGATCTCAAATAGGCTGTGTCCATTAGCTTAAACCATACACATCCACAACCATAATCAGAATAAATACATAATAGCGGAAGTCTTAATATTAAATGAATTGAGAATCTAAATGTGATAATCATAAATAAAATATCTAATTATATTGTATCAACCGAGACATAAGTAAATAAAATATCAAATTACATTTCCTTAATGGTTCAAATAAAAATCTAATCGAAAATGCATGAGTTGCACTCGCATGAGGAGTCATGCGTCTCCACTATATCTTCAGCCTCCATTGCAGTCATGTGCCCGTACACAGAAGCATTCATATAATCATCCACAGTGGTACCTGCATCATCAACTAAAAATATTCGAATTTGAAAAGGGTGAGCACACATCACGGCTTAGAGAGCAACAAAACAATGCAACAAACATATGCATGCATTCAATTCATATCTGTGGTCTGGTATATAAGTTTGCAATGTGCTATAGAAAGGTTTGGTGGTCAATGCACCTCTATACACGAGTGTGTGGAACCGCTCAATGGATCAAACACCATAGCCGCCCCCACATGCACCCACCATGGGATAGAGATAGAGCTAAAGTGCTTAGGACCGCACCGCATCATACTTCCCCTGATGCTCTATCCATACCAACACGTAAACCCCTATTGGCAAGGGCTTGCAAACTGGGCTCGCAACTAATCAATCCTAATGTCAAATAGTGTATCCAAGGCCTCATCCTAGCATCCCTCAATACGTCCATAGAGATAGAGCTAAGGCCCCCCGGCAGAGTCGAAAACTACACGGTCCGAGACCACCTCCCCTGATGCCCTACGACGTAATAGTTCTGCTAAGGTAATGGTGATACGACGATGTTAGTGGACAAGACTTGAGTAGAGATAGGGCTAAAGTGCTTAGGACCGCACCGCATCACACTTCCCCTGATGCCCCACTCGCATCAAGTACACTAACTACACACAAACATTCACATGCCTATTCCTAGCATCATCATCATCATCATGTTGTAAATAAACTGAATTAAATATGCATGAACAGTAATAACAGGAATAGTAGATGACATGTGATATGCACATTACAATCATACAATCAGAGAATCATACATAGGATTGGACTCAATAAATGAAAATAGTTTATTATTAGCCAATTAGTTTAGGTCTTGTTCTCTCACCTTTGCTTGAGTATAAATCCTCTTTCAAGCTTTAAGAATCACCTTTATATCAATAGAAAAACCTAACAAGTCGATAGATTTTAATTAGAATTCATTCTGATAGTTTTAAGCTTGCTGTAAAGCTAGGGTCGCAGGATAGGTCGCAGGTTGGGTCGCAGGTTTCTGCGACCCCAGGGTATAGGGTCGATGCTAGGGTCGGTTGTCCTATCGACCCTAGGTGTGACCGCAGCTTCCCTGGACTTCTCGGGAGCTAGGGGTCGATCCTGTGGTCTGGTATGGTCGATTCCCAATTGACCCTACATGCGACCATACGTGGTTTGAGTCGACCTTTTCATTCTACAGTCTAACCTTTCATGTTTGGGTCCTTTGGCTTACTTCCACAGTCCATTTTATGCTTGTTCAATGGCTTAAAACTTCAGGTTACTTCCTTACTTTGTCTACCATGATTTCCTCCATGGATTTCATTGAAATCTTCCCATAGATGGATGATTTGGGTTTCTCCTAGATCATACCCTCTTCATGAACTATTCTAAGGTCTTAAACAATTCATGGAAAGCATATCCATACCTTAGGTTTGCTGAGATTCAGAGGTTTCTCTTAATTTCTTCCCTTTAGTCTTCTTCTCCAATTCTCCTTCTCTTCTCCTTCTCTTCTCTTTCAATTAGGGTTTCAAAAGGAGTGAAAGTGGCTAAGGGACGTCCTATTTATAGAGAAAAACCACTCAAAATAAGTCCCATTGAAATTAGGAAAGAATACCCTTGAAATTAGGAAAGTTTCCTATTTACGGTTTCTGTCGGTGATCCTAGGGTCGATGCTAGGGTCGCAGATCCCGTCGACCCTAGGGTTTCAGTTGTCCGAACCTAGGACTAAAAGTCATGGGTCTGACTTCCTGATGAGGTGGGATCGACCCTACCTATTTAGGTATGCGACCCTACCCCCTATTTTACTATTTTTGGGTCAGTTTCATACCTGGTCTTGCTATTTTCTTCACGCACTTGGTCCATTTGGTTCCACCATGATAGGTAGCCCTGGTACAAGGTGGTAAGACCGATTAGTTCGATACAGGTCTTACAACTCCCCCTGCTTATAAAAATTGCATCCTCAAAATTTGTACATACCTTCCTGTCGAATAGATGAGGGTATTGCTTTCGCATAGCATTCTCTTCTTCCCATGTGATTTCTTCTATATCTCTGCTTCTCGAAGTGACCTTAACATAATAGATATTACAGTTGCGTAGTCGTTGAACCTTTCGGCTGGTGATTTCAGTTGGTGCTACTTCAAATGTCAAATCATCAGTCAAATCAGATAGATCTACTGTCAAAACGTGTGTTTGGATCTCTAACATACTTCTTTAATAAGGAGATATGAAATACATCATGCACACTTGACATAGATGGTGGTAGTGCTAACTGGTAAGCCACTTTTCCATGTTTGGCTAGAATTTCATATGGCCCGACATATCTCGGACTTAGTTTCCCTTTCTGTCCGAACCGTTTCAAACCTCGCATAGGTGACACTTTGAGGAATACCTTATCACCTACAGCAAATTCAAGGTCTCGGCGTCTAGTATCTGCATATTGCTTCTGACGATTCTGAGCCGTTCTTACTCTTTCCTTGATAATATCGACTACTCGACATGTCTCTTCAACAAATTTTGGTCCAACAATGCTACGTTCTCCAATTTCATTCCAAAACAAAGGAGTTCGACACTTCCTACCATACAGTGCTTCATAGGGTGACATCTGTATAGTAGCCTGATAGCTATTGTTATAAGCAAACTCAATCAGTGGTAATTTTTCATCCCATGATCCTTTAAAATCAATTACACAGGCTCGGAGCATGTCTTCTAGAATCTGAATGGTAAGCTCCGATTGTCCGTCTGTCTGAGGATGGAATGCAGTACTGAACTTCAATGTTGTACCCATAGCCTTTTGCAATCCTTTCCAAAACTTTGAAGTAAATCGTAGATCTCTGTCAGACATAATGCTTTCAGGTACACTGTGTAACCTGACAATATTATCCACATACAACTTAGCTAACCTCTCCAATGTATACTGAGGTCGTATAGCTATAAATCGAGCCGTTTTAGTCAGGCGGTCTACAATCACCCAAACCGCATCAACTACTCGGGGAGTCAATGGTAACCCGGTGACGAAGTCCATAGTGATGCAGTCCTATTTCCATGCTAGTTCTGGTAACGGCTGTAACAGTCCTGCAGGTCTTTCTCGTTCAGCCTTCATCTTCTAACAGTTTAAGCATTGAGACACGAACTGTCACACCCCAATTCCGCACACTTCAGAATGGTGTGATGAACCGCTAGCAAACCAACGGTTCAACCAGGATCTCGAGTAGGCTATATCCATTTTATCTAAACCCCATACATCCACATTCATAATCAGAGTAAATATACAATAGTGGAAGTCTTATAATAAAATGAACTGGGAATCTACTATGATATTAATATGTAAATAGCAAATTATTCTATATCAACTGAGACATAAATAAATATCAAATACATGTCCTTAATAAATCCAAATAAAGAAAACTAGAGAAATATCTAATCGAATACATATGAGTTGTACTCGCAAGAGGAGTCATGTGTATCGACTTCCTCTTCCACTTCCATCGCCGCCACGTTCCCTTACACTGGAGCATTTACATAATCTTCAACAATCGTACCTGCATCATCAACTAAAAATATTCGACGTCGAAAGGGTGAGCACACATCATGGCTCAGTGAGCAAACAAAATAATGCAACAATACATATGCATGCAGTCAAATCATATCTTTGGTCTGGTTTATAATTTGCACTGTGCTATAGAAAGGATAGGTGGCTGCCGCACCTCTATACACAAGTGTGTGGATGCGCCCAATGAATACGGCACTGTCACCCACAGCACCCAGAATGGCACAATATATACCCCATGAAAATGACATGGCTGTACTGGTTGATACCATACCAATAAATAAACCCCTGCTGGCTAGGGTTGCAAACTGGGCTCACAACTAACCAATCCTAATGCCAAACAGTGTATCTAAGGCCTCACCCCAGCATCCCTCAGAACATCCATAGAGATAGAGCTAAGGCCACCCGGTAGAGTTAGAGACTACAAGGACCGAGACCACCTCCCCTGATGCTCTACGACATAATAGTTCTGCTAAGGTAATGACGATACGACCACATCAGTGGACATGACTTGAGTAGACCATTGCACAATATACACCCCATGAAGAACGGTCATGGCTGTGTCGGTTGATACCATCCCTACCCGCACCATATACACTGGCCAAACACAAACATTCACATGCCTATTCCTATCATCATCACCATCATCATGTTATAAACAATAAAGTAAATATGCATGAACAATTAATAGAAATATTTGATGACATGTTGAATGCACATATAAGCATACACACATGGAATCAATATGGCATTTGACTCAAGAAATAAAATAGTTTATTATTAACCAGTTAGTTTAGGTCTTGTTCCCTCACCTTAGCTTGTTAATAGATCATCTTCCAAGCTTTAGAATCACCTTTATAATGTTATTATATTGCTAGAAGACCTAACAAAGTCGATAGAATTTAATTAGAATTAATTCCAAATTTTAAAACCATGCCGTTAACTGGGGGTCGGAGGTAGGGTCGGAGTCATGATCGACCCCTGGTGCAACCCCCCCTATTCTGGACTTCTCGAACACAAGGGGTCGATGCTCAGGGTCTGGTAGGGTCGATTGGCCATCGACCCCCTGTGCGACCCCCTGTGGGTCTTGGTCAATTTTCTTCCTTTGTCCATTCTTCGTGTTTGGGGTCCTATGGCTTGCTCCTAAAGTCCATTCTACACACATTCTATGGTCTAAAACCATGAATCATTCACCTATATAGCTTTCATGAATTCCCCCATGGTTTTCCATGAAAACCTAACCATGGGTTGATGGTTTGGGACTCTCCGAGATCATACTCTCTTCATTACCTAACCTAAGGTCTGTAGAAACTCATGGAATTAGTATCCATACCTGAGAAGAATACTCCTTCTCTGCAACTCTTCTCCATTTTGCTTTCTTCTCTTCCTTGCTTCTCTTCTTCTTCTCTTCCTTCTCTTCTCTATCTCTCAATTCAAGTAGGGTTGTAAAATGAGTAAAAGAGGCTTAGGGACGTCCTATTTATAGAGTAGAAACTCCTAAAATAAGTCCCATTGAGATTTGGAAAGAGTCCAATCGAAATGAGGAAACTTTCCTAATTTCAATTTTTGGCGGCAACTGGGGGTCGATGAGGGGGTCGATGATCCCGTCGACCCCTAAATACTAAAGTGTCTGACCCCCTCTGTAAAACAGGGGTTCTGACTTTCTGTCTTGGGGGTCCGACCCTCCCTTGCTGGGTATGTGACCCTCCCCTTAATTTAAGTGCTTTTGGGTCGATTTGATACCTGGGATCACGATCTCCTTCACGCCCTTGGTCCATTTGGCTTGACCATGATGGGTAAACCTGATTCAAGGTGGTAAGACCGGGTTAGTTTGATATGGGTCTTACACGAACTTAGCTACATCTGCTTTCATTCCTCTCCACCAATATAATTTCTTTAGATCATGATACATTTTTGTACTTCCAGGATGTATCGAATAGGCGGTGGTATGGGCCTCCTTCATTAGTCGGTGTCTAATGTCCAAACTTTTTGTTTCAGGTATGCATATTCTTCCTTTGTATTTCAGTACATTTTCATCATCTAAGGTGAACTTAGGAATAGTCCTACCTTTTTCGATGTCTTCTTGTACCGTTCTTAGATAAGGGTCTGATTTAATAGCTGTTTTCACTTCATCAAGTATATCAGGTACAATCTTCAATGTGGCGAACATATTCAAAAACCGATGGATAAACCCTTGGTTGGTTGATTCACCTGGTGCATCTATCACAAACTGCTCATTACCATAATTGAATACTTTTCCGGTGGTACACATTGCAGCAATTGTGCTAACCTCCCCTTGAGATGTTATCATTGCCTTTCTACTAAGCGCATCAGCAACCACATTAGCTTTTCCCAGATGATACTAGATATCACAATCATAGTCTTTCAATAGTTCTAGCCATCTTTTTTGTCTCATATTCAACTCCTTCTGATTAAAGAGATAAGTAAGACTCTTATGATCTGATTTAATCTGAAATTTCTCTCCGTACAAGTAATGTCTCCATATCTTGACAGCATGTACAACTACCACTAATTCCAAATCATGAGTGGGATAGTTCTTCTCATGTATCTTCAATTATCTTGAGGCATAAGCAATTAATTGTTCTCCTTGCATAAGTACACATCCTAATCCCAATCCTGACGCATCAGTGTACAAAATAAATGGTTGTCCTGGAATCAGAATGGTCAAGATTAGAGCAGATATCAATCTAGCCTTCAATGTTTGGAAACTATTCTCACATTTCTCAGTCCAAACAAAATTTTCGCCCTTCTTAGTCAAACTGGTGAGAGGTACGGAAATTCGGGAATAGTCTTCCACAAATCGTCGATAATACCCAGCTAGACCTAAGAAACTTTTAATTTCTGCAACGCTCTTCGGTGATTCCCACTTCACAATAGCTTCGATCTTGCCGCAGAGCGGCGTTTAGATCCTTAATGTGAGTTTCCTTGTCCTTGGAGTAGACCAATATATCATCGATAAATACAATGACCGACGTGTCCAACATATCATGGAATACCCGATTCATAAGTTCCATAAAAGTTGTTGGTGCGTTCGTCAATCCAAAAGACATGACCATAAATTCATAATGTCCATATCTAGTCCTAAATGTTGTCTTGGGAATATCACCATCCTCAATCTTTAACTGATGGTATCTGGACCGAAGATCGATCTTGGAGAACACCTTGGCACCTTGCAACTGATCGAACAGGTCATTGATCCAAGGCTATGGGTACCGATTCTTGATTGTCAGCTTATTCAGTTCCCAGTAATCTATACACAGTCGAACACTACCGTCCTTCTTCTTTATGAATAATACTGGCGCTCCCCATGGTGATATGCTAGGTCTAATGTAACCCTTGTCCAGTAGTTCTTGTAGTTGTACTTTTAATTCCTTTAATTCAGTAGGAGCCATTCAATAAGGTGCTTTAGATACTGGTGCGGCTCCGGGTATCAAATCTATAACAAATTCTGTAGCTCGGTCAGGTGGTAGTGTAAGCACCCCATTTTTGCCATCCCCAGCCAAACAGAACTTTATTGGTGTAAGAGAGCGGAGGGGGATGAAAATTTGGAAAGTACAGGGGAGGCGAGTGAAACTCTCTCAAACCAATAGTCGATCAATTCCTTTGTGCTCTTTATGGTGTTCTGGGCTGAGCCAGAGTGTCCCCAATATACAAGAATCTTGGTGGGCATATCCAGAAGGGTTGCGGGTCAATTCAAGGTTTGGATGCTAAATGGTGATTTCTAAGCTGATGTTGGCGGGCCCTACAGCAAGGTCATGAAAATACCTTCGAAATGATACTAGAATCACTCAATTCCAATATCAAACGAAGAAGATGTCACGATTTTAGTCAGAGTGAAATTGGCTTATTAAATCCAAGGGCTTTTCTATAAATTATCATAAATTAAGGATTTATTGGGAGAATTATCATGATTAAAATCGATCAGACTTCATTCGACCATATCTTGATCGTCCGACATCCAAATCCGACGATTCAAGCGCCACTGTGCTCCATTGTCTGTCCTCTTCAAAATGGACGTAAAGAATTTTGGGCAGAAGCCGCCAGCGAGTCCCATGCAAAGTTGCTGGTAGGATTATCGTCGAAACTCCAATTCTTCATATCTTGATCATCCGAAGTCCGAATCAGGCGATTCAAGCGCCACTGTGCTCCATTGTCCGTCCTCTTCAAAGTGGACGTAAAGAATTTTGGGCAGAAGTCGTCTGCGGGTCCCATGCAAAGTTGCTGGCCGAATTATCGTCAAAGCTTCAATTCTTCATATTTTGTTCATCTGACATCCAAATCCGACGATTCAAGCACCAGTGTGCTCCTTTGTCCGTCCTCTTCAAAGTAGACGTGGAAAATCTGAGACAGAGGCCGTCGAAATTTTTTACACGGAATTGCAAGCTGAGAGGATCCATAATAGAGAGAGAAATCGATCCAGTCCATTCTTACTCAGCCCAACCCAGCTCAAGCCCAATTTAGTCCAATCCCGTCGAACTCAACCAGTCCAACCTGACCCAACCCAAACCGGCCCAGATCGAGTCGGGTCGGCCCATGTGTATGCACTTTATGTATGTATATACATTTATATATTATATAATATATATTTTATATGTTATATTATATAGATTTTTATATATTATATTATTATATTATATTATATTATATATATATATATATTCGGCCATGAATCCGAATAAAAGGAAGAACCCGATAAGGGAGAGGGAGAGAGAGAGAGGAAGAGAGAGAGGGAATGGGAAGAGAGAGAGGGAGAAAGAGAGAGAGAACAGAAGGAAAGAGAGGGAGGGAAAGATGGAGGTGCTGCCACCTCCACCTTCCCCATACCCTTTTCCCCCAAAGAACTGCCACCTCCTCCTTCTCCATGCCCCTCCCTCACCGCCACCCACTCTCCTTGAGCCCCACTACGGTACCCACTCCACCAGCCCCTCTCCTTTGATCGACACATCACCGCCACCTCCTCCTTCTCCATGCCCCTCACTCACCGCCACCCATTCTCCTTGAGCCCAACCCCGGCCATACCACCTCATCAACACATCACCTACCAACTCCCCTCAAAACCCTCACCAGCCATGCCACTTCTGGCTCCCACCTAATCCGGCTCCAACAGTAGCCATTGCTGTTGGGGGCATCTTCTCCTATAAAGAACCCCAGACCACCAAACCAAAGAAAGAAAAAGAGGAGGGGGTGGATGAGGGGGAGTTAGGCCCAAGAAGAAAAAAAAAGGCAAGGAAAAAAGAAGAGGAGAGAGAGTGGAAACTGAAAAAAGAGGGAGTTTGGAATCGAAAGTGGAGGAAAGAGGGAGCAGCTCTGCTGCTGCTCCAAAGAAAAAAAAAGAGGAAGCAAAAGGAGAAGAAGGCAGCGGCACTGCCACCGTTTCCGTGGAGGAAAAAGGGAGCAGCAGCTCTGCTGCTAGCTACTGGTCCATGGAGTGAAAAAAAACAAAGAAAAAAAAAGAGAAAAAAAATAGGGAATTGAACCACTGTGGAGGCTGTTCACGATGACCATCGTCGACGATCCGACGACCCACACGACATCCTGCGACCGACTATGCTTCATCACACCTACCATTCGGGACAATATCTGTAAGACCCGCACTCCGTAAACCCGGTCTAAACCTTGGTTTTGTGTCGTGACAGGTCTTCCGATCATTATCGGGCAAGACGGGACAAGCGGATGACAAGCAGGTATGAAATCGGACCAAAGATGACCAAATAGTCATCATTTTATGTTGACCGGTCGATGGTACCGGTCTTGGTACCGGTCGACCGGTATGGCTTGCGCAGCTAAGTGCGGGGATCTAGAAATTGGTCTCTGCGGGTCCCATTTTCCTGATTTCGAATCCTAGAAGTTTCCTAATTCTAGTAGGGTTACTAAACCCTATTTTTAGCCTATAAATACACCCTTAAGCCTCCTCAAATCCTTTCCATTGTCTCTCGCAAACCCTAGAGAAAAGAAAGAGGTTGGAAAGGAGAAGGAGCTAGGTAGAAGAAGAAGGTGCCGCCGTTACCGTTCGACGAAGCTCACGCTACGCCAGTCAACGGTAAGTGTTTTAACTATTCTTCTTATCCTATGTTAGTTGTGTGGGTGGATCAATACCATGCAAAGTAGGTATTAATATAAAACCCTAAATTGGCCAATAAACCCTAAGTTGCCGTCAAACCCTAGATTCGAGTTTTGAGATGATATTCATCGAAACGAGACTTGAATGAGTTGGGGATAACTCTAACTCCAAGTTTGGACTTAGAATGGATAGGAGAAACCTTGGAAATCCATGGAGGATGATCGACAGCAGTCGAAAACCCATGTATGGTCTTCCGGAGACAAACCGGTCGACTATACCGGTTGCACATAGTGCGACCGGTATGTTGCCACCGGTATCCCGCGGGAGGCTGGTCTGTGGGGACCGGCTGACCATACCAGTCGCCAGTCTTCCCCACAGAGCTACGACCGGTAAGTTGCCACCGGTCAGCTCTGTGAGGGTATTTTGTAACCATGTTGGTTTCCGACCAACAAGAAACCCTAATCAATATATTCTAATGAAACCCAAATAATCTTGTAGGACTTTGTGACTTATCGTTAGGATCTTGCGACGTGGAGCAAGTTATCGAACGAGCGTCAGGTAAGGGAATCTGACCTAAACCTAATAATTAATGGACAGTAAACTTTTGTTAATAACCTGAATATATATATGATGTGTTGTTTGTGCATATTCACATGTCATCCTTTACTTTCAGTTATTATTATTGTTCATGCATTTAGTTACGAGCCCGGTTTGCGAGCCTTGGCCGATGGGGGCTTAGTTGTGGGTAGGATGGGTAGAGTATCAGGGGAGATACGTGGGTATCTTAGCTCTATTTCTATTCCATGATGGGTGCATGTGAGCCAATGGGGGTGTGATCCATGAGGTGTCACACACTCGTGTATAAAGGTGCGGGGGCCACCAAACCTTTCTATAGCACATTGCAAACTTAAAACCAGACCACAGCATAAAATTGATTGTTACTCATGCATAATATGGTGAAACTGTCTGATTGTCTTACTGAGCTATGTTGTGAGCTCACCCTTGTGTACACATTGTTTTAGATGTTGATGCAGGTTACACTGTTGACGACTATGTGAACGCTCCGGCGTATGGTGACGTTGCTGCTTTGAGTGTACAGGCAGGAGCGGACGAGCATGACGCTTCATGCGAGTGCCCTTTCTGCGTGTACCTTTGATCGGATTTTATTTATTCCTTTCATTTATTTTCGGTTAGATTAAATGGATGTATGGATATTTATTTTATGTTTGAATTTGAATAATTGGATACTTATATAATTTATCAATAGATACTCAGTTCATTCTATTTTAAGTCTTCCGCTGTATATTTATATTCTGGTTGTGGTTATGTGTAATGGTTTGTATGAGCGGACACGGCCTATTCGAGATCCTGGTGTGAACCGTTGGTTCAATGACGGTTCACTCACACCATTCTGGTTGGATCAGAATTGGGGTGTGACAACTTGGTATCAGAGCTCTCGGGCTCTGTCCAACAAACCATAGTGCACTTAACTAAGTCGATGAACTGAGTTAGGAAATACTAAAAAATTTAATACAAACACACCATAAGCATTGTTTGATACCTGAGACTGATTAAGAAAGAGAATAATGTACTATTCTAAATATGAAACTTAACATGTGCACACACACTAGTTAGGTGAAACATGAAAATCTTCCATTAAACAAGAAAATTGTAGCAAATGAAATAGTGCTACAGGGTACAGTCCACAAACCGGACAGTTACCCTGTTATATAAACAGTCATATGCAATAGAGAAGAAAATAAAGAGGGACAATCATGGGGTGGGGTCCTGGGAGGAATATGGTCTGCTATATCATAGTCTCGCTCGTAAGCAACCCTGAGCCAGTGCACCTGATCCTGTGTGACCCTGAGACTGCGAGCAAACTGCACCAAGTCACGGCTCATCTCGCACTGAGTGTCCCTGATCTCAGTGAACATACTCAACACTGGGTCTGGGGAAGAATGAGTCAGGCCAGGATGCGCCTAGAGGAAGAGCAGGTTGAACGAGACCATGTTAGAGAGCCAAGTCCGGAAGTGGAGGAAGAACAGGTTCCAGAAGTACCAACAAATTTACCTGGGCCGCCTCATAGGGATTCAGAGACCATTGTTACAAACCTGGTCTATCAGATGCAAGCTCAACAGAAGGAGTTCCTGAGCGAGGTACTGAAGATGCTCAGGCCAACAGGTTCTATTCCCACGGGAGGTACGTCTGAGTCTGGAGAGAGAAATACTTCACAACCGATGCAGGGTAGCCCAAGACAGATGGGCCAAGCACAGAATGTACCACCACCGCATCAGTTTCTGTCGCCTTCTGCTTACCCGGGAGCTTATCCGTACCCACCACCATGGTACAGAGCAGACACGCAGGGACAGCACGATCTGAGTAGGGCGGTGGATAGATTCCTGAAGTTGAAGCCTTCATCATTCACTGGTAGAACAGGGAAGCCGTTGTGGCCAGCACAGTGGGTTGCAGAGATGGAGAATAATTTCTGTCTGATGACATGTACAGAGGAGGAAAAAGTTTTATTTGCTACTCACATGCTGAAAGAAGACGCAAATGCTTGGTGGAATTCTACACGGGCATATCTGGAGACTAAGTATACACTGGTGGGTTGGGAAGTGTTTAAAGCTGCCTTCTTCGATAAATATTTTCCGAAGAGTTTCAGGGATTAAATGGAGAAGGAGTTCCTCAACCTACAGCAATCTCAGTCGACCGTGGATGCTTATCAGCAGAGGTATGAAGAACTATTCTTCTTCGCACCGGCAAGTATGCAAGAGGAAGAGACCAAGACACGTAGGTTCACTATGGGACTACGTAGAAGCATCAGAGAGCACATATTGGGTTTGGACAAGAAGATCTACAATGAGGCTGTGCAGGTTGCGAGGGTGATAGAGTCCAGTCAGAGGGACAACTTCTTTGCTCAGAACAGGGGAGTGAAGAGACCTGCTAGTGAGAGTTCGGGTGGCGGTAACAATAGACCCTTCCTCCCATATAGGGCTCAGACCGCTACAGTACCCGCGAGGAACAACATGGCACCCCCTGTGCCACAGAACGCCGGATACAACCCAAATATAAAGTGTTTCAACTGCCAGCAAGTGGGTCATATTGCAAGGACCTGCACTCTACCGAAAAAGCAACCTCCTCAGCAAGGAAAAGTTTATGCGGTCACCACTGAAGAGGCAGCCGCATCACCGGATGTGGTCACTGGTATGACTTTATCCCTTACTATTTGGCTTACTATTTTTCATTGTGTGTATGCGCATATAGAACTAAGGGATAATAAAAATTCCAGGAATTGTAAATGTAGCTGGTATACCTGCCAGAGTACTATTTGACTCTGGGGCCACACACTCCTTTGTTTCGATTTCTTTTAGGAAGCGAATGGAGTTACCAATCAAGCACCTGAACCCAAGCTTGATAGTTCGCTCTCCACTAGGAGTCGAAGTGGCTTTGACCGAATATTATGGACCATGTACTGTATGTATTGAGGGCCGAGACTTAGAAGCAAGCCTAGTAATACTCGAGATGGCAGACTTTGATGTCATCCTGGGAATGGATTGGCTAGGCCGTCATTCAGCCGTCCTATTATGTGGTGAAAGGAAGCTTGTGCTTACTGACAAGGAGGGAAGGGAGTATAGCTTCATGGGGATCAAGCTATCTAGGAAGCGGAAGCTGATTCTCTCCGCCCTAAAAGCTAAGAGATGCTTGGAGAAAGGGGGAGTGGGGTATCTAGTATCTGTAGTCGACATCACTGCCGAGGTGCCAAAGATGGAAGATCTAGAGGTGGTACGATAGTTTCCAGATGTATTTCCAGAAGATCTCCCAGGTTTACCACCAGACAGGGCTACAGAATTTGTGATAGACCTTATGCCAGGTTCGACGCCGGTGTCTAAAGCACCATACAGAATAGCCCCGACCGAGTTAAAGGAGTTGAAGACCCAGTTACAAGAATTGTTGGATAAGGGTTTCATACGACCTAGCATATCGCCTTGGGGAGCACCTATTTTATTTGTTAAGAAGGACGGAAGTGTAAGGCTATGCATTGATTACCGTGAGCTGAACAAGTTGACGATCAAGAATCGGTATCCTTTGCCTAGGATCGATGATTTGTTGACCAGTTACAGGGTGCAAAGGTTTTCTCGAAGATTGATCTCCGATCGGGGTATCACCAACTGAAGATCAAGGCCGGAGATATTCCGAAGACTGCTTTCAGAACGAGGTACGGGCATTATGAGTTTCTAGTTATGTCTTTCGGGTTGACCAATGCTCCAGCGTCGTTTATGGAACTGATGAACCGAGTGTTTCATGATATGTTGGACACTTCGGTCATCGTATTCATCGATGACATATTGATCTACTCTAAGGACATGGAGACTCATACATCGCACTTGAGGGCAGTCCTACAACGGCTGAGATAGGAGAAGCTTTATGCTACGTTCAAGAAGTGTGAGTTTTGGCTGAAGGAAGTGGCTTTCTTGGGCCATGTTGTATCTGAAGACGATATCAAGGTTGATCCAAGCAAGATAGCTGCTATAATAGGATGGGAAGCACCAAAATCTGTTGCGGAAATTCGTAGTTTTCTTGGGTTGGCTGGTTATTATAGAAGATTCGTGGAAGATTACTCCAGGATCGTTGTTCCACTCACCAGATTGACCAAGAAGGGAGAGAAATTCATATGGACAGATGAATGCGAGAAGTGTTTTCAGACTTTGAAGTCAAGACTAGTCTCTGCACCTATCTTGACCATCCCAGAACCAAGCGTACCGTTTACTTTATATACGGATGCTTCAGGGTTGGGTATTGGGTGTGTATTGATGCAAGGGGTACAGGTGATTGCTTACGCATCAAGATAGTTAAAGGAGCATGATAAGAACTATCCTACGCATGATTTGGAGCTAGCAGCGGTTATACATGCAATCAAGACTTGGAGACACTACTTGTACGGTGAGAAGTTTGAGATTAAGTCAGATCACAAGAGCTTAACCTACCTTTTCACTCAGAAGGATCTGAATATGAGACAGAAGAGATGGCTGGAATTGTTAAAAGATTATAACTGTGACATCCAGTACCATCCGGGTAAAGCAAATGTTGTGGCTGACGCCATAAGCAGAAAGTGGGCATCGAAACCCGAGGCTGGACCAAGTACAAATGTTGCGTTATGTGCCGTAGCTTTAAGTTCAATCGAAGGTGATGAAGAGTATATTATAAAGACTGCAGAAGATCAGTTGAGCAAGGCTTAATTCATAAGTTCACCATGATGTTCGCAGCTTTGAAGATCTCACCGGATCTAGTTGATGAAGTCAAGGTGGCAATCCTACATGATCCATATCTCAAGACAGTGCAAGAAGACTTAGAGAAGGGTGCGAGCAATCCTGACTTTACCTTGGATTCAGACAGGGTACTCAGGTATCATGGACGTTTATGTATACCAGAGAGTGAAAACTGCGATATCAGAGACCGAGTTATGACTGAAGCTCATTACACTCCATATTCGGTACATCCAGGAAGTACCAAAATGTACCATGATTTAAGAAGACTATATTGGTGGAGGGGTATGAAAGCAGATATAGCTCGTTTCATGTTCCAGTGTCTGAATTGTCAACAAGTTAAAGCGGAAAGGCAGAGACCCGCAGGTTTGCTACAGCCATTACTAGAACCTGCATGGAAGTGGGATTGCATTACCATGGATTTTGTTACTGGCCTACCTTTAACACCAAGGTCAGTGGATGCAGTTTGGGTTATAGTAGATCGACTCACCAAGACAGCTCGATTTATTGCGGTCAGACCTCAGTATACCATGGAGAAACTGGCCAAGTTATATGTGGATAATATAGTCAGACTTCATGGAGTTCCAGAGAGTATAGTCTCTGACAGAGATCCCCGTTTTTACATCAAAGTTCTGGAAAGCATTACAGAAAGCTATGGGAACCAAGTTGAAGTTCAGCACAACTTTTCACCCTCAGACGGACGGACAGTCAGAACGAACTATTCAAATATTGGAAGATATGCTCCGAGCTTGTGCAATAGATTTCAAAGGAGCTTGGGATGAGAAGCTATCACTTATCGAGTTTGCTTATAACAACAATTATCAGACTACAATTCAGATGGCCCCATATGAAGCACTCTATGGGAAGAAGTGTCGTACACCTCTGTTATGGAACGAAGTGGGGGAAAGAAGAATTGTAGGACCGGAGTTTGTTGAAGAAACTTGTCGAGTGATTGATCAAATCAAGGAGAGAGTAAATACAGCTCAAGTTCGACAGAAGCACTATGCGGATAATCGACGTCGAGATCTGGAGTTTGCAGTGGGTGACAAAGTGTTTTTGAAGGTGTCACCGGTGCGAGGCCTGAAACGGTTTGGTAAGAAGGGGAAGCTTTGCCCCAGGCATGTGGGACCATATGAGATATTGACCCGACGTGGTAATGTAGCATATCAATTGGCTCAACCACCATCTATGTCCAGTGTTCATAATGTGTTCCACGTATCATTACTGAAGAAGTATGTCAGAGATCCATCGCACATCTTGACCGCTGATCCCCCAGACTTGACTGAAGACTTAACTTTCAAAGTGGTGCCTGTGATGCTCTCGAATCAAAAAGTTCAGCAACTTCGAACCAAGGATATCCATTATGTGAAGGTGCATTGGAGAAGCCAAAATGTTGAGGAAATTACTTGGGAAGAGGAGAGCGCGATGAGGAAGGAGTATCCTAACCTTTTCGACGATCAAGGTACGTTCAAATTTCGAGGCCAAAATTTCTTTTAAGGGTGGGGGAGTTGTAGAACCTACATGCAAATTTCGGGACGAAATTTCTTTTAAGGGTGGTGGAGTTGTAAGACCCGCATTCCGTAAACCCGGTCTAAACCTTGGTTTTGTGTCGTGACATGTCTTTCGATCATCACCGGGCCAGACGGGACAAGCGGATGACAAGCAGGTATGAAATTGGACCAAAGACGACCAAATAGTCATCATTTTATGTTGACCGGTCGATGGTACCGGTCTTGGTACCGGTCGACCGGTATGGCTTGCACAGCTAAGTGCGGGGGGGATCTGGAAATTGGTCTCTGCGGGTCCCATTTTCCTGATTTCGAATCCTAGAAGTTTCCTAATTCTAGTAGGGTTACTAAACCCTATTTTTAGCCTATAAATACACCCTTAAGCCTCCTTAAATCCTTTCCGTTGTCTCTCGCAAACCCTAGAGAAAAGAAAGAGGTTGGAAAGGAGAAGGAGCTAGGTAGAAGAAGAAGGTGCCGCCGTTACCGTTCGACGAAGCTCACGCAACGCCAGTCAACGGTAAGTGTTTTAACTATTCTTCTTATCCTATGTTAGTTGTGTGGGTGGATCAATACCATGCAAAGTAGGTATTGATCTAAAACCCTAAATTGGCCAATAAACCCTAAGTTGCCGTCAAACCCTAGATTCGAGTTTCGAGATGATATTCATCAAAACGAGACTTGAATGAGTTGGGGATAACTCTAACTCCAAGTTTGAACTTAGAATGGATAGGAGAAACCCTGGAAATCCATGGAGGATGATCGGCGGCAGTCGAAAACCCATGTATGGTCTTCCGGAGACATATCGGTCGACTATACCGGTTGCACATAGTGCAACTGGTATGTTGCCACCGGTATCCCTCGGGAGGCTGGTCTGTGGGGACCAACTGACCATACCGGTCGCCAGTCTTCCCCACAGAGCTGCGACCGGTATGTTGCCACCGATTAGCTCTGTGAGGGTATTTTGTAATCATGTTGGTTTCCGACCAACATGAAACCCTAATCAATATATTCTAATGAAACCCAAATAATCTTGTAGGACTTTGTAACTTATCGTTTGGATCTTGTGACGTGGAGCAAGTTATCGAACGAGCGTCAGGTAAGGGAATCTGACCTAAACCTAATAATTAATGGACAGTAAACTTTTGTTAATAACTTGAATATATATATGATGTGTTGTTTGTGCATATTCACATGTCATCCTTTACTTTCAGTTATTATTATTGTTCATGCATTGATAGGATGTGATTGTTAGGCATGTGATTGTTTTCGTTAGTGTGTGGAGTGGGGCATGGGCCTGGGATCGCTCTTCACACTAGCACCTTTTTGTAGTATTCTGTCTTAACATGCTTGGTACGGGTGGGGCATCAGGGGAAGGTCGTGGTACGGTGGTCTCCGATATTGATGTTGACCCGGCCATTGTTATGTGGCACTGTAGTCTCCGAGTCGACGCTGGCTTGTCCACGATGCTTTAGCTCTATCTCTATGCCGTAGGGAGTTATGTTGGGATAGGGTCTACCTGCGTATTGTTTCTATCCTAGTGGGTTAGTTGCGGATAGGGCATCAGGGGAGGTGTGGGAAATGTCTTAGCTCTATCTCTATGCTGTATACGGCTGTGTTGGGATAGAGCATACATTGATGACATATAGGATTGGTTAGTTGTGAGCCCAGTTTGCGAGCCCTGACCAGTAGGGGCTTAGGTAATGGTATGGGTAGAGTATCAGGGGAGGTACGTGGGTATCTTAGCTCTATCTCTATTCCCTGATGGGTGCATGTGGGCCAATGGGGGTGTGATCCATGAGGTGCCACACACTCGTGTATAGAGGTGCGGGGGCCACCAAACCTTTCTATAGCACATTGCAAACTTAAAACCAGACCACAGCATAAAATTGATTGTTACTCATGCATAATATGGTGAAACTGTCTGATTGTCTTACTGAGCTGTGTTGTGAGCTCACCCTTGTGTACACATTGTTTTAGATGTTGATGCTGGTTACACTGTTGACGACTATGTGAACGCTCCGGCGTATGGTGATGTTGCTGCTTTGAGTGTACAGGCAGGAGCGGACGAGCATGACGCTTCATGCGAGTGCCCTTTCTGCGTGTACCTTTGATCGGATTTTATTTATTCCTTTCATTTATTTTTGGTTGGATTAAATGGATGTATGGATATTTATTTTATGTTTGAATTTGAATAATTGGATACTTATATAATTTATCAATAGATACTCAGTTCATTCTATTTTAAGTCTTCCGCTGTATATTTATATTCAGATTGTGGTTATGTGTAATGGTTTGTATGAGCGGACACGGCCTATTCGAGATCCTGGTGTGAACCGTTGGTTCAATGGCGGTTCACTCACACCATTCTGGTAGGATCGAAATTGGGGTGCGACAATATCTAACCAGGTATGTCTATGCTTTTCTCTTTCTCTCTCAACAATATCTGTATATATATATTTTTTTTTTCTTCTAAGCTTCGGTTTTCTTATTGCATGTATTTGTGTTACCCTTTGTGTTTTATTTGCCAGTATGTTCATGCTATTGGTAGTCGATTTTCATGTAATCCTAAAATGTTATTTGGCTTTCCTTATAAGCTCCATTTCCAGACCATATGGATATTTTAATCTTGGTTATTAAACTCATCTCATGTGGTATGTTGTAACCGATCCGTGGTTCGGTCCTCCCCTTTCTGGTCATCAGTTTAAAGTCTTCATAAATGTGGTTTGATCTGTTTTCCTTGGTTGGGATGACTTATTGGAATCCCATCAAATGGATCAATTTGGTTTGCAAGCTATGTTGCTTTTGTCCTATAGGAAAATTTCATGCTATCACATGGGTTAATTTGGTGGTATTGTAAGCTATGTTGTTGTCCCATAAGATAGATTCACATCATATGGTTTAAATGAATCTGAATGGTTGGATTATGATCTTAAGCGATTTGAACCGTTGGATTGTCATCGTAAGTGATTTTGGTGAATCTAAACTGTTAAATCTTGATCATGAGTGTTTTTGATGAATCTGAATGGTTAGATTATGATCTTAAGTGATTTGAACAATTGGATTGTCATCGTAAGTGATTTTGGTGAATCTAAACCATTAAATCTTGATCATGAGTGTTTTTGATGAATCTGAATGGTTGGATTATGATCTTAAGCGATTTGAACCGTTGGATTGTCATCGTAAGTGATTTTGGTGAATCTAAACCATTAAATCTTGATCATGAGTGTTTTTGATGAATCTGAATGGTTGGATTATGATCTTAAGCGATTTGAACCGTTGGATTGTCATCGTAAGTGATTTTGGTAAATTTAAACCGTTAAATCTTGATAATGAGTGTTTTTGATGAATCTGAACGGCTGGATTATGATCTTGAGTTATTTAAACCGTTGGATTGTCATCGTAAGTGATTTTGTTGAATCTAAACCGTTAAATCTTGATCATGAGTATTTTTGATGAATCTGAACGGTTGGATTATGATCTTGAGTGATTTGAACCGTTGGATTTTCATCGTAGGAATTTTGAGTGATATAAACTGTTGAATCTAGATCATAATTGATTTAGACGGATCTGAACCACTGATTTCTTAGTCTGATCATGATTATATCTTGATGTGAGATCTGGGCCATTGATTTTGGTCGTTTTGATGAATCTGAGTGTTGATCATGGTTATCAATGTTTTGAAGAGATCTAACCGTTAGATTGAGGATCTAATATTGTCTACATTGTTATATTCGTGCATTTGCCATGTTCACATGCTTACACTGTCATATTGTGTATATTTGTCATGTTTAGAATACTTGCACTTTTAGCTTTGAGTACACTGTCATGTTTGATATGCTTGCTAATGCCATGATTGAATGATGTTTATGTCGGCAAGAACTTACTTTTCGCTAGACCCTAGTTGAACTGCCATGCATGTATACTGATAGAAGACATTCCTGGGTGTGGGGACGTGCATGTAGGCACCCACATTCATGGGAAAGGTAATAATGGAAAAATGATCAAAGTCTTAATCAAGAATCATGAAGCCTAGCCCAACAATTCCAAAATCAGAGTTGTAAGTTACAAGGGTAGTTTAGGACGATCCCTACCCCTCAATGCTTTTCCCCTACGGTGCAGAACCTAGATAGGTATAATGTGAATCCAACCTTTGTTCATCTAGGACCATCATTCGGTCCGACTGGACCACCCATATTCTGACCCAGGCGGGTCACCCAATGACCGTTTCCGAACTATGCGGATCCTGATTCTTAGGGAAAACCCTGAGATACGTAGGTAGTCTGGGAAACTCTATACGGTTCCACACATCAATCAATGTGCCCTCAACCTTACTCCCTGAGAGTACAAACCTTACTCCCTGAGAGTACAAACCATACTCCCTGAGAGTATACACTACATTACTCCCTGAGAGTATACACAAACATCACTCCCTGAGAGTACAAATCCAACTCCCTGAAGAGTACAAACATTACTCCCTGAGAGTACAAACCTTACTCCCTGAGAGTACAAACATTACTCCCTGAGAGTACAAATCCAACTCCCTAAGAGCCATACCTTACTCCCTGAGAGTACAACCCATGAAATGAACTACGTTATACCTGATTTCCAGGACCTTTGGAATACGTAGGCAACTTGGAGGACTCTCCAAGTACGATACCTCATCTTAGTATCCTTAGGTCCCCCATATCCATATCCGTATCCATATCCTCATTCACTTCGATCCATTTAGGCTATCTCTAGATTCAATCTCAATCATCATCAAGCATAAACTTCAACTTGAATAAATTGAATCTAAGAAAGCTTAATCATAATCCACATCCATAAACCTTAATCACTTTCTGTTTCGAACTACGTTTTTGGACTTGATTTTCAGGATTGGAATACGTAGGCAATTTGAGACGTTTTGGACATCTCAGATTCAGTCCATCACCGAACCATCTTTGGTTCGGTTCATTGTATATTATTTTGTTTGTTTTTCTTACTTCGAGAACATGTTTGGCTGAATTTAAGCTAAAAGAACTTAGCAACTTGGCATAAGATCCCCCATGAACCCTAGTCATCATCCATCGACCATGAACAGTCAGAACCATAGAGTCTAAGGAAAGCAGAATCATATAGGAGGCCGATTTTCGGATTGGGCAGCTTTGGGTGCCTAACCCCTTCCCAAACTGTACTTTGAACGCTTACCCGTTCTCTGATAGACCAAAGCCGATATGTTGGGTCATGAGTTAATAGAAGTCTTATCTCAGGATGAGGCTACATTTTAGGTCCTAGACCTTAATCTAGGTGGCGACTCCAAATCATTCACCGTCCATTCGGCGTAGGTGGACATTTGTCCTCATAGTGGCGACTCCACTGGGGATTCCACGTTCAGACTCCTGATTCACTTTCCTTACATTGATTGACTGACATTGGATGCTAGATCTGGGGCTACTATATTTATGATTGTACATATTGTTGGGGGGTTTGGGTTCAGTCACACATCGTGCTATTAGCCGACCTAGGTCCTCATGCATATGGGATCGCCCGCTAGGTGAAAAGCACAACCTTGACACGTACCTTGTAAAAGTCTCGACTGTGGAGAGCCTCTGACGTTTGTTTCTCGGGTCCGCCCGGTGAGGTGTTATACTTCTCTAGGTCGTTTGACATTTTGCAAAATGGTATATCAAAAGGAATCGAGGGGCCCATGATTCACCGTATAGACGGGAATAGGTCCACTCCTCCTCGTCAAGGTAGCTTTTGCTGGTCCTAACCCAAAATGAGCCACATGCGTGTTATTTTTGGTTCATCCCTAAACTGACTATGTAAATTCCAACTCAATTATGATATCTATGCCTATGACGTCGAAGTTCTGCCCATTTAAATTCTCCATTTATCAACTTGTTTGGATTCACACTTGAGGATTCAATGTGTCGAACCTTTCATTGTTGATACATCAAGTCTTAAAAACGATCGGAAATCCCTATCATGGCATGGATATTATGATCGAATGGGAGTTTACCAGTTTGTTCAGTCATAAACCACTTTTTGCTAACTTATCCCTTATGAAAGTTTAAGGATGAGCATATTCGTTTCAATTTCTTTGTTTTTGATAAACCAAGTGCTTGGACCTTGTCACCCCACTGACCCATTTTGGGTCAAGAGGCCCAAGCTCGACCACGTGATCATTCAAAGCAACTAAATTGACGCAAATAATGTTTGTTTAAGGGGTTTCATAAGAGAGCTAACATTTGTATGGTTGAGTCAGCTCTGTTTGTGCATGTTAATTCCTTTCTGTCCTATCTCCATTCCAAGAGTCCTAATACTTGTCAACTTTGGTCTTTTCGGGACCTATGTCAGGAGTCAGCCAAGTCAACAACCATTTCTACCTCGTCGGTGAGAGATCCCATCGCTGGGAGGTATCAAGAGAGCCTACACCTGAACCCGTTAGCCCTGCCTTGTTCAAACCAATTGAAGCGATGGGTGACAAACCAAATCAAGTTCCAAGAGCTACAGATACCAGAATTGAGAGGATAGTTGATATCATAGAAGTAATGGTTACCATGATTCAGAACCTACAGATGCAATTGCAGGCCCAAGCATTAACCATTGAGAGAATTAATGTAAGACCCACACGCCACGAACCCGGCCTAACCTTACATTTCATGTCGGGACCCGTCTACATATCATGGTCGAGCCAAGTGGACCAAGTGTGTGAAGAAACCCAAGACCCAATATGAAAATTTACCCAAAAACAGTCAAAATGAGGGTAGGGTCGCATGTTTTAACAGGCAGGTCCGACCCTCCCATCGACTCTCAACCAGGGTCGATGAGGGTCTATGAGTTGTCCGACCCTCTCATCGGCCCTCACCATCGACCCTCTGTACTCGGGAAAAACCAACACGAACCGAAAATTAGAAAATGAGGGCATGGCTGTACCGGTTGGTACTCTCATTTTTGGTGTATAGCTATTGTTCTCCTATCTCTGTCGCATTCAGCCCGAGATCTTTTCCTTTATCTCTACAGGGTTTTGGCATTACTAGCCATTTTCCTTCTTCCTCTATCCTACATCGAGTTTCACATCTTGTGAGTACCAACTCGATATTCTAATTTTCTACTATACAGATGCTTCCTTCTTGCTACAGTACTATATCCTTTGTATACTCGGATAATTACCCAACTTATAGATAATACAGTATATTGTTTGTTTATTAGGATAATTTTTGGTCTTCTCTTTCTGTGTGAGTGTATATATATGGTTCCACCTTTTATATGTACATTATCGTCTTGTTTAATTTCTGTCTCAACCAACACAGATGCTTATGGTTTGTTTGCATTAAAGCTTTAATTTATCCTAACTCAGTTCATGGACTCCAGTGGTAGTATTCAGGTTTAATGGGTAAGGCCTACGAGAGCTCTGATACCAAGTTGTCACACCCCAATTCTGCACTATTCAGAATGGTGTGATGAACCGTCAATAAACCAACGGTTCAACCAGGATCTCAAAATAGGCTATCCCACATATGATAAACCAAAACACATTCCACATTAATCAGAGGTAATAAAATAAATAGCGGAAGTCTTACAGATAATGAACTGAGAAATTCTAACTGTGATACTCATAAATAAAATATCTAATTATGTTGTTTCAACCGAGACATAAATAAAATATCGAATACATGTCTTTACTAAATCCAAATAAATAAAACAAAATCTAATCGAATACGCATGAGTTGCACTCGCAAGAGGAGTCATGCGTATCCACTATGTCTTCAGCTTCCATTGTCGCCACATGCCCGTACACAGGAGCCTTCATGTAATCTTCAACGGTGGTACCTGCATCACCAACTAAAAGTATTCGAATTTTAAAGGGTGAGCACACATCACGACTCAGTGAGCAAACAAAACAATGCAACAATACATATGCATGCAATCAATTCATATCTTTGGTCTGGTTTAAAGTTTGTAATGTGCTATAGAAAGGATAGGTGGCCGCCGCACCTCTATACACGAGTGTGTAGAAACGCCCAATGAAAACGGCATCGTCTTCCCACATGCACCCACCATGGACAATATACACCCCATGAAAACGGCATGGTTGTACCGGTTGCCCATACCAACACGTAAGCCCCTGTTGGCGAGGGCTTGCAAACTGGGCTCACAACTAACCAACCCTAATGTCAAACAATGTATCCAAGGCCTCACCCCAACATCCCTCAATACATCCATAGAGATAGAGCTAGGGTCGACGAACGGCTGAAACCAAATGCCACGTCCCCCCGAACCCTACGACAAAGTTCCACTAAGGTAATGGCGATACGACGATGTTAGTGGACAAAACTTGAGTAGAGATAGAGCTAGAGTCCGGTGACCGGGCTGAACCACAATGCCACGTCCCCCCCTGATGCTCCCCTCGCATCAAGCATACAACACTTGCTTAGTGGACATGACTAAATAGACCATGGCATAATAACACCCCATGAAGAAGCATGGCTGGATACCATCCCCACCCGCAATACACTAGCCAAACACAAACATTCACATGCCTATTCCTATCATCCATCATCACCATGTTATAAACAAAAAGTAAGTATGCATGAACAAATAATAGAAATATTGGATGACATGTTAAATGCACATACAAGCATACACGCATAGAATCAATATGGCATTGGACTCAAGAATTAAAAACAATTTATTATTAACCAATTAGTTTAGGTCTTGTTCCCTCACCTTAGCTTGTTAATAGATCCTCTTCCAAGCTTTAAAATCACATTTATATTGTTATTATATTGCTAGCAAACCTAACAAAGTCGATAGAATTTAATTAGAATTAATTTCCAATTTAAAACCATGCCGTTCGGGGTCGATCGGGGGTCGATGCTCGAATGCATAGGTCGATGGGTCTATCGACCCTACCCTCCGTCCTGAACTTCCCGAATGCCGGGGTCGGTGGTCGAATGCATAGGGTCGATGGGTCTATCGACCATGTGTGCGACCCCTCGGTGCACCTCGTCCAATTTCCAATTTTAATTCATTTTTCTGTTTGGGGTCCTATGGCTTGCTCCACCATTCATTCTATACATGTTCTATGGTTTAGAACTATACTTTATTCACCTACATGGTTTCAATGATTCCTCCATGGTTTTCCATGAAAACCTAACCATGAATGGATGATTTGGGTTTCTTCTAGTCATATCCTCTTCATAAACCATTCTAAAGTCTTAACTAAATCATGGAGAATGTATTCATACCTTAGTTTTGTTGAGATTCGAGTTGCTCCGTTTCCTCTTCGCCTTGCCTTTTCTTCGTTTTCCTTCTCTTCTTCTCTTTCCTTCTCTTCTCTTTCTCTCAATCCAATTAGGGTTGTAAAAGGAGTGAAAGAGGCTTAGGGACGTCCCATTTATAGAGTAAACCTCCCAAAATAAGTCTCATTGAGTTTAGGAAAGGTTCCAATCGAAATTAGGGTTTCCTATTTTCGTTCGTGCTGTTTTTCCGGTACGGAGGGTCGTGGTGGGGCGATGGAGGGCGGACACCCTCCGCCGACTTAGGTCTTAAAACTCTTCATTCACCAACTTCATTCCAAAGAAAATGAATTGGACATTTCTATCCCCCTAGTTCCATGGTAGTTTAATCCTTAAGGTAATGGCGATACGACGATGTTAGTGGACAAGACTTGAGTAGAGATAGAGCATGTGTCCAACATGTCATGAAACACCAAGTTCATCCGTTCCACAAAAGATGTAAGGGCATTGGTTAATCCAAACATCAAAATCGAGAACTCATAATGTCCAATCCCAATTCTAAAAGCTATCTTCGAGATATTTCTGTCCAAAATTCTTCAGCTGATGATATCTTGACAGAAGAAAATACCTTTGCTCCTTGCAACTGTTTAAACAAGTCATCGATCTAAGGTAGTAGATATCGATTCTTGACTGTTAGCTTGTTTAGTTCCCGGTAGTCTATACGCAACCAACATCACCATCCTTCTTCTTCATGAATTGCATTGGCACTTCCCATGTTGCAATACTGAGCCAATTAGAACCCTTGTCTAATAACTTTTGTAGTTGAGTCTCAGTTCCTTCAACTTCATAGGAGCTACTCTACAGGTGCCTTTGACATAAGTATCGTCCTTGGTAACAAGTCGATGACGAACTCGGTCGCACGATCAGATGGTAACCTAGGTAAGTCTCCTAGAACGCATCGAGAACTTATGCATCATATCAATACCTTCCATCTGTGGTGCTTCTTTGGAAACGTGTACCGCAGATACCATATATCCAACTTCTTTCTCTTCAAAGCATCTCTTCGCCTTTAGCATAGAGAGGATCAGCTTCTGCTTACTAGGCAATATGCTTCCAATAAAACCAAATTATATGCTATCTTTATTCTTGAATGCTAACCTCTTCTATGCATATAATCACTTTGTAGAGTGTTGAGACAACCAGTCTATTCCCAAGATGACGTCAAAGTCTGCCAGCTCAAGTTTATTTAGGTTGCATCCAAATTTCATCCATCCATACTATTTGGACTTCGTTCATAACACTCATCCAATTGAACATCAAGTCCAAAAAGACTTGAACTAGAAAATCTGGCGTAACGGTCTTAAGAGCTTGTCTAGTTTCTTCATCTCTTAAGACTATCGTCAAGATCTCATATCCCAAATCTATTTATAAGCATTAGGGTATATGCTTATAATTTCATTAATTCAGCCAAACTATTTTGGTCTTTCCTTAATCATATCACTCAATATTGGGCATAACTCAATTATCATTGTATTAAACTGAGTACTATTAATGCCATGATTTTTGACTTTATCCTTGTATCCACTCTTAGACTTGCTTTTAGGAATCTTCTACCTTGTCAAAATTTCATACTAATATAGCCATCTTTAACTCTACTAGAGTGCAATCTATTTCTTTACTGGCTACCCTTGATAGTTCTCACTTTTGTCGCATGCACTCTTTTATAGACATGATTCATATCCACCCGTTTAGCAATATCAAAACAAATTCTCCATCACTTCATCTGAGTTTCATTGGCTATAACATTTAATCTGAATCCAATCATCTTTCTTTCAATAATTTCATTATCACTACACATCTTTATCACAATGATCAGGGAGTTTATGAATTAGAATGTGCATCCAAAATAATTCTTTTCCTTCTTTCAATTATCATAATGACAACCACTTGCTTTATCTAGCGAATCTAGGTTTTAAGGATCAAGAGTAAATCTGTGGTAATTCAACCGGCATCAAAAGATCATTAAATTGCACGGTGGTCCAAATATATGAAAATAGAGATTTTACAATTCTTAACCTCATGGTTACAGGTTCTATTGAATATATAATGCCATTGGTCAAGGCACTACAGGAGTAAATCAGGAGAAAGATTTCGTACATCGGTAAATCAAGTATAAATCAGTAGATGTATGCTCAACATGATTAAACATTTAACTGTTCATTCAGTTCCTATCGCTGTTCATGTTGATCATGATAGTGGTTCAGATTGGTATAATCAGGACTAAGACTAAAGAAACAATATCTATAACTCCAATTGACAGGTTAAATCAAGAAGGTATCCTATAAAGGCCCGAGAAATTAAAATCTGGTATGTGCATCCTCTATAATCATAAGAGTAAATCAATAATGCACTGCATCCTATATAAACATATCCAGTTATATGGCCATAATAGATTTGATCCTTTGCTGAAAATGTCTGAGGTATCATCTTCAGAAGACATTCTCCAATCCTTGTTGGATCATTCTGTCATGATGCAACTATCCCATACATCGGTGGCTGATAAGGTTAACCACCTTGATACACTGCTTGTTGTGCACCAAACTTCTGTACTGGTGTGTGCATTACTGGGACTTTCTGTATGATAGGTACTGTGTGCTAACATGTACTGGGGTACAATGTTGCTACTAGTTGGTATCGTACTTGGTTTGACCCGAAGGTGTTGATGTAGCATCGGTAACTTGGGTAGTGATTTCCATAGCGACTTGCATAGTCGGTCTCATCTGTTGTTGCTCTTGTATTTTATTGGGTCAAGTTTATGACAACCATAACCAAGGTACTTGGTAGTCCAAGTGGTTGGCTGGAGTGGCCTGGTTGTTCATTTCCTCTTATTTGCTCTAATCTGATTACCAACTTAGATGAGTTTTCATTACACGTTCTCGACCTAGATAGTGGTGGGGTCAAATTGTAATCTCATCCTAATGCTCAGCGGGTAATGGATCAGCGTATAGTGGATCTCACCCTGAGTCTCCATGTCACCCAGGAGTATAGCTTTATTTTCTTTATAGTTACTCTCATTTTTGGTGTATAGCTACTGTTCTCCTATCTCTGTCGCATTCAGCCCGAGATCTTTTCCTTTATCTCTACAGGGTTTTGGCATTACTAGCCATTTTCCTTCTTCCTCTGTCCTACATCGAGTTTCACATCTTGTGAGTACCAACTCGATATTCTAATTTTCTACTGTACAGATGCTTCCTTCTTGCTACAGTACTATATCCTTTGTATACTCGGATAATTACCCAACTTATAGATAATACCGTATATTGTTTGTTTATTAGGATAATTTTTGGTCTTCTCTTTCTGTATGAGTGTATATATATGGTTCCACCTTTTATATGTACATTATCGTCTTGTTTAATTTCTGTCTCAACCAACACAGGTGCTTATGGTTTGTTTGTATTAAAGCTTTAATTTATCCTAACTCAGTTCATAGACTCCAGTGGTAGTATTCAGGTTTAATGGGTAAGGCCTGCGAGAGCTCTGATACCAAGTTGTCACACCCCAATTCTGCACTATTCAGAATGGTGTGATGAACCGTCAATAAACCAACGGTTCAACCAGGATCTCAAAATAGACTATCCCACATATGATAAACCAAAACACATTCCACATTAATCAGAGGTAATAAAATAAATAGCGGAAGTCTTACAGATAATGAACTGAGAAATTCTAACTGTGATACTCATAAATAAAATATCAATTTATGTTGTTTCAACCGAGACATAAATAAAATATCGAATACATGTCTTTACTAAATCCAAATAAATAAAATAAAATCTAATCGAATACGCATGAGTTGCACTCGCAAGAGGAGTCATCTGTATCCACTATGTCTTCAGCTTTCATTGTCGCCACATGCCCGTACACAGGAGCGTTCATGTAATCTTCAACGGTGGTACCTGCATCATCAACTAAAAGTATTCGAATTCGAAAGGGTGAGCACACATCACGGCTCAGTGAGCAAACAAAACAATGCAACAATACATATGCATACAATCAATTCATATCTTTGGTCTGGTTTAAAGTTTGCAATGTGCTATAGAAAGGATAGGTGGCCGCCGCACCTCTATACACGAGTATGTGGAAACGCCCAATGAAAACGGCACCGTTGCCCCACATGCACCCACCATGGACAATATACACCCCATGAAAACGGCATGGCTGTACCGGTTGCCCATACCAACACGTAAGCCCCTGTTGGCGAGGGCTTGCAAACTGGGCTCGCAACTAACCAACCCTAATGTCAAACAATGTATCCAAGGCCTCACCCCAGCATCCCTCAATACATCCATAGGGATAGAGCTAGGGTCTGGTGACCAGGCTGAACCACAATCCCACGTCCCCCCCCCTGATACCTTACGACATATTAGTTCCGCTAAGGTAATGGCGATACGACAATGTTAGTGGACAAGACTTGAGTAGAGATAGAGCTAGAGTCTGGTCACCAGGCTGAACCACAATGCCACGTCCTCCCCCTGATGCTCCCCTCGCATCAAGCACACTAACACTTGCTTAGTGGACATGACTTGAATAGACCATGGCACAATATACACCCCATGAAGAACGGTCATGGCTGTACCGGTTGATACCATCCCTACCCGCACCATATACACTAGCCAAACACAAACATTCACATGCCTATTCCTATCATCATCATCATCACCATGTTATAAACAATAAAGTAAGTATGCACGAACAAATAATAGAAATATTGGATGACATGTTAAATGCACATATAAGCATACACGCATAGAATCAATATGGCATTGGAGTCAAGAATTAAAAACAAGTTATTATTAACCAATTAGTTTAGGTCTTGTTCCCTCACCTTAGCTTGTTAATAGATCCTCTTCCAAGCTTTAGAATCACCTTTATATTGTTATTATATTTCTAACAAACCTAACAAAGTCGATAGAATTTATTAGAATTAATTTCCAATTTAAAAATCATGCTGTTAACTGAGGGTCGATCAGAGGGTCGATGCTCAGAATGCATAGGGTCGATGGGTCTATCGACCCTACCCTCTGTCTGAACTTCCCGAATGCTGAGGGTCGATGGTCAGAATGCATAGGGTCGATGGGTCTATCGACCCTGTGTGTGACCCTCGGTGCACTCTGGTCCAATTTCCAATTTTTAATTCATTCTTCATGTTTGGGGTCCTATGGCTTGCTTCCACCATTCATTCTATACATGTTCTATGGTTTAGAACTATACTTTATTCACCTACATGGTTTTAATGAATTCCTCCATGGTTTTCCATGAAAACTTAACCATGAATGGATGATTTGGGTTTCTTCTAAGTCATATCCTCTTCATAAATCATTCTAAAGTCTTAACTAAATCATGGGGAATGTATTAATACCTTAGTTTTGCTGAGATTCAGAGTTGCTCTGAATTTCCTCTTCTGCCTTAGCCTTTTCTTCAAGTTTTCCTTCTCTTCTTTTCTTCCTTCTCTTCTCTTTCTCTCAATCCAATTAGGGTTGTAAAAGGAGTGAAAGAGGCTTAGGGACGTCCTATTTATAGAGTAAAACCTCCCAAAATAAGTCCCATTGAGTTTAGGAAAGGTTCCAATCGAAATTAGGAAGGTTTCCTAATTTTCGGTTCGTGCTATTTTTCCCGAGTACAGAGGGTCGATGGTGAGGGTCGATGAGAGGGTCGGACAACTCATAGACCCTCATCGACCCTGGTTGAGGGTCGATGGGAGGGTCGGACCTGCCTGTTAAAACATGTGACCCTACCCTCATTTTGACTGTTTTTGGATAAATTTTCATATTGGGTCTTGGGTTTCTTCACACACTTGGTCCACTTGGCTCGACCATGATATGTAGACGGGTCCCGAGACAAAATGTAAGGTTAGGCCGGGTTCTTGGCGTGCGGGTCTGACAATTAATGTGGCACCCCCGCAAGGATTGAGTACCTCTAAGCAAGTTGTGCCACAGTGTTTCTCAGAACCTGTATTAAAAGAGACAGAGGAGATTGTGTATCAGAAACCTTTGGTCATTCAAAAAGCTCCCACATTCCGAAAGCTGAATGAGGAGGATGTCCCTTCCAGGGATAGACTGAACAGATCAGAGGAATTGCTAAGAGCTATGAAGGCATGGGATGATCAGATAATCTGCCAAAGAGCTTTCCCTCCTAGAAGGAATCAGTCAGTGGCACAGACTGCCAACATTAATGTTAATCCATCGATCTCATGGAATCAAAACCACACTCCTACTCTGCAGAGGTTGGAAAATAGAAGGCAGTTTACAGATTTGGGCATGACCAAAAATAGGGCTCTGAAAGTATTGGTACAGGATGGAAAACTGAAGGCACTCACACCTCATCCTCTTCCATGTCCACTTCTACTGAAGTTTCGAATGGATCTATTCTGCAAATATCATAATCAACATGGTCACTACACTGAAAATTGTAAAGCTTTGAGGCATGCTATACAAGACCTGATAGATGCAGGAGAAATTGAGATCCAAGCCAGACAGAAATCAATGGCAAATGGTCCTCCCCTTTCCCATCACACAATCAATTTCATAGAATGAGGGGAGGCATGGGTTCCAACTGAGACAGTCCAAGCTGAAATCGAGGGAAGCGTTACATCTGGTGACGAAATGAACAGGGTCTCAATCCCAGAAGTACGGCATGAGCATGGGGTATTTTTTCCAGAAATCTCTCAGTACAAGGTGATGATGGTACAGAATGATAAGGGATCAGAAGGGAATGCAGCCCAAGATATCAATCTCAGAGGATTCCAAGTCAACAGCAACATCATGACAATCACAGAATCAAATCCCTCAGGTTTGGACTGGGGTATGCCCCTACCAACCAAGATCTGAAACTGATAGAGGAGAAGCAGAGGAGAGAAAATGATGCATTTTGAAATCTTGAGAGGAAAGGTCCAACAAAGGCAGCAGACAAGAGTCACAGAAGATAGCAACCATATGAGGACAGATGAACCGGTCTATCAAGCATAGTTGGCAGCATAGATGAGGATGAGCAGATCACTCCATACTTGAATACACTCAATGGGAACTTCGTCAAAGAATGAGAGGACATTGCATTTATATGGTTTCTCTGAACCATGGCTGGATAGAAACCTCCAAAGACAAGAACCCGATTTTTGAGTTTTTCTTCGATCGCACCATTGGCTAGATAGAGATGGAAGAAATCAAGATTCGAAGGCTGAGCAAGGAACAAAAGTCAGAAACAAAGGCGATCGACATCGACAATCTGTTCGACGAGGGCCAAGTTCTAATGCTCACTGGGGAAGACCAAGATGGAGATCCTGATCCACAACAAATCATACTCTCTATCAATGGAATGATCCCCAAACTGAAGTTTTTTATGTTTTGTTTACCCGAAGAGTTTGTCATGTAATTACTATAGTATGGCCATGTCTGGGCCCAAAGTCTACGAGTCCTTAAATAGGTTGAATCTTTTGATAGTGTTGACTCCGTTTCATTTGGAACTCCTCTTATGTACCTCTGTTTCCAAGCGTTAATAAAGAAAAAAAAATTTCAATTTTGCTGTGTCTACTTCTCCCAATCTCTCGTTTTCTAACTCTAACTTTGATTATGATAAGAATAATGAACCATATCCTAAAATTTTGCAATCCATCAAAGCCTCGGAAGAGAAGAAAGCCCAACCTGCTGGTGAGGATTTCAAGATGATCAATCTCGACACGGAGGAGCAATTACAAGATATCAAGATTGGTATAACCTTGACAGAAGAGGAGATAGCCCATTTGACAGAATTATTGAAGGGATTCCAAGAGGAATTTGCATGGTCTTATGAAGATATGACAAGCATAAACCCAGAAGTAGTATATCACAAGATACCCTTGATCCCTAAGGTAAAGCTGCATAAACAGAAGTTGAGTTGGTTGAAACCTGAGCAGACTTTAAAGACTGAGTAAGATGTCATGAAGCAGTTCAATGTCAGATTCTTGGAAGTATCAAAATACCCAGAATGGTTGGCCAATGAAGTTACTGTGCATAAGAAGGATGGTTGTTAAGAGTATGTGTTGATTACAAGAATTTGAACAAGGCTAGTCCTAATGATGATTTTTTCATTGCGAAAGGCAGATATCCTAGTCGATGACATAGTCAACCATAGAAGGCGTGGAGCTGGGGTATGACTAATAGATCCAAAAGCGGAGTTCGTGCCATTCTCACTTTGATTAGACTTAAGTGTACAGCAATACTGCGAGAACGGAGCTTGCATCACGAGACTTAGAGCAGCCCTCACGATCAACATCAAGAAGTTGAAGGTTTGTAAGAACTTGTCCATCATTGTCTACCAAGTCAGAAGGGATTGAAAAAAAAAAAACCAAAGATGAAAAATTGATACCGTATCAGCAGTATACAATCAATTTGGCTCAAGAGTTTACAAAGATCGAGTTCAACTATTCTCCAAGGGACACAAAAAAAATACGCCGATGTATTGGCCACTTTGGCTTCAATGATTGGTGATGATCCTGTCGAATGCACAAGGCCCTTAGTGATCGAAAGAAGAAGACAGCCAGCATATGTAGAAGTCAATGCACTGACAGTTGATGGTAGACCTTGGCTTGCACTCATAGTAGACTTCATTGGAGAAGGCATATACCCTGCAGAAGCAACAACAAGAGAAAAGAAGTCATTAAGATGATATGCTATGTAGTTTATCCTTTGTGAAGGTATCCTTCATAAGAGATCCTATGATGGGGTATAATTGGACTTTGTAGACGAAGAGCAAGCATAAACCCTCATTGAGCAGATACATCAAGGAGTCTGTGGGCCTCATACTGAAAGCCTGGATGCTTGCAAAGAAGATTCTGAGAATGGGATATTATTGGAATACAAAGGAAGCAGACTGCGCGGAGTTTGTGAAGAAGTGTCACAAATGCCAAATCTTTGCCAATCTGATACATATACTACCTACAGAATTACACACTCTCAGTTTGCCCTGGCCACTTTCAACTTGGGGTATAGATGTGATAGGAAGATTCACCCAAAGGCGTCAACTGGGCATGAGTACATTTAGTAGCAATCGACTACTTTACCAAGTGGGTGGAGGCTCAATCATACGCCAAGCTCACTGCGAATAAGGTAGCCAAGTTCCTTCAAGAGCATATCATCTGTCGGCATGGGATGCCTCATCTCAGATCAGGGTCAACACTCTAGAGGAAAGGTACAAGAATTGTGTAAGAATTTCAGTATCCAAAGGCATCGTTCTTCCCCTTACCGGCCACAAACTAATGGAGCAGTAGAGGCCGCTAACAAGAACGTCAAGGTCATCTTCCAGAAAATGGCAGAGTCACACACTAACTGGGCAGATAAGTTACCATATACACTATGGGCCTACAGAACTTCTATAAGGACCTCTACTGGAGCCACACCATATTCTCTGATATATGGTACGGAGGCAGTACTCCCGGTAGAAATGGAAGTACCATCCTTGAGGATCCTAATGGATTCCCAAATCCCTGAGGCTGAATGGCTTCGATCCCATTATGAAGAGTTGAGTCTCATTGACGAAAGGAGGATGAAAGTAGCTGATAGTGCAAATAAATACCAAAAGAGAATGGCCGCCACTTTCAACAAGAAGGTCAGTTTTCGTCACCTGACAGTATGAGATCTTGTATTAAAGGAACAAAGAGCGTCTATCCATGACCCTAGGGGTAAGTTTCGTCCAAACTGGAGCGGGCCATTCATAGTGAAGGAAAGGCAGTTCGACTGATAGATCTGGACAGTGAAGAGCTACAATATCTGACCAACCTCGATCAGTTGAAGCGGTATCATGTTTGACCTCTTCACCCTCCAAAAAAAAAAAAAGGGTGCAGTTGGTCATGAAAGTCGACCGTTTTGTATGAACTTCACTACAGGTTTGGGCTGGATTCTCTTAAGAGGCTATTACACCCTGCTACTCAGGATTGGTTCCATTAACTTGTCATTATTAAAGGAAGAACTTCTTGCTTTCTGGCTGGACTCTTTCATCCGTTCATCTATCCAATGGATTTCCCAGAGTCGCATAACTAGCCCATCTTTCATATCTTTTGATACCAATCCTAGTGGGTATGTCATTCCGAAAAATTATAATGATAATCTGGCTGGAACTCTTATCTATCGTTCATTACATTCAACGGCGTCTAAAGGTTCCAAAGATCCCTTCATTCTATAAGCCCATAAAGTGGTATCTCCTCAGAGAGATCGACCATTCCACATAAACAACCAAAAGATCCTCCTGATGGGAATCTCATCTGGATAGCTTCATATCAGCCAAATTTGGCCTTCATTTCTCTCACCTGACTTATGACTTAGAAACTTAGGTCCAGACAAAGTCATACATATGTGCATTTCATGCACAACTCACTAAGGTTTTCAATGTGTCTATAAGGTAAGAAAGTTCCAATGATTCCCCTACCAATTCTGTTGTGAATCAGGATTTTCTCTAAGTCGTTCCAGTGAGTGTTTAAGAACTTCTACTCGTCAAACAGAATGGCCATGATGGATAAAGCATCGAGGGAGTGGAGTTGGCATAAAGAACTTGCTGAAGATAATTTTTTTCCTAAGGGAGGTCTACTGGTATGCCTTCTCCAAATGGTGATAATAAAGCATGTGCTCAAGTTTGTCAAAAGTGGCTATTCAGTGCTGAGGTACAGATGGCCCACATGTTCAAGAAGGTTTCGTCTCTCTCCATTATGAGTCGCAAAAATGTGGTTCTCTTTGTCTTTACCCTCAATTGATACAATCTTGGATAAAGAGGGGTATCTGTAAGCACCCCATTTTTGCCATCCCCAGCCAAACAGAACTTTATTGGTGTAAGAGAGCGGAGGGGGATGAAAATTTGGAAAGTACAGGGGAGGCGAGTGAAACTCTCTCAAACCAATAATCGATCAATTCCTCTGTGCTCTCTATGGTGTTCTGGGCTGAGCCAGAGTGTCCCCAATGTACGAGAGTCTTGGTGGGCATATCCAGAAGGGTTGCGGGTCAATTCAAGGTTTGGATGCTAAATGGTGATTTCAAAGCTGATGTTGGTGGGTCCTACAGCAAGCTCATGAAAATACCATCGAAATGATACCAGAATCACTCAATTTCGATATCAAATGAAGAAGATGTCACGATTTTAGTCAGAGTGAAATTGGCTTATTAAATCCAAGGGCTTTTCTATAAATTATCATAAATTAAGGATTTATTGGGCAAATTATCATGATTAAAATCGATCGGACTTCATTCGACCATATCTTGATCGTCCGACATCCAAATCCGACGATTCAAGCGCCACTGTGCTCCATTGTCTGTCCTCTTCAAAATGGATGTAAAGAATTTTGGGCAGAAGCCGCCAGCGGGTCCCATGCAAAGTTGCTGGTAGGATTATCGTCGAAACTCCAATTCTTCATATCTTGATCATCTGAAGTCCGAATCAGGCGATTCAAGCGCCACTGTGCTCCATTGTCCGTCCTCTTCTAAGTGGATGTAAAGAATTTTGGGCAGAAGTTGCCTGTGGCTTCCATGCAAAGTTGCTGGCCGAATTATCGTCAAAGCTTCAATTCTTCATATTTTGTTCATCTGACATCCAAATCCGACGATTCAAGCACCAGTGTGCTCCTTTGTCCGTCCTCTTCAAAGTGGACGTGGAAAATCTAAGACAGAAGCCGTCGAAATTTTTCACACGGAATTGCAAGCTGAGAGGATCCATAATAGAGAGAGAAATCGATCCAGTCCATTCTTACTCAGCCCAACCCAACACAAGCCCAATTTAGTCCAATCCCGTCAAACTCAACCAGTCCAACCTGACCCAACCCAAACCGGCCCAGATCGAGTCGGGTCGGCCCATGTGTATGCACTTTATGTTTGTATATACATTTATATATTATATAATATATATTTTATATGTTATATTATATATATTTTTATATATTATATTATTATATTATATTATATTATATATATATATTCGGCCATGAATCCGAAAAAAAAGGAAGAACCCGACAAGGGAGAGGGAGAGAAAGAGAGGAAGAGAGAGAGAATGGGAAGAGAGAGAGGGAGAAAGAGAGAGAGAACGGAAGGAAAGAGAGGGAGGGAAAGATGGAGGTGCTGCCACCTCCACCTTCCCCATACCATTTTCCCCCAAAGAACCGCCACCTCCTCCTTCTCCATGCCCCTCCCTCACCGCCAGCCACTCTCCTTGAGCCCCACTACGGTACCCACTCCACCAGCCCCTCTCCTTTGATCGACACATCACCGCTACCTCCTCTTTCTCCATGCCCCTCCCTTACCACCACCCATTCTCCTTGAGCCCAACCCCGGCCATACCACCTCATCGACACATCACCTACCAACTCCCCTCAAAACCCTCACCAGCCATGCCACTTCCGGCTCCCACCTAATCCGGCTCTAACAGTAGCCATTGTTGTTGGGGGCATCTTCTCCTATAAAGAACCCCAGACCACCGAACCGAAGAAAGAAAAAGAGGAGGGGTGGATGAGGGGGAGTTAGGCCCAAGAAGAAAAAAAAAGGCAAGGAAAAAAGAAGAGGAGAGAGAATGGAAACCGAAAAAAGAGGGAGTTTGGAATCGAAAGTGGAGGAAAGAGGGAGCAGCTCTGCTACTGCTCCAAAGAAAAAAAAGAGGAAGCAGAAGGAGAAGAAGGCAGCGGCACTGCTGCCGTTGCCGTGGAGGAAAAAGGGAGTAGCAGCTCTGCTGCTAGCTGCTGGTCCATGGAGTTAAAAAAAACAGAGAAAAAAAGAAGAAAAAAAAGAGGGAATTGAACCACTGTGGAGGCTGTTCACGATGACCATCATCGAAGATCCGACGACCCACACGACATCCTGCGACCGACTATGCTTCATCACACCTACCAGTCGGGACAATATCTAACCAGGTATGTCTATGCTTTTCTCTTTCTCTCTCAACAATATCCGTATATATATATATATTTTTTTTTCTTCTAAGCTTCGGTCTTCTTATTGCATGTATTTGTGTTACCCTTTGTGTTTTATTTGCCAGTATGTTCATGCTATTGGTAGTCGATTTTCATGTATTCCTAAAATGTTATTTGGTTTTCCTTATAAGCTCCATTTCCAGACCATATGGATATTTTAATCTTGGTTATTAAACTCATCTCATGTGGTATGTTGTAACCGATCCGTGGTTCGGTCCTTCCCTTTCTGGTCATGAGTTTAAAGTCTTCATAAATGTGGTTTGATCTGTTTTCCTTGGTTGGGACGACTTATTGGAATCCCGTCAAATGGATCAATTTGGTTTGCAAGCTATGTTGCTTCTGTCCTATAGGATAATTTCATGCTATGACATAGGTTAATTTGGTGGTATTGTAAGCTATGTTGTTGTCCCATAAGATAGATTCACATCATATGGTTTAAATGAATCTGAATGGTTGGATTATGATCTTAAGCGATTTGAACCGTTGGATTGTCATCGTAAATGATTTTGGTGAATCTAAACCGTTAAATCTTGATCATGAATGTTTTTGATGAATCTGAATGGTTAGATTATGATCTTAAGCGATTTGAACTGTTGGATTGTCATCGTAAGTGATTTTGGTGAATCTAAACCGTTAAATCTTGATCATGAGTGTTTTTGATGAATCTGAATGGTTGGATTATGATCTTAAGCGATTTGAACCGTTGGATTGTCATCGTAAGTGATTTTGGTGAATCTAAACCATTAAATCTTGATCATGAGTGTTTTTTATGAATCTAAATGGTTGGATTATGATCTTAAGCGATTTAAACCGTTGGATTGTCATCGTAAGTGATTTGGTGAATCTAAATCGTTAAATCTTGATCATGAGTTTTTTGATGAATCTGAACGGCTGGATTATGATCTTGAGTGATTTAAACCGTTGGATTGTCATCGTAAGTGATTTTGGTGAATCTAAACCATTAAATCTTGATCATGAGTATTTTTGATGAATCTGAACGGTTGGATTATGATCTTGAGTGATTTGAACCGTTGGATTGTCATCGTAGGAATTTTGAGTGATATAAACTGTTGAATCTAGATCATAATTGATTTAGACGGATCTGAACCACTGATTTCTTAGTCTGATCATGATTATATCTTGATGTGAGATCTGGGCCATTGATTTTGGTCGTTTTGATGAATCTGAGTGTTGATCATGATTATCAATGTTTTAAAGAGATCTAACCGTTAGATTGAGGATCTAATATTGTCTACATTGTTAAATTCGTGCATTTGCCATGTTCACATGCTTACACTGTCATATTGTGTACATTTGTCATGTTTAGAATACTTGCACTTTTAGCTTTGAGTACACTGTCATGTTTGATATGCTTGCTAATGCCATGATTGAATGATGTTTATGTCGGCAAGAACTTACTTTTCGCTACACCCTAGTCGAACTGCCATGCATGTATACTGATAGAAGACATTCCTAGGTGTGGGGACGTGCATGTAGTCACCCACATTCATGGGAAGGGTAATAATGAAAAAATGATCAAAGTCTTAATCAAGAATCATGAAGCCTAGCCCAACAATTCCAAAATCAGGGTTGTAAGTTACAAGGGTAGTTTAGGACGATCCCTACCCCTTAGTGCATTTCCCCTAGGGTGCAGAACCTAGATAGGTATAATGTGAATCCAACCTTTGATCATCTAGGACCATCATTCGGTCCGACTGGACCACCCATATTCTGACCCAGGCGGGTCACCCAATGACCGTTTCCGAAACTACGCGGATCTTGATTCTTAGGGAAAAACCTGAGATACGTAGGTAGTCTGGGAAACTCCCAGATACGGTTCCACACATCAATCAATGTGCCCTCAATCTTACTCCCTGAGAGTACAAACCTTACTCCCTGAGAGTACAAACCTTACTCCCTCAGAGTATACGCTACATTACTCCCTGAGCGTATACACGAACATCACTCCCTGAGAGTACAAATCCAACTCCCTGAGAGTACAAAACTTACTCCCTGAGAGTACAAACATTACTTTCTGAGAGTACAAATCCAACTCCCTGAGAGCCATACCTTACTCCCTGAGAGTACAACCCATGAAATGAACTACGTTATACCTGATTTCCAGGACCTCTGGAATACGTAGGCAACTTGGAGGACTCTCCAAGTACGGTACCTCATCTTAGTATCCTTAGGTCCCCCATATCCATATCCGTATCCATATCCTCGTTCACTTTGATCCATTTAGGCTATCTCTAGATTCAATCTCAATCATCATCAAGCATAAACTTCAACTTGAATAAATTGAATCTAAGAAAGCTTAATCATAATCCACATCCATAAACCTTAATCACTTTCTATTTCGAACTACGTTTTTGGACTTGATTTTCAGGATTGGAATACGTTGGCAATTTGAGACGTTTTGGACATCTCAGATTCAGTCCATCATCGAACCATCTTTGGTTCGGTTCATTGTATATTATTTTGTTTGTTTTTCTTACTTCGAGAACATGTTTGGCTGAATTTAGGCTAGAAGAACTCAACAACTTGGCATAAGATCCCCCATGAGCCCTAGTCATCATCCATCGACCATGAACAGTTAGAACCATAGAGTCTAAGGAAAGTAGAATCATATAGGAGGCCGATTTTCAGATCGGGCTGCTTTGGGTGCCTAACCCCTTCCCAAACTGTACTTTGAACGCCTATCCGTTCTCTGATAGACCAAAGCCGATATGTTGGGTCATGAGTCAATAGAAGTCTTATCTCATGATGAGGCTACATTTTAGGTCCTAGACCTTAATCTAGGTGGCGACTCCAAATCATTCACCGTCCATTCGGCGTAGGTGGACATTTGTCCTCACAGGAAGTCCTGGTAACTCTTCAGGAAATACATCTGGGAAGTCATGCACAACATCAATATCCTCCATTCGTGGTGCTTCCTTGGTAAGATCGACCACAGATACTAGATAGCCAACTGCTCCTTTCTCAAGGCACTTCCTAGCCTTTAATGCAGAGAGTATGAGCTTTCGTTTTCGGGGAAGTTTGGTTCCCGCAAAACTGAACTCTGCTCCTTCCTTGTCTTTAAATGTCAGCTTCTTTTCAGTACATAATAGGTTTACAGAATGCCGAGCTAACCAGTCCATTCCCAAGATGACGTCAACGTCTGCTATCTCAAGTTGAATCAGGGTTGCATCTAGAGTTTTCTCGTCAATAAGGACTGGACATGGTCCATAACCTGTTTCTAATTCCACTTCTAATCCCATCGGCGACCATACAAGTAGTTTATTGTCTAGATATTTGAGTGGTAGGTTCAGCTTCTTAGCAAATGACTCAGATATAAAGGAATGAGTAGCTCCTGAATCAAAGAGTACTCTGGCGGGGATGTCATTAATAGGTACTATATCTGTTATTTGTTTTAATTTAGTCTACATGTTCACACAATGTAACACACAATGAAAGGTTCAGGTCATACCTGTGACCACATCAGGTGATGCGGCAGCATCCTCAGAGGTAACAGCTTAAACTCTTCCTTGTTGTGTTTGCTTTCTGGGCTTGGGGCACTCCTTTGAATAATGTCCCATTTGATTGCAGTTAAAGCATTTTACTCGTTCATTAATTGGCTTTTGTTGTTGTTGAGCTGCTGGGGTAGTCTTGGCGGCAGCATTAAAACCTTGAGTATGGAAGGGTTTGTAAGACCCGCACTCAATGAACCCGATCTAAACCTCGATTTCATGTCGTATCAGGTCTTCCGATCATCACCGGGCCAGACGAGACGAGCGGGACGAGCGGATAACAATCAGGTACAAAATCGGACCAAACAGACCAACTTAAGTATGAATTTTATTCATACTGGTCTAGGGTACCGGTCGACCGGTATAGTTTGCGTAGCAGACTACCAGGATCCGTAATTGGATCTCTACGGGTCCCACTTTCCTAATTCTGAATCCTAGGACTTTCCTAATCCTAAGAGGCTTCCTAAACCTAATTACTAGCATATTTCAACCCCTCTAAACCTCCTAGAATCTCTTCCATTGATCCTCAGAAACCCTAGAGAGGAGAAGGAGATTGGAGAAGGAGAAGAAGCTAGGAAGAAGAAGGAAGAGCCGTCGTTGCCGTTCGACGACGCACACCTTACGCCGGTCGACGGTTAGTGTTTAAACCCTCCCTCTCACATTATGACTCTAGGATGGTTGGGTTGCTTGGATCAATACCATGCAAAGCAGGTATTGACCTAAACCCTACTTTGCCGTCAAACCCTAATTTAGTCGTTAAACCCTAGATTCGTGTTCTAGGATGAATACCATCAAAACTAGACTTGAATGGAGTTGGAAAAAACTCTAACTCAAAGCTCAGACTTAGAATGTGTAGGAGAAACCCTAGAATCAATAGAGAGTGATCGACGGTAGTCGAAAAACCAAGTGTATGGTTTTCCGGAGACATACCGGTCGCACCCTATGCGACCGGTACCGCGACCGGTACCTCTCGAGGAGTGGCCTGTGGGGACCGGCTGACCATACCGGTCGCAGGTTTTCCCACAGTGTTGTGACTGGTACATGCGACCAGTCAGCTCTGTGAGTGTATTTTTGTAACCTTGTTGGTTTTCGACCAACGTAAACCCTAAGAAACTATTCTAATTGAACCGTAATATCATGTAGGACTTTGTGATAGCACGTTTGGATCTTGCGACGTGGAGCAAGCTATCAAACGAGTGTCAGGTAAGGGAATCAGACCTAAACCCTAATAATTAACGGACAGTAAACCGTTGCTAATAACCTTGAATCTTTGGTATGATGTTTGTGCATTCTCACATGTCATCTGTTATTTTTAATTATTATATTTGTTCATGCATATTCCATATGCTAGGATGTGATTGTTAGGCATGTGATTGTTTTCGTTAGTGTGTGGAATGGGAAGGGCCTGGGGTCTGAGATCATTCCTCACACTAGCACCTTTTTGTAGCATTCTATCTTAGCATGCTTGGTGCGGGTAGGGCATCAGGGGGAGGCGTGGTACTGTGGTCTCCGGCCTGGCCACCAGACTCTAGCTCTATCTCTATGCCGTAGGGAGTTATGTTGGGATAGAGTCTACTTGCGTATTGTTCTGTCTTAGTATGCTTGGTGCCGGTAGGGCATCAGGGGGAGGTCGTGGCACTGTGGTCTTTGGCCTGGCCACCACGCTCTAGCTCTATCTCTATGTCGTAGGGAGCTGTACTGGGATAGAGCCTACAGTGGTGACATATAGGATTGGTTAGTTGCGAGCCCAGTTTGCAAGCCCTAGCCAGTAGGGGCTTATGTATTGGTATGGGTAGAGCATCAGGGGAGGTAGTGGATGCCTTAGCTCTATCTCTATTCTATGATGGGTGCATGTGGGTCGGCAGCGGTGTGATCTACTGTGCGATGCTACACACTCGTGTATAGAGGTGCGGTGGCCGCCAACCCTTTTGATAGCACATTGCAAACTTAAACCAGACCACAGCATAAAATGATTGTTACTCATGCATATAATATTGATACACTGTCTGATTGTCTTACTGAGCTAAGTTGTGAGCTCACCCTTTGTATATACACTGTTTTTAGATGTTGATGCAGGTTACACGGTGGACGACTATATAAACGCTCTGGCGTATGGAGGTGTCGCTGCTCTGGACATACAGGCAGGAGAGGACGAGCATGACGCTTCATGTGAGTGCCCTTTCTGTGTGTACCTTTGACTTTATTTTATTTGTTTCAGTTATTTTTAAAGTGATGTAAAGATATTTAATTACGTTTGAAATTTGGATAATTGAATACTTATTTAAATTTATCAATAGAATACTCAGTTCATTTATTTAAAGACTTCCGCTGTATTTATTATATTCTGATTGTGGTTATGTGCGATGGTTTGTATGAGTGGACACGGTCTTATTGAGATCCTGATGTGAACCGTTGGTTCAATGATGGTTCACTCACACCATTCTGGTTGGTTCAGAATTGGGGTGTGACAACTTTGTATCAAACCTCTCAGGCTCTGTCCGACAGACCATATTGCACTTAACTAAGTCGATGAACTGAGATAGGAAAATTTAAAAGCCTTAATAAGAACACACCTTAAGCACTTGTTTGATGTCTGAGACTATATAAGAAAGAGCATAACATATTATATTAAATATGGAATTAATAAATGCACATGCTCTAGATAGGCAAAACCATAAACTGCTATTTAAAAACATTAAAGAGTGTTAATTTAAAAGTGCTACAGGGTACGGTCCACAAGCCGGACAGTTACCCTGTTATATAAACTGTACTGTGAAGAGAGAAAAAAAATAAGAGGACTATCATGGGGTAGGGGGATTAGGAAGAATAGGGTCGGCAATGTCATAATCCCTCTCATAGGCGACCCTACGCCAGTGCACCTGATCCTGAGTGACTCTGAGGCTGCGAACCAAGTGCCCCAAGTCACGGCTCATCTCACGCTAAGCGTCCCTGAGCTCTGTGAACATACCCATCACGGTGTCGGGAGGAAGCTGAGATGGTCCCGCTGCATATGTGGGCTGTGGTACTGGTGCTGGAACATCCTCCATATGATCATCGCCACCATCGTCATCACCCGCTGCCTCTGCTGCATGAGCAGTATTGGCTGCTACTGCTGCTGCTGCTGCAGTTGCTACCCTCCTGAGTGGGTGAGGACTAGCCTCCAAATCCTCATCGTTGATCAGCAGGTTATCCATCTGCATCCGCAGGATGGCATCCCAGTCTATGTCCGTGGTCATAATATCCTCAACAGCGATCTCACCCCTCATGTTCACTCATAGTTGCTGCAGAAGAGTGGTGATGAGCTGGCCATAAGGAAAGTTACTGGCCTGACCAGGTAGTGTAGCCTGATGCATGGTCCTGATGATGATATAGGGAAGGTAAACCCGCTCCCCAGTGCAAACGCAGTAAGTCAGGTACTGAGTGAGCTGAGATAACTCACTATAATGGCCGCTCTGGGGCACAATGTTGTGCTGATGATGCGGCTATAAACTCGAGGCACGGGCTTCAAACTAGCAGCCTTCATGGGCGCCCCAGGGTTGAGAAGTTGCTCTGAGATCTCCTGGCGCAGATCGTCAGTGAGAAAGCCCTTCATCTTAGGGGCACAGTAGACTAAGTCCCCATTGTTGGGAATCCCTAGAAGATCAGCAAGTTGGTGAGTGTCGAAAGAGATGGGGACACCCTTGACGTAGCTGGTTATGCAGAGTGCTCGACATTGATTGAAGTTGACATCCCCATCTATTTCCAGGTTGGCATAAAAGTGTTTGACGAGGTTGAAACAGGTAGTCATCGTGTATGTGATGACCGGCAACCAACCAAGCTTGCCAAAAGCGGCTTCCACATTGAACCGCTACAACTGCTCCAAATTGGCACACCGTCCTGACTCGATATTTTTCCCTTCGAACCAAGGGAAGCGGGCTTGTGCCGCCTCAGAACGAAACCACTGCTTATCGAGCTATGGAACATGTGGGTGGGGAAGGTGCATGCCTAGACCATAGGAGTGCTTGCCAGCACCTCTGCGTGGAGTAATTAGAGCTGCAAAACAAGGAAAAACAAGGAGAAATGGTTAAAATTGTCGAAATTTCGGCAGCATAACAATAGCAAATTATGAAAAAGCCTTGAACTCACCCAAAAACATGGGGAGGAGGACTTACGTAACCCCCACACACTTCATGGAAACCAAACATAGAACAAAACAACAAGAAATTTAGAAAATTTAAGAAAAATCGATTTTTTTTGTCAAAATCTAGGTCAAAACTAGAAAAAAATGATTTTTCCTAAAACCTTTCGGTGGAACCTCAAATTAGTTGAGGGCTTTTGCTCTTAGGGGTCCCTAAACCCTTTTTAAACCAAAGTAAAAGAGTTCCTACAGTTAGAATCTCCCAATCAAAGAAAACCATAGTTTTTAAGCTTAAAACGATAGATAAACGATGTAAAATTTGGTATGGAAGGAAGAAGCTTACCTGGAGGCAATGTTCTAAGTCTTGATCGGAAGAAAATGACTTCTAGGATCACTGGTCGGACTGTAGCAACTCAGGAGTCAGAGAAGAATCGCCACAGGAGAAGAGGAAGAAGGGAAAAGTGAGAAAAAACTCACTTTTTCATGATTTTAAAGAGATTTTGGGCATACCGATTGATGGTTTTGCCCATACCGGTCGATCGGTACCCCCTGGTATAGTCGACCGCTAACTCTTGGCCAGATGGAAAATTCTAACTGGTCGACTATACCGGTCGCACCATACTATACAGTGTAGCGACCGGTATGTTGCGACCAGTCAGCTATATGTGACCCGGAAAATTTTGGAAAAATTTAAAAAAAAAATCAATTTTGAGTTCCATTTCGACTATTCGCTTTGCAATTGTTAAAGACTAACACTATTATGATTATTCGACTGTACCTTATGTGTTATGTCTTCTTTTCAGATCCAAACAGACTAATCTGAGATGGTAGGCGGAAATGGTCGTAGAGGCTCACGAAAGCGTCACCACTCCAAGGGGCGCTAAGCTGAGGACGACGTGGAAACAGAATATGTTGAAGAGAAAAATCTAAATCCAGAGAGTGGAGAAGGGAAGGTTTCCAGGGCACCCACAAATTTACCAGCCCTCCTCACACAAACTCCGAGACAATTGTCACGAATCTGGTTTATCAGATGGAAGCTCAGCAGAAGACATTCCTGGATGAGATGCTGAAGATGTTCAGGCCACCAGGATATATCCCCACAGAGGTCACACCTGAACATAGGGAAAATAACACCACACTGCCAAGGGGGCCAAGGACAGAGTCTACAACCACCACATCAATTTCCATCATCGTCTGCCTATCAAGGAACCTACCCGTACCCACCACCATGGTACAGAATGAATGCACAGGGGCAGCACGATCTGAGCCGAGCAGTGGATAGGTTTTTGAAGCTGAAACCCCCTACATTCACAGAGAAACCAGGGAAACCACTGTGGCCTACACAGTGGGTTGCTGAGATGGAGAAGAATTTCTATCTGATGACATGTACAGAGGATGAGAAGGTGTTGTTTGCTACGCACATGCTAAAGGAGGATGCAAACGCCTGGTGGAATTCTACACGGGCGTATTTGGAAAACAAGCATGCTCAGATCGATTGGGCTATATTTAAGGGAGCTTTCTTCGATAAATATTTTCCAAAGAGCTTTAGAGATCAGATGGAGAAGGAATTCCTCAACCTACAGCAGTCTCAGTCTACTGTGGATGCTTACCAGCAAAGGTACGAAGAGCTATTTTTCTTTGCACCGGCAAGCATGCAAGAAGAAGAAACCAAGACCCGTAGGTTCACCATGGGACTGCGTGCAAGCATTAGAGAGCATATCTTGGGTTTGGAGAAAAAGGTATACAATGAGGCTGTACAGGTTGCCAGAGTGATTGAATCAAGTCAAAAGGGTAGTTTCTTTGCTCAAAACAGGGGACTGAAGAGACCGGCTACTGAGACTTCAGGTGGCGGTAATAATAGACCATTCCACCCATACAGGGCTCAGTCCACCATGGTGCCTGTAAGAAACACTACTGCACCACCACCGCCACAATTCGCTAGACAAAACCCGAACATTAAATGTTTGAACTGTCAGCAACTGGGTCATGTTGCAAGGACCTGCACTTTACCTAGGAAACAACCTCCACAACAAGGAAAGGTATTTGCAGTCACCACTGAAGAGGCAGTCGCATCACCTGATGTGGTCACTGGTATGATTCTATCCCTTCCTATTTAGCTTACTATTTTATTATGTGTGAGCATGTAGAACTAAGGGATAATTAAATTACAGGAACTGTAAATATAGCTGGTATACCTGCCAGAGTACTCTTTGACTCTGGGGCCACGCACTCCTTCGTTTCTATTTCTTTCGGGAAGCGAATGGAATTACCTGTCAAGTATCTAAACCCAAGCTTGATAGTTCGCTCCCCACTAGGAGTCGAAGTGGCGTTGAACAAATATTTTGGACCATGTACAGTTAGCATTGACGGCCGAGATCTAGAAGCTAATCTGGTTCAACTCGAGATGGCAGACTTTGACGTCATCTTGGGAATGGATTGGTTAGGCTAGCATTCAGCCAGCTTATTATGTGGTGAAAAGAAGTTTGTGCTTAAAGACGAGAAAGGAAAAGAGTTTAGCTTCACCGGGACCAAGTTACCCAAGAAGCGGAAGCTGATCCTATCTACCCTAAAAGCTAAGAGATGCTTAGAGAAGGGAGGAGTGGGGTACTTAGTGTCTGTGGTCGACATCACTGCTGAGGTACCAAGGATGGAAGATCTAGATGTGGTACGAGAGTTTCCAGATGTGTTTCCAGAGGATCTCCTAGGTCTACCTCCAGACAGGGCTACAGAGTTCGTGATAGACCTAATGCCAAGGTCGGCACCAGTGTCTAAAGCACCTTATAGGATGGCCCCTACAGAACTAAAGGAGTTGAAGACCCAATTACAAGAATTTCTAGATAAGGGTTTCATACGACCAAGCATATCACCATGGGGAACACCTGTATTGTTCGTCAAGAAGAAGGACAGTAGTGTACAGTTATGTATCGACTACCGAAAGCTGAACAAGTTAACCATCAAGAATCGATATCCTTTGCCTAGGATCGATGATCTGTTCGATCAGTTATAGGGTGTAAAGGTTTTTTTCTCGGAGATTGATCTCAGATCAGGGTATCACCAATTAAAGATCAAGGCCGAAGATATTCTAAAGACTGCTTTCAGGACAAGGTATGGGCATTATGAGTTTCTGGTAATGTCGTTCGGGTTAACTAATGCTCCAGCGTCGTTCATGGAACTGATGAACCGAGTGTTTCATGACATGTTGGACACTTCGGTCATCGTATTCATCGATGACATATCGGTCTACTCAAAGGACAGGGAGGCTCATGCAACACATTAGAGAGCAGTCCTACAACGGCTTAGAAGGGAAAAGCTTTATGCCAAGTTCAAGAAGTGTAAATTTTGGCTGAAGGAGGTGGCCTTCTTGGGCCACCTGGTATCTGAAGACGGTATCAAGGTAGATCCAAGTAAAATAGCTGCTATAGTAGGATGGACACAAAAATCAGTTGCGGAGGTTCGTAGTTTCCTCGGATTGGCTGGTTACTATAGAAGATTTGTGGAAGACTACTCAAGGATCGCCATTCCACTTACCAGACTAACCAAGAAGGGAGAGAAATTTATATGGTCAGATGTGTGCGAGAAATGCTTTCAGACTTTGAAGTCAAGACTAGTCTCCGCACCTGTAAGACCCGTATCGAACTAACCCGGTCTTACCACTTTGAACCAGGTCTACCCATCATGGTCGAGCCAAATGGACCAAGTGTGTGAAGGAGATAACGATCCCAGGTATTAAACTGACCCAAAAATACTAAAATAGGTGGGAGGGTCGCACACCCAGCTAGGTAGGGTCGGACCCCCCCAAGATAAAAGTTAGACCCTGAGTTTCTGACCAGGGGTTGGACAATTTAGAACCAGGGGTCGACGGGATCTCCGACCCCCTCATCGACCCCAGTCTACCGACAAAAACCGTGAATTAGAAACTTTCCAAATTTCAATGGGATTCTTTCCTAATCTCAATGGGACTTATTTTGGGAGTTTCTACTCTATAAATAGGACGTCCCTAAGCCTCTTTCACACCTTTTAGAACCCTAATTGGATTGAGAGAAAGAGAAGAGAAGGAGAAGAGAAGGAAAGTGGAGAAGAAGATCAAAGAGAAGGCTTCAGAGAAACAAGCCTAATTCTCAGGTATGGATACTATCTCCATGGAATTCTAAAGACCTTAGAATAGATAGTGAAGAGGGTATGATCTAGGAGAAACCCAAATCATCCACCCATGGTTAGGTTTCAATGGAAAACCATGGGGGAGATCATTAAAACCATGTAGGTGAATAAACTATGGTTCTAAATCATAGAACATGTATGGAATGGATTATAGAAGTAAGCCATAGGACCCAAAAACGAAAGAATGGACTGTAGGATGAAAATTTTGACTAAACCCATGGGGGGTCGCACGGGGGGTCGATGGACAATCGACCCTACCAGACCCTAACATCGACCCCCAGTGTTCGGGAAGTCCAGAATGTGGGTGGTAGCACCCAGAGTCGATGGAACCTCCGACCCTGGCATCGACCCCAAATTAACAGTAGGCTTTTTAAAATCAGAATTAATTATAATTAAATTCTATCGACTTGATTAGGTCTTCTAGTGATATAATTGTGATATTTAGTTGATTCTTAAAGCTTGAGAGAGGATCTACAATCAAGCAAAGGTGAGGGAACAAGACCTAAACTAATTGGTTAATAATAAACTATTTTTATTCCTGAGTCCAGTGCTATGATTGACTCTATGCGTGTATGCTTGTCATGTGCATTTAACATGTCATCCAATATTTCTACTATTACTGTTCATGCATATTTACATTTTTTGTTTATAACATGATGATGATGATGATGATAGGAATAGGCATGTGAATGTATGTGTGTGGTTAGTATGCTTGATGCGAGCGAGTATCAGGGGGGTGTCATAGGCTGGGCCTCAGCACTCTAGCTCTATCTCTAACTCAAGTCTTGTCCACTGACATCGTCCTATCGCCATTACCTTAGCAGAGCTATTACGTCGTAGTGTATGAGGGGAGGTGGTCTAGGACCATGTAGTCTCTGACTCTACCGGGGGGCCTTAGCCCTATCTCTATGGACGTATTGAGGGATGCTAGGGTGAGGCCTTGGATACACTGTTTGGCATTAGGATTGGTTAGTTGCGAATCCAGTTTGCAAGCCCTCGCCAATAGGGGCTTACGTGTTGGTATGGGTAGGGTATCAGGGGAAGTGTTATAGGCCGGGCCTCAGCACTTTAGCTCTATCTCTATTCCATGGTAGGGTGGATGGGGACGACAATAAACGTTAACCTTTGGGCGGGCCTCCACACCCTGTGCATAGAGGCGAGGTGGCCACCGAACCTTTCTATAGCGCATTGCAAACTTATTTACCAGACCACAGATATGAATGGATTGCATGCATATGTTTGTTGCATTGTTTTGTTTGCTCACTGAGCCATGATGTGTGCTCACCCTCTCGACGTCGAATATTTTTAATTGATGATGTAGGTACTACGATCGAAGATTATATGAGTGCTCTGATGTACGGGCGTGTTGCTGCCATGGAAGCCGAAGACTTAGTGGATACGCATGATCCCTCGTGCGAGTGCAACTCATGCGTATTCGATTAGATTTTTTTCATTTGAATTTATTAAGGAAATGTAATTGATATTTTATTTACTTATGTCTCAGTTGATACAACATAAATTGATACTTTATTTATGATTATCACAATTAGATTCCTCAGTTCGTTTATTATTAAGACTTTCGCTATTGTGTATTTATTCTGATTATGGTTATGGATGTGTATGGTTTCATTTTCAATGGACACAGCCTATTAGAGATCCGGGTTGAACCGTTGATTTATTAGCGGTTCATTACACCGTTCTGAATGGTACAGAATTGGGGTGTGACAACTTGGTATCAGAGCATCTCAGGCCCTGTCTGTGAAACTTGTATACTTCCACAAAAGTTCGTGAACTGAGATAGGATAAAAATTTAAAAGATGTAATAATAACACACCATAAGCATCTGTGTTATTTGAGACAAAACTGAAAAAGAATAATGCATCTAATAAATGAGAAATAAATTTCTATACAACCAAAAGAAGAACAAACGTTTATATATATATGATTAAAGCAGAGTACAGTCCACAACCCGGACAATTACTCTGAAGTACAAAAGAAAGATAAAAGAAATACATCAAGAAGCTGGAGGTGATGGGGGAGGCGGTGCCTCACGGTCTCTATCATAGTCCTCAGCGTAGACTCTAGTCAACCAAGCTATCTGAGTCTGGATCGTCAGGAGACTAGCGGTGAGATCAGCCACCCGCTGGTCAGTCACGCGCTGAGCATCCCTAAGCTCTCCCACCCGCTGATCCGACATGAGCTGAGCAACCAGAAGCTCTCCTACCCACTGATCGGACAAGCGCTGAGCCTCTAGAAGCTCTCTCATCCTTAGGTCAGACATGCGCTGAGCCTCTCGTATCTCATGCAATAGCCCCATCATGTCATCAGAAGGTGCATACGAAGGACCAGCCGCATATGAAGGACCAGCTGAAGAAGAAGGACCAGCTCCTGTAGCATGAGTAGGTGATGGAGGAGGTATGGCATCCACATCCATGTACTGACGATCATCGTCATCCCCATGAACACCTGCTCTAGCGGCTGCTGCTGCTGTTGCTACCTCAGCGTCAGCCATCTCCACTTGAGTGCGAGGGCGCACCATCGCGTTCCTCTCTTCATCGACCTGGGCATCCCGCATGCCCATCTTGCAGATGGCCTCCCAATCTAGAGGCGATGAGAAGGATTTCTCTTGAATCTTCTCATCCAACAAATCAACCCCTAGGCGGGTAAGAAATGTAGTGATCATGCGTCCATAAGGAAGGTTGCCAGTGTGACTGGGCAACGTGGCACTGATCATCGTCTGGATGATGATATATGGAAGGCAGACGGGCTGCTTAGTGCATATGCAATACAGCAAATACTGGGTCAACTGGGAGACCCTCTCATAGTGTCCACTCTGCGGTATCAGGTTATGCTAAATGATCTTGCAGTACACCCGTGGATCTGAACGTAGATAACTCGCTTTCATCTCCCAGCGATCAGGTCTGATGAGCTAACGGTCTATCTCAGCCCTCATCTGTAATGAAAAGAAGTGGGCCTCTCCTGGGCACAGAATACGAAGGAGCCACCATAGGAGATACCCAGCAAGTCCTCTAGCTGTCGATAGTCGAAAGAAATATCAACCCCCTTGACATAGCTAGTGATCCGAAGCTCACCACCTCTCTCAACATCATTGTAATCCCCCACCACTTGGAGATTACAATAGAACTAGCATACCAAGTCAGGATAGGTACAGGCGTCATAGGTGATGATAGGGAGCCATCCCATATCGCTAAAAGCCCCTTCCACATTGAACAAGGCCAGGCTAGCCAAGTCCACTTTGCGGCCTCCCTCTACTTTCTTACGAGCATAGTGGGCAAACTGCATCTCAGCTTCATTGGAATGGAAGCGAAGATGGTCACGAACCCTGGGTACCTTGGTACGAGCCATAGTATCTGCAAATAAGAAAGAAAAACAAATAATGGCTTAGTAGAGGTGAAAAACCCAAAATTTTGACATTATAATGACGTAAATTGGTCAAAAGCATCACTTTTCACCCATACACGTGGGCAGGAGGACTTACATAGATCCTAAACTATCCTGTAAGACTCATACAGTCGGAAATTTTAGCTAATGAGATTGAATTGGAAGAAATTTCAAGAATTCGAAAATTAGGGCAAAAAGAGTAAATTTCGAGTTTCTCGATAACCAACCGATGAAACTCAAATATTTTTAAGGGCTTTCATTCCTCGAGTCACCAACAACAAAAGCCCCCAATAAAAATCAAATTTTTACGGTTGGAAAAAGTTTAATTTGAAAAATACGAGATATACGAGCAAAAACCTAGGTAAGGAAACCTAAAAACATGAAAATGTAGAAGATATACCTGTAGCGGAGGTGTAGACGACGAAACAAGGAGTGCAAACCACCAACGGATCGGAGTTGTCAGTCGAAGTGGAGAAGAAAGAATGGGAAATGGACTTTGAATCGGAACTTAAAAATCTGATTTTCAGTCCGGGGGTCGGAAAATTCGACTAAAACCATCGACCCACCCATCGACCCCCTCATCGACCCTCGGCTCTCGGGAATCTGACCGAGAACCAGGGGTCGCACCCTGGGTCGGACATCCTCCGACGCCCCCATCGACCCTCGGCTCTCGGGAAGAATTGTTGATTTCTCAGGGTCGCATACTGAGGGTCGGACACCCATCGACCCTGCAGTGAAAACACAGCATTTTTGATAGAATGACCTAAAAATTTTGAAATTTGCATTTGTTAGTGGTTTTAAAATATGAGAATGAAGTATTTAATGATTGTCTCACGTGTTCAATGATTTTCAGGCAATCCCACTATCAGATTAGTTAATGGCTGGACGCAGAGTAACCAGACAGAGCTGTAACTCTATCCCACCACCACCACCTAGGGGGGAAAATAGCCAGACACACCCGGAAGCACAGGGGAATATGAACACGGCACCGTCCGTCATAAATGGGCAGAAAAATCCTACAAATCTGCCAGCTCCACCTACAGACTTGGCCACAGTCATATTGAACTTGGCCCAACAGCTACAGCAAATGCAACAGGCACATGCTACTATGCAAGCTGCCTTAGGTATGACTTTTCCAGCTACACAGACACCTCCAATGCCAGCAGAACAGGCAAGTACAGCTCCAGGGGGAAGTAACATAGTACCCCACGCACCTCAGACTCCCATCATGCAGGCTTAAGTACAAAATCCTGAGATAGCTCAAGGTGGATATCAACCTCAACCAACTATGTATGGGGCATATGTCCCGCAGCAACTAGACCACTCCAGACTAGTGGAGTGTTTTCTGAAACTGAAGCCCAAAGAATTTAATGGCAACCCAGTAGATCCCTTATGGTCGGCACACTAAGTTGACGAGATGGAAATAAATTTTATGATGATGACATTGAATGAAGAAGAGAAAGTATTGTGTGCCACCTTTATGTTGAAAGGAGATGCACACCATTGGTGGAGGTCTACCAGGACTTATTTATTAACAAAGCACGCCCAACTGACTTGGGATATTTATAAGGAGGCATTCTTTGAGAAGTACTTTCCTAGAAGTTTCAGAGATTCTATGGAAAGAGAGTTCCTGAGTTTATATCAGGGGCAGATGACCGTGGATGCATATCAACAACGTTATGAAGAGTTGTTCTTCTTTGCACCCACCAATATGCAAGAGGAAAACACAAAGACCCAAAGGTTCGTCATGGGACTTAGGAGAAGCATCCGCGAGCATGTTCTGGGACATGAAAAGAAAATCTATAATGAAGCTGCACAAATTGCTCGAGTTATAGAATCAAGCCAGAAGGAGAGTTATTTCATGCAAAACAGAGGTATGAAAAGGCCAGCTGAAAATTCTTATAACGGAGGGAATAACAAGACATTCAAACCCTTCTGTGCTCAAGGCTTTACCGCTGCAACCAAGACTACGCCCGTAGCTCAACAGCAACAAAAGCCAATTACTGAAGGGATAAAATGTTTTAACTGCAATCAAGTGGGACATATGGCAAGGGAATGTCCTAAGCCCAGGAAGCAGCTACATCAAGGACGAGTTTACGCGGTTACATCTGAGGATGCTGCCGCATCACCTGATGTGGTCACAGGTATGACTTAAATTATTTTTTTAGTTGTATTACATTGTATGAGCATGTAGACTAAGTTAAGATAAATCACAGGTATCGTACCTATAAATGGCATACCCGTCAGAGTACTCTTTGACTCAGGAGCTACTCATTCTTTTATATCTGTGTCATTTGAAAAGAAGTTAAATTTACCCATTAAATCCTTAGACTACAAACTGCTTGTACGATCACTTATGGGATTAGAAGTGGAGTTAGATAAAGGTTATGGACCATGTCCAGTTCTTATTAATGAAAAGACTTTGGATGCAACCTTGATCCAACTTGAGATGACAGACTTTGACGTCATCTTGGGAATGGACTGGTTAGCTCGGCATTCTGCAAACCTATTGTGTGTCGAAAAGAACCTGACATTTAAAGACAAAGAAGGAGCAGAGTTCAGTTTTTCGGGAACCAAACTTCCCCATAAATGAAAGCTCATACTCTCTGCGTTGAAGGCTAAGAAGTGCCTTGAAAAAGGAGCAGTCGGGTATTTAGTATCTGTGGTTGACCTTACCAAAGAAGCACCACAAATGGAGGATATTGATGTCGTGCGTGACTATCCAGACGTATTTTCAGAAGAACTACCAGGATTACCACCCGACCGAGCTACAGAGTTTGTTATAGATCTTATACCTGGAGCCGCACCAGTATCGAATGGCTCCTACTGAACTGAAGGAATTAAAAGTAAAACTACAAGAATTGCTGGTCAAGGGTTACATTTGCCCTAGTATATCACCATGGGGAGCACCAGTATTATTCGTGAAGAAGAAGGACGGTAACGTTCGCTTGTGTATAGACTACCGAGAACTGAACAAACTGATAATTAAGAATCGGTATCCATTGCCTCGGATCAATGCCCTGTTCGATCAGTTGCAAGGTTACAAAGTGTTCTCCAAGATCGATCTTCGGTCAGGCTACCATCAGCTGAAGATTAAGGATGGTGATATTCCCAAGACAGCATTCAGGACCAAATATGGACATTATGAATTTTTGGTCATGTCTTTCGGATTGACGAACACACCAGCAACCTTTATGGAACTTATGAATTGGGTATTCCATGATATGTTGGATACTTCGGTTATTGTATTCATTGATGATATATTGGTCTACTCCAAAAATGAGGAAACTTATATTAAGAACCTAAATGCCGCTCTGCAGCGACAACGTAAGGAGAAGCTCTACGCCAAATTTTTAAAGTGTGAGTTTTGGCTAAAGGAAGTTGCATTTCTAGGCCATGTTGTATCCGCTGAAGGAATTAAAGTGGATTCCAGCAAGATCGAGGCCATTGTAAAGTGGGAAGCACCGAAGAGCGTTGCAGAAATTAAAAGTTTCTTGGGTCTAGCTGGGTATTATCGACGATTTGTGGAAGACTATTCCCGAAGTGCCGTACCTCTTACCAGTTTGACTAAGAAGGGCGAGAAGTTTGTTTGGACTGATAAATGCGAGAAGAGTTTCCAAACATTGAAGGCTAGATTGATATCAGCTCCAATCTTGACCATCCCGATTCCAGGACAACCATTTATCTTGTACACCGATGCGTCAGGACTGGGATTAGGATGTGTACTTATGCAAAGAGAACAAGTAATTACCTATGTCTCAAGACAGTTGAAGACACATGAGAAGAACTATCCCACTCATGATTTGGAATTAGCGGCAGTAGTACATGCTATCAAAATATGGAGACATTATTTGTACAGGGAGAAATTTCAGATTAAATCATACCATAAAAGTCTTACTTATCTATTTAATCAGAAGGAGCAGAATATGAGACAAAGAAGATGGTTGGAATTATTGAAAGACTATGATTGTGATATCCAGTATCATTCGGGAAAAGCTAATGTAGTAGCCGATGCGCTGAGTAGAAAGGCAATGATAAAATCTCAGGGAGAGGTTAGCACAACTGCCGCAATGTGTACTACTAGGAAGGTATTCAATCACGGTAATGAACAGTTTGTGATAGATGCACCAGATGGATCAGCCGACCAAGGGTTTATTCATTGATTTTCAAATATGTTCGTCGCATTGAAGATTATACCGGATATAATTGATGAAGTAAAGACAGCTATCAAATCAGACCCTTACCTAAGAACGGTACAAGAGGACATCGAAAAAGGTAGGACTAACCCTGAGTTCACCTTGGACGAAGAGAAGGTACTGAAATACAAAGGAAGAATATGTGTATCTGAGACAGAAAGTTTGGACATTAGACACCGACTAATAAAGAAGCTCATACCACCGCCTATTCGATACACCCTAGAAGTACAAAGATGTATCATGACCTAAAGAAATTATATTGGTGGAGAGGAATGAAAGCAGATGTAGCTAAGTTCGTGTCTCAATGCCTAAATTGTCAGAAAGTAAAGGCCGAACGACAAAGACTGGTAGGACTGTTACAGCCGTTATCGGAACCAGCATGGAAATGGGACTGCATCACTATGGACTTCGTCACAGGATTACCATTGACTCCTCGAGTGGTTGACGCAGTATGGGTGATTGTAGACCGCCTGACTAAAACAGCTCGCTTTATACCTATACGACCTCAGCATACACTGGAGAGGTTAGCTAAGCTGTATATGGACAACATTGTGCGATTACATGGTGTACCTAAAAGCATTGTGTCTGATAGAGATCCACAATTTGCCTCAAAGTTTTGGGAAGGATTGCAAAAGGCTATGGGCACGACATTAAAGTTTAGTATTGCATTCCATCCACAGACAGATGGACAGTCAGAGCGTACAATTCAGATTCTAGAAGATATGCTTCGGGCATGTGTAATTGATTTTAAAGGATCATGGGATGAAAAGTTATCATTGATTGAGTTCACTTATAACAATAGCTATCAGGCTACTATACAGATGTCACCCTATGAAGCACTGTATGGAAAGAAGTGTCGAACTCCTTTGTTTTGGAATGAAGTTGGGAACGTAGTATTGTTGGACTAGAATTTATTGAAGAGACTTGTCGAGTGGTCGACATTATTAAGGAAAGAGTGAGGACAGCTCAGAATCGTCAGAAGCAATATGCAGATACTCGACGCCGAGACCTTGAATTCGTCGTGGGTGATAAAGTGTTCTTAAAAGTATCGCCTATGCGAGGATTGAAACGGTTCGGACAGAAAGGGAAATTGAGTCCAAGATATGTCGGGCCATATGAGATTCTAGCTAAGCATGGAAAAGTGGCTTACCAGTTAGCACTACCACCATCTATGTCAAGTGTGCATGACGTATTTCATATTTCCTTATTGAAGAAGTATGTCAAGGATCCGATGCACGTTTTGACAGTAGACCTACCTGATTTGTTTGAAGATTTGACATTTGAAGTAGCACCAACTGAAATCACTAGTCGAAAGGTTCAACGACTACGCAACCGTGATATCTATTATGTTAAGGTCACCTGGAGAAGTAGAGATATGGAAGAAATCACATGGGAAGAAGGGAATGTTATGCGAAAGCAATATCCTCATCTATTCTACTCGGAAGGTATGTACAATTTCGAGGATGAAATTTTTATAAGTAAGGGGGAGTTGTAAGACCCGTACCAAACTAACCCGGTCTTACCACTTTGAATCAGGTCTACCCATCATGGTCGAGACAAGTGGACCAAGTGCGTGAAGGAGATAACGATCCCAGGTATTAAACTGACCCAAAAATACTAAAATAGGGGGGAGGGTCGCACACCTAGCTAGGCAGGGTCGGACCCCCCCAAGATAAAAGTCAAACCCTGAGTTTCTGATCGGGGGTCGGACAATTTATAACCACGGGTCGACGGGATCTCCAACCCCCTCACCGACCCCCAATCTGCCAACAGAAACCGTGAATTAGGAACTTTCCAAATTTCAATGGGATTCTTTCCTAATCTCAATGGGACTTATTTTGGGAGTTTCTACTCTATAAATAGGACGTCCCTAAGCCTCTTTCACTCCTTTTAGAACCCTAATTGGATTGAGAGAAAGAGAAGAGAAGGAGAAGAGAAGGAAAGTGGAGAAGAATATTAAAGAGAAGGCTTCAGAGAAACAAGCCTAATTCTCAGGTATGGATACTATCTCGATGGAATTCTAAAGACCTTAGAATAGATAGTGAAAAGGGTATAATCTAGGAGAAACCCAAATCATCCACCCATGGTTAGGTTTCAATGGAAAACCATGGGGGAGATCATTAAAACCATATAGGTGAATAAACTATGATTCTAAACCATAGAACATGTATGGAATGGATTATAGAAGCAAGCCATAGGACCCAAAAACAAAAGAATGGACTGTAGGATGAAAATTTCGACTAAACCCACGGGGGGTCGCACGGAGGGTCGATGGACAATCGACCTTACCAGACCCCTAACATCGACCCCCAGTGTTCGGAAAGTCCAGAATGTGGGTGGTAGCACCCAGGGTCGATGGAACCTCTGACCCTAGCATCGACCCCCAGTTAACAGTAGGCTTTTTAAAATCAGAATTAATTCTAATTAAATTCTATCGACTTGATTTGATCTTCTAGTGATATAATAGTGACATTTAGTTGATTCTTAAAGCTAGAGAGATGATCTACAATCAAGCAAATGAAAGGGAATAAGACATAAACTAATTGGTTAATAATAAACTGTTTTTATTCTTGAGTCCAATGCCATGATTGATTCTATAAGTGTATGCTTGTCATGTGCATTTAACATGTCATCCAATATTTCTATTATTACTGTTCATGCATATTTACATTTATTGTTTATAACATGATGATGATGATGATGATAGGAATAGGCATGTGAATGTATATGTGTGGTTAGTGTGCTTGATGCGAGCGAGTATCAGGGGGGTGTCATAGGCTGGGCCTCAGCACTCTAGCTCTATCTCTAACTCAAGTCTTGTCCACTAACATCGTCGTATCGCCATTACCTAGCAGAGCTATTACGTCGTAGTGTATGAGGGGAGGTGGTCTCGAACCGTGTAGTCTCTGACTCTGTCGGGGGGCCATAGTCCTATCTCTATGGACGTATTGAGGGATGCTGGGGTGAGGCCATGGATACACTGTTTGGAATTAGGGTTGGTTAGTTGCGAGCCCAGTTTGCAAGCCCTGTGTAAGCACCCCATTTTTGCCATCCCAGCTAAACAAAGTCCTGCTGGTGTGTGGACAACAAAAGGAAGAAAGGTGATTGAAAGTTTGGATTCTTGACTGTGAATTTGAGAAAGTTTTTGGTGGGCCCCATAATAAGGTCACAGGCTATAATTTTGCATGGATGCAGAGGTCATAGAATTATCTTCGAAACGAGACCAGAATTGCTCAATTTCGATATCAAATGAGGAAGATATGACCATTTTAGTCAGATGATACATATAAGAGAGGTTTATGAAATTATTATAAATAATCCTAGGGGCCTTCATGCAAATTATCCTAAGTTGGATTGTTTGAATTTCAAATCATCATATCTTGATCATCCGACATCGGATTCAGATGATTCCAAGACCATTATTCTTCATTCATGATGTTCTACAAAGTGGACGTAAAAAATCCCGGGTAGAAGTCACCAGTGGGTCCCATGCAAGCTTGCATGCAAAATTATCGTCAGAACTTCAAAGCTGCATATCTTTTCCGTTCTACATCGGATTCAGGTGATTCTAGTTCCTATATTCTTCATTTTTAATGTTCTACAAAATGAACGCAAAAAAAATTTGGAATAGAGGCCATCGGAAAATTTCATGCAGGATGACAATGAAATGACCCATGAAATGACAAGGAGAGAAAACCCGATTAATTCCAATTAATCCGGTCAACTCGGTTCAAGCCGGTTTTGGTCCAACCTAGCTCAACCCATATTAGTTTAACTCAGTCAACCTAAGTCGGTCTCAACCCGTTTTGAACCCGGTTCATTCATGTGCATAGTATTTATAAATATATATAATATATATATATATATATATATATATATATATATATATATATATATATATATATATATATATATGTATGTATGTTATAAAATATATGTGTATATATGTATATAATATATATTATTATATGTAAGTGATAATCCAAAAGATTTTGAGAAGAAAAATGAAGGAGGGGAGAGAAAACGTGAAAGAGAAGGGGATTTAGGGTTTTGAGATAATCCAAAAAGATCTTGAGAAGAAAAAAGGAAAGAGGGAGAAATAAAAAAAAAAAGAAAAGGAAGAGGGGAAAAAGATTCCCCTTCACGTTTTCTAGAAAGAAAACGTGAAAGAAAAGAGAGGGAGAAAAGAAAAAAAGGAAGGAAAAGAATGAAGAAGAAAAGGAAAGAAGAAAGAAAGGAAAGAGAGAAGGATTTTTCTAGAAGAAGGAAGGAGAGAAAGGTAAGAGAGAAGGGGTTTTCTAGAAGAAGAATGAGAAAAAGGAAAGAAAGGAAGAAAAAAAAACGTGGGAAGGAAGAAAAGAAAGGAAAGAAGAAAAAATGGAGAGAAAAAAAAATTTTCTAGAAAAAAGAAGAAAAGGAAAGAAGGATCTTCTAGAAAATGAGTAAAAAATTATAAATAGGAGAGAGGAGGGATCCTTTTCCAGACCAGAGAGAGAAACATGAGTGAGAGAGAAAACGTGAGAGAGGAAGAAAGAAAGAGAGAGAAAAGAGAAAAGAAAAAAAAGAGAAGAAGAAAAGAGAAAAAGAGAAGAGAGAAAAGAAGCGAGAAGAGAGGAGAAGGAGGATTCACATTCAAAGGAGATTGATACAACCCCCAATCACCCTTCATCAACGGTTTCGCTCGATTTGAGCCCAAGGTTAGTACTCTAAACAAATTTAGAGGTCATTATAATGCCTGAATGCCAATTTTGCTTGAAAAAGGCTAATTTTCATTAAATCTCAATCATGAATGCTCTATTACATGCTTGTTAATGTTAGGATGCCTATGTCTAATATTTTTCATGAATGATAATTTGTCTAAGCTATTCAATGATGAATTTTTTATTGATATACAATGATGTTTGATGTTTTTTGTAAATTTCATAAAGTGATTTTTTGATCTGAAAATTCCAGATTTAGGGTTCAAACTTAGGATGTACATCATATGTATTTTTTCTAAGATTTTGAAGCCCAATATTTTATGGGAGTCTCTCTGATATGATAGAAGACTATCCTAAAAATTTCGTTCCATTTGGAATTGGGGAAATATATCAAAAAATTTGTCTTTGACATTGCTATTTTTCTCGGATGTAATGCAATCCTCCATCGGAAACTCTCTAGAAAAAAGCCTTATGGCCATAATCAGAAAATCCACTTAACATGAACTTTTTAGACATGAAAGTCATTTAAAAAATGCACTAGTTTCATATTTTTTCCATTTTTCGTTGAATTGATATCAATTTTTTAGTGCATAGTGCTTTGATTTCAGATCTGTCATGATGTGCTGATTTGCATGATTGAAAAGAGTCATTTTTCACAAAGAAAATATACTGTTTTAACTTTTTTTTCTTAATGAAATTTTAGATCAGACAGTTATCTACATATACATATGTCTGTATTTAATTTTCATTAAGAATAGAATTTTATTTGGAATTTATGGTGCAACTGGTCAAAAATCTAGAACAGACCTGACCAGTGTATTTGCCTGTACTTGGGGAATGTTTTCGACCTGCCTATGGTCTCTTTTAGGATTAGCTTCCTTGAGACAAAATGTTGGCCTCTGAGTCTTCTTTCCAGGGATATCTTTTAAGAATTTTTTGAGTAAGTACAGTGCCCTATGTGCCCATTTTGGTCCAGCCCCGACAAAGCTGTCATCTTGCTACGTGTTCCATCATGTTTTGATTGATTCTCATATGCTTTGGTTGTTTCTCACATGCCATATTTGATGCTATGCTATGTTTGGATGCTCGTATGCATACACTACTATAATTGGAATGGTCACACTGCCATAATTGGAATAGTCACACTGCCATAATTAGAATGATCACATTGCCATAATTGGAATAATCACATTGCCATGATTGGAATGCTACACATGCTTATTGCCATATTTGTCTACTACACTTGCTCACATATTACTGCCATGTTTGGATGCACACTTACCATGTTTGTATTGATTCACATGCTCACTTGCCATTTTTTACTGATGTGTTGCTAAATTTGAATATACTTCCAACATGCTATATTTGGATGCTTACACTGCTATATTTAAGCTCACATTGCTTTGTTAGATTGTTTACATTGTACAACAACTAGGGCAAGATACACCCTAAGATGGAAGGAATTGAACAATTAGGGTAGTGAAACCCTAAAAATGGAAAGAATAATTAGGGCAAAATAAACCCTAGAATAAAGAGAATAATTAGGGTATGAAACCCTAAAAAATGAAAATCACAATGAAAATGGATAGGAAACCCTAGAAACCTAAGAATGGAAACAATAAAAATGGTAGGAATTTAGGTCTCATCCCTAGATCCTATTGACAAAAATAGAAAGAATTTGGTACACATCCCAAAAAAAATGGTTGGAATTTAGGTCTCATCCCTAGATCCTATTGACAAAAATAGAAAGAATTTGGTACACATCCCAAATAAAAATGGTAGGAATTTAGGTCTCATCCCTAGATCCTATTAACAAAAATAGAAAGAATTTGGTACACATCCCAAATAAAAATGGTAAGAATTTAGGTCTCATTCCTAGATCCTATTGACAAAATTGGAAGGATTTGGTACACATTCCAAATTCGATTCTCAAAAATTTTCGAACTACGTCGTACCTGATTTCTAGGGCAAACCCTAGAATACGTAGGCAATTTGGGAATCCCAAATACGGTACAAAGCCACCCATCAACCATACATCCAGCATAAACTTCAACTTGAACAAAAAAAATCTAATTGAAGCAAATGCATAAATCACTTCCATAATCTTTAATCACACAACCTATTTTCGAACTACGTTTTTGGACTTGATTTCCCGGATTGGAATACGTAGGTAGTTTGAGATGTCTTACACATCTCAGATTCAGTCCAGGACCGAACCATCTTTGGTTCGGTTCACTGTAAAATATTGTACATTACATTTGCTTGTTTATTTGCTTTAAAACATGATTGGCTGAACCCTAGGTTAGAATAACTTAGCAACTTGGTTTAGGACATCCCCCATTGAACCCTAGTCATCCAGTTGACCAAGCACAGTCAAAATTAGAATTTAAGGAAAGTTTAGGAGGCCGATATTGATCGGACGGTTTGGGTGCCTAACATCTTCCCATAATCGTACCCTGAATACTTACCCGATCTCTTGCAGACCAAAGAACTGATACATTGGGTCACGAGTCAATAGAAGTCTTACCTTTGGGTGAGCCTACATTTTTAGAGGTCCTAGACCTTAATCTAGGTGGCGACTCCAACAGAATACAATCGATCTTCATCGATACAGGATACACATTTCCATCCCGAGGAGGATCACGTCGATTTTCCATTGTCCTCATAGTGGCGACTCCGCTGGGGATTAATATTCAGACTCCTAGGATACTTTCCTTATATTGATTTGCTTGACATTTGATGCTAGATCTAGGGTACTATATTTATTGTTTGTACATATTGCTTTGGGGGGAATGGGTTCAGTCACACTTTCGTGCGAGTAGCCGAACCGGGTCCCATGCATGTGGGGCAGCCTGCTAGGAGAAATACACAGCCTTGGCCTGTACTTTGTGAGACCACGACCGGCGAGCAGCCTCTAACGAGCGTTTCTTGGGTGCGCCTGGGAATGCGTTATGCTACTCCACGTCGCTTGGATCCTTGCAACATAGTATATAAAGGGAATGGGGCCCATTATTCATCGAGCATTAGGTGATAGGTTACCCCATCCTCGTCAAGGTGGCCTTTTCTGTCCTAACCCAGTTTGAGCCATATGTATGTTATTTTTGGTCCATCCTTGAACTAACATGGTAAAATCTACTCGATCATAATATTTACATCTGAGACGTCGAAGTTCTGCCCGTTTTTGTCCTTGACTTGTCAACATGTTTGGATCCTCACTTGAGTATTCTTGTCTCTCACTTGTTGGGAGCGTGAGGGTTACGTATACCCGCATACACAATAGTGTGGGCGGTCTGTACACGCCCTCCATCGTACAAAGCTCATTGTGTTGATCTGTTTCAATATTGATACATCAATCTCAAAAAACGATCAGAAAATCTTCATCACGGTATAGATACTGTAATCAAGTAGAAATTTATCGGTTTTTTCAATCATGAACCGCTTTTGTCATCCTTCATGAAAACTACAAATAAGCATATCCGTTTTAATTTCTTGAAATTTGATGAACCACATGGTCGAACCTTGGTGCTACAATGATCCATTCTGAATCTTGAGGCCCCAAGACCAATCATGGGGTTATTCAAATACAAATAAATTGTTACAGATGATGTCTAATGGTCGATTTTCATGAAGGAGCTAACTTTGTTTGGTCGAGTCAGCTTGTATGTGTATGCATATTCTTCTCGTGTCCAGTCACTTCTGAGTCTTAGCCTTCGTTCATTGTTTATATAAAAAATAAAATTAAAAAAAAAACAAAAAAACAAATAAAACAAAAACAAAAAAAAAAGAAAAAAAAAGAAAGAAAGATTGAACTAGGGAGGATATGATTGTCTAGACTTAAGAGAACATCTGAGTGAGTAGACAAAAAATCCACTCTTATTACATCCATTCATAGGAATGTCTCATCATCATCGGTTCATGTTTCAGTTCATGTTCATAAGGAGGACTTTTGTACCTCAAAGTGTTGGAATGGTTGGAAGACATTATATTGAGAGCCCAAATATTGCAGAGCAGAATTGAAATTCCCAGATCGGAGTTAAGGAATCCAAGAGATTAGAAAGCTAAATCATAGATTCTGAGAGATTACATGTTTCTTTCCCATTTTAGCATACCTGCCAAATTTAAATGAAAAAAACTGAGATTGGAAAGCATTTCGTTCACCCTTGGCAATTGAGCCACTTTGACTGAAGGAGTTGGTTTCTGACTCCCAAATTACTTTCATCACCCAAGGTGACCATAACTCAAAAGAGTAGCCCTTGAACCTTTAATAATGGCCCACCCACCTCCCAAAATCCAGGATGAAAAGGAAAACAATGTGGTCAATTGTATCCTAAAATTAAGGTAGCCTGAAAATGAACTTCATGTGCACCCTAAACTAGGGAACAACCAAAATGTCAGTGTACCCTAAATTGGGGCACAACAAAAATATCAGTGCACCCTAAACTGGGACATAATAGATTCAAAGTGGGTCAAACCAAAAAGGTGATGGACCAACAAGGGTATAGGTCAGAGTTTCATGACATCCAAACTGGGGCATAAGATTGGAATACATTTACCCCAAATTGAGGCATTGGCCAAGTGAATGTCAAACCCGAACTGGGGCATAAATCAAAATGGTAATAAACTCAAGAGGGGTTTAGCTCAAGATGGAAATGGTTAAACACATGTCGATAGATAGGCGTAATGAGCCTTACTAGTGATAGTCTGAACGGAGATTCGGTCCTACAACCAATCATAAGTTGGCGTCAATGATGTCGTATCCAATTGGGGTAACTCGGTGAATTACTTGTCTAAACTGGCTACCATTGGTATCTGATAGGTCATCTATGTTTGGACTCGAGTCCGATATGTTTGTAGACAAATCCAGTCCAAAATGCTCTGAAAAAAATAAACAATAATCATCTCATTTGAGACATCAACAACAGTGCTTTACTACTTCCAATCCATTCCTTCCCAGTTTGATATTTCTTCCTCTTCCATGTCCGTTGCTAATTCTGACTCTGATGACAATTGGGATGATGAGCCACAACCTGAACTTCTACTCCACCGACCTTTAGAGAAATGAAAGTTCAACACACATGTGAAAGTTACAAATGATTAAGTTAAAGTCATGGAAGCATTTTCAAAGATACAAGTTGTAACATCAAAATGTCCTCCCATTTGGTCGATTTATAGAAAGAATTTTTTGGGATATTCCTTGAAAGTAGAGAACATTTATAGACTCATACAAGTGGTTCATTTAGTTTTACAAGAAGGGTCTACACACAAGGCATTATCAAGTTTACATCAATCCAAGTGATCAAGTCTTCTACAAGTGCATGAAGTCTACAGACATAAAACATACAACAGATCAACCTCAACGTCAAAGATGAGCTCAAAAAAAAAAGGAAGGAAAAAAAAAAAAAAAAAAAAAGAAAAAAGAAAGAGTTATACAAAATAATGGGGTTGGTTAGCATACTACATTGGAACAACGATGGTGGACAAGTTCAACTATGGTGCATAGACATGAAGCAACTACTTTGAAACACTAATGATGAGTGAGTTTGATTACAAGGCATGTACATGGGGCAACTCCTTTGGAGCCCTACGGATGGACGAGTTCAGTTATAGAGTAATAAGACAATTGGTTCTCGTACAATGACATATAGACACCATTTCTTAGAACCTGATTGGAGAGCTGATCGTTTGTTGTGGTTCACATTGTGTGTTGAGCTGGATTTTTGATATTGGTCACTACATCCCGCCCATTCAAGGGGTGGTCTCATCACTTTGTTATCATCAGAGGATTTTTCTTTTTGGCTAAAGACTCTCTCTCCCGTCCATCAATCCGACGGTCTTCCATAGAGTCTACATTACATGCCCTTACTTCAAATGTCACAAAATTTTATGGTATTGTTTCTTGTGAACACGTCTTGTTATGCATAAATATTGTTCAATAAATCTGACTGGAATATCTATCTGTTGTTCATCATTTCGACGGCGTCCAAGAATTCCATAGTCCTTTGTTGCTAGCCAATAAAATGGAATCGCCTAGTGGAGATCAAGCCATTCTACATAAACAGCCAAACACTCTCCCAATGGCATACCCATTGGATAGTTTCTTATCTGTCCATTTGGACCTTCATCGTTATACTTGTATACAGACTTAAAGGATTTGGGCCCAAACGTGGTTATAACCGATTCAGCATCTGAGCATAGCTTGTTGAAACTTGTTTTCTATCTGAGTGATACCAAGAGGAGAAAACATTCTTTGACGTTTTTCTAAAGATTAGTGTAGGGTTGCATCTTCTTAAGGTTATTTCTAGTGATGACTCAAAAATCGCCTGCTTATCAATATGTGCAGACCTGAACTTAGACACTGGGGCAAAATCACCCATTTATCCAAACATCATGAGTTTAGTTGAGCCTTTTGTTTGAAACTCTAGCTGAGTTCATTTGCATGTAAGAGAAAGATGACTCATACAAATTTGAGTCGTTATCATCATTTGCCCCTCATTAAAAAGACCTGATTGCCATTTGATCAAAGTGAAACCCATATAAATTTAGCAGGAATGCAAAACATATCAAAATTGCCTTTTAAAGAAAGGAAACATGTTTCTCTCGGTCTAGATTAAGTCAAGTCAAGGAAAGTCAATCAAATCATGATCTCTAGTTCCTCTTGGATTCCGAGCAATGTTAGTGGACAAAGTGCAGATGCTGAGCCCCATTGTGGCTACCTCAATATTTATGGAAAGTTCAACCCATTTTGGGAATGAAGAAAGATGAAGAAAGGAATTGAAAAGAACAAGAAAAATAAAAAGAGAAATGAAAAAAAAAAAGAAAAGGAAAGAAAGGTGAAAGTACAGAGAAGAAAGAAGACTGAATGAAAGTAGAATAAGAATGGAAAAGAGAACAAGATACAAGCAAAGAAAAGAAAGAAAGATCATTGGAAAAGAGAGAAAAATCAGCCCGAACTACGCGGAACCTGATTCTGGAGGGACGGAAATCCCAAAGGATACGTAGAAAATTTGGGACACCCCAAATTAGGTCCAAAGGATACACATCCAAAGGCTACACATCCAAAGGCTACACATCCAAAGGCTACACAGCCAAACGCTACACATCCAAAGGTTACAAATCCAGAGCACAAAACACGATTCTGATTACATCATGAGCGGTCTTGAGCTAAAGTCACAGACCTGATAGGGTCGCTACTCAAGAAGCTTGACAGTTACAGTTACATCATGAGCGGTCTTGAGCTAAAGTCACAGACCTGATGAGGTCACTACTCAAGAAGCTTGACAGTTACAATTACATCATGAGCGGTCTTGAGCCAAAGTCATAGACCTGATGAAGTCGCTACTCAAGAAGCCTGACGGTTACAGTTACATCATGAGTGGTCTTGAGCCAAAGTCACAGACCTGATAGGGTCGCTACTCAAGAAACTTGACAGTTACAGTTACATCATGAGCGGTCTTGAGCTAAAGTCACAGACCCGATGAGGTCGCTACTCAAGGAGCTTGACATCTACAGTTACACCATGAGCGGTCTTGAGCCAAAGTCACAGACCTGATAAGGTCGCTACTCAAGGAGCTTGACATCTACATTTTTTTGTTGTACAGTGTCAAAAAAAAAAAAAAAAAAAGAAAGTTTACAGCATCAATTCAAGGGAGCAACGTTATAATCCAGATCAAGTGCAGAATAATGCAACAATGGGCCACTTTTGTCTTCGGCCTCAATTGCCCACAATCTCAGCCGAAGAGAGGCATCTGTAAGCACCCCATTTTTGCCATCCCAGCTAAACAAAGTCCTGCTGGTGTGTGGACAACAAAAGGAAGAAAGGTGATTGAAAGTTTGGATTCTTGACTGTGAATTTGAGGAAGTTTTTGGTGGGCCCCATAATAAGGTCACAGGCTATAATTTTGCATGGATGCAGAGGTCATAGAATTATCTTCGAAACGAGACCAGAATTGTTCAATTTCGATATCAAATGAGGAAGATATGACCATTTTAGTCAGATGATACATATAAGGGAGGTTTATGAAATTATTATAAATAATCCTAGGGGCCTTCATGCAAATTATCCTAAGTTGGATTGTTTGAATTTCAAATCATCATATCTTGATCATCCGACATCGGATTCAGATGATTCCAAGACCATTATTCTTCATTCATGATGTTCTACAAAGTGGACGTAAAAAATCCCGGGTAGAAGTCACCAGTGGGTCTCATGCAAGCTTGCATGCAAAATTATCGTTAGAACTTCAAAGCTGCATATCTTTTCCGTTCTACATCGGATTCAGGTGATTCCAGTTCCTATATTTCTCATTTTTAATGTTCTACAAAATGAACGCAAAAAAATTTGGAATAGAGACCATCGGAAAATTCCATGCGGGATGACAGCGAAAATGACCCATTAAATGACAAGGAGAGAAAACCCAGTTAATTCCAATTAATCCAGTCAACTCAGTTCAAGCCAGTTTTGGTCCAACCTAGCTCAACCCATATCAGTTTAACTAAGTCAACCTAAGTCAGTCTTAACCCGTTTCGAACCAGTTCATTCATGTGCATAGTATTTATATTATATATATATATATATATATATATATATATATATATATGTATGTTATAAAATATATGTGTATCTATGTATATAATATATATTATTATATGTAAGTGATAATCCAAAAGATTTTGAGAAGAAAAATGAAAGAGGGGAGAGAAAATGTGAAAGAGAAGGGGATTTAGGGTTTTGAGATAATCCAAAAAGATCTTGAGAAGAAAAAAGGAAAGAGGGAGAAATAAAAAAAAAGAAAAGAAAAAAGGGGGGAAAAAGATTCCCCTTAGAAAGAAAACGTGAAAGAAAAGAGAGGGAGAAAAGAAAAAAAGGAAGGAAAAGAATGAAGAAGAAAAGGAAAGAAGAAAGAAAGGAAAGAGAGAAGGATTTTTCCAGAAAAAGGAAGGAAAGAAAGGAAAGAGAGAAGGGGTTTTCTAGAAGAAGAATGAGAAAAAGGAAAGAAAGGAAGAAAAAAAAACGTGGGAAGGAAGAAAAGAAAGGAAAGAAGAAAAAATGGAGAGAAAAAAAGATTTTCTAGAAAAAAGAAGAAAAGGAAAGAAGGATCTTCTAGAAAATGAGTGAAAAATTATAAATAGGAGAGAGGAGGGATCCTTTTCCAGACCAGAGAGAGAGGGGAATGTGGGTAAGAGAGAGAAATGTGAGTGAGAGAGAGAAAACGTGAGAGAGGAAGAAAGAAAGAGAGAGAAAAGAGAAAAGAAAGAAAAGAGAAGAAGAAAAGAGAGAAAGAGAAGAGAGAAAGAAGCAGAAGAGAGGAGAATGAGGATTCACATTCAAAGGAGATTGATACAACCCCCAATCACCCTTCATCAACGGTTTCGCTCGATTTGAGCCCAAGGTTAGTACTCTAAACAAATTTAGAGGTCGTTATAATGCCCGAATGCCAATTTTGCTTGAAAAAAGCTAATTTTCATTAAATCTCAATCATGAATGCTCTATTACATGCTTGTTAATGTTAGGATGCCTATGTCTAACATTTTTCATGAATGATAATTTGTATAAGCTATTCAATGATGAATTTTTTATTGATATACAATGATGTTTGATGTTTTTTGTAAATTTCATAAAGTGATTTTTTGATCTGAAAATTCCAGATTTAGGGTTCAAACTTAGGACGTACATCATATGTATTTTTTCTAAGATTTTGAAGTCCAAAATTTTATGGGAGTCTCTCTGATATGATAGAAGACTATCCTAAAAATTTAGTTCCATTTGGAATTGGGAAAATATATCAAAAAATTTGTCTTTGACATTGCTATTTTTCTCGGATGTAATGCAATCCTCCATCGGAAAGTCTCTAGACAAAGGCCTTATGGCCATAATCAGAAAATCCACTTAACATGAAATTTTTAGACATGAAAGTCTTCTAAAAAATGGCACTAGTTTCATATTTTATCCATTTTTCGTTGAATTGCTATCAATTTTTTAGTGTATAGTGCTTTGATTTTAGATCTGTCATGATGTGCTGATTTGCATGATTGAAAATAGTCATTTTTCACAAAGAAAATATACTGTTTTAACTTTTTTTTCTTAATGAAATTTTAGATCAGACAGTTATCTACATAGACATATATCTGTATTTAATTTTCATTAAGAATAGAATTTTATTTGGAATTTATGGTGCAACTAGTCAAAAATCTAGAACAGACCTGACCAGTGTATTTGCCTGTACTTGGGGAATGTTTTCGACCTACCTATGGTCTCTTTTAGGATTAGCTTCCTTGAGACAAAATGTTGACCTCTGAGTCTTCTTTCCAGGGATATCTTTTAAGAATTTTTTGAGTAAGTACAGTGCCCTATGTGCCCATTTTGGTCCAGCCTGACAAAGTTGTCATCTTACTACGTGTTCCATCATGTTTTGATTGATTCTCATATGCTTTGGTTGTTTCTCACATGCCATATTTGATGCTATGCTATGTTCGGATACTCGTATGCATACACTACTATAATTGGAATGGTCACACTGCCATAATTGGAATAGTCACACTGCCATAATTAGAATGATCACATTGCCATAATTGGAATAATCACATTGCCATGATTGGAATGCTACACATGCTTATTGCCATATTTGTCTACTACACTTGCTCACATATTACTGCCATGTTTGGATGCACACTTACCATGTTTGTATTGATTCACATGCTCACTTTCCATTTTTGACTGATGTGTTACTAAATTTGAATATACTTCCAACATGCTATATTTGGATGCTTACACTGTTATATTTAATCTCACATTGTTTTGTTAGATTGTTTACATTGTACAACAACTAGGGCAAGATACACCCTAAGATGGAAAGAATTGAACAATTAGGGTAGTGAAACCCTAAAAATGGAAAGAATAATTAGGGCAAAATAAACCCTAGAATAAAGAGAATAATTAGGGTATGAAACCCTAAAAAATGAAAATCACAATGAAAAGGGATAGGAAACCCTAGAAACCTAAGAATGGAAAAAATAAAAATGGTAGAAATTTAGGTCTCATCCCTAGATCCTATTGACAAAAATAGAAAGAATTTGGTACACATCTCAAAAAAATGGTAGGAATTTAGGTCTCATCCCTAGATCCTATTGACAAAAATAGAAAGAATTTTTGATTTCTAGGGCAAACCCTAGAATACGTAGGCAATTTGGGAATCCCAAATACGGTACAAAGCCACCCATCAACCATACATCCAGCATAAACTTCAACTTGAACAAAAAAATCTAATTGAAGCAAATGCATAAATCACTTCCATAATCTTTAATCACACAAACCATTTTCGAACTACGTTTTTGGACTTGATTTCCAGGATTGGAATACGTAGGCAGTTTGAGATGTCTTACACATCTCAGATTCAGTTTAGGACCGAACCATCTTTGGTTCGGTTCACTGTAAAATATTGTACATTACATTTGCTTGTTTATTTGCTTTAAAACATGATTGGCTGAACCCTAGGTTAGAATAACTTAACAACTTGGTTTAGGACATCCCCCATTGAACCCTAGTCATCCAGTTGACCAAGCACAGTCAAAATTAGAATTTAAGGAAAGTTTAGGAGGCCGATATTGATCGGGCGGTTTGGGTGCCTAACACCTTCCCATAACCGTACCCTGAATACTTACCCGATCTCTTGCAGACCAAAGAACCGATACATTGGGTCACGAGTCAATAGAAGTCTTACCTTTGGGTGAGCCTACATTTTTAGAGGTCCTAGACCTTAATCTAGGTGGCGACTCCAACAGAATGCAATCGATCTTCATCGATACAGGATACACATTTCCATCCCGAGGAGGATCACGTCGATTTTCCATTGTCCTCACACCCTGGCCAGTAGGGGCTTACGTGTTGGTATGGGTAGGGTATCAAGGGAAGTGTCATAGGCCGAGCCTCAGCACTTTAGCTCTATCTCTATTCCATGGTAGGGTGGATGGGGACGACAATAAACGTTAACCTTTGGGCTAGCCTCCACACCCTGTACATAGAGGCAAGGCGGCCACCAAACCTTTCTATAGCGCATTGCAAACTTATTTACCAGACCACAGATATGAATTGATTGCATGCATATGTTTGTTGCATTGTTTTGTTTGCTCACTGAGCCATGATGTGTGCTCACCCTCTCGACGTCAAATAATTTTAGTTGATGTTGCAGGTACTACGGTCGAAGATTATATGAGTGCTCTAGTGTACGGGTGTGTTGCTGCCATGGAAGCCGAAGACTTAGTGGATACGCATGATCCCTCATTCGAGTGCAACTCATGCATATTCGATTAGATTTTTTTCATTTGAATTTATTAAGGAAATATAATTGATATTTTATTTACTTTTGTCTCAGTTGATACAACATAAATTGATACTTTATTTATGATTATCACAATTAGATTCCTCAGTTCATTTATTATTAAGACTTCCGTTATTGTGTATTTATTCTGACTATGGTTGTGGATGTGTATGGTTTTATTTTCAATGGACACAGCCTATTAGAGATCCTGGTTGAACCGTTGGTTTATTAGCGGTTCATCACACCGTTCTGAATGGTGCAGAATTGGGGTGTGATAGCACCTATCTTGACCATCCCACCACCAGGCTTACCGTTTACCCTATATACGGATGCCTCAGGGTTGGGTCTTAGATGTGTATTGATGCAAGGAGAACAGATGATTGCCTACGCATCAAGACAGTTGAAAGAGCATGAGAAGAATTATCCTACACATGATTTGGAGTTAGCAGCGGTTATACGTGCAATCAAGACTTGGAGACACTACCTTTACGGTAAAAAGTTTCAGATTATGTCAGATCACAAGAGCTTAACCTATCTTTTCACTCAAAGGACCTGAATATGAGACAGAGGAGATGGTTGGAGTTATTAAAAGATTATGATTGTGACATCCAGTACCATCCGGGTAAGGCAAATGTTGTGGCTGATGCCTTAAGCAGAAAGTGGGCATTAAAACCGGAGGCAGGACCAAGTACAAATGTTACATTATGTGTTGCAGCCTCAAGCTCAACAGAGAATGATGAAGAGTATATAATAGTGACTGCAAGAGATCCAGTGGAATAGGGCTTAATTCATAAGTTTACATTGATGTTCGCAGCCTTGAAGATCTCATCAGATCTCATAGATGAGGTCAAGGTAGCAATCCTACAAGATCCACACCTCAAGACTGTACAAGAAGATCTAGATAAGGGTAACAACAATTCTGGCTTTACCTTGGATTCAGACAAGGTACTCAGGTATCGTGGACGATTATGTATACTTGAGAGTGAAAACTTAAATATCAGAGATCGAGTTATGATAGAAGCTCATTACACTCCATACTTGGTACATCCAGGAAGCACCAAAATGTACCATGATTTAAGAAGATTATATTGGTAGAGGGGTATGAAAGCAGATATAGCTCATTTCGTATTCTAATGCCTGAATTGCCAGCAAGTTAAAGCAGAAAGGCAGAGACCCGTAGGTTTACTACAACCATTATCGGAACCTGCATGGAAGTGGGATTGTATCACAATGGATTTCGTCACTGGCCTACCCTTGACACCAAGATCGGTGGATGCAGTTTGGGTTATAGTCGATCGACTTACCAAGACAGCTTGATTCATTGCTGTCAGACCTCAGTATACCATGGAGAAACTAGCCAAGCTATATGTAGAAAATATAGTCAGACTTCATGGCGTCCCAGAGAGTATAGTATCTGACAGAGATCCTCGTTTTACATCAAAGTTCTGGGAAGGATTACAGAAAGCTATGGGAACCAAGTTGAAGTTTAGTACAGCTTTTCACCCTCAGACGGACGGCCAGTCAGAACGAATTATTCAAATTTTAGAGGATATGCTCCGACCTTGTGCCCTAGATTTCAAAGGAGCTTGGGACGAGAAGCTATCGCTCATCGAGTTTGCTTATAATAATAGCTACCAGGCTATAATTCAGTTGGCTCCATATGAGGCACTCTATGGGAAGAAATGTCGTACACCTCTGTTATGGAATGAGGTGGGAGAAAGAAGAATTGTAGGACCGGAGTTTGTCGAAGAAACTTGTCGAGTGATTGATCTGATCAAGGAAAGAGTGAAGACAGCTCAAGTTTGACAGAAACACTATGCGGATAATTGACGTCGAGATCTGGAGTTTGCAGTAGGTAACAAGGTATTATTGAAGATATCACCTGTGCGAGGTCTGAAACGGTTTGGTAAGAAGGGGAAGCTATGCCCCAGGTACATAGGATCATACGAGATATTGATCAGACGTGGTAATGTGGCATATCAACTGGCCCTACCACCATCCATGTCAAGCATTCATGACGTGTTTCATGTATCTTTATTGAAGAAGTATGTCAGGGATCCATCGCACATCTTGACAGCAGACCCACCAGACTTGACAGAGGACTTAACATTTGAAGTGGTACCTGTGATGCTCACAAGCCGAAAGGTACAACAACTTCGAAGCAAGGATATCCACTATGTGAAAGTGCATTGGAAAAGCTACGATGTCGAAGAAATTACTTGGGAGGAGGAGAGCGTGATGAGAAAGGAGTATCCTAACCTTTTCGACGATCAAGGTACATTCAAATTTCGAGGCCGAAATTTCTTTTAAGGGTGGAGGAGTTGTGAAACCTACATGCAAATTTCAGGGATGAAATTTCTTTTAAGTGTGGGGGAGTTGTAAGACCCGCACCCAATGAACCCGATCTAAACCTCGATTTCATGTCATATCAGGTCTTCCGATCATCACCGGGCCAGACGGGAAGAGCGGGATGAGCGTATGACAATCAGGTACAAAATCGGACCAAACAGACCAACTTAAGTATGAATTTTATTCATACCGGTGGATGGTACCAGTCTATGGTACCGGTCGACCGGTATAGTCTGCGCAGCAGACTACCAGGATCTGGAATTGGATCTCTGCAGGTCTCACTTTCCTAATTCCGAATCCTAGGACTTTCCTAATCCTAAGAAGCTTCCTAAACCTAATTCCTAGCCTATTTAAACCCCTCTAAACCTGCTAGAATCCCTTCCATTGATCCTCACAAACCCTAGAGAGGAGAAGGAGATTGGAGAAGGAGAAGGAGCTAGGAAGAAGAAGGAAGAGCCACCATTGCCGTTCGACGACGCACACCTTACGTCGATCGACGGTAAGTGTTTAAACCCTCCCTCTCACATTATGACTCTAGGATGGTTGGGTTGCTTGGATCAATACCATGCAAAGCAGGTATTGACCTAAACCCTACTTTGCCGTCAAACCATAATTTAGTCGTTAAACCCTATATTCGAGTTCTAGGATGAATACCATCAAAACTAGACTTGAATGGAGTTGGAAACAACTCTAACTCAAAGCTCAGACTTAGAATATGTAGGAGAAACCCTAGAATCAATAGAGAGTGATCGATGACAGTCGAAAAACCAAGTGTATGGTCTTCCGGAGATATACCGGTCGACCATACCGGTCGCACCCCATGCGACCGGTACCTCTCGGGGAGTGGCCTGTGGGGACCGGCTGACCATACCGGTCGTAGGTTTTCCCATAGTGCTACGACCGGAACATGCGACCAGTCAGCTCTGTGAGTGTATTTTTGTAACCTCGTTGGTTTCCGACCAACGTAAACCCTAAAAAACTATTCTAATTGAACCCTAATATCATGTAGGACTTTGTGATAGCACGTTTGGATCTTGCGACGTGGAGCAAGCTATCAAATGAGCGTCAGGTAAGGGAATCGGACCTAAACCCTAATAATTAACGGACAGTAAACCGTTGCTAATAACCTTGAATCTTTGGTACGATGTTTATGCATTCTCACATGTTATCTATTATTTCCAGTTATTATATTTGTTCATGCATATTCCATATGCTAGGATGTGATTGTTAGGCATGTGATTGTTTTCGTTAGTGTGTAGAATGGGAAGGGCCTAGGGTCTGGGATCATTCCTCACACTAGCACCTTTTCGTAGCATTCTATCTTAGCATGCTTGGTGCGGGTAGGGCATCAGGGGGAGGACATGGTACTGTAGTCTCTGGCCTGGCCACCAGACTTTAGCTCTATCTCTATGCCATAGGGAGTTATGTTGGGATAGAGTCTACTTGCGTATTGTTCTGTCTTAGTATGCTTGGTGCGGGTAGGGCATCAGGGGGAGGTCGTGGCACTGTGGTCTCCAGCCTAGCCACCACGCTCTAGCTCTATCTCTATGCCGTGAGGAGCTGTACTGGGATAGAGCCTACAATGATGACATATAGGATTGGTTAGTTGCGAGCCCAGTTTGCAAGCCCTAGCCAGTAGGGGCTTATGTATTGGTATGGGTAGAGCATCAGGGGAGGTAGTGGATGCCTTAGCTCTATCTCTATTCCATGATGGGTGCATGTGGGTCAGCAGCGGTGTGATCTACTGTGCAATGCTACACACTCGTGTATAGAGGTGCGGTGGTCGCCAACTCTTTCTATAGCACATTGTAAACTTAAACCAGGCCACAACATAAAATGATTGTTACTCATGCATATAATATTGATACACTGTCTGATTGTCTTACTGAGCTAAGTTGTGAGCTCACCCTTTGTATATACACTGTTTTTAGATGTTGATGCAGGTTACACGGTGGACGACTATATAAACGCTCCGGCGTATGGAGGTGTTGCTGCTCTGGACGTACAAGCAGGAGAGGACGAGCATGACGCTTCATGCGAGTGCCCTTTCTGCGTGTACCTTTGAATTTATTTTATTTGTTTCAGTTATTTTTAAAATGATGTAAAGATATTTAATTACGTTTGGAATTTGGATAATTGAATATTTATTTAAATTTATCAATAGAATACTCAGTTCATTTATTTAAAGACTTCCGCTGTATTTATTATATTCTGATTGTGATTATGTGCGAAGGTTTGTATGAGTGGACACGGTCTTATTGAGATCCTGGTGTGAACCGTTGGTTCAGTGACAGTTCACTCACACCATTCTGGTTGGTTCAGAATTGGGGTGTGACAGTTTGAATGTCCTTGTATTCCCTCCGTTATATGAATTTCCAGTTGGCCTCTTAATACCCATGTTTTGAGCAAAATAGCTCTCTTTCTGGCTCGACTCTATCACTCGAGCAATTTGTACAGCTTCGTTGTAGACTTTCTTCTCAAGTCCGAGTACATGTTCACGAATACTTCCCCTAAGTCCCATGACGAACCTTCGGGTCTTCATATCTTCTGCTTGCATACTGACTGGTGCAAAGAAGAACAGCTCCTCATAACACTGTTGATATGCATCGACGGTCATCTGTCCCTGATACAAACTCAGGAACTCTTTCTCCATAGGATCTCTGAAACTCCTAAGAAAATACTTCTCAAAGAATGCATCTTTATATATATCCCAAGTCAATTGGGTGTGCTTTGTCAACAGATACGTCCGTGTGGACTTCCACCAGTGGTGTGCATCGCCTTTCAGCATGAACGTTGCACACAACACTTTCTCTTCTTCGTTCACCGTCATCATCGTGAAATTCCTCTCCATCTCATCGATCCAGTGTGCTGGCCACAACGGATCAGCTGGCTTGCCACTATACTCTCTGGGCTTCATCTTCAGAAAATGTTCAACTAGTCTAGAGTGGTCTAGTTGATGAGGAACATAAGCCTCATACATAGGTGGTGGGTATTGATATCCACCTGGAACTACTTCAGGGTTTTGCACTTGAGCCTGCATGATGGGAGTCTGAGGTGCATGGGGCATTGTGTTAATTCCCCCTGGTACTATGCTTGCCTGTCCTGCTGGCCTCGGTGTCGTCTGTGCAGCTGGAAAAGCCATGCCCCTGGCAGCTTGCATAGTGGCTTGTACCTGTTGTATTTGCTGTAGCTGTTGTGCCAAATTCATTACGACTGTAGCCAGGTCTGTAGGTGGAGCTGGCAGATTTGTATGATTTGTCTGCCCATTAACTACGGATGGTGTCGTGTTCAGATTCTCCTATGTTTCAGGATGTATATGGTTGTCTTCCTCCACAGGTGGTGGTGGTGGAATAGAGTTACGGCTTTGTCTGGTCACTCTGCGTCCAGCCATTATCTGCTCTGGTAGTGGTAATGCCCGAAAATCATAGAATACGTGAGGCAATCATCATATACTTCATTGTCATATTTAAATCCACTAGTCAATGATATTTTCAAATTTTTCAGATCATTCTGTCAAAAATACTGTATTTTCCATCGTAGGGTCGATGGATGTCCGACCCTAGGGTATGTGACCCTGAGAACCACTGTTACTTACCGAGAGCCTAGGGTCAATGGTAGGGTCTGACCCTAGGATCGACCCCTAGTTCTCTGTTAGATCACCGAGAGGCTAGAGTCGATGAGGGGGTCGGAGGTAGGGTCGAATGTCTTGGTCGAATTATGCGACCCTAGGACTGAAAATTAGGTTTTTAATCCCGATTTTTGGATCTATTTCTCATTCTTTCTCCTCCTTTCCGACTCGGCTCGTTCCTCTGAGTTTCTATAGTGACAACTCCGACCCGTTGGTATTTTTGCTTCTCTTTTCGACGTCTACTCCTTCTCTACAGGTATGTTCTCTACGGTTTCATGTTTTTAGGGTTTCTTAACTAGGTTTTTGCTCGTTTATATCGTTTTCTTTAAATTAAACTTTTTCCAACCGTAAAAATTCGATTTTTAATGGAGGCTTTTGTTGTTGGTGACTCAATAGACGAAAGCCCTCAAAAATATTTGAGTTTCATCGGTTGGTTATCGAGAAACTTGAAATTTCCCATTTTTGCCCTAATTTGTCGAGATTTTTGAATTTCTTTCTTCAAATTCAATCTTCTTAGATAAAATTTCCAACTGTATGAGTCTTACAGGATAGTTTAGAATCTATATAAGTCCTCCTGCCCACGTGTATGGGTGAAAAGTGAGGCTTTTGACCAATTTATGTCGTTATAATGCCGAAATTTTTGGGTTTTTCATCTTTATTAAGCCATTATCTGTTTTTTTTGTTTTTGCAGATAATATGGCTCGTACCAAAGTACCTAGGGTTTATGACCTAGTTTGTTTTCATTCTAACGAGGCTAAGGCACAGTATGCCCGCTACGCTCATAAGAAGGTAGAGGGAGGTTGTTGTGTGGACTTGGCTAGTGTAGCCTTGTTCGATGTAGATAGAGCTTTTGGTGACATGGGTTGGCTTCCCGTAATCACCTACGACGCCTGTACCCGTCCAGATTTGGTGAGACAGTTTTATTGTAATCTCCAGGTGGTGGGAGATCACAATAACACTGAGAGGGGTAGGGAGCTCAGGATCACGATCTATGTCAAGGGAGTAGAGGTTTCCTTTGACTATCGGCAGTTAGCGGACCTCTTGGGCATTCCATACGATGGCCCCTTGGTGTACTGTGCCCCCAGAGAGCCCCAATTCTTTTCCTTGGAGATGAGGTCTGAGATAAACCGTTAGCTTATCAGAGAGGATCGCTGGGAGATGAAAGCGATCTACCTACATCCAAAGCCTTGGCTGTACTGTAAGATCATTCAGCACAACCTGATACCTCAGAGTGGACACTATGAGAGGATCTCCCAGTTGACCCAGTATTTACTCTACTGTATCTGCACTAGACAGCCTGTCTGCCTCCCTTATATTATTATGCGGACGATGATCAGTGCCACACTGCCAGGTCAGGTAGGCAACCTGCCTTATAGATGCCTGATCACTACATTGCTTACCCGCCTGGGTGTTGATTTGGTGGATGAGAGGATTTAGGAGAAATCCTTCTCATCACCTCTAGATTGGTAGGCCATCTGTAAGATGGGCATACGGGATGCTCAGGTCAGCAACGATGAGAGGATGCTCAGGTCCTCGTACACGGGTGGAGATGGCAGACGCTGAGGCAGCAGCAGCAGCCGCTGGAGCAGAGGTTCATGGGGGTGATGCTGGGGATGAGGATCGTTTGTACATGGATGTGGACTCCCTACCTCCTCCATCACCTACACATACTACGGGAGCTGGTCCTTCACATGCAGCTGGTCCTTCACACCCACCTTCTGATGACATGATGGGGATACTACGTGAGATTAGAGAGGCTCAGCGCATGTCTGATCTGAGGGTGGGAGAGCTTCTAGATTCTCAGTGCGTGATTGATCAGCGGGTTTTTGATCTCACAGCTAGTCTCCAGATGATCCAGACTCATGTAGCTTGGTTGACTAGAGTCTATGCTGAGGACTACGTCAAAAACCGCGAGGCATCGCCTCCCCCATCACCTCCAGCTTCATGATGTATTTTTCTTTTATTTTTTTTCTTTTGTATTACAGAGTAACTGTCCGGATTGTGGACTGTACTCCGCTTTAGATATGTGTATATACGTTTGTTTTTCATTCGAGTGTATATGAATTTGTTTCTCATTTAATAGATGCATTATTATCTTTCAATTTTTGTCTCAAACAACACAGATGCTTATGGTGTGTTATTATTACAGCTTTTAAATTTTATCCTATCTCAGTTCACAACTTTTGTGGTAGTATACTGGTTTAAAAGACAGGTCCTGAGAGCTCTGATATCAAGTTGTCACACCCCAATTCCGCACTATTCAGAACGGTGTGATGAACCGCTAATAAACCAACGGTTCAACCAGGATCTCAAATAGGCTGTGTCCATTAGCTTAAACCATACACATCCACAACCATAATCAGAATAAATATACAATAGCAGAAGTCTTAATATTAAATGAACTGAGAATCTAAATGTGATAATTATAAATAAAATATCCAATTATGTTGTATCAACCGAGACATAAGTAAATAAAATATCAAATTATATTTCCTTAATGGTTCAAATAAAAATCTAATCGAAAACGCATGAGTTGCACTCGCATGAGGAGTCATGCGTTTCTACTATATCTTCAGCCTCCATTGCAGTCACGTTCCCGTACACAAAGCATTCATATAATCTTCCACAGTGGTACCTGCATCATCAACTAAAAATATTCAAATTCAAAAAGGGTGAGCATACATCACGGCTCAGTGAGCAAACAAAACAATGCAACAAACATATGCATGCATTCAATTCATATATGTGGTCTGGTATATAAGTTTGTAATGTGCTATAGAAAGGTTTGGTGGCCGCCGCACCTCTATACACGAGTGTGTGGAACCGCTCAACCGATCAAACACCATCGCTGCCCCCACATGCACCCACCATGGGATAGAGATAGAGCTAAAGTGCTTAGGACCGCACCACATCACACTTCCCCTGATGCTCTATCCATACCAACACGTAAGCCCCTATTGGCGAGGGCTTGCAAACTGGGCTTGCAACTAACCAATCCTAATGTCAAACAGTGTATCCAATGCCTCACCCCAGCATCCCTCAATACGTCCATAGAGATAGAGCTAAGGCGCCCCGGCAGAGTTGAAGACTACACGGTCCGAGACCACCTCCCCTGATGCCCTACGACGTAATAGTTCTGCTAAGGTAATGGCGATACGACGATGTTAGTGGACAAGACTTGAGTAGAGATAGGGCTAAAGTGCTTAGGACCGCACCGCATCACACTTCCCCTGATGCCCCACTCGCATCAAGTACACTAACCATACACAAACATTCACATGCCTATTCCTAGCATCATCATCATCATCATGTTGTAAATAAACTGAATTAAATATGCATGAACAGTAATAACAAGAATAGTAGATGACATATGATATGCACATTACAATCATACAATCAGAGAATCATACATAGGATTGGACTCAATAAACGAAAATAGTTTATTATTAGCCAATTAGTTTAGGTCTTGTTCCCTCACCTTTGCTTGAGTATAAATCCTCTTTCAAGCTTTAAGAATCACCTTTATATCAATAGGAAAACCTAACAAGTCGATAGATTTTAATTAGAATTCATTCCAACAGTTTTAAGCTTGCTGTAAAGCTAGGGTCGCAGGATGGGTCGCAGGTTGGGTCGCAGGTTTTTGCGACACCAGGGTATAGGGTCGATGCTAGGGTCAGTTATCCCATCGACCCTAGGTGCAACCGCAGCTTCCTTGGACTTCTCGGGAGCTAGGGGTCGATCCTGTGGTCTGGTAGGGTCGATTCCCAATCGACCCTATGTGCGACCGCACGTGATTTGAGTCGACATTTTCATTCTACAGTCTAATCTTTCATGTTTGGGTCCTTTGGCTTACTTCCACAGTCCATTCTATGCTTGTTCTATGGCTTAAAACTCCAGGTTACTTCCTTACTTTGTCTACCATGATTCCCTCCATGGATTTCATTGAAATCTTCCCATGGATGGATGATTTGGGTTTCTCCTAGATCATACCCTCTTCATGAACTATTCTAAGGTCTTAAACAATTCATGGAAAGCATATCCATACCTCAGGTTTGCTGAGATTCAGAGGTTTCTCTGAATTTCTTCCCTTTAGTCTTCTTCTCCAATTCTCCTTCTCTTCTCTTTCAATTAGGGTTTCAAAAGGAGTGAAAGTGGCTAAGGGACATCCTATTTATAGAGGAAAACCTCCCAAAATAAGTCTCATTGAGATTAGGAAAGAATTCCCTTGAAATTAGGAAAGTTTTCTATTTACGGTTTATGTCGGTGATCCTAGGGTCGATGCTAGGGTCGCAGATCCCGTCGACCCTAGTGTTTCAGTTGTCCGACCCTAGGACTAAAAGTCATGGGTCTGATTTCGGTCGGTGATCCTAGGGTCGATGCTAGGGTCGCAGATCCCGTCGACCCTAGGGTTTCAGTTGTCCGACCCTAGGACTAAAAGTCATGGGTCTGACTTCCTGATGAGGTGGGATCGACCCTACCTCTTTAGGTATGCAACCCTACCCCCTATTTTACTATTTTTGGGTCAGTTTCATACCTGGTCTTGCTATTTCCTTCACGCACTTGGTCCATTTGGCTCGACCATGATAGGTAGCCCTGGTACAAGGTGCTAAGACCGGTTAGTTCGATATGGGTCTTACATTTGGGATCTTTGAACTCAATTGTTGGATCTTCTAGAAAAGGCAGGATTGATTTTTGGCCATTCGATTGGCTTCATTGCGTCAAGCATGATCAAGATTAATCTCTGTCGTTGGATCAGGATTACGTTGATGCTACACCATAGGCGTGCTACACTAAAACACTATCAATGCTAACTGAGTCAGACCTAGTTGTCGAGTTGGGATTGGCTGAGGAAGCATCTTGATCAAACGTTGTTAGATATCTGGAAAAAAAGGCAGGATCATTTTCCATCCGTTCAATCTATCAGATCGCGTCATTGAATGTCAGAGTTGATTCTGGTTGTACAATTGATATCTGCCTACCGACATAGAGTGTACACGTCACATCGAATCAAATGATAGGCTTTATGCAACATGATACATTCTATTGAATTGCTTCCAGCGTATGATGAAGCTCGCAGGAGCATCTTTACGAAACCACTGAGATACACCATAGCCCGCTTTTTGATTGACTATCTGATCTGGATCTGGCCTACATGCCTCACAAACATCAGTCTCAATGGTTTCTAAAGCCATTTACATTAATTTCAGCCGATTCCTTCAACTTCTTATAATTATAAAAAGGCCCTTGAACAATTAAACAATACTACTGTTTTCCCTGTGCACACAGACTAACCGAGAGCTTATTTTTTAACCATTTTTTACTGTTCCAACAGAAACTATGATATTTCCCTCATCTTATATCGGAATCGAGTGATTCAACTTACGTTGTGAAGCTAACTTCATGCTTTACATCTTTCTAGCGTCTGATTGCCATGATAATGCCTCGAGACCCATAAAAAAGAGCTTCAAAATTAAAATTCTATGAAACCTTAGAATTTGGATCTGAAACCTTGTGTGCATGTTCACACGCACTCCCACACATAGTCTACCACTTTGGATCATCTTAGAACATCACTACACATGTACAATGCTATTGATTGTCGAAACTACTCATGCCAGTTAACTCAGTGTAGAAACCCAATGTAGAATCCCATTCAACCATTCAACTCACTGCATGCCTTCACACACTCTATGGAGGTTGTAGAACATTGTAGACCACACATATGAGGTTGCTTCATCTCTACTACTGTACTACCACTATCTCTCCTACACAGACACTTTCTTTCCTCATTTCTCTGACTTTATACACACCAATACTGTCACATCATCCAAGTTGCCAACAATGACAACACAAAGTCCAACACCCCACCAGTTGTGCATACTTCAATTAACTTTGTTCCTCTTCTTTTCCCTAGCAGATTGTCCAAATCAAAAAAGGAAGAACAAGAAAAGGAAATCCTTGAAACTTTTCGAAAGGTCGAAATAAACATACCTTTACTTGATGCCATCAAGCAAATTCCAAGGTATGCAAAATTTTTCAAGGAATTCTGCATCTGCAAGAGGAAGTTAAAGGGGAATGAGAAAATCAGTGTAAGAGAGAACATGTCAGCAACTATTCAGCGTAAGTTACCCCAAAACGCAAGGATCCAAGTACGTTTACGATTCCATGTGTGATTGGTAATACTAAGTTTGAACGTGCCATGTTAGATTTGGGTGCATCCATAAATGTCATGCCATATTCAATTTATGCATCTTTAAATTTGGGTCCACTGAACAAAACGGGTGTAATTATCTAGTTAACTGATCGTTCTAACACATATCCTGAGGGAGTCATTAAGGATGTTTTGGTGCAGGTGAATGAGTTAATTTTTCTTCCTCCTGATTTATATATTTTGAATATGGAAGATAGTAATTCCCTAAATTCTACCCCAATACTGTTAGGGAGACCTTTCCTTAAAACAGCTAAAACAAAGATTGATGTCCATGACGGTAGCCTTACCATGGAGTTTGATGGAGAGATTGTCAAATTCAATATATTTGAGGCTATGAGGATCCTCACTTTGATGTTCAATCTGTATTTTCTATTGATGTGGTTGATGTGTTTGCATAGGTTGTTTTTTAATTAGGCCATGAGGATGAGTTAGACGTAGTACTTATGTAAGGATTGAGGAAGACTAACCAACAATACAGCTGAATTCTGAAATTGAAGACATGATTATGGCATTGCAGTCACTGCCTCCGATCACCAAAGAATATGAAGTTAAGAAATTGGATTTACCACCATCTCATGACAAACTGTTATCTTTTGTTGTGCAAGCACTAGTCTTGGAGCCGAAACCTCTTCTTGACCACCTTAAGTATGCTTAACTAGGAGATGATGAGTTATTACCTATCATCATTGCAAAGAACTTGACAAGTGTGCGAGAAGAGAAGATTTTGAAAGTGCTACGGGATAATAAAACAGCAATCAATTGGATAATAGCTGACAACAAGGGAATAAGCTCATCAATGTGCATGCACCGAATCCTGTTAGAGGATGATGCCAAACCAAGTCGAGAAGCTCAACAGAGACTAAACCATCAGATGAGGGAAGTGGTGAAAAAAGAGATCCTGAAGTTGTTGGATGCAGGAATCATTTATCCAATTTCAGACAGTAAATGGGTGAGCCCAATCCAAGTAGTGCCAAAAAAGTCTAGAATGGGCCTTTGGTGAAGCAATCCTTCAGATGCTCTCCCCGCCCATGCCGAATACCCCGGGCCGGTTCCGCCGGGTAGGGCCAGGAGCTGGTTTGGGGGTAAGCACCCTGCTCAAGTAATAGACAGCCTGTTCGGCCCCTTGGTCGTTATTCTGAGCCAACAAGCTACAGATCGAATTCTGCTGTATTTTTTGCACTTGACTGGGTGGACAGTTGACCGAAAGATAACTTATATTCGCCCAGCCAGCAGGCGGGTGGTGGTCAAGAACCAAGACAGCGTATTCATTTCGACACGTGTCATGAGTCGATGGAGGATGTGCATAGATTACTGTCACACCCCAATTTTGCACTATTCAGAATGGTGTGATGAACCACTAATAAACCAACGGTTCAACCAGGATCTCTAATAGGCTGTGTCTTTTTAAATTAAACCATACACATCCACAACCATAATCAGAATAAATACACAATAGCGGAAGTCTTAATATTAAATGAACTGAGGAATCTAACTGTGATAATAAATAAAATATCAAATTATATTGTATCAACCAAGACATAAGTAAATAAAATATCAATTACATTTCCTTAATAGTTCAAATAAAATCTAATAAAAAACGCATGAGTTGCACTCGCATGAGGAGTCATGCGTCTCCACTATGTCTTCAGCCTCCATCGCAGCAACGTGCCCGTATACAGAAGCATTCATATAATCTTCCATAGTGGTACCTTCATCATCAACTAAAAATATTCGACGTCGAAAGGGTGAGCACACATCGCGGCTCAGTGAGCAAACAAAACATATGCATGCATTCAATTCATATCTGTGGTCTGGTATATAAGTTTGCAATGTGCTATAGGAAGGTTCGGTGGCCGCCTCACCTCTATATACGAGTGTGTGAAACCGTCCAATGAAAACGGCACTTTCGACCCCACATGCACCCACTATGATACAATATCCCCCCATGAAAACGGCATTACAGTACCGGTTGCCTCATACCAACATGTAAGCCCCTGTTGGTGAGGGCTTGCAAACTGGGCTCGCAACTAACCAATCCTAATGTCAATCAGTGTATCCAAGGCCTCACCCCAGCATCCCTCAATACTCCATAGAGATAGAGCTAAGGCCCCCCGGCAGAGTCGAAGACTACACGGTCCGAGACCACCTCCCCTGATACCCTACGACATAATAGTTCTGCTAAGGTAATGGCGATACGACGATGTTAGTGGACAAGACTTGTATAGAGCTATGGCACAATATACCCAATGAAAACGGCATTGAAGTACCGATTGATACCATCCCCTATCCGCATCAAGTACACTAACCAAACACAAACATTCACATGCCTATTCCTATCATCATCATCATGTTATAAACAATGAAATTAAATATGCATGAACAGTAATAATAGAAATATTGGATGACATGTTGAATGCACATTACAAGCATACACGCATAGAATCAGTCATGACATTGGACTCAAGAAATAAAAACAGTTTATTATTAGTCAATTAGTTTAGGCCTTGTTCCCTCACCTTTGCTTGAGTGTAGATCCTCTTTCAAGCTTTAAGAATCACTTTTATATCAATAGAAAAACCTAACAAGTCGATAGATTTTAATTAAAATTCATTCTGATAATTTTAGGCCTGCTGTTAAGCGAGGGTCGCAGGTAGGGTAACAATTTACTACGACCCCCAGGGGTAGGGTCGATGCCAGGGTCGGATGTTCCATCGACCTTGGGTGTGACCACCCCATCCCTGGACTTCCCGAATGCTGGGGGTCGATCCTGTGGTCTGGTATGGTCGATTCCCAATCGACCCCACGTGCGACCCCCTGTGGTTTGAGTCAAAAATTTCATCCTACAGTCTATTCTTTCATGTTTGGGTCATATGGCTTACTTCCACAATCCATTCTATGCTTGTTCTATGGCTTAAAACTCTAGGTTTCTTCCTTACTTTGCCTACCATGATTTTCTCGATAGATTTCATTGAAATCCTCCCATGGATGGATGATTTGGGTTTCTCCTAGATCATACCCTCTTCATGAACTATTCTAAGGTCTTAAATCATTAATGGAAACATACCCATACCTTAGGTTTGCTGAGATTCAGAGGTTTCTCTGAATTCTTCTCTTTAGTCTTCTTCTCCAATTTTCCTTCTCTTCTCCTTCTCTTCTCTTTCTCTCACTTTCAACTAGGGTTTCAAAAGGAGTGAAAGAGGCTAAGGGACGTCCTATTTATAGAGGAAAACCTCCCAAAATAAGTCCCATTGAGATTAGGAAAGAATCCCTTGAAATTTGAAAAGTTTTTTATTTACGATTTCTGTCGTCAAAGAGAGGGTCGATGAGGGGGTCGGAGATCCCGTCGACCCTCGGATCAAAAATGTCCAACCCTCGGTTGAAATTTCAGGGGTCTGACTCCCTAATGAGGGGGGTCCGACCCTGCCTATCTGGGTATGCGACCCTGCCCTCTATTTTATTGTTTTTGGATCGGTTTAATACCTGGTTTCGCTATTTCCTTCACGCACTTGGTCCATTTGGCCCGACCATGATAGGTAGACCTGGTACAAGGTGGTAAGATCGGTTAGTTCGATACGAGTCTTACAACTACCCCCTGCTTATAAAAATTTCGTCCTTAAAATTGTACATACCTTTCGAGTTGAATAGATGAGGGTATTGCTTTCGCATAGCATTCTCTTCTTCCCATGTGATTTCTTCTATATCTTTGCTTCTCCAGGTGACCTTAATATAATAAATGTCACGGTTGCGTAGTTGTTGCACCTTTCGGCTGGTGATTTCAGTTGGTGCTACTTCAAATGTCAAATCATCAGTCAAATCAGGTAGATCTACTGTCAAAACGTGCTTTGGATCTCTGACATACTTCTTCAATAAAGAGACATGAAATACGTCATGCACACTTGACATAGATGGTGGTAGTGCTAACTGGTAAGCCACTTTTTTACGTTTAACTAGAATCTCATATGGTCCGACATATCTCGGACTTAGTTTCCCTTTCTGTCAGAATCGTTTCAAACCTCGCATAGGTGACACTTTGAGGAATACCTTATCACCTACGACGAATTCAAGGTCTCGGCGTCTAGTATCTGCATATTGCTTCTGACGATTCAAAGCCGTTCTTACTCTTTCTTTGATAATGTCGACTGCTCGACAAGTCTCTTCAACAAATTCTGATCCAACAATACTACGTTCTCCAACTTCATTCCAAAACAAAGGAGTTCGACACTTCCTGCCATACAGTGCTTCATAGGGTGACATCTGTATAGTAGCCTGATAGCTATTGTTATAAGCGAACTCAATCAGTGGTAACTTTTCATCCCATGATCCTTTGAAATCAATTACACAAGCTCGGAGCATGTCTTCTAGAATCTGAATGGTGCACTCTGATTGTCCGTCTGTCTGAGGATGGAATGCGGTACTGAACTTTAATGTTGTACCCATAGCCTTCTGCAATCCTTCCCAAAATTTTGAAGTAAATCGTGGATCTCTGTCGGACACAATGCTTTCAGGTACACTGTGTAATCTAACAATATTATCCACATACAACTTAGCTAACCTCTCCAATGTATACTGAGGTCGTATAGCTATAAATCAAGCCGTTTTAGTCAGTCGGTATACAATTACCCAAACTGCATCAACTACTCGGGGAGTCAATGGTAACCCTGTGACGAAGTCCATAGTGATGCAGTTCCATTTCCATGCTGGTTCTGGTAACGACTGTAACAGTCTTGCTGGTCTTTGTCGTTCAGCTTTTATCTTCTGACAATTTAGACATTGAGACACGAACTTGGCTATATCTGCTTTCATTCCTCTCCACCAATATAATTTCTTTAGGTCATGATCCATTTTTATACTTCCAGGGTGTATCGAATAGGCGGTGGTATGGGCTTCCTTCATTAGTCGGTGTCTAATGTCCAAACTTTCTGTTTCAGGTACACATATTCTTCCTTTGTACTTCAGTATCTTTTCATCATCTAAGGTGAACTCAGGAATAATCCTACCTTTTTTGATGTCTTCTTGTACCGTTCTTAGATAAGGGTCTGATTTATTCGCTGTTTTCACTTCATCAAGTATATCGGGTACAATCTTCAATGTGGTGAACATATTTGCAAACCGATAAATAAACCCTTGGTTGGTGATTCACCCAGTGCATCTATCACAAACTGTTCATTACCGTAATTGAATACTTTTTTGATAGCACACAGTGCAGCAATGGTGCTAACCTCCCCTTGGAATTTTATCATTGCCTTTCTATTCAGTGCGTCAGCAACCACATTAGCTTTTCCTGGATGATACTGGATATCACAATCATAGTCTTTCAATAGTTCCAGCCATCTTCTTTGTCTCATATTCAACTCCTTCTGATTAAAGAGATACGTAAGACTCTTGTGATCTGATTTAATCTGAAATTTCTCTCCGTACAAATAATGTCTCCATATTTTGACAGCATGTACTACTGCCGCTAATTCCAAATCAGTGGGATAGTTCTTCTCATGTGTCTTCAATTGTCTTGAGGCATAAGCAATTACTTGTTCTCCTTGCATAAGTACACATCCTAATCCCAATCCTGACGCATCAGTGTACAAAATAAATGGCTGTCCTGGAATCGAAATGGTCAAAATTGGGGCAGATATCAATCTAGCCTTCAATGTTTGGAAACTCTCTCGCATTTATCAGTCCAAACAAACTTTTCACCCTTCTTAGTCAAACTGGTGAGAGGTACGATAATTCGAAAATAGTCTTCCACAAATCGTCGATAATACCCAGCTAAACCTAAGAAACTTCTAATTTCTGCAACGCACTTCGGTGCTTTCCACTTCACAATAGCTTCGATCTTACTAGGATCCACTTTGATTCCTTCAGCAGATACAACATGGCCTAGAAAAGCGACCTCTTTTAGCCAAAACTCACACTTTGTAAATTTGACGTAGAGCTTCTCCTTCCGTAATCGCTGCAGAGCGGCGTTTAGATCCTTAATATGAGTTTTCATGTCCTCAGAGTAGACCAATATATCATCGATGAATACAATAATCGACGTATCCAACATATCGTGGAATACCCGATTCATAAGTTCCATAAAGGTTGCTGGTGCGTTCATCAATCCAAAAGACATGACCAAAAATTCATAATGTCCATATCTGGTCCTGAATGTTGTCTTGGGAATATCACCATCCTTAATCTTCAACTGATGGTACCTGACCGAAGATTGATCTTAGAGAACACTTTGGCACCTTGCAACTGATCGAACAGGTCATCAATCCGAGGCAATGGGTACCGATTCTTGATTGTTAGTTTATTCAGTTCTCGATAGTCTATACACAATCGAATGCTACCGTCCTTCTTCTTTACGAATAATACTGGCGCTCTACATGGTGATATGCTAGGTCGGATGTAGTCCTTGTCCAGCAGTTCTTGTAGTTGTACTTTTAATTCCTTCAGTTCAGTAGGAGCCATTCGATAAGGTGCTTTAGATACTGGCGCGGCTCCGGGTATCAGATCTATAACAAACTCTGTAGCTCGGTCGGGTGGTAATCCTGGTTGTTCTTCAGGAAATAAATCTGGATAGTCACACATGACATCAATATCCTCCATTCATGGTGCTTCTTTGGTAATATCGACCACAGATACCAGATACCCAACTGCTCCTTTCTCAAGGCATTTCCTAGCCTTTAATGCAGAGAGTATGAGCTTTCGTTTACGGGGAAGTTTGGTTCCCACAAAACTGAACTATGCTCCTTCCTTGTCTTTAAATGTCAGCTTCTTTTTGGCACATAATAGGTATACAGAATGCCGAGCTAACCAGTCCATTCCCAAGATGACATCAAAGTCTACCATCTCAAGTTGGATCAAGGTTGCATCCAAAGTCTTCTCGTCAATAAGAACTGGACATGGTCCATAACCTTTTTCTAATTCCACTTCTAATCCCATAGGCGATCGTACAAACAGTTTGTAGTCTAAGGATTTGAGGGGTAGATTTAGCTTCCTTCCAAATGACATAGATATAAAAGAATGAGTAGCTCCTAAATCAAAGATTACTCTGGCAGGAATGCCATTAATAGGTACGATACCTGTGATTTGTTTTGATTTAGTCTACATGCTCACATAATGTAACACAAAATGGTAAGATTCAGGTCATACTTGTGACCACATCAGGCGATGCGACAGCATCCTCAGATGTAACAGCGTAAACTCTTCCTTGTTGTAGTTGCTTTCTGGGCTTAGTACACTCTCTTGCGACATGCCCTACTTGATTGCAGTTAAAACATCTTATTCCTTCACCATTTTGCTTTGGTTGCAGTGGGGCTGTTGGAGTGGTCTTGGCTGCAGCATTGAAGCCTTGAGTACGAAAGGGTTTGAATACCTTGGTGTTCCCTCCGTTGTAAGAATTTCCATTTGGCCTTTTGATTCCCCTATTTTGGGCAAAGTAGCTCTCTTTCTGGCTCGACTCTATCACTCAAGCAATTTGTACAGCTTCATTGTAGATTTTCTTCTCAAGTCTCAGAACATGTTCACGTATGCTTCCCCTAAGTCCCATGACGAACCTTCGGGTCTTTGTATCTTCCACTTGCATACTAACTGGTGCAAAGAAAAACAGCTCCTCATAACGCTGTTGATAAGCATCGACAGTTATTTGTCCCTGATATAAACTCAGGAACTCCTTCTCTATGGAATCTTTGAAACTCCTAGGAAAATACTTCTCAAAGAATGCCTCCTTATATATATATCCCAAGTCAATTGGGTGTGCTTTGTCATCAGATACGTCCGTGTGGACTTCCACCAGTGGTGTGCATCTCCTTTCAGCATGAATGTTGCACACAATACTTTCTCTTCCTCATTCACTGTCATCATCGTGAAGTTTCTCTCCATCTCATCGATCCAGTGTGCTGGCCACAACGGATCAGCTGGCTTACCACTGTACTCCTTGGGCTTCATCTTCAGAAAATGCTCAACTAGTCTGGAGTGGTCTAGTTGATGAGGAACATAAGCCTCATACATAGGTGGTTGGTATTGATATCCACCTGGAGCTACTTCAGGGTTTCGTACTTGAGTCTACATGATGGGAGTTTGAGGTGCGTGGGGTACTGTATTACTTCCCCTTGGTATTGTGCTTGCCTATCCTACTGGCATTGGTGTCGTCTGTGCAGCTGGAAAAGCCATGCCTATGGCAGCTTGCATAGTAGCTTGTACCTGTTGTATTTGCTGCAGCTGTTTTGCCAAATTCATTACGGCTATAGTCAGGTCTGTAGGTGGAGCTGGCAGATTTGTAGGATTTGTCTGCCCATTAACTACGGACGGTGCCGTGTTCGGATTCTCTTGTGTTTCAGGGTGTATATGGCTGTCTTTCTCCATAGGTGGTGGTGGTGGAATAGAGTTACGGCTTTGTCTGGTCACTCTACGTCCAGCCATTATCTGTTCTGGTAGTGGTGATGCCTGAGAATCATAGAATACGTGAGGCAATCATTAAATACTTCATTCTCATACTTTAAATCCACTAATCAATGATATTTTCTAATTTTTCAGATCATTCTGTCAGAAATACTGTATTTTTCATCGCAGGGTCGATGGTGGGGGTCGATGGATGTCCGACCCTAGGGTATGCGACCCTGAGAATCACTTATACTTACCGAGAGCCGAGGGTCGATGAGGGGGTCGGAGGGGGGGTCTGATGTTTTGGTCGAATTCTCCGACCCTCGGACTAAAAATCAGGTTTTTAATCCCGATTTTGAATCCATTTCTCATTCTTTCTCCTCCTTTCCGACTCGGCTCATTCCTCTGAGTTGCTACAGTGACAACTCCGACCCATTGGTGATTTTTGCTTCTCTTTTCGACGTCTACTCCTCTTCTACAAGTATGTTCTCTACGGTTTCATGTTTTTAGGGTTTCTTAACTAGGTTTTTGCTCATTTATATCGTTTTCTTCAAATTAAACTTTTTTCAACCGTAAAAATTCGATTTTTATTGGGGCTTTTGTTGTTGGTGACTCAATGGATGAAAGCCCTCAAAAATATTTGAGTTTCATCGGTTGGTTATCGAGAAACTTGAAATTTCCCATTTTTGTGCTAATTTGTCGAGATTTTTGAATTTCTTGAAATTTCTTCAAATTTAATCTCTTTAGAAAAAATTTCCAACTATATGAGTCTTACAGGATCGTTTAAAATCTATATAAGTCCTCATGCCCACGTGTATGGGTGAAAAGTGAGGCTTTTGACCAATTTATGTCGTTATAATGTCAAAATTTTTGGGTTTTTCATCTTTACTAAGCCAGTATCTATTTTTCTTTCTTTTTGCAGATAGTATGGCTCGTACCAAAGTACCCAGGGTTCATGATCCAGTCCGCTTCCATTCTAACGAGGCTGAGGCACAGTATGCCCGCTACGCTCGTAAGAAGGTAGAGGGAGGTCATCGGGTGGACTTGGCTAGCCTGGCCTTGTTCGATGTGGAGAGAGCTTTTGGTGACATGGGCTGGCTTCCTGTGATCTCCTATGACGCCTGTACTTGGCCAGATTTGGTGAGACAGTTTTATTGTAATCTCCAAGTGGTGGGGGATTACAATGATACTGAGAGGGGTAGAGAGCTCAAGATCACTAGCTACGTCAAGGGAGCCGAGGTTTCCTTTGATTATCGGCAGCTAGAGGACTTGTTGGGCATTTCATACAACGGCCCCTTGGTGTTCTGTGCTCCCAGAGAGCCCCAGTTATTTTCATTGGAGATGAGGGCTGAGATTGACCGTCAGATCATCAGAGAGGATCGCTGGGAGATGAAAGCGATCTACCTACGTCCAGAGCCTCGGGTGTACTGTAAGATCATTCAGCACAACCTGATACCTTAGAGTGGGCACTACGAGAGGATCTCCTAGTTGACCCAGTTTTTGCTGTACTGCACTAGGCAGCCTGTCTGCCTCCCTTATATCATTATGCGGACGATGATCAGTGCCACATTGTCTGGTCATGCTGGCAACCTGCCTTATGGTCACATGATCACTACACTGCTAACCCGCCTGGGTGTTGACTTGGTGGATGAGAGGATTCAGGAGAAATCTTTCTCATCACCACTGGATTGGGAGGCCATCTGTAAGATGGGCATGCGGGATGCTCAGGTCAGCGAGGATGAGAGGAATGCTTTGGTGCGTCCGCGTACCCGAGTGGAGATGGCTGATGCTGAGGCAGCAGCAGCAGCCGCTGGAGCAGGGGTTCATGGGGGTGATGATGATCATTTGTACATGGATGTGGATTCCATACCTCCTTCATCACCTACTCATGCTACGGGAGCTGATCCTTCTTATGCGGTTGGTCATTCACATGCAGCTGGTCCTTCACACCCACCTTCTGATGACATGATGGGGATATTGCATGAGATTAGAGAGGCTCAGTGCATGTCTGATATGAGGATGGGAGAGCTTCTAGATGCTCAGCGCATGACTGATCTGAGGGTGGGAGAGCTTCTAGACGCTCAACGCATGACTGATCAGTGGGTGGCTGATCTCACAGCTAGTCTTCAGACGACCCAGACTCAAATAGCTTGGTTGACTAGAGTTTATGCTGAGGATTATGATAGAGACCGGGAGGCACCGCCTCCCTCATCACCTCCAGCTTCCTAATGTATTTTCTTTTTATTTCTCTTTTTGTACTTCAGAGTAACTGTCCAGGTTGTGGACTGTACTCTACTTTAGACTTGTATATATATGTTTTTTCTTCCTTCGAGTGTATATAAATTTGTTTCTCATTTAATAGATGTATTATTCTCTTTCAATTTTATCTCAAACAACACAGATGCTTATAGTGTGTTATTATTACAGCTTTTAAATTTTTATCCTATCTCAGTTCACAACTTTTGTGGTAGTATTCTGGCTTAAGAGACAGGGAATGAGAGCTCTGATACCAAGTTGTCACACCCTAATTCCGTACTATTCAGAATGATGTGATGAACCACTAATAAACCAATGGTTCAACCAGGATCTCTAATAGACTGTGTCTTTTTAAATTAAACCATACACATCCACAACCATAATCAGAATAAATACACAATAGCGGAAGTTTTAATATTAAATGAACTGAGGAATCTAACTGTGATAATCATAAATAAAATATCAAATTATGTTGTATCAACCGAGACATAAGTAAATAAAATATCAATTACATTTCCTTAATAGTTCAAATAAAATCTAATCGAAAACGCATGAGTTGCACTCGCATGAAGAGTCATGCGTCTCCACTGTGTCTTCAGCCTCCATCGCAGCAACGTGCCTGTACACAGAAGCATTCATATAATCTTCCACAGTGGTATCTGCATCATCAACTAAAAATAGTCGACATCGAAAGGGTGAGCACACATCACGGCTCAGTGAGCAAACAAAACAATACAACAAACATATGCATGCATTCAATTCATATCTGTGGTCTGGTATATAAGTTTACAATGTGCTATAGGAAGGTTCGGTGGCCGCCTCACCTCTATACACGAGTGTGTGAAACCGCCCAATGAAAATGATACTGTCGACCCCACATGCACCCACTATGACACAATATACCCCCATGAAAACGGCATGGCAGTACCGGTTGCCTCATACCAACACGTAAGCCCCTGCTGGCGAGGGCTTGCAAACTGGGCTCGCAACTAACCAATCCTAATGTCAATTAATGTATCCAAGGCCTCACCCCAGCATCCCTCAATACATCCATAGAGATAGAGCTAAGGCCCCCCGGCAGAGTCGAAAACTACACGGTCCGAGACCACCTCCCCTAATACCCTACGACGTAATAGTTCTACTAAGGTAATAGCGATACGACGATGTTAGTGGACAAGACTTGTATAGAGCTATGGCACAATAAACCCAATGAAAACGACATTGAAGTACCGTTTGATACCATCCCCTATCCGCATCAAGTACACTAACCAAACACAAACATTCACATGCCTATTCCTATCATCATCATCATCATCATCATCATGTTATAAACAATGAAATTAAATATGCATGAATAGTAATAATAGAAATATTGGATGACATGTTGAATGCACATTACAAGCATACACGCATAGAATCAGTCATGGCATTGGACTCAAGAAATAAAAACAGTTTATTATTAGCCAATTAGATTAGGCATGGTTTCCTCACCTTTGCTTGAGTGTAGATCATCTTTCAAGCTTTAAGAATCACTTTTATATCAATAGGAAAACCTAACAAGTCGATAGATTTTAATTAGAATTCATTCTGATAATTTTAGGCCTGCTGTTAAGCGAGGGTCGCAAGGTGGGTCACAGGTAGGGTAGCAGTTTACTGCGACCCCCAGGGGTAGGGTCGGTTCCATCGACCCTGGGTGCGACCACCCCATCCCTGGACTTCCCGAATGCTGGGGGTCGATCCTGTGGTCTGGTAGGGTCGATTCCCAATCGACCCCACGTGCGACCCCCTGTGGTTTGAGTCGAGAATTTCATCCTACAGTCTATTCTTTCATGTTTGGGTCCTATGACTTACTTCCATAATCCATTCTATGTTTGTTCTATGGCTTAAAACTCTAGGTTTCTTCCTTACTTTGCCTACCATGATTTTCTCCATGGATTTCATTGAAATCCTCCCATGGATGGATGATTTGACTTTCTCCTAGATCATACCCTCTTCATGAACTATTCTAAGGTCTTAAATCATTAATGGAAACATACCCATACCTTAGGTTTGTTGAGATTCAGAGGTTTTTCTGAATTCTTCTCTTTAGTCTTCATCTCCAACTTTCCTTCTCTTCTCCTTCTCTTCTCTTTCTCTCACTTTCAATTAGGGTTTCAAAAGGAGTGAAAGAGGCTAAGGCACGTCCTATTTATAGAGAAAAATCTCCCAAAATAAGTCTCATTGAGATTAGGAAAGAATTCCTTTAAAATTTGGAAAGTTTCTTATTTACGATTTCTGTCGGCAAATAGGGGGTCGATGAGGGGGTCGGAGATCCCGTCGACCCTCAAATCTAAAATGTCTGACCCTTGGTCAAAATTTCAGGGGTCTGACTCCCTAATGAGGGGGGTCCGACCTTGCTTATTTGGGTATGCGACCCTGCCCTCTATTTTACTATTTTTGGGTCGGTTTAATACATGGTTTCGCTATTTCCTTCACGCACTTGGTCCATTTGGCTCGACCATGATAGGTAGACCTGGTACAAGGTGGTAAGACCGGTTAGTTCGATATGGGTCTTACAATTACCGTAAGCTGAATGCATTGACAAGGAAGGATCGTTTTCCTCTACCATTTATTAATCGGATGTTTGAGTGCTTATCAGGTAAGTCTTCATACTGCTTTCTCAATGGGTATTCAGGTTATAATCAGATTATAATTGCATCTGAAGATCAAGAAAAAATCACATTCACATGTCCATTTGGGACTTTTGCCTTTCAGAGAATGCCTTCTAGGCTTTGTAATGCTCCCGGTACATTTCAGAGATGCATGATGAGCATATTCTCAGACCTAATAGAAAATTGCATTGAAGTGTTCATGGATGATTTTTCAGTGTATGGTGATTTATTTGATGCTTGTTTATATAATCTTTCTCGTGTTCTTGAACGTTGCATTGAGACTAACCTTGTGCTGAATTTTGAAAAATGTCATTTCATGGTAGAACGAGGTATAGTCTTAGGACATGTGGTTTCAAGTAAGGGTATTGAGGTCGATAAGGAAAAAATTGATTTAATTGTAAACTTACCATATCCCACAAGTGTACGGAAAATGTGTTCGTTTCTTGGCCATGCAAGTTTTTATCGTAGATCCATTAAAGATTTCTCGAAGATTGTCTTACCATTGTCCAAACTATTGTAAAAAGAGGTGTCCTTTGAGTTTGACCAAGAATGCAAGGACGCTTTTGATAAGCTGAAATCCGTCTTGACTACAGCTCCCATAATCCAATCCCTTTATTGGAATTCACCATTTGAAATAATGTGTAATGCAAGCAATTATGCGATTGGTGCAATCTTAGGACAACGTGTTGGCAAGCAAGCTCATGTGATATATTATGCATCCCGAACACTCAATGTGCCTCAATGCAATTATTCTATAATTGAAAAAGAGCTTTTGGCTGTAGTGTTTGCATTAGATAAATCTTGATCTTATTTACTCGGATATAAAGTAATTATGTTTTCTAACCATGCAGCTTTGAAATATCTATTAGCGAAGAAAAAAATCAAAGCCTAGACTAATCAATGGATTCTTTTGTTGCAAGAATTTGATCTTGAGATTAAAGACAAAAAAGGAGCTGAGAACCTAGTAGCAGATCACATGAGTCGGTTGATAAGAGAAGAAAATCCTGGACCCTTGAAAGAATTCTTCCCTGATGAGTATTTATTCGCTTTACAAGGTATGGTTCATTGGTATGCTGATTTGGTAAATTATTTAGTTGGTATAATATTACCTGCTGAATTAAGTAGAACCGAAAATGACTAACTTAAAAGCGAGGCAAAATACTATGTGTGGGATGACCCGTACTTGTAGAGATATTGTTCAAACCAAATTATTAGGAGATGTGTGTCTGATTCTGAAATTCAGTCTATCCTTACTTTTTGTCATGTTTATACTTATGGAGGTCATTTCAGACCTAATAGAACTACTCAAAAAATGCTAGATAGTGGTTTCTATTAGCCTACAATATTTCATGATGCTTATATCCTTTGTAGGACGTGTGAACCACGTCAAAGGGCAGGAAGTTTAATCCGTCAGAATGAAATGCTACAAAACCCAATACTTGTTTATGAACTGTTTGATGTATGGGGTATTGATTTTATGGGTCCATTTCTTGCATCTTTTGGTTTTGTATACATATTACTTGCAGTGGATTATGTTTCAAAATGGGTGGAAGCAATCGCCACCAAAACTAACGATTCCAAGGCTGCTATAGGTTTTATTAGGTCTAACATCTTTAGCAAATTTGGGATACTAAGAGCCTTTATTTGTGATCAAGGAACTTAATTCTGTAATAGGACACTAGAGGCATTGCTAAAGAAGTATGGTGTTTTTCATAAAACATCGACACCCTATCATCCTCAGACAAATGGATAAGCTGAAGTATCCAATAAAGAAGTCAAATCCATCTTAGAGAAAACTGTGAAACCAAACAGAAAGGATTGGAGCCTTCGACTTAATGATGCATTATGGGCTTACCGAACAGCATACAAGACGCCTATTGGGATGTTTCCTTATCTGTTAATTTTTGGTAAGTCATGTCACCTTCCTATAGAATTGGAGCACAAGGCTTATTGGGCAGTCAAGAGTTGCAACTTGGAGATGGACGATGCTGGTACGCATAGGAAGCTGCAATTGCAAGAATTTGAGGAGATACGACTTGAGGCTTACGAGAATTCAAGCATATACAAGGACAAGACTAAGGCGTTTCATGACAAGAGGATTATGAGGAAGAAATTTGTAGTTGGACAGAAATTCTTGCTTTATAATTTGAGACTTAAATTGATGTCTGGTAAGGTACGTTCTCATTGGATTGGATCCTTTGAAGTTATTAATGTGTTTCTTTATGGTGCAGTTGAAGTTCGAAGTTTCGAAACTAATAAGGTTTTCAAGGTTAATAGGCATCGACTCAAGATGTTCTATGAAGGTTTTCAGGAGCATACTACATACGAAGTGAAACTAGGGGTTCCCATTTATTCCGATTGAGGAGTACGGAGTCGAACTAATGACGTTAAACACAAGCGCTACTTGGGAGGCAACCCAATAAATCAGATTTGTTTTTCTTATCACTTTTTATTACTTCCCTCTACATATTTCCTTTGCATTTTTAATTTCCATTGGGGACAATGTTAGATTTAACTATGGGGAGAGGAATTATGCTTTTGCATTTTTGGGAGTTAGGTGTAAATTTTACCGAAGAGTAAATTTTTTTCAAAAGCTGAATTTTTCAAAATTTTCACTTCAATAGACTAAAAGAGTATGTATGCCATGGGATGGAACTATTTGAGTGTGAAAAATTACATGTATGAATAAGTTGAAATAACTTGCTATATGAGATTTGAATAACATTGATAGTTGCATTTAGAGGTAAAACATGCTAGTTTAGTAGATGGAATCCACCTAAGAGAGCTTTTGAGCAAAAAAAAAAAAATGACTAAGACATCCATGTCGGTCTTTATTTTCTTTGAAGAGTGATATTCTATTATGTTTTTGTATCTCTAGAACTTGCTTTGAACTGTTTCAAGATTACATTAATATATATGCATGCATGAAAATGATAAAAGTAAATAGGATTTTACAACCACTTAGCTTAAATGACCAACCTTATATATTTTTCTTAACTTTAGTGGACTCACTTTGAGCTTTTAAACTTTATTCTTCATTGAACCCTAAACTATGAGCTTTGAACTATTTATTTTTCTCATGTTTTACCAACCTTTGAGCTAGTAGAGTATTGAGAATTATCTAATAGGTTTGAGAGAGAAATATGTATAAAATAAGTATGGAGGTGCTATTGTCAAACGTGATGGTTGTATATCAAGAAGTGAGATGTAATGGAAGTAAATGATCCTTATTATGTTTGAAATGTTATGTTCTTCTAAAAGAAAAAAATAAAAAAAATAAAAAAAAACTAGAGTTTGGGATGTTTTGTTGGAGAGCGTTTTTTATGAGCCCTTATTGTTTTGATTAGTTTATTTATTTATTTATTTTGTCTTAATGCTCTATTAGTTTCTTGGGTTTTAAAGTTAGTACGTTTTTTTTATCCTTACCTTAAACCCTAGTCCCATTATAACCTTGATAAAGACCTTTTGATTCATGTATGCATGTTTTCTAAGTAGTAAAGATTTTGGTAAATAAGCAAGCCTATGGTAGTACATCTTCATAGTAAGAACTAGAACGAAATAGCTAAACCTTGAATTCTTAAGTGAGTAGAGAGATCACCGTGAAGAAATCCACTACACATTAACATGTTTACTTTTAAATAAGACTGTTATGTTAGTTTTTATCTATATTTGCTAAGTGACCTTTGATTATGACATATATTGTTCTCTTGATCTCTTGAATTGGTTTATGATTTCGTGGTACACGTGTTCTTTGAATGCTATTCAGATGAAAGTGAAAAAAATTCGCTTAGTATAAATTTTGCCCGAGGACATACAAAAGCTAAGTGTGGGAGAATTTGATAGATCATAATTTTATACAATTATCCTCCTTACATTTACTCTATTTAGCAGGTTTCATGTCTTATTGTACTCACTTGTTTTGAATTTTATTGTACAGGACATTGATGTCCAAAATGAGTAAAGTTCATGTTACGATAATCGATTGCGATCAATTTGGTATAACAGTACAAGAGGCGGCCTAGTGGAGGAAGTTAGGCTAAGGGACAGCTGCCGTAAAAGGAATGAAAGGAAAGAATAAAAAAAAAAAAAGAAATCCAATTCTAACCGAATATAGATTCTTTATTTGGTTTCCTTAATTAGTTATTTTATTTCTAAATTCTATTTCCCATAAAGTGGGCAAGATTTATTTTAGGATTACTAAATAAAAAAAATAATAATAGCCTCATTAAGGACGTTCCCCTTGGGCTATAAAAGGGGAATGGCCATTAGAAAATGCTCTTTTTTTTTTTTAGAGTTGTTTTTGAGTTTTAGTTTTAAAAGTATTTTTTTTTTGGAGAAGAAGTTTTATTGATTTTCTATGGCCGACTAAGATATCTTGTCGATTCAAGCGGAGTTCGACCCGGTTAATAAAGTTGTGAGACTTTAATTCTTAATCTAATTATTTTCTTATTCGAGTATCTGCGTTTCTTGGTTCTTCGTGTGAATAATTGCATGATTCAATTTATTAAGATGTCTATTAATAGATTGAGTTGTGTGGTTTTTTATAGCTAATCTGAATCCATAATCCGTAATTGTTATGGTATTCAGGAAAAGTAACAATTAAGCAAAACGGTTATGATTCAAGTTTCTGTTACTTGCTTAAAAGAACGTAGAATGAACTAAATATACAATCTGACGTTTGTTAGGTTATTGTTCATTTTTAACTCTTTCTGAGAGTGTAATGCTACTAGTAGATTCATGAGGATTGCTTAATAACAACTAGTTTATTGATAAGAATTAATTGAGTTCTTAATCCATATTAATTTATATTGAAGGTTGAAGACTTTCTTGTTTTTTGATTGTCTTTGGTTAAATATTCGAATAGAGAGTAACATATCTATGTGCGGTCAATGATTAATTTTGCAATAAAAAATACTTCTCCTTTAGTTGATATTGTCATCAATTGAATTTTTGTGATTAAACTCATTGATGATTAGGATAGTTAATTTAAAGATAATAAACTTTAAACCCCCCCTTCGTTCTTATTAGTTGTCTGAGATGTTAAATCATATATCCGATTAATTAGTCTCTGTAGATTGACCTTTGTTTGCCGTTACTATTCAGTGTGAGTAGAGTAATTAAATTTGTTTGCACTCGGCACTCATTAATCATAGTGCTAAAAAAAGAATAAAAATTGAGATGGACCCGTTTTTATTTTGGATGGATCCTACTCTCACTAAATGGGTGGGAAAGGGAACAGATGCAAGATAAGCGGCTCGAATTTGGGACCTCCTCCCAACCCCTGTTTGAACAAGCAAATGACCAACCATTCGATCAAGCAGATGTTTACAATTGATGATGGACTTAGATTTGGGATCAAGTTCCGGATTATTTCATGGGCCGACCCGTGCATCCTCACGATGTGGCCAAATGACCCCACCAGGTCACATCCGTATTTGCAAGTTCCCCTCCCCACTCCCTGTTGCCCAGTTCATTCGCTGATCTCCAGATGGGATGGATGCATGTGTATGTGTGCCGAGCATCCCCGTCCATCCGGCTTCGTGACGGATCCGAATCGTCTCCTCCTTGTACTTCAGGGAGGAGGGAGACGCCCCCGTCGGATGGCCGACACGTGGCTCTCGGGAAAATTCGAGCCTCACGTCCGAATCGACACTCCCTGTTAGCTCGGCTTGTCGGCTAGGTGTCTGCTCAGATGTGGGGCTCAGATTTTTCTAAAAATCACGTGTTGGCCATCCAACAGGGTCCTCTCCCTCCTCCCTGTTCCTCCTTGAAGTAGATCCCTGTTCCTCCTTGAAGTACAGGGAGGAGACGATTTGAATCCCTTCTGTGAGAGGATCAGGTTGGTGGGTCCCACCTTCGGATGCTGGCCCGTCATGATTAAAAAAAAAAAAAAAAAAAAAAAAAAAACCGTGCTGGAAACTGTGTCGGAGCTGTCGTCTCTCATTCTGATGGGCATCTCCGACCGTAAAACTGAAAAGAAAACAGGATAGACGTTGGAGCTTTCTCTTGTTTCAGGTTCTCTGAATTCGGTGCCTTCTCTTTTGATTTGGGAAATCTCTTTCCCAGATTTTGTTTCATCGTCAGTCATGGAGACACGTCACGCAACCCTAGGACGACGAACGGTATTAGATCCCATTGTTCATCATCTTCGTCTTCGATGTCTTCCTTCAGTTATTTGGGTGATTTATCCTTATTTCTCTTTCTTGACAATTCTTAGCTGGAAGAGATCCGTCAGAAGAGAGCTGCAGAGAGGTTGAGCAAAGCTTCTCCTGTGTCAGATCTCCAAGATTCGAATCAACCCGGTATGACGTTTCTCAGTTCTTTTATATTGAATATATCCATTGCGTAGTGAATTTAATTATTTTTATCCACATATTGGGTTTGATGTAGGGATACCTAAATCAGAGAGTGGAAACCGACTTTCTGAGGTAAGATTGACGCTCTCTACTTCTTAATTTCCTTTCATTGTGTTTCTCTGGTTGTTTGTCAGTTTGTTGAAGTTTCTCGCGAATCTATACCAAGTCTCATTTCACCCGAACATGTTTGAAGTTTCTTCACGGGTTTTGTCTTGGAAAAGAATTCACGCAAGTTATGTACTAATTCATATGTAATCAAGACAATAATTATAGTATGTCCTAAGGAAAATGATATAGAACTACAATTAACTCCAGCAGATATTTATTTCTGTGTAGGAATGAGCACATCAAATACACAAAATGATTATAGCTGTTCGTGGATGTACAGTTGATTGAGTGGTCTGTTGCCTGACCAGAAGGTTGTAGCTAGAAACGAATAGATTTATTAGAAATATAGGTGACAAAGCGAGAGTTGGCCAAAACGTTCAGTTGTGTATCACGAAGTCTGATGATTGCTCCATTGAGAATGGAGGAAATGAAGGTTTTGAAAGGACAAGGGGAAGGCCAAAAGATAGCTTGCACTTAAGTAATGACAAAATGGCATGGCACTTCTGACATTGCCTGGATGACTGGGGTTGAACAACAGGATTTGTGTAGACAACCTTAATTAGTTGGGATAAACCTTTGAGTTGAGTGAGTTGGGTTTTTATAGAAGCTATTCAGTAATAATTACTATAGATGCATATGACGTAGATTTTGTGGTGTGCTGAAATGGTATCTTGAGAAGAACTCTAGACTGAGAGTCCAAGTTGGAAAATAGAAATAATAATTGTCTGTTGTTATGACCATATGTATAGAATTCCTAAAACCCCAAGTTATTAATTGGTTTTTCTTTTTGCTATGACTTAAAACTGCTGCAGAAGGACATTCATGGTCTAGTTTCTCAGCTCAAAGATCTTGACAAGAAGAATGCAGAATTAGAGGAAGAGAACAAGAAATTAACATCTAAGGTAAGTGTTATTGGATTTAAGTTCCTTAGATTTACAATTGAATACCAATAGAAGTTGGACATACCATGTTCTGAAAATTTATCATCTCTTGCTTTCAGCTTCAAGTGAAGGAAGTCGAGAATGATACACTGCTGAGGCGTTTAAATGATCTGGTAAGCTCTAGGGCTTCAATTTCATTCCTGTAGCTTGAGAAAAATGAGGCTATCTTCCTGGTAGACTGCAAGATCAATGCGGCATTGGTGCAGGAGTATAAGTTGCACAGATATGAGGCCATGGAACTAAATAAAATTAGATGATCTCTGGCATAGACACAAAGGGTGTTTCTTAGGTGAAAACGATGGAGTAATGGATCTCATCTCTCCTAAATGGGCCACTTGGACTGCTTTTCAGTGACAACATATCTGGGAGGCACCTTTGCATTTCTTTTGTTTCAGTTCATAGAAATCAAAAAAGTTTGCAACATTATATTTTATTTTTCTGGGTCTGTGCTTAATTGCAGGAAAACAACAGTTTACCATCTCTAAGGAAATCTCTCAGGGATGCTGTAATGGAAAAAGATGCGGCAGTTGTTGCACGGGTACTTACCATCTGAACTCTATCACGTGGAATTGCCCACAATTTTTAAATATGTTTTCTTCTATCATTCGTCCATGAACTCTGATATTTTAGTGTAGGAGGACCTCTCAGCACAGCTTCGAACGATGAAGAAACGCTTGAAGGAGGCAGAAGAGGAACAATATAGAGTATGCAAATGATTTCTACATTAAGATTCTTGAGCAAGTCCAAAGCTGTTCTCATTTTTATGGGTTCTTCTGTGCTAGGCCGAGGAAGATGCGGCAGCGTTGAGGTCGGAGTTAAATTCGATACAGCAACAAGCAATGATGAATCCACTTGATATTGTCCCTTCGTCGAGTAACTCGCCAGATCATTTGCCAGCCATGGAAAAGGAGTTGGACAAGCTGAGATCTGAGTTACAGGTGAGTATTTATATTTTCGCATATTCAGATTGCATCCTTGAGATGCTTTATTTATGTGTTTCTCATGGTTGGTCAAAATGCCAGCAAGAGTCGCTATTGAGGCAGCAAGAACAACAGAGATTAGCAGAGGAGCAAGCCCAAATTTCTGCCCTCATATCTGAAAAACAAAATTTGGAAGAGCGGCTAGCAGCTTTATCAAAAAAGGCCTCAGGTATCTCCGATAAATGTTAAGTTTAGAGTTTTTCAGTTTTGGTAGTATATTTCATATGGTTTGTGTGGTTAACTCGAACTAAACCTTATCCCATTCTAACACCCCAGCCCAAAAAAAAAAAAAAAAAAGGGAAAGAGAATAAACCTTTCTCAACTAATTTAGGTCTACTACAGGGATTTTTTTATAAAAGCCTAGATGCTGTTTAAGCAGTTATATCCTTTCTCACCACTTCGACCCTAGTCATCTTTGGCCTTCCTCACATCCTTTCCCTGTCGTACTGTATCGACAGAAATTATAATAATTCAGGCTTTTTTTTTTGATTTCTAATTCTTAGTAAGCCGATCCAACTTGCTCTAAATGTGGTAGTTTCATCAGTGTCTGATTGTATGGTTAACTCAGCCGAACTTGACCTCATCGTTCTCTATTTAAAACCATAGATGCTGTTAAGCAGTCATGTTCTCTCACCACTTCAATACCAGTCATATTTGGCCTTCCTCGCATAAGACAACCCTGGATTCAAAACCGTAATTATGGGTTTCTACTTGCTATGGGCCCATGCAAGTGACCAGAAATCCAAATCATAATTCTAAATCTCTGAGGTCTCAGAAATTTGACTTCACTGAGATCTTGAAAATCTTGGAAATTTCCATCTTTACATGTTCAAAAAAAGCAATGTCTCATAAGATCTCGAAAATATGGAAAATCTCACCAAGACGAGGTTGAGATCCAAGATTTAGAACCTTGATCTAAATATAAGGGAGGAGTTGCAATATTGTTATTAGACTGAAGTTCAGAACTTGAGTAGGGAAGGTGATGCGGGACTGAGGTCAGATAACCCTGTTTGGATCTGCTATGGGCCCAATCCAGATATGACATGACCAAATAATCTCTGATCAACGATAGAATAAGATCCATTTTGGATCATATCTAAGGGATTCCTTGGTTCGGACCGAAGAAGAAACTACTCCACTGGGGAGTGCTTAGGAGCTGCTCCGTTGGGTAGTGTTCCAATCCGAGAAGATCCGACTCACTCCACAGGTTCGGTTGCTTCATCGGGTACGAAAAGGGACTATTCTCGTGTTCAAGTTTGCCGAACTCTTTCCTGCTACTAATAATCAATTGAAAAATGCTATAAGAAATGAAATGTCACAATATTTTTTTTATACATGTGGAAGTGATGGAAAACAAAGAATATCCTGGTTGCAATTTTGTGATTTTCTGAATGATCTAATGCCTCTTAAGTAAGACAAATAGATCCTTAGGACAGCAAGGAGAATAATTTTAAGGAAGAGGGCAGAACTGGAAGTTGATATGGAAGGGGGATAAAACAGAAGGGGTTATGAAAGGATGGGGTTTTCTGTAAATATAATAACTTATCCTTTAACAGCCATTAAGAAGTGAAGTCGTCTTCTTCCTTACGATGAAAAGAAGAAAGAAGAATGGGGGTGGTAGGTCTACCCCAGGTCAATGGGTTGATGCAGGCCAGGATTACTCAAGAAAAAGGGGCCACCAGATGCTAAAGGGACTTGGACCATTGGGCCAGCCTAATGCTGATTGGACAGGAGAAATTAAAGCAGCCCAGTTAAGCTGATTTACCGCCAACAGCACAAGTTATTGAAAGCAGTACTAGTGGTCGACATACGATTTTTCTTTGAGAGTCTTATTTGCTTCCTAAAATATAGTGTTAGTATTTGACAGATATTAGGACTCTTTTGATTGTTAGGATTCTTTTTTGAGAGTCATATTACTTTCCTAAAATATAGGTTAGTTATTTAGAATTTTTCAATTGTTTGGAAACTAGAACTTTCTAAAATTTTAGCTTCCTAAAAGTTGTCCTTGAAACTTTCCTATTTATTTATTTCAGTTTTACAATCGTTTCTTTTTTTTTTATTTAAGAAGTTTCCTATTGCTGGAATTCCTATTTTGTAGCTTTCAAAAGTTTATAAATAAAGACGAGATAAGATTCGGTAGACCATTCAAAAAAAGAAAAGAGACTTCAAAATTTTATGGATCGAGTCTCCCACAGTTGTGAGACTCAACCACAAATCATTCTTCTTTTGCTTCTTATCTTCTCCTATTATCGTGCTTGCTGTTTACAATTTATTACACTGCTGATTCAATTAAACCCAATCTTGGAGAAGTGGAGATCATAACTAGACAGCCGCCAAAGAAATCTTTCCCAAACAGTGGCGGTGAACGGTTCCAGCAAACTCTCAAGACACCGAGCTCCTGCAGATCTTCTCGGGTCACTTCCATATTTCATATTGTGTTCACATCCATTATAAGGATCATCTGCTTCAAATTTTATAAGGTTCCAAGGGTCAGATTTCAAGATAAGTGAATTTCCCCATTACTTTCTAATCCTGTTTTGAGCTTGGACTGCATAAAGATCCTACAGCAAAGAGGGATCTGTGAATTGAAAGTGTTGAGACCCCTCTTTGCCATCATGGGTGGAAGTCTTTCTTGTCACCGCCAATTAGTTTGAAGTTTCAGATGAGGAATCAATTCACCCAATCCTGTTGAATCCAACTGAAATCAAGCCAGCCAAGAAAAAAACTTCGAACCCCAAAGAGAATTCTGGAAACCAGAACCTGGCGGTAGTTTAGGTTGCAGAAAAGTTCCAGACCTGGTTTTATCAACTGGAACAATGGTTAGCGATGAAAACCTAGGGATCAAGTTGCCTAGGACATGTCTGGTGAAGTCCAGAATCTTAGACCAAACGGAGTTGTTTCTGCATAGCTCCAGAAGAAAGAATCTCAGACTAACAGTACCACAACACAGGAAAATAAAGGATAAATTAATGACAAGAATTGGGAAGAAGGAATAGCAAGGGGAAGAAGAGAAGAGTATTAACCAAGGGAAGGAAAGAAGAAGGTAGAGATACCTGAGATGGAGAGTCCCAAGGGGAAGGGCATCGACCATGGCAAGCAGCTCAAAAGCACTAAAGCTTTAAAAATTCTATTCCATTTAAATCTGATTCTCTACCTCGTTTATAAGAGTATTTAAAGAATCTGAAACAGAAATTAAAGTCCTATTCTAACTCTAAAACCCAAAGGTAACTCAAACTCTAAAACCCAAAGGTAACTCAAACTCTAAAATAGGAGTTGGAATGTAACACAACTCATGGACTCTTAGCTAGTAAATAGCTACCTAAAAAATAATAAAGAAATAGAAATCTAAATTAGATCATGAAAGAAATCTTAATTTCCAGTTGGATTAAAACCCAGTTGTTTTGGGCTTTAGGTATGGGTCAAACAGAAACAAAAAGATGAAAGAGGGTTTTATAGTATTTTTTTGTAAGCAGTCCCTCGTGTGCAAATATGAAGAATGGTCTTCTTCCACAACCTCGTGTTAAAACAGAAACCAGCGATGAGTTCCTTAGCTTGCGGCTGAGAGAGCTTCTTTGGTTGAAACCCCATCGATCTGAAATTTTAGGATTGAGTAGCTAATCCATCAATCTCCGTAACCAAATGAACAATCAACCAAAAGAGAAATCTGGAAATTAAAAAAACTGCCTGAAACTGAGCCTGACAGTAAGGACAGAATCAGCATTGGTTGCAGATTTGGTTCTTATAGCACGGGTGGTATTAGGGCCTAAGAGTCTAGAATTTAGATTGCCCTAGAGTATAGAAACAATCTCCCAAATATCAGCCCAAAGCTTAAGGAACCGCTGACTTCTGACACTTATCGTTTCTCAACCCACAGTACTGCTATTGACAGAGAATAGGGAAAAAGAGGAAAAGGAGAGGAATAAGAGATAATAATAATTAACAGTGAGGGAAGAGGAGAACAAGAAAGAGAAGAAGAACACAAGAGGCATAGTTGTCATGGCACCAAAGCGACAAGGCATACATATACTATAGGAGTTTTATATGTAAAATATGATATATCTCTTTTCTTCAAAATGTAACCTTTTTTTTTTTTTTTTCCTTTTTTTTTTGGGGGGGGAGTGATGAAAATTATATTTCTTTTACTTGTGAATATTGGGAGGGGGGGGTATTGTATAAAATTTAAAAATATCTTTAAGGTCATAATTTAACAAAAGAAACTCATTTGGTCTTCTTCCTCTTTGATGTCAACAACGGAAGATGTAGAGGTTACAGTGTGAGTTCCAGGTACAGAACTCTTTCTTCCTCCTCATCCTACTATGATGGCAGTGCCGCTTCAACCTTTCCGGCAGTAGTTGCAGCTGCTACTGCTTCTTCTTCCTATTATGCTTCTTATTTTTCATTCTCTCTGGTTTTTCTCCCCATTTCCCCTCTTTTCCTTATTGTTCTCCCATATTTCCTCCCCCTTTCCCTCATTTTAATAAGGGAATGATACCTCCTTTTGACCGGCCTATCCCAGCCCTCCTTACAATGGAAAGATAGTCCTTGTGGGCAGGCCACATGTCAAAGGATTTAAAAGGTTTAAGGCCAAAAGAAACATATGGACTAATGGTGAAGTGGATCAGGCTGTGGTTAGAAATACCCGAAGAATCGATTAAAGTTGAAAGGTGCGTCTAGAGTGCTGTGTGACAGCGTATTCCTGTAAAACTTAAAGGAAAATTTTATAGAACAATTATTCGATCGGTTATGATGTAATGGTGTGGAATGTTGGGCAGTTAAGAAGCATTATATGGGTAAACTTAGTGTAGTTGAGATAAGGATGTTGAGATGGATGGTGGATCTGTGGCAAAACTAAGAAGGATAAGGTAATGAATGAGTGTATTAGAGCTGATTTGGGAGTAGCGCAGATACATGATAAGCTATGAGAAATTTGTTTGATATGACATGACCATCTTCAATGGAGGCTTTTAGATGCTCCAGTATGGAGGAGTGATCTGATTCAGATCAAAGGATCTAAAAGACCTAGAGGCAGACCTAAGATGACTCTAGGTGAGGAAAGACTTTCATAATTTAGGCCTTGTTTCAAGTATGACCTCAAGGCTCAAACAGAGCTGATTGAAGAGTAAGAATCCATGTAGCCGATCCCATTTAGTTGGAATAAGGTTTTGTTGTTGTTGTTGTTGTATTAGTGTTGTGTTGGTGGCTTTTGTCATTGCCTTCCAAAATTAAGCTACTAAGAAAAGATACTGTACAGTACGTGAGACAAAATGTGGGTTCCAACCGGTATCTAGACAGTCTTCCCTTTCTCCCATGTAGTGGATCTTTAATTGTGTCTAGAAAACTGCTGGTAAAGCTGTTTCAAGAGCAAGCCTTGTCTGATTCTGAGACATTTTCTATTTCAATTTGCTTCGTACTTCAGACAATTTAGCTTGAGCAATTTATGTTAAATGGAGTATTATAGTACTTATTCCTTTGGAAATGATATCATGTTCTTTCAGTTTAGATACTATCTTTGTTTTGTTTTCATCAGGGTTGGCTTTTTTTTTTTTTGGTGATGCAGAAGAAGTCTTGGAAGAAGCAGCTCGGAAGGTTTTTTCAATGGTGAGAGTCATTATCCTGGAATGATAAATTTCTACTGAAATATTGCCATAGCTCCAGTGTCATCATATTATAGTGATTATTTATGCTATCTTTCCACCACTGATCTGGGTTGTGGAGCCTCCCATTAATTGACCATCCCTGAATTCTGTATACTCTTTAACCTAGTTGTATATCCTCATCCTTCCTTTACCTTTGTTGGAAGAATCAGTTTCATTATTCCCAACTGATACTGATCCAGATCGTTCTGGATCAATGGGTCCAAACAAAGGATCAGCCAATCCAGTGAGACGAGCCTGATACTGCTCTAATGGATCAGCCAATACACTAGGTTTGATATATTGGACTGATCCCATCCAATACTAGTACACAGATCAGATTACCCAACTGATCTGATACCGTTCTTTAAAATTACGTTTTGAACAGTAAAGTAATGGTAGATGTCCAGAAAAGTTGTTCTAATGATCGGCACTGTCAAACTGATTTGCAAATGCACTGCAAGATATGGCCATTGGTTGGGCAGAATGGTTTACATTGTGAACCATGTGTGCCAGTGCAACACACTTTTGCTATAATGACCTAGGGCTATAAGCTCACTTCTTTTTGTCCCTTGCCAAATTTATTGCTTTGTGATACTTAATTACAGTATGATGTTCTGGCATAACTCATGCCAATGATGTGGGTGGGAGTGTAACTGTGCCTAGGTTTTATTTTATTTATTTTTTAAATTTTAAAATTTTTTTTTTGGGCACAGAATGAGAAGGATAAGCTTGAACAGCAATTGCATGATATGGCAGTAATGGTTGAGAGACTGGAAAGTAGTCGACAGAAACTCCTGATTGAGGTACTATTTGCATAAAGTAGTATGTCAAGTTTCTGTATTGTATATTTTTGGTGTATGCATATCAGACAGTCACATTGTTTCTTAATCTTGGTGGCAGATTGATTCACAATCTTCAGAAATAGAGAGACTGTTTGAGGAGAATTCCAATCTCACAGCCTCATATGAAGATGCTATGGGAGTAGTGGTTCAGTGGGAGAACCAGGTAGGGCTTTAGGCTGGATGGTCTAAGCAAAAAATCTTGGTTGGTTGATAGTTTTAATATTTTGTTGTTATAGCCTGGCGCCTGAATATATGGTGAGATGAGCAGCTTTAATTAGGTGCTCACATTGGTTACTATGCTGGGACTGTGAGTTCAGGCAGCTCCCTTTGATAGAATCTGCTATTCTTCATCGTGCCTAGTTGTAATGAGAAACTTTAATTAGGTGCTCACTTTGGTGCCTAGACTGGGGCCCTGGGTTCAGGCAGCAGGTGCCTCTTTGATTGAATCTGATATTCTTCATCATGTCTATTTTTAAGGATGCTTACTTGGTCATTTGTTGCATTTTATGTCATTTTAGTTATACAGTTACGTGAAAGAAGAAAAAAATCCTAAGCATAAAAAACACTCAAAAGAGGACACGAGAAGAATAGTGATCTATCAATTCTTGTTATGAATAATGCCAGGAGGACTTGGGTCCATCTAGCTAACCCCATATATCATTCAGCCATGTAATCCTTGGAAGATGGGGTACTTTTCATCACCATTTTTTTTAATTCACAGTCCATCATCAACAAGACTAAGGACATAGAGGATCTAAAAAGTCTAGACTTGCCAAAAATGAAGCCAAATAGATTGTGGGAAAAGTAAGGGTCGAAGAAATATGAAGATCTTTATAACAATCTGAGCACAAAGGAAGGAGAAAAAACTATCTATAAAATAGCTAAGATGAGGAAAAGGAAGAGTAGAGATTTAGACCATGTTAGATGTATTAAAAGTGCAAATGGTAGAGTTCTAGTAAGGCTCCATTTTTTTTGACGTAAAATTTTACCGTAAAATGTTATGTGTAGTATTTTATAAGTAAAAAAAAAATTCAATGTTTATTTCCAGTAAGTAAAAGAAATATGAAGAACTTTTTCCCTCTCCCTTAGAGATCATTGTATCTTACCTCTTGGAAACAAACATTGAAAAACAAAATTACATAGAAAATGTTACACATAAAATTTTACGGTAAAATTTTACATCAATACACACAGAGCCTAAGGGATGAAGACATTAAAAAGAGATAGAGTGATTATTTGTACAACCTACTAAATGAAGACTTTTCAGGTAATAGTGTCCCAAAATTGCTACATTACCCACCATGACACCACAGGTCATAGGTATATACGCAAAAGTAAGGTGACAAAAGTGAAAGAAGCTTTAAGGAGGATGAATGTAGGCAAAGCACCAGGCCCAGATGAGGTCCCAATAGAAATTTGGAAGAGCTTAGGAATGTATGGAGTATTTGGCTAACTAAGTTGTTTAATAAAATTATGAGCTCAAAGAAAATGCTAGATAAATGGAGGAGAAGCATTGTGGTTCCATTTTATAAAAATAAAAATGATATTCAAAGCTGCAATAACTACAGAGGCATAAAACTAATGAGTCATACTATGAATCTATGGAAAAGAGTTATTGAAATTCGCATGAGAAAAGAAACTACTATTATGGAGAACTAGTTTGATTTTATGGCAAGTAGATCAATGACATAAGCTATTTACTTGCATAGGAGACTCATGGAAAGATATACAGACAGCAAAAAAGACCTCCATATGGTCTTTATTAATCTAGAAAAAGCTTATGACAGAGTTCTTAGAGAGTTAATCTGACAAGTACTAGAGAAGAGAGGTGTTTCAAGCAAATATGTGGACATAGTTAAGGATATATATTATAATGTGGTGACTAGTGTGAAAATCGTGGGGGTCAAGGTCGTGAATTCCCAATTACAATTGGGGTTATATCAATGATTGGTTTTAAGCTTTTATCTATTTGCCCTCATTATAAATGATCTAACCAGAGACATTCAAGATGAAGTTCCTTGGTGCATCTTTTTCGTTGATGATATTGTTTTAGTGGATGAGACAAAAGCAGAGATTAATGCCAAGTTGGAGCTATGGAGATCAACATTGGAATCAAAGGGTTTTAAAATAAGTAGAATGAAGATGGAGTATATGGTGTGTAACTTCAATCACTAAAGGACGGATCATAGTTGTCAAGGAGCCGCCTAGGCGGCCTTGTGACACCTTGAAAAATCGAACGCCTTGGTCGCCTAGGCGGGCACCTTGATCGCTTAGACGCCCCATCAGACCTCAAACGCCTTGGTTCACTTTGGCGCCTTGACAACTATGGGACGGATAATGAAGTGGTGAACATTCATGAGAGGGAGATAAAACAAAGTGATCATTTTAGGTATCTGAGTTCAATCATAAACAAAGAAGGTGATATAGAAGATGTTTCACAGAGGATTAAAATAGGATTGATGAAGTGAAGAGGTACGTCTAGAGTACTGAGTGATCCGCGTATTCTTTTAAAAAAAAGGAAAATTTTATAGGACAGTCATTCGACTGGTCATGGTGTATGGTGTGGAATGTTGGGCAGTTAGGAAGCATTATATAGATAAACTTAGTGTAGCTGAGATGGATGTGAGGCAAAACTAGGAAAGATAAGATAAGGAATGATGATATTAGAGCTGATTTGGGAGTAATGCCGATACATGATAAACTGCAAGAAAGCTGTTTGAGATGGTATGACCATGTTCAACGGAGGCCGTTAGATGCTCCCATACGGAGGAGTGATTTGATTCAGATAGAAGGATCTAAAAGAGCTAAGGGTTGACCTACGATGACTCTAGGGGAGGTGGTGAAGAAAGATATAGCTTAGGCCTTATTTCATGTATGACATCGAACAAAGTGGATTAGAGGACAAGAAATCTATGTAGCCAACCTCATTTAGTTGGGATAAGGCTTTGTTGTTGTTGTTGATCCCTATCCTTGGGATCTCATGTAAAAGCCCACCCTAAAACTAATCAGAAATATTGACACTACCATGTCAAAGGTCATCTGTGGCGAGAAACAACTAGATCAAAACTCATGGTAGCAGCTGTTCCAGTTAACCTTGTGATTGGTGAGAATAATGATGTCAGGAAAGTTCAAAATTCGTGATCTATAGTTGAAACAAATGCTGCAAAATTTTCTTTTGTTTCATCAACTTCAAATTCAAACAAATTTGGGCAACTCTGCATTCCAAGGTTTAAAATCTCGGGTTTCGGAGGGGTTTTTCGGCCTCCTCCGAAACCGAGATCTCGGCGAGATGATCTTGCCGAGACAGTGCATTTTGTCCGAGCTGTAAGCTGTCTCGGTCGCCAAAATGCATTTTTTAGGTCTCAAACTTCAGGGGAACCTCATTTTTGCATATATAAACATATTTAGAGTATAAAATTATAAAAATAATGACCATTTGTGGTTGTTTGGGTTTACACCCATGTTTTGACAGTCAACGCTGAAGTCTGTTGTAAATTTAAGTTAATATTAGCTATTATATTCAATCAAATATGACAAATGAAACAATAACATAATGCATTAGGGGAAAGAAACAAAATAACACTTCATTATAAATCATTACATCATAGTTCAAATATTCAACATTGAATGATCCCATAGTCCCCCTGTGCCCATAGTCCACAATTCCACAATCTTTATACAGATACAATGTCTAGTAGTACGTAGAGTGTCGTGGATGATCCATCCTACTATCATCATACATCTGGGAAAGTTGTCGACACAAATTGTCTTCCAATTGAGCAACATAATCTTCCCATGACATTCTTGATGCAAAGTGGTTCTGGTAGTCTTGCTCATGATTCATAAATATAACATTAGTAGCTGTCCGAAGGATACCTATCTTTGGGAAGAATGGAAAAACTTCTGAAGTAGTACTCTGGTGCGTAGACTCTTGCGGAAGTACTGATGGAACGGAATAGAAGTTGGTTGATCCACTCTGACTCCGTATCTGTGCTCTGCATCTGAACCATCGTCGAAGGAAGAACCATATGCAGTCGCAGTGGGATAGGGGATGAAGTTGATATCAACATAATCATTTGAGGTGTATGCTGAACTAGTGCTATATCCAGGAAAATTCCATTGCTCCTATCCACTGCAGTAACTACTATTCTCTTCCACACTCAATCCTCAGAAGCCAGAAGAGAGGCTATCAACGTCGACGTCCATCGTGCTACTGCAATCAACATCTTCATCATGTTGAGAATGGGAATGATGCCGAGGCCTACGCGAATACGAAGTTGGTCTACGTGATGAGGATGGCGCACGTGCACCATGGTCATCATCCTGTGTTGCATGAGTGTATTGGCTCTCCCCAGTGTATCTAACAGGTGATGCTCGTGGCTCTGGATCAGCCCTAATATTGACAATAGTGGCTCGACCCCCACCCCCATGATCACTACCACTAGCTCCACTACCACTCCAACTCCACTCAGGATCTTCTGTATCAGTGCCAGTAGGAGGGTCAAATGGCATGGGTGACCGTGTATGGACTCGACCCTCTTCCGAGGCTAAAAACTCGTCGACATCAGTATCCAAATGGCTGGCCAAATGGGAGTCAGGCATCCCCCGGGCTCGTCCATCATAGGTACTCCCGTCCCGCACCCACTCTACTAATGGATCTTCCTCTTGGTTTACTGAAGATGTTGGCAAGCTCGAGTGGGGTATCATCCTCCTTATCATGGAACATGTCTTGCACCCTCAGCCTCATGTTGTAATGCACAAAGACCAAGTCATTTAGCTGTTGGGAGCCAAGTCGATTCCGTCTTTTTGAATGAATGAGGTTGAAAGTACTCCGGTTTCGCTCACGACCGGGCGCGGAGCATGTCCGAGCTAACACTCTACTTGCTATCTTCTTGAGCAGGGTGCATCTTTACCATACAACACCCACCATTCAAATGCATAAGAACAATGACATTTTAATTTCGTATGTCATTTAAACGTAATACATAAAACATAAGATAATTTAATTTCGTATGTCATTTAAACGTAATACATACACGGATCACTTTTGTCATGTCCAGCCACTGCAGCGGGGAACCCAAAACTCCCACGGGCTTCCCTGAAGGTTTTAATCTACACACAATCGAAAACTTGTAAATATTTGCAATTACAATATATAGTTTTGCCGCACTAGCAATAGCAGTAACCAATACAATTAGTGTCACGGCGATCATATTTCCGATGAATTGAGCACACAACTCACCTCTAGGTTTGCCAATGCCCGTGGCAGGGATCCGGCTCCAACTTTGCAACCACTAGCTTCAATGCCTCAATGAGTTCTGCGTTCGTCCCAAGTACATGCGTATACTGGTACTTGGGGTTCAAATAGTATGCTGAAATATTTGACAGTGGACACATGGTTAAAGCAAATAAAAATTATATTGGTACATAAGTAACATTAAAGTAAATACATCATCAAATTTACTCACCAGCCTTATGCAATGGATGCATGAATTGGCTCTCCCATCGGTCATTGATGATCTTTATATAATTCTTGTAGCCACGTGGTATCAAAGCTTTAACACGTACTTTCAATGTGTCCACAGCAACATAAGAAGTGGCATGGTAGGTTTTCGCTCAGTATCTACTATTCTCAACATCTGTACTATAGGATGCAACACTCTGACTATCACCTTCACATTTTGCCAAAATTTTTCTGAAGCGATGGTACTCTGTGCTTCCACTTCCTGGGGGGTAGCTGATTGTCTCCACAAAAACCAATCCTCAGATGCAAACATCGATCTGAGTCCGGCCATCTTCGCTTCAAAGCTCTTCAATGCTATGAAGTTCGTAGCGAATCTGGTGATGCCTGGTCTGACCAAGTCCCCTCCACATCTCTCCCTGAGCATGTTCAAGGAATAACCATGGTTGTAGATAAAAGTGGTTACTTGTCTTGCTTGCTCAACCACTTTCTTGACTTTACTTATCTTGTCCATGTCCTTCAACATCAAATCAATACAATGGGCAGCACATGGAGTCCAGAAGAGCTTGTAGTCGGGATTGTTCATTAACATCTCCCCTGCCTTCTTAAAATTGCTGCCGTTGTCCATCACAATCTGGACAACGTTCTGAGCTCCCACCTCAACCACCACCTCTTGCAACAGCCCATAAATATAATCTGCATCTTTTACTTCTACTGATGCATCAACAAACCTAAGGAACACCGTCCTCCCATCACAGTAAACCATGAAGTTGATGATGAACTTTCTGGTAAGACCAGTCCAACCATCACACATAATAGTTACTCCTAAATCTTCCCAATTCTTCTTCTGGCCTAGAATCCAGTCTTGTAATTCCTTCTTATGTTGATGAAAATAATGAGTCATTAACTCATATTGGTTTGACCCTCTAACCCCTGTACTTGCCTCAGCAACTGCATTCAGCATGCTCTGAAAAAAAGGGCCTGTGGTGGCGTTTGCTGGGATGCCATGATAAAACGACCACTTAGAGTAAGAATACCCTACTGACTCCCTAATCTTTCCCCCAAACATTGCCTTTATTTTTTTTTGCTTACTACCTTGCTTCGTAAAGACTACGGGATTTTACTGTAGAACTTGAACATAATCATCCCGTCCCCGTGGCTGAGGAACAGGTTCTTCCCTTCTACTTCGTGATCTAGAAAACCAAGAACCAATCCCTTTGCTCCGTCTCTGTAGCTTAGGCTCAGCAAATCCACTACCACCGCCACCGCTCCCGGATGTACCCGCTCCTGTCCGTCTCCTCTCTGCATCTGATCTAAGGGTTTCTCTACTAGCCATTGCCGCATGACGCATCTGTCTTGCCTCTGCCTCTGTCATCTCTTCTACATCCCATCCCTCAGCCTCATGTTCCTCACTGGATTATGGTACAGTGCCTCGAATTGCCTCCTCAAATTGTTGTTTTTCTCTTTCCATTGCTACCCTCCTCTGCCTCCCTCCCCTCAAATGTTCACCTATGGCCCTGGATATCTCCACAGGACACTGCGGGCATTTGGAAACATCTTTGCCCAATCCACTCAAGTGTTGCTTCAGTCTTGTGATGCCGCCAGACTGAAGCTTCTTCCCACAAAAATTACACTGGGTCTTCTTCCTATCACCCTGAAGTGCAGTCGCATACTGCCATGCAGGGTCAGTTCGGGAACCGGTACCGTCGTCCCCATCGCCTGCCCCAAAACTTGGTCTCGACATAATTTCCAAGCACTGTTTCATAGAAAACACCAACTTCAATAACCTTACAAACTTGAACACAGTAGAAATTACATTTCAAAAATTTTCTCATATTTTAAATGCGATCAGAACATTTTTCCTTATTTTTCCCGATTTTATAGCATTTTTAATCAATTTTAAATTAATTTTTAATTGCTGAAAATTATTTTTTTAATATAAATAATTTAAAAAAAAAAAACATACAAGAACCGAAATCGAAATCTGAAATCGTAGGACAGTAGATCGGCCAACGGTGATTAACATATAAATAGGCCATCATCATCAAATGAGTAATAATAATAATAATTTTAAATTTTAATTGCTGGAAATTCATTTTTAAATGCAAATAATTAAAAAAAATACCTATAACAATCAAAATCGAAATCTGAAACCGTGAGCTTGTAGATCGGGCTCACGTATCTAACATATAAAAATTTCATCACATTCTAGAAATTTTTTTTTTCTCCCTCATGTAAAAATTTCATTTTTCGGCAAGAAACTTATCTTCAACAGTTGATATGAAGCTCTTATAGCAATCCCCGCAGTCCGAAGCACCACCCGTAGCAATTTAGAAGTCCAAACAAACAAAAAATGAGGGAAGAAATGAAAAAAAATTGAAAAACCAAAGAAGAAAGAAGAAGGGGCAGTCTCGGTCGAGTTCTCGACCGAGAACAGCCACCTCTGTCTTTTATAAAGACAAAAAAAAAACCAAAAAGCAATATCTCGCGAGATCTGGCGAAAACTGCCGAGATTTCGGCGAGAACATGTAACTGCCGAGACGAAAATGGTTATCGACTCTATTTTCGTCTCGGCTAGTCACAAAAACACCGAAAATGGCGCCGAGATTTTATTCCATGCTGCATTCACCAAACCAATGTTTATCTACCACTGCCCTGCACCCTCCAAATCAAACTCTACAAAATCAAAATGTTTATTTATTTATTTTTTGTTTCATCTTCATTGCTGCTTATAGTGTATATGATGTAGAAGGTTTAAAGCATGCCTATCAAATATCAGAAGTGAAGGTTCATGGATAAAGCATCCTATCGGGGCAAGGCTATCGATCATAGAAATGTGAGAAGCAGCCAAGCAGGTGCAGTTGAAGAAGGAGAAAGGGGGAGAGAAGGGAAAAGGGCAAGACTGTTGATGGTAATGGCAGAGTTGGTATGAACGAAAGGCCAAATTGGGGTGAAAATGCTTGTCAGGAAAAATTAATAAAAAGGAACATTCAAGGAACAAAAGACACTGGTAGCTGGTAGATCTTCAGACAGATAATTGAGCTTGTGGTCCCCAGAAGTCCAAACATAACATTTCCTTTATACTATTATATGTTTCTTTCACATGTCTAATCAATGTAAAATTCAAATTCTACATTTCAAAGTAAATAGCACCTCACGTGGATTAGGTACTTGCCTCACTTGCACATCTTTCGGTTCAGTCATATGAAGCCTTGTTGCATTGGTGTTGCCTTTTATTTTAACAATACTGGAGTAGATCTGCTTCTAGTACAATGTTATCTTGTCTGGTTATTCTTACTGATGCTGTTATTTAATTGGCCTGTCTTTTTTCCCCACTCGAAATACAATCTGCCTGACACATACATAATATCTGCAGGTCAAAAACTGTCTGAAAGAGAATGAAGAGCTTCGCAGCGTACTGGATACATTAAGAATGGAACAAGCTAGGCTGCAGCCTTCGAATCAGGAAGTCCAGCAAGGCTTCTTGGAAGCCAGTAAGGATGATCATGCAAGAATGCAGGGAGATGCTGAAGAAAATCTCTCTCTCAAGGTGAAGCCCTAAACCAAATATTTGCTTTTCACAGGTGTGTCTGTTCTTGATCCCCCGCGCGCACGCGGGGGTGGTGGTTGAGGTGAGGTGATTCGTCCTATCCACATAGAAAGTTTACCTTCTTCCAGACATTACCGGTGGATGCTACAGCCCTCTATCTCTTTGGCGATGTGCTCCTTTATGGCAAGAAAAAGTTCCCGAACTATTTGACTCTCTTGCCGCAGTTGTTTAGGCTTTGAAAGAGATTGAAGAGATCGAATTCCTCTGGGGAACACACAGAACAAAGATATGAACTGGGTAAATGGAAATGGAAAAGAGTTGTTTCCAATTCATCAAAATCAGAAGCTTTTTCAAGTCACTTGAAAGCAAGAGCTTTCCTTCCATTGACAACAACAAAATGTGGGTAGAGAAAGGAGGATACATAAAATTGGACTGGATCCCCATCTTTTTGTTTTCAGCCTGTTACTGGTCTGTGATTCTTCCTGGCCCAGTTTGTTTTACAGGCTGGGTTATGGTGGATTTGAATGTGGTCTGAACCATGGTTATAAGTTTCAAGTGAAATTGACCGAAATCTCCGAGTTGTTTCGGTTTCAACCTTGCCGAAATGAAACCCAGGGTTGAAACTCATGGTCAAAACCCAAGTTTCGACAATGGGTTTCAACCTAGGGAGGACCAGGATCAAAACCTAGTGTTGAAACTACGAAACGAGATCTGGCATGTCTCGGTTTCGGGCCTGACTGAAATCTGCCTTGAAACCAAGATTTAGTTCCATGGTCTGAACCTTATCCATTGATAGCTTTGGTGAGAATAATTTTCTTTTTTGTTTTTCATTGGATGCTATAGGGAAATCAATTGTGGAAAAATACGAACAAAACCATATCAATAATAGAAAAATTACAAAGAGAAAATCTTCAGATGACTTTGTATTTTTCAGTTGTACTTTTTCGTCAATAAAATCCATGTCTACCTACGATTTCTAGACAGACCCATACTAGATTGTCCTCATCTTGGAACCAATTTCTGTAGAATCTGTAGTCTTCATGTTCACTCCTTATTGCTGCCTTCCACTATCTCAAGAGGTCTGACGCAACTCTTTTATGACACCATTTGATGTAGAAGCTCACATTTCATAGTTGTCATGGCAAGGCCATTCAAGGCGTTGGAGGCCACCTTGGGTGCCTAGGCAACAGAGTGCTTGCCTAAGGGACCAAGGCGCCCCTAGTTTTTTTTTTTTGGTGTATTCATTATGCCTAAAATAACAATGCTATATTTATGTTTATATATATACAGTATGCTACATCAAGAATTAACATTTAAGGCATAACCTAATATGAGAGAGCCAACAAATAATGAATATAGGACATAAAGAAGCATATTTATATAAAAAAAAAAGCACAAAGAAATTAATTAAGAATATAATAGCATGTAATTAAAAATAAACTACGTACAAAATGAACTATTTATATAAATTTTCAGCAAGTAATTTAACAACATATTAAAACTAGTCAGTAAGGTACGCATCCAAGAATAAATTAACAGAACATTCAAGCATATATAATTTCTTGACAATCAACACTGAATGAACAATACTTATCAAACAATTCAAGCATAGAAGCCATAGATAACAGAAGTTACAGAACTAGAGAAGAAGGAGAAGAGACTTGAGAGTATGAGAAAACATAAGTTACTCAAGTACTCAAGTTACAGAACTACAGAATAATAAGAAGAAAAATAGAAGAAAACAAAAGTATCAATCATAGATGCCTAGAAGGAAAAATGAAACAAAAGGAGAATAGAAACGGAGAAGCAGAGGAGGAAAAGAATACTGAAAATATCCATCGTAGTAGGAGAAGGAAAAAAAAAAAAAACTGGTAAGAAAAAAGAAGATATCAGAATTGTGGAGTCTAGAAGAAGAAAAGAAAAAAAAAAGGAAAAATTGAGAAGAACAAGAAGAACAGAGCGGAGTACAGGGAATACAGAATCGTTACACAACTACAGAAGAAGAAGAAGACAGCAGAGAACAGATATCAGAATTGTAGAGTCTAGAAGAAGAAAGGGAAAAAAAGTAAGAAGAACAGAGCAGAGTACAAGGAATGCAGAATCGTTACGAAACTAGAACTCAGAATTGTAGAGGTTTAAAGAAAAGAAAAAGAAGGGGTTGGGGGGGGGGTGGAATCAAGAAGAATAAGAAGAAGAGAAAGAAATATATATAGCCGATAGGCTGCCGGATTGTAGGAGTGCTGGAACTGGGAATGAAGGTAGCTATTGACCGCTGCTCGCTAGGGTTCCTCAGCAAAGACAGAGAACTCAGAAGTAAATAGTTTGAATGTTCGATGGTTTTTTTGGTTATTCTATGTATTGGTACTGTAGAAGTAATTCCATGCATCTCAGTGTAGTATAATCAGTAAACAAGAAGATTGTTATGCTAGAAACAGAATCAACATATTATAATCATGGTTTAAGATCTCGCCGGTGTTCTCGGTGAACACCGAGACGAGAACCATGGCGATAATGGTTCTTGGACTCGATGCAATTTCTCGCCGAGATCTGTGTTATTGGCAGTTTCTCGGCGAGATCTCGGGATATTTTGTGTTATCGGTAGTTTCTTGGCAACTTCTCGCCTGAGATCTCGAGATATTTTGTGTTATCGAATGCTACATGCAGGAGCAAAACCAAGTTGCTTTTACACTGTCTCGGCAAGCCGAGATCTGATCTCGGTTTTCCAAGAGGCCGAGACGCCTCCGAGAGCCTAGATTTTAAACCTTGATTATAATAGTATAACACATGTAAGCATAAAGGGCGACCTCCCAGGCTTATAAGGTTCACAATGTGTCCAAGGAGTCGCCCTGGTCTCCACGGTGCCTGTGTTTTCAAGATTAAATAAGGCGCCCTAATGCCTAGACACCTAGACTTCGCCTAGGTGACGCCTTGATAACTATGCTCACATTATTATTAGTTTATTTACTATATCTGTACTAGTGTGACAACCACTTGTCACTATGGACGTAGTTTGAAGTTTTGTTTTCACCAGCCATTTTGTTGGCTGGAGAAATCGAAATATGCAAATAGCAAAATCTGGGCGAAATGGTGTATGTTTCAGCAACAAATTTGGACTGGCCATTAAATGGCTATATTTAGGGCCGAAATTTCATGAAAACCTTGATAAAGCTTTTTAAACATGTGAACATTCAGGTTACAGAACAATTCAGACAAAATGGTAGGCTTTGGACCCTAGGTTGGTAGTGCACGCCGAACCCTGTTGTATAGTGTATACCTTCTGTAATATGGCCTATTCTAGTGTTCACTGTGGTGTACTATATCCTTTCGATCACAGCAGCATTAAGGTGGAAATTTTGTAATTGGGGAAAATTTGCAAAATGATGCTTTAGATACACTCAAATGTTGAAGTGGATGCTCCGTAGTCGACCTTTAAGGATCAATTCAATAGCAAAATGAAGGATTTTGCAAAAAAAATTGAGGTTTTCTAGCGGTTTTGGAGTTCTTGGGCAAAGGGGATGAAATGAGATGAAATGGCTGAAATTTTGACAAAGCTGTCGGATTTTTGCGAAATAGTGTACAAAAGCTGTCGAAATTTTGGACGAAATTGTGCACACCAGCTGAGTCACGATGCTTTTCATTTCGACATTTGTTGAAATTGAAATATTTTGGCAAAATTTCTAAATATGCAAATGGATCTGAACCGTCATTTTCTTTAAGTTCGTTGACTTCTTTCATCTCGATTGCCTATTTTGGTTAGCTTGAAAAACCATATCTTTGTCAGAAAATGGCATGAAACCTTAAATCATGAAATCTAAGATTAATACCTAAATCCATGGAGTTCAGTGTGAACTTGGTCATTGGACATTGGAAATTCTGCATGTACGATTTCAGGGGAGTAGTGGGGAGAGGAAGAGAAAACACCACTGGAATTTTTGGAGAGGGAGATTGTTACCGGAGTTGCAAGGTGAGAGGGAGTTTTAGAAAGAGGGAGAATGATGCTTATTGCAGGGAGATGGAGAGAGAATGTGACCCTAGTCATAGGGAGACGGGGAGAGAAAGAGATGTTGGTGAAGGGACTGGCGAAAGAGCAGAGCAGAGCCAACAGACAAAATTCCTTGTAATGCAGCAAAAGAGTAAACATATAAGTAATTTTGTCTGTTGGTGAAGGGACTGACGAACCTTAGTGGTGAGATGTTTTACATTTGTTTGAAGCACCAGAGAAACATAATATGCGTTAGTGTTGGTAAAAGTTTTAACATTGGGTTGATTGGGTTAACCTGGCCCATTGATATTATAGCAGTGATGTCCCCTCTGCTCCTTGACACTGCACTGTCCAAGTCCTGGTTCAGGGCTTCATCTATAGGTTCAACACCACCATATAGAAAAAAACGGTTTCATTCCGACATTGTTACACATTTATTAATGGATATCTGTTTTTCACGTTTATGGAACTTTACTAATCATTAAATGGATTTTCAATGTAGGAGCGACTTGCAAAAGAGCAGAGCAGAGCCGAGGCACTGTCTGCAGAGGTCTTACAGCTTTCGGCTAAACAACAACAGGCTTTGCAAGCATACAACAGCCTCATCCGCCTGTAATACTTTCTTCCCCCTGTGGTTTTCATTTGTTTGTTTGTACCAGGTTTCTTTTGCTGGCATATGATGTGGTTTGGTTAGGAATTTGTGCTGATTTCTTTGCTAAAATATTATTTTCCCTATATTAATGCATGAATCCAGGTACAAACCAATACTCCGGAACGTTGAGAACAATCTCATGAAAATAAAACAAGATGGCTCTTTCACAGCCCCTTCTCTTGTTCGTGGGTAGACCAAATATGTCATGTGGTTTATGGATCCTCATCAAATGTATATTGATAATGTACAATCTCTCTAGGGTTTGGTATTTCTCCTTACATTCATCTATTCATTTTTTTTTTTTTAAATGTTTGTAGTTTAAACAAGATGACCTATTGAAAATTCATTCGTGTTCCCCGTTTTTTAAATGCTTAAATGCCTGGGGAGTGTACGAAATATGTCTTTGGGCACTTTACCGTTAAGAATGGAAAGGGAAACATGGGTTGATGAGTGTCCTTAGTTCTTGGGCTTGATGGGTGTTGTGGGTCCACTATTTTAAACATTGGCCTCTGTTTGCTTGATGGGTGATGTCGTTCCACTATTTTACACTTGCTTTCTGTAATCAGTTGGCTTTTAAAAAAAGTTTCTCTCTTTATTAAAATGAAGGGAGGAGATGTACAAGTTAACGGGGTATATTGGAATCTTATGTCAGTGTAAAAAATGGGAGTATAAGAATAGACATTCAGTCACTTGGAGAGAGAGAGAGAGAGAAGAGAAAGATCTAGATTTCAAAGAAGAGAGAGATCGAGACATTAAAAGGTAATAAATAAATAAATAATCCGATAGTTATGTACAGGGTTTTGTATATACATGGTCGGTGTACATGGCGTTTCCTCTAGTAGAGGTGAAAATGTTATTGAACGGTCCCTCTCTCCCACATCTGACTGTTGAAACGATTGCCACGTACACGATCATGCACAAAAACCTTCTGCTATAATTAAAGAAACTGATTAACCAATGTTTGGATTGAAGGATATTGTTCCTCTGGAGTCGCTGATGGCGAATGTGAATTTACAGTCTCTTTCACCCATTGCACATATCATGGACTATAAGCAATATGCTACACTGTTTACTTTATACAGTACAAACTGCTACGCATATACTTAGTTGTTGACCAACTGGCTAACGAAGTAGCCCGAAAGGAAAAGAAGAATGTTTTTGGTAAGGTGGTTTTATTTTGTTGGATGATTTGGAAAACTCGAAATGACTTATATTTCAATAGAAACGTATCCACTCCGGTTACAGTTATTGGGAAAGTTGAATATCTTCTTATGGATTTCCAGAATGCATTTGTTTTGAAGAAGACTCCATTGTTGTTAAAATTGGATAGTACAAGAACTGCACCTGTTGATTCTCATTGGAATCCACTACCTGAAGGGGTCTATAAGCTTAATGTGGATGCAACTTTTACTACGAAGGGTGATTGTAGTGGTATTGGACTAATTCTTCGGTCTCATCAGGGATTTCCTCTTGTGGCATTATCTTGGAATCTGTCTTTCTCATCTGTTCTCACGGGAGAAGCATGAGCTATGCGGGTGGGAATTCAAGAAGTGATTGCAATGGGATTTTTGAATCTTGTTATTGAGTCGGATTGTCAAACTCTTATTGATGCTCTTGTTGGAGTTTCATCCATAGTGGATGTGTTTGTGCAGTCTATTATTGATGATATTCAATGTTGGGTTTCTAATGGGGAATCTATCATGTTTAAACATGTTCTTAGGAAGGCAAATAAAGTTGCCCAGTTCCTAGCTAGGAGGGCCGTTGACTATGAGGGGAAGGTCATTTGGCCCAGCTCCATTTCTTGAATAGTCGATTTATAACATCGATTCCTTGGCTTCTTTCCCCAATCAATAATATTTTCATTTACCAAAAAAAAAAAAAAAAAAAAAAGCCCGTTTCCCCTGACCCCTATAGTCCTAGTCTTATTTTCTCTCGCCATCTTGACGCATTATTAATTTGCAATTTTGCTTTCTGCTGATGTATTGTAACTTTTTATTTTGTTGGACTCCCCCATCACCATGGATTTTTAAACTCAATACGTCAGTTTCAAATCAGAGAGGATTGGTGATTAGGGTAAGTTTGCCAAAGTTATTTCGGTGTCCCTCATTTCGTCATATCTGAACTTTCATCTTTCATCTTTCATCCTGCCTATTATTGGTGAAGCATTAGCCATTCGGGCAGCTCTTTTGGCAGTAATTAATAATGGGTAGAGCAGGTGATTTTGGAATCTATAATCAGCAATTAATGGATTTTTTACTTGGAAAACCAAGAGTATGTATATTTCAATGTGTTGGTATTATTGAAGTTATCATTCACCTTCAACCCTATTTTGAAAGTCCAAAGTTGCTTCTTCAAATACATTTGTAGGAAGCAAAATAACATTGCTAACTCCCTTTCTAGGAGGACCCTATCGTTAATGTGTACGACAATTTGGTCGATTCCCAATCCTTGGATTCAGGATAATTGTCGTCTGAATTCCTTGAGTGCTACATGTACTGATGAATAAATTTTATTCTTACCAAGAAAAAAAAACAAAAAAAAAAAAAGATGTAATGTTGTTATGTGTTTACTTGCAAATACCTTCTGTCTAATAAAAGGGAAAAGATATGTATTTTTGTCACGACCTCTCTGTTGCTTGAAATTTGGTTCATATTTCTCTCTTCTCTCTATCTTCTGAGTGATCAATTATCGATTTTTCTTACACTCTTATTTTTATATAAGATTCTAATATGCCCCATTAACTTCTAAGGTTATGTTTGGTATCATTTTTGTTTTTGTTTTTTTTTTTTTATCTATTTAACAAAAATCATTTTGAAAATAATTTTTGTTCAAAAATAAAATGTTGTTTGGTATCTATAATAAAAATAAATGGTAGAATGAAAAACAGATTTGGCATACTATGTCTAAAAATGATTTTGAAAGTCTTCATCTTCCTCTGTCATGGAGCGTCTATTCCTCTTCCTCTGTCAAGTGATCCATTCTCAATTGGGAAAGAAAAAATAGGAGAGGGGAGATAATACATTAAGAAGGGAAAATTATATAATAAAAACGAAAACAAGGGATATAGCGACCACTGTTTCAATGGAAACAAGAGGCCATGATGAAAGAGAAGGAGTTGAGAAGAAGAACGAAACCCTAAAAGAACCCACATTAAATACATATGGATTATGGAAAGAAATCAAACTAGGAACAGTCTTTGGAGAAACGACGTCGCCTCCGTTGGAATGATTGTCGTCGTCGTCGTCGTCGCCTTCAGAGCCGTCTCTAGGACGAAGTTGCAGGTCTGCGTCTCTGTGCTTTACTTCAGTTCGTCAACGAGAAGAGTGCTTGAGAGTTTGATTTGGGGTGGTTTTATAAAAGGAAACTAAATTACTTTTTTAACCCTTTATTTTAACACATGTTTTAAGTGTTTTATGCAAAACACAACAAAAATAATTTTTGATCAAAAATCAAAAAGAGATTGAGACCTCTTTTTGAATTTTGATTTGTTTTTATTTTTATTTTTGATAAATAACACTCATAAATTATGCCAAACCTCTTCAAAACTATAAATTTGAACAAAAATCAAAAACAAAAATAATACCAAATACAGCCTAAATCCTCTTCCCTAAATAAAATGAGAATTTTGTCACAAAAATTGTATGGGAAACCAGTGATAATTTCAATACAAACATATGATAGGGGATCTTGTTGCTCACATACCCATAAAATGGATGGGGAAATAAAAATGACAGCTGATTGACTGTGACTCACATTTTTGTGACGTTAGCATTTTAGATGAACGACCTGTTGCGTCTAGAATATGAGGTGTGATCTAAACTATAGATGACAACGTGACGAGCACAAGATTGACTGAAATAGGAATTCGGGGGAGTCTACTCAGATGCTTACGTCAATTCAAACTATAACAATCAAAGTAAGGGGTGCAGTAGAACCTTGAAACTTGGTATTCAAATCATTTTCTGCGGTCCTGTCGTCTGTCAACGGTCGGATTTTAATCGGTCTACCTTCCAATGTATTGGCAGACGGCCAGACTGAACCCAACTTCTTTGGATCGACGGCAGGAGGTAGTGGCAGGAACCTTCTGCCGCAGGAGACGATTTGGATCAAAAAACTTGATGTTCTTCTGATTTTATTTTAACCACACGAAGTACAAGCCATTAGAAATATACCTTGGCCTATACATCCAACCCAACTCCTGATATTTTGATTTGGAAAGCTGCTAAGTTTGGGATGTTTTCAATTAAAAATGCATATCACATGCTGTCCATTGAACTTTTTCAAACATACTTCAACAATTTACCTTTAGATAGGGCTAGGACATGGCAATCAGTTCCTAATTCTGTTTGGAAAACCATTTGGTCATGCAAAACATTGCCCAAAATCAAACATTTTCTATGGAAATATTGTACACAAGGGATTCCTGCTATTGTAGCTTTGATGCATAGGAAGATGGAATTGGATTCTCTATGTAGGCGATGTAATATGGCTGACGAAACTCTTGAACATATTCTCTTATATTGCCCTTTTTCTCAAGCCGTGCGATGGGGCTATCCACTTTCTTTGAAGGTGCCGGAAAACCAATCTACTTCCTTTGCTCAGTGGTTGGCTGCTTTTGGTAGATTAACGGTCAACTACCCTAAGTCACAAAGAAGATTATTTCTATCTCTTATTGCATTTATTAGTTGGCATATATGGAAATCTAGAAATAAATTGTATTTTGAGCATATCCAAGACAATCTTTCTATTGTTATTGAGAGGGCTCAACAAGCCTTTACTGAATTCTGCAATGCTTATAAGATGGGCAATTTAATTGATGCAACTAATCAGGATGACAAGGCTTTTAATTCTATTTTATGAAAACCTCCTTCACAAGGAGTGTTAAATTCAATACAGATGCTTTCCTATCATTAGATACAACTAAGAGTTCTATTAGTATTATTTACAGAAACTTCATGGGACAACCATTGTTTGCAGTAGCAAAGGATCTGATTTTCAATTCTATTGTAGTAGGGGAGCGTTGGTAGTAACGAAGGCATTATTGCTAGCGGGGCAACAGGGTCTCACAAGTATAGAGGTGGAGATGGACAATCTGGAGGTGGTTCAGTGTCTGAATGGAACTAAACCATTTTATGATGTTTTCCTGAACACTATAATACAAGATATTAAAGGAGGACTGTTTAAACAATGTAAGGTTAATTTTTATTATATACCTAGATCTAGAAATAGAGCGGCACGTTAGGTGGCTCAACAAGCCCATCCTGGGTCTGGACTGTTGTGGTGGCCCTCTGACTCTGAATGGTTAATGGATTTATGTAAATATGATGTAATCAGTCATGACGACATGGTAAATCAATGATTGTTTTATTAAAAAAAAGAAAAAAAAGTAGGGGTAGTAGAAAGATGAGAATGATTAGTTATGAGATGTCCAAACCTTAGGTGGGTAAGTCTATTACAAAGAGGGAGAGAGAGGGAAAGAAAGAACAAAATAATCCAATTTCAAAGTTGAGAGAGAGAGAGAGAGAGAGAGAGAGAGAGAGAGAGAGTCTAAAAGAAAATACATAAATAAAAAGATCCGGTTTTTATATGCGAGGGGCTATGAATATGATACATAAATAAAAGGATTCGGTTTTTATATCTGGTTGATGCATCAGACGTTTCGTCTAGTAGGGCTGAAAATGTTATTGAACGGTCCCCTCTCTCTCCCACACCAGACTGTTGGAGCGATGGCCACGTGTACAATGGTGCACAAAAACCTTTTGCCATAAGTAAAGAAACTGATTCACCAATGTTTGGATTGAAGGATATACTCCTCTCTGGGGTCATTGATGGCGAATGTGAATTTACAATCCCCTTCGCCATTGCACATATCATGGACTGTAAGCGATATGCTACTCTGTTTTACTCTATTTCTCTCTTATCTCTCTCTTTCAAGTGATCGACTATTATTATATTTTATTTCAATTTTTCTATTAACATATCGGATTATTGGAAAAATTACTCGTACCTTCCTTGGATTATGGCCTAAATACACCCAGTACCCTAAAGTTGGTGATAATGGTACGTACTATCTCTAATTGTAAAACTTTATTACAGACACCTCTAATCAATAAGCTGATTGTTGTTAGTCTGTTTGCCTGATCAAATGGAGATGGAGATAGAAATGAATATTGGAAACTTGGGTTTGGGAACGAGACTTGAAATTTAAAGGTTTGGGATAGTAAATTTGAAATTTCAATCTTTATTGATTGTAAATATGTCAAATGTAAATTGGGTTTTAAAATTATAGTTAATACCGTTAAGTCAAGGGGTGCGATTGTAATTATCATAGTACTGAGTGTATTTAAGCCATAATCCAAGGAAAGTATAAGTAATTTTCCCAAGATTGTAATATATTCCGTTAGCTTGTAAATCCTCCTCCCTAAATAAATTGAGAGTTTTATCACAAAAGTTGAGTGGGAAACCGATAATAATTTCTATACAAACATATAATAGGGTAAGTTGGTACTTGGGACCCATAAAATTGAGGATGGGGAAATGAAAATGAAAATGAGAATAGTTCATTTAGCCATCACCATCCATATCTAGTGAATTTACATTCCGATTGGGGGATAGTGATGAGGTCCCATAGAGAGTAGGTGAACTAAACTCCATGAAAGTTGCGTGGGGAAACCGGTCGCAATTTCCATGAAAGTTGGGTTCTACACCCATGGACAGAAAGCCTACCCCACTCAACGGTTAGAGTAATGGATATTGAATTGGTCGGATCGATTGAACGGTATCGGGTTTGGATCTAATCGATTTTCAATCTAAGTCTATTTTAATATTAATATATACGGTACTGAACATGTGTTAATTTTGAATCGATTTTAGACATGACCAATACTGTATCCAATACTTGAATTTAAAACCTGGCGCATAAGCTTTTGAAGCATCCAGTAACTAAGCTCAAGCATCTGATATTGGGCAAGTGACTCAGGAGCTACAATTGACTTTTGCAGCAACTAATTCCTGAAATTATTTCTTCATAGGGTTGGTATTTTCAATCAAGTTAACATCAATGGCTGCTTAAGGGTCTCATTAAAGATGCCCTAAATCCTAAGATGTGCAAGTTTGGTGGTGACCTTATCGTCTACAGCTTACAATTAATGGCCTTGACTTGAGTTCCCTGTTCATACTCCATAGCGAAAAAACACCAATTGCCACTCCTACTGTAGAAATCAAACTGTATTCACAATGCAGAAAATCAAAACAAACATTAAGTTAATGGTGAGATGAGAACTGTTTCACTCTCAATAGGGAATAGGATTATAGCTGTTTTTCTTCACTCATCTCTTACTACTGAGAATGTCATCGTATAAATTTATGGGGAAACCTATATAAGTATATATTGTCGCTAAAATCAGAGGTGATCCTCCAAAGTGTGACCTAGACTGCAGATGACAACGTGATGAGCACAAGAATGATCGAACTATAATGACCACTCTAATGTTTAAGTCAGATTCAAGTGATAACAATCAAGTAAGGCGAGAAGAAGAAATATAATGAGAATGATAAGTTATGAAATGTTCCAAATCTTAGGTGGGTGAGTCTATTTATAGAGACGGGACATAGATTGCAATCCCTTTTCAGGGTTGCTCGGTAGAACTGTTTCGACTGGTAATTCTTTAAATGGTGTGATCTTTGGCGAAGTCTCCTGGAGGCTTGATTGATGATGGGTGGATGTGTGTCCGTTGCAGTGCAATGTGGTTGGTTTTGCCCTTGGGTGGGGAGTTGGCTTCCGCTACACAAACATATCAATCATAAAAAAAAAATCAATGGTGACTATATCTATCAGTTACCTCTTACTCTTTTAATCCCACATAGGCGTGTGGGAGTATAGATAAAAAAATGTTAGTATTTATGAGTACATATAACAAAATATCTATACAACTTATTCAAATCCTCACGGGCCTCTTATGTTGACAAAATTCAGTGGCTGTCATTCATTACACGTATGTTAATACATCGATATGTTATAGTAAACTATAGCTAGTGGATTTTTCAATCTTAAATTTTTTCCTTTTTGATTGCTCTGGCCGAAAACCAGAAATCGGGTGTCAGGAATACAAGACATTAAATTCCCGAGACCCAAACTGGTGGAAAGAAGTCTGAATAGATTCAATGGCCCTGCGGAGTTTTGACTCTCTAAAAATAAGTCTGAATGTATGCAGCCCCACATTCACATAACAACGTTTGGCTCATTGAGCCATTGATGTTCTGAAGTTCAGTTTTCTCTGGTGTGGGTTCCGTGTGTACCCTTCCAACAACAAATTTTCTGCAACTCGTGATCCCACAGTGAAGCTTGACGCAAGAGGACCCCAAGTATATTATCGAGGACCCCTTTTTCTCAAAACATGGTGTGAAATCAAATGTGGAAACCTATCTACCTTTATTCTCCATTTCTCCATTTTTTTTAAGGAAACAATTTCCAATCGATACCGACACATTCAATCTCTTCGCTGCAATTCCTTGTTCATACAGATAAAAATTACTGTTAACTTGAATCTCTCTGGAATCAAAGTTTTCAAACCACAAATCTCCTCTCCTCTTTCCAAAATATGAGGAGCCCTTCTTCCCTCTCTCCATCCTTAGCTTTTCCTTTTCTCTTCATACTTGCCTCCTTTCTCTCTTCTTTCAATGTCTTCAGCTACTCAGAATTCTCTGTTTCGAGTTCTTCTTTGTCTGTTGAAGATGAATCAGACTTTCTCACTTCTCCAGACAAAAGCTTCACTGCTGGGTTTTACGAGGTCGGTTCAAATGCTTTCAGTTTCTCAATCTGGTTCACTAATTGGGTGAACAGAACCGTAGTATGGATGGCAAATCGAGACAAGCCTGTGAAAGATGGAATCTTGGTCCCAACTGATATCGATGGTTCAACAGTTTGGTCCAGCAACGACATGGAAACCGATGGCCATAAAATCGAGCTCCTCAATTCTGGAAATCTCGTCCCAAGAGACCCACAAGATAGAATCCTCTGGGAAAGCTTTGATTCTCCCACTGATACGCTTCTCTGATCCGATTTTGTTCTTATCCCTTTGTTGGCACCTTGGCCAAGTTGAGCAGTTGAGAACAACTTTGTGTGTATTGTCATTGTTGGCAACCTTGGGTTGACAGAGTAATATGGAGGAGAGAGAATGTCAGCAGGCAATGTATCCAGTCAATAGACATGGTGCACTGACAGCAGTTGATGAGAGAGACTAGCAGAAGAGAAGGAGGAGAGAGAAAATAAAGAGAGGATGAGAGAGAAAGACCAGGTGGGTCCCACATGAGGTGGCCAGGCCAGCAGCCACCTAGGCAGCCAAACCATCCTGTTGCCAGCCAGCCAGGTAGTCCAGGTCATACCGCAGCAGCTTGCCGCGCACAGCAAGCATGCTGGTGCACAACAGGCAGCCAGCATGCCATGCCAATTGCCTAGTGCACAAGGCAGCAGCCCACATGACAAGCCACCAAGCACAAGGGCCCGCAGCCATGCGCATGCCCAAGGCACAGCACAGCCGCAAGCCCCAGGCCCGCAAGCATCATGCAGCAAGCCACCCGCGCGCACAGCTATGTCGCGCACAGCAAGCCAACAGCAGCATAGGACAGCTGCGCAGCCAGCCTCGAGCAGGCCAGCAAGGCTTGCAAGCCCGCAGGCCCGCAAGACCAGCCGCACGCGCACCTCGCAAGCCTCCTCAAGGCTTGCTCCGCATGCGCATCAGGTGTTCGACCTAATTTCGCAAAGAAAGTTCATCTCAAGACCCTACTGGAAAAAATAGGACTTACAGGGCATTACCACACTTTGTTTAGGGGTATTTCGGTCAAAAGAAAAGTGGCAGATTCGACGTCAACGGCTTAGATCGAGCCATGATGCACAAATTCAAATCCGACGACTCACAAAAAGGCGGGATTCTGTGTTTGTCGGCCGGTGCGTCAAGATCCCATCGCGAGCAACCCCATTGGTTAGATGCAATTTAAAAACCTGTATCGCGTAGCATGAAGGTGTTGTTCTTGATTCCGTGTGGCGCGCTCACCGTATGGCAGTGGGAAGATCTAGATCCAGCGGTCCGTTTGATCTCTGATTTTTCCCTGACGAGATCTGACTGATCTGACGGCCAGGGTTTGATTGCGCCTTTTTCAGCTGAGATCCAATGGCCATTAAACAAGATTCCCATTTCCGCCAATGGAACAACGTCGTACGGTATCATCAGACGGCGGTAGCTACGGTGCATCGCAGCGCACTGTATTAAGCTCCAAAGATTCTATTTGGAATAATTTGATCGGCTGGACTTTAGATGGCCATATCTTGGCCGTCCGATCTCGGATTTGGGTGATTCAAATTGCTCTGGACTTGTCTCTTCGAGGGTAATCGACCTGGAATAGAAAAACTATGTTTTGGTGTGAAAAAGCTATGGGTTTTTGAGAAAAAGGGTTTTAGGACTCTCCTTGAGTGAAAAATCCATCTCCACTTTCTTCTCTCTGATATTAATGGTCATTTGAAGTTTTAGAGAGGAAGTGTGAGCATGTGGTGAGAGTTTGGTGTGGATGATGTTGTGCGATAAGTGTTGGGAGAGTTCCGAAGACCCATTTTGTTGAAGAAGCTTACTCACCACCATTGGAGAGCTTGGGAAGCCCATTTGATGAGTACCACACATGCCGTGATCACGCTGGGAAGGTAATCGCGCATACAGACCCTATTTATTTGTACCAATGCCATATGGGAAGGGTTTGTAATCTTTATTTGAAAAAATACATTATAACCTATCAAGTTGGGGGCTTGACAGGAATGAGGGTTGTTGCCTAAGACTCAGTTGCAGCTGAGAATGTGGTCGATGTTGTAGCATTTGGGTTGTAGGTGCAACCATAGCATTAAAGTAATGTATTGGGTATAATACGAAACCCTGGTTAGGGTATTGCCCCGTGGAGTAGCCATCACAGTGTGTGATAGGTGAACCACGTTACATAGTGTGTCTGTGGATGTGGATGTGTTTGCTTGTGCTGTACATTTGAAGTGCGTGGGTTGCTCGGTCTGGGTGTGCACACTTGGTAGGCCAAGCCTCTGGTATGAATGCCTGTAGGTGTGTGGCATAGTGTGTTACACGAAATGTGTTAACAGGATAAATGTTTAAATAACCACCACAGTCAACTCAAGGCAGCAAGTGTTAATAGACAGCTCTTGGCAGTAGTATGTGTTTTTGGTTGGGCACACTTCACAGTGTTGGGAAGGTTTTTAGTGGTCACTGATTCACCCCCCCTCCCCCAGTGTCAACCTGGGAATCACACCCTTAAAATCGGCTTGGGGGTCAGCCGCCGGTTTATTAGGAGAGGGTTGCCAGGAGCATATCAACTCCCACTCATCTTTGGTAGAGCCTATTCCCCCACTTGGAAGGTATGTATTCTTCAGGATATTATAGTTTCTTTTTTGACAACGACAATGTTTTGAAGTTAATGTATGATGGGCCAGAGATTTCTAGCGTGTATTGGCCAAATCCTGATTTAACTGTGTTTGAGAATGGCAGAACAAATTACAATAGTAGCAGAACTGCCGTTCTTGATGATTTGGGTAGAGTTTTATCTAGTGACAGAATGAGAATTTCTGCTGCTGATACGGGTTTTGGAACTTGGAGGAGACTTACAATGGATTATGATGGTAATCTGAGACTCTATAGCTTGAATGAGTCAAATGGGTTGTGGAACATCTCATGGGAAGCTCTCCAACAACAGTGTTATGTACATGGGTTGTGTGGCAGAATTGGGATTTGTGTTTATACACCAGAACCCAAGTGTCCATGTCCTCCTGGGTTTGAAATGAGTGACCTTCAGGACTGGAACCAAGGTTGCAAACCTAAGTTTGAAGAATTGTGACCCAAACCAAAAGGTAAGATTTTTGGAGCTTCCACAAGTTGATTTCTATGGATTTAACCCTGACTACCTACAAGAGAAATCATTTGAAGCTTGCAGGGATTACTGCTAAAACAATTGTTCTTGTGAGGCATTCGGATATAGGTTGACAGGGGAAGTTACATGTTTCCTGAAAATTGCACTCTCCAATGGCTACAAATCTCCAAGATTCCCTGGTAGTACATATTTGAAACTACCTGAAACTTTGGAAACATCAGAAGATTTTTTCGAAGGAATCGATATCACTTGTGGATCTTCTAAACTCCAAAATCTTTCTTCTCTTACATATATAATGCAGGGTGCAAAGACAAAGTGGGTGTATCTATATTCATTTGCTTCAGTCATTGGTGCAATAGAAATTTTGTTCATCAGTTTGGGTTGGTGGTTTATTTTTAGGAGAAATGGAATACCAAAATCAGTGGAGGATGGATACCAAGCAATATCTAGCCAATTTAGGAAGTTTACTTACAAGGAGCTGAGGAAGGCAACCAATAACTTCAAAGAACTTGGAAGGGGAGGCTCTGGGATTGTTTACAAAGGAAATTTGAGTGACGACAGGGTAGTAGCAGTGAAGAAACTGGGAGATATAATTCAAGAGGAAGAAGAGTTTTGGGCTGAAGTGAGCACATTTGGGAGAATCAACCACATGAACCTAGTGAGAATGTGGGGGTTCTGTTCAGAAAAGATCCGTAGACTCTTGGTCTATGAATATGTGGAGAATGGATAAGCATTTGTTCTCCAATCATAATAGTGATGTACATATATTGCTGGGATGGAAGGAGAGGTTTAAGGTTGCTTTAGGGGATGCCAAGGTTTTGGCATACCTTCATCATGAGTGTCTAGAGTGGATTATCCACTGCGATGTGAAGCCTGAAAACATACTACTGGACCGCAATTTTGAAGCCAAGATTGCAGACTTTGGACTTGCAAAATTGTCCCAAAGAGGTAGATCAGGTTCTGAGTTCTCTAGGATCAGAGAAACGAAAGGGTACATGGCTCCAGAGTGGGCATTGAACCTTCCCATCACTGCAAAGGTTGATGTTTATAGTTATGAGGTTGTACTTCTAGAGAATGTTAAGGGGATTCAGCTTTCTAGTTGGGTTCTGGTGGATGGTGATGAGGAACAAGAGACAATACTCACAAGATTTATGAGAAAAGTGAAGAGAAAAATTCAGAATGGAGATGATTTATGGGTTGAGGATGCTATGGACCCAAGATTGAAAGGGCAATTTAACCAGAACCAAGCAGCAACAATGATGGAGATAGGGATCTCTTGTCTAGGTGAGGATAGAAGCCAAAGACCATCCATGGATGCTGTCGTTGAGGCTCTACTAGGATGTGAAGATGAACCAAACACCCATATATAACAAGCAAGCTGCAATAAATCGTTGATAATTGTGTTTCCCACTTTTATTTTCCCTTTCTCTTTTCATCTGTTTCCCCCCCCCCCCCTCCTCTTTTTTTTTTTGACTCCGTTTGTTTTAATGTAAAAAGATAGAAAATGAAAATTTATTGTAAAATAGGTTTTTCCACTATTAGTTTTAAAGTAAAATATGGAAAAAAAGGTACTAAAAAAGTGGGAAAGAATTTTTTTTTATGTGAAATATTATTTACGTTAGAAATATTCTATAGCAAAATAAACCAGGTCGAAAGAATTTTTTTTCATAAAAAAAAAAAAATTTGGATTTGATTAATACATATAAATCCAACAACAAATTGCCTTTACCATTAACAATGAAGATACCTAGCTAATTCATGTATCCTCAGGTTGTTGTATTTGGAGTCCTTTTAGTCATATATATGTTGGGTAGTTTTAGTGGGATGGCTAGCATCCTTCAAATTGTTGTGGCCTTACCCTAAAAGAGGGTCATTCATTACTTGGTGAGTAAATGTCTAAGGCAGGTAAAGTCTCTTCTAAGGGGTTAAGGAGAGTTTTTATCAATGGTCTAATGTGTGAGGCAGGAAAGCTTTGACAATGCTCTTTTAATCTGTAATTCCTATCTTTTAACCATTTGAGTTGGAGATTGTGAATGGACTATGGGTTATATAGGTTCATGATTTTTGAGTATTTGGATATACTAAGTCTGTATATGGTATGCATTATAGGTCAATCACAGTTTCTAAGATGAAAAAAAAGAGACTGTTTGGTATGCATTTTTGTTTCTGGATCATAGAATATGTATAGAGAGCAGAGTAATTTAGGAACACACTATTTTTCCCATTCTGCATTCTGAGCCCAGAGTAAAAATGTCTTATTTATTACTTCTTTCACATTCTCTATTAAAAATGCATTATTCTTTATAAAAGGAATGCATTCCAAAAATACCAAACACAGCCTAGAGTGGATGAAGCTATGGGTATATGGGCTTCAACTTGGAACTTTGTGATTAAGTTCATGTAAGAATGGGGTTAGTTTTTGTCTAGTCGTTGAATTTTCATATTTTAGAAACATGATTTGAAGGAAAAATTTGCAGTGTTGCCAATCTAGGAATCTCACATCTATGTTGCTATCAGAAAGATCAAATTATTATTAGTCTGTAGAAAAGTGGGTGAGATGGTTGAAGTGAGAAAATTGGAATTGGAGACAATGGGTGAGATCTGCCTATACCGATGAAATTGGGTTGGTCCCACCAAGTGGGTCAGCCCATTAGGGTTTTAAGTGATTGTTGATGGATCCATATTTTTTGTAGTTTGATCTATATGGCAACCAACTTATATTACATCGGTATCATAAAACATTGTATAGTTGCTTTTTGGGGGGATAATTTACACCAAAGATACCTGATGTTCTGAGAAATCATACCAGAGGTACCTCACATTTCAAAAATCATACCAGAAGTACTTATTCTCATATTTCCAACATTAACCCCATTTAACGTTGGCATCCTCTAAGTTAACCATTAGATCTACCTCAAATTTTTAGGGACTGATCATTTCTTGTTGTACTAACCTTATTTGGTGTCTGATCGTTGGTACCCATTGGAAAAACAGTAAGTTGGGGTGCAGAGTTTTTACCGGAGGTGTGTGCCATAGTCGAGATTTGTGATTTGGTGATGAGCAACCGCCGATGAGGAAGAGTCACAGGAGAGGACAGGGGCAAGAGAGCGAATGGGCAATTGAGACAACGATGAGCACATGGGTATCCGAGTGGTGAGTAGTTGCGGCAACGAGATAGTGAAAGAGTGAACCAAAGGGGACCAAGAAAATTATACTAAACAAGGGTAAATTTGGAAGTACAAAAATAAAAGGTACCCCAAGTGTAATATTTTTGAAACAGTAGGTACTTCTGGTATAATTTCTCAAAACGTTAGGTACCTCTAGTATGATTTTTGAAACATGAGATATCTCTGGTATAATTTCTCAAAACGTTAGGTACCTCTGGTGTAATTTACCCATTTTTTCCGTAAAAGGAAGTTCTATTGTAGACTAAATCCAGGAATTACAGTAGCATCATTCATACAAAGCTTCATGAGCCACAGAGAGATAGTAGGCATCATAATCATTCCTGAATTGGTTAAAGCCCTCCTAGCCAAGGTATGGGCCACAGTATTAGCCGAACTTGGAATGAAACAAAAAGTCAAAACTGTAAAACTCTGAGATTTGTATATGTTGATCTCACACAATTTGTGATGAGTTCTGTATTCTATTTATAGGGGATTGACCACAATGTATAATACCCAATTACAGTCTAGATGCAATGTACAATTGATAAGGTAATAGCTATTGATATTCCTTAATAGTATTTGGTTGTTGAGATTAGATAAGATCTTGCTGAATCAATGGTTGTTGAGATTGGATTCTATCACTATTATGGATAGGATCTTGCTGAGTCAATGATTGTTGAGATTGGATTCTATCATTCCCCCTTAAGTGAAATGGTCCATCTTGGAGAGTGAGCTTGTCCCTTAAGAGCTTGAATCGTGTGTGTGACAATGGTTTGGTGAGGATGTCAACCGTTTGATCTTGAGTGCAAATGAATTTGACATCTGAACATTTCTTTGCTACTTGATCCTGTACAAAGTGGTAATCTATTTCAACATGCTTGGTTCTTGCATGCAGAACTGGATTGGCAGCCAAGTATGTTGCCCCAATATTGTCACACTAGATCACTGGGGGTAATGGAGGTTGAAATCCTAAATCATTGAGAACAAACTGCAACCAAATGAGCTTGGAAGTTGTATTAGCGACTCCCTTGTATTCGGATTCCGTGCTAAACCTCGCAACTGTGGGTTGTTTCTTTGAACTCCAAGAGATTAGGTTGGATCCAAAATAAATGCAGAAACCACTGGTAGACTTCTTGTCATCTAAGCAGTAGAAGCCGGCCCAATCTGAATTAGTGAAAGCCGATAACTAGAGACTACTCATTGGTCTGACGGTGAGTACACAATGGATGGTACCCTTGATGTAACGAAGAATTCGCTTTACAGCCATCCAATGGTCTACCATCGGATTATGCATATATTGACGTACTTTATTAACCAAAAATAAAAGATCCGGCCTAGTCAATGTAAGGTACTGAAGAGCCCCAATAGTACTTCTGTATAGTGTGGCATCAAAAAATGGTGGTCCATTCGCTTTAGACATTTTTGAGCCAGAAGTCGCCATTGGTGTGGAACACAGCTTGGCATCCATCATTGCAGTCTTTTGTAATAATTCCAAGGCATATTTGGATTTTGAAATATGCAAACTAGTAGATAGCCGATCTACCTTGATGCTAAGAAAATAATTTAAAGGGCCAAGGTCCTTTATTGCAAATTCATCACCTAGTTGTTTCATTAGTTGAGAAATTATCTGGGGTTGATTTCCTGTAATAATTAGATCATCAACATAGATTAGAATAACCAATACTTGTTGGTGACTCCTTCGAACAAATAATGATGAATCAGCCCGTGAGGCTTGAAAACCAGTGGAGAGAAGATAGGAGCTGAGGCGATGGTACCAAGCACGTAGTGCTTGTTTTAGGCCATAAAGGGCCTTTTTAAGAGCACAGACATGATTTAGATGTTGGGAATCTTCAAACCCTTGAGGTTGACGCATGTACACCTTCTTAGTTAAAAATCCATGTAAAAAGGGATTTTTAACATCCAATTGTCTGATGGTCCACCTGAATGTGACTGCCAAGGATAGAACTAGTCAAATGGTGGGAGGTTTAGGGCCTGTTTGATAAAACCTACTACGGATTCGGTTCTTAAATTTGGATTCTACTCCAAGCTACCTAGGATTATTTTGGGTAGAAACTTATTTGATAACGCAATTCTGAAATGGATTTTAGAGCATCTTTGGATTAGAAACATGTTTGATAAACACACTATCCCTCCAATCGAAGTCTAGAAAAACAATCGTAGTAGTGGTGGTGGGCGGTGGTGTTGGTGGTGGTGGTGGAGGCGGTGGTGATGGTGGTGTTGGTGGTGGTGGTAAAGGTGATGGCGACGGTGGTGGTGGTGGTGGTTGTGGTGGTGGTGGTTGTGGTGGTGGTGGTGGTGGTGGGTGGTGGGCAGTGGTGTTGGTGGTGGTGGTGGTGGAGGCGGCGGTGGTGGTGGTGTTGGTGGTGGTGGTAGAGGTGGGCGGAGCGATGGTGGTGGTGGTGCGGTGGTGGTGGTTGTGGTGGTGGTGGTGGTTGTGGTGGTGGTGGTGGTGGTGGTGGGTGGTGGGCGGTGGTGTTGGTGGTGGTGGTGGAGGTGGCGGTGGTGGTGGTGTTGGTGCTGGTTGTAGAGGTGGCGACTGCGGTGGTGGTGGTGGTGGCGGCGGTGGTGGTGGTGGGCGGTGGTGGAGGCGGCGGTGGTGGAGGTGGTGGTGGTGGTAGAGGTGGCGGCGGCTGTGGTGGTGGTGGTGGCGGTGGTGGTGGTTGTGGTTGTGGTGGTGGTGGTGGTGGTGGTGGTTGTGGTGGTGGTGGTGTGGTGGTGGTGGTGGTGGTTGTGGTGGTGGTGGTGGTTGTGGTGGTGGTGGTGGTGGTGGTCAAGTGATAATCATGTGAGTGTCGACTTTCTCTTAAAAAGTTGATCCAACAGTTTGGAGCAAGTATTTATGACTCCAGAATTTTGGATTCGGGTTATTCTGAATCCGGTTCACTCTGTGGGAGTTGGAATCTAACTGGACTTATCAAACGCGCTTCTACTCCAAAATGGCTCCCTAGGAGCCAGAATCTATAGAATCCAGAAGCAGAAGTTTTATCAAACGGGCCCTTAACAACAGGACTGAAAGTTTCATCATAGTCGAAACCAGACTGTTGGGTAAATCCACGAGCAACCAAACACGCTTTGTATCATTCTACTATACCATCTGCTTTGGTTTTAATTTTATAAATCCATTTGCCCCCAACAATGTTCATAGACGGATGATACGGAACCAACTCCCATGTTCCATTTTTTACCAAAGCATTGAATTCTTGTGACAGCTGATCTCCAATGAGGATCTTTTTGAGCTGTAGTAAAACAACTTGGTTCAACAACAGCATGAAAAAAGTAACAAGCCGAATGTATAGAGGTATGTAACACTTTTGGTTTTCGGATGTTGTTTTGTGATCGAGGTGCACATAGGATGGGTAGGGACTGGTTCAGATAATTATGTTGAGGAGGTTCGGTGGGTGGAGAAGTGGGAAGAGATGGTTCAGGGTTTATGGTGAGTTGAGCTGGGGAGGTGTGGGGGGAAGTATGATGTAAAGGGACTTGATGAGTAGTAACTGGAAGCTGCGGTGTAGAGTTTGACTGCAACCTCTGGCTATTAACTCTCGGTAATGGTAAGTTGGGCAGAAAAATGGATGGTGGGGTATTATGGGGTGGGGATTGTGATGTAATGGGTGAGTGAAAAGGGAAATGCAACTCATTAAAAACATCTCGTGAAACATAAATCCTTCTTGTAGGTAGATGAAGGCATTTGTAGCCATGATGCGGTATAGAATATCCAATAAAAATGCATTGTAAGGAACGATCAGCAAACTTGTGATCCCTATAGGGACGAAGCCAGGGATAGCAAGCTAAGCCAAAGACCTTCATGTGCAAGTAATCTGGTGGTTTCTTGAATAGAGTCTCCAAAGGAGACAAATAAGCTAAGCCAGGTGATGGCATACGGTTCATCAAGTATACGGCAGTTTCAAATGCATGATCCCAATATTTTCTTAGAGCATGAGAACAAGCTAATAATGTAAGGTCAGAATCTACAATTTGTCTATGCCGTCTTACCACAATACCATTATGTTCCTGTGTATGAGGACGGGAAAATCTTTGCAATATACCACATTGTTGCAAATAAGGCTTAAATGCAAGGAACTCACCACCACCATCAGTTTGGACACACTTTATTTTTCTATTAAAATAATTTTCCACCAGAGATTTAAATGTCACAAAGGTTTGGAGTGCATCCAATTTGGCTTTTAAAGGGAAAAAAACCATTTATATAAGCTATAATCATCAACAAAAGAGATATAATACCGATTTCCAATAGTAAAATAGATGGGAAAAGGCCCCCATAAATTAGAGAAAATAAAATCCAAAGGTGCATGACATTTATTTAATCTTTTGGAAAATGAAAGACGATGTGATTTTTCATTTGATAAGATTCACAAAATGAAGAAGAAGAAGGAGCTGACATAGGTAAAGCAAACTTAGAAATAAGAGAGGACACAATACGTGGAGCAAGATGCCCAAATTGTTCATGCCATACCATGGGTGGTACTTTTTCTCCAAGGAAAGCTGAAGGAGTTACAGAAGCTAAAAAACGAGAAGACCGATCAGCAAAGATGGCCTTGTTATTGGAAGTAGTTGTCCCTTGAATTTGATAAAGCCCATTCCTATTCGGGCCTTGTAGAAGGATATTCCCCGAGAATTGATCCTTAACATAACAGAAAGAAAGATGAAACTCAAAAAAATTGGCATTATCTTTAGTGAATTAAGACACAGAGAGTAGGTTTTTTTTTTTTAATGTTAGGAACATGATAAAGCTGGTTTAATGAAAAAGAAGTTGAAGGAGTTCGTAAAATAAGAGGAACCTGAGTGAGAAATAGGTAAACCTGGTCCATTTGCACATTGAACTTGTTCACTACCCGTGTAGGTGGACAGCATTGAGAGATTGGCTATTTCATGAGTGAGGTGGTGAGTAGCCCCTGAGTCAAGATGCAAACCATTGTCCGAACTTTGTATGGCGTAATTTGCATACATTGCCGACGGAGGCTGCTGTGAAGTGTAAGTTGGGTTGAATCTCTGATAGCAAAGTGACCAGTCTTATGACAAACTTGACAAACCAGTCTTGAGCTATTGTCATATTGGTCAAAGCGGCCACAGCCATGGCCTCTGCCATGCCCTCTTCCACAACGAGGTGTAGTGGACATTGCAGATAGGGATTTCATTGCTATATGAGCTGCAGGAGTGAATGGAACAACCTTTGGGGTTCAACTTTGCAAGAGAACTTCTTGGTTATATAGAATGCCAATAAAATCATCTAATGCTAGAGGATTGAGACGAGAAGTAATGGAAGTAACAAAACCATCATATTCACTTCCTAGACCACTTAAGATGCTCAGTACTAATTGGTAATCAGGCACGGGTTTGGCCACTGCAGTTAGATGATCGGCCAAGGTTTTTGCTTTCTGAACATAGTCGGCAAGGCTTAATGTTCCTTTCTTTAGAGAACGGATCTAAAACTCCAATTGCATAATGTGAGCCTAGGAATGAGAAGCAAAATGCTTCTCTAAACTCTTCCAGACTGTAGCTGAGGTATCCAAACCGACTATAAGGGAAAATACCTGTTCAGTCAAGGTGGAGAGGAGACAACAAAGTATTAGTTGATCTTGTTGTTGCAGTCACTATATGCTATATCAACTGAGGAAGGAGAGTCTGTGGTTGGAGCAATAGTACTAGAAGATGATTTCAATGATGGAGTTGCTAGAGGGCAAGGAAACGAGCCATCAACGTATCACATATATCCATGAAGGCGAAAGAGAGGCAGAAATTGAGCTCTCCATAGTAGGTATTTGTTGCGGTCCAGCTTAATGTGAAGAACATGAGAGATGTTCCCATTATGGCTGAATGCTGGTGAAGGTGAGGCTGCCATTGTGTGAAAAAGAAGAAGATAGAAAAAAAATAAGATTTGCTACTGGATAGCAAGCTCTGATACCATGTAAAACTCTGAGATTTGTATATGTTGATCTCACACAATTTGTGATTAGTTCTGTATCCTATTTATAGGGGATTGAACACAATGTATAATACTCAATTACAGCCTAGATGCAATGTACAATTGATAAGGTGATAGCTATTGATATTCCTTAACTGTAGTTGGTTGTTGAGATTGGATAAGATCTTGCTCAGTCAATATTGTGAGATTGGATAAGATCTTGCTGAGTCAACGGTTGTTGATATTAGATTCTATCATTATTATGGATAGGATCTTGCTGAGTCAACGATTGTTGAGATTTGATTCTATAAAAAACAAGACCCTTATCCTTATAGGATAGGATATCCTGAATAACCGTATGAGCATATACATCACAATCTAAGACAGACCCATTCAGTAAACTAATAACTTCCAAGTTATCACTTTCCACTTGCACTGAACGATATGGAGAAGAAGAGATCAATTGGAGCATGGAACGAATAGTGAGAGCTTCACCCAATAACACAGACGAAAAAGGAATATGATCCGATGCCCTGCCAGCATAAGTTGACCCTCTATCATTTCGAAGCACAAAACCAATACCATTGAAGGTGGAATCTAGAAAAAAAAAAAAGAAGCATCAGTGTTTAACTTGCAGACACCTGTAGGGGTGGATTCCAACCCACATCAGAGTGAATATGAGACTGAGATGGGTTCTGAAAAATCAATAATTTAGGATGCTTAACTAAAACAAAGTCGCAGAAAGCCCGACCAGCATGCCTAATAACATCCAATGGGGACCAATGCTTATGGTTAAAATAGAAATCATTCCAGGATTTCCAGATAGATCAACATGTAAATGATACGAGAGAAAACAAATGTCTGCTGTCGAGTTTGGAAAAAGACACAACATCCGAAATCAATTGATATAACCATTGAGGGAAAGAAATAGCCTCATCATCAGGAACTCAAAGGTAATTCAGAACCTAGCCAAAACAGCATGAACATATAGACAAAGTAAAAGTGTATGAGCAATGGATTCTGGAGCATTACCACACCACGACACAGAGTATCCACTGGAACCTTCCTATGCACCAAATCAATACTAGAAGGAAGATCATCTGCACAACAGTGCCATAAAAAGTGCTTAATTTTTGGCAAGGTCTTCGATGTCCAAATAGTCCGCCGAACCTTAGGATGAACCTGCTGCCAAGACGCGACATTAGAAGAAGGTTGTGCCATCACTTCCTGCACCCGTAGGTTAGATAAAAAATGATAAGCCGACTTAACAGTAAAAATGCCATTTTTACTATTGTAGAGTTGCTTGAGACATCTAATATAGCTCACTTATAAGGAATCAGGGTTGAAACCTTTGGCTTTTCAAGTGAGATTTTCTCATTCTCTCCCTCTCTTCTTCTTGCATGTGGGTGTAGTGTCAAAATCCAAAGCTGAATCTCGAAATCCAACGATATTTTGTGGTCTCATTTTTGACATTGGAGGTAGAGTTGGTGAACCTATTTTTCATGGGGCCTTTCTATATGACACTGGCCGGATGATAGAATGTCATTGTATCATCATGGAAACCTTAATACATAAGGGTGTTTTGGTATTTGACAAGAGAGAGGTTTTGGGATTTTGCGTGATTTGACAACACTGATCGCTTCATCTGGGCTCAACTATTAGTAACTATTGCCATTGGTTCTCATCTGGAGCTTATGGTGGTTTACACTTGAAGGAAGAAGCAATTAAGTTGCAAAGGGGACGGTTCAAAAATTCAGTGGCCATTCTGATGCCTAAGTTAGAACCGAAACAAGCAGATGAAACTCTGTATGAAAAATACGAGAGTTCCTATAGAGAAGGGTCGAAGCAATTTGACAAAGGGAGAGTGTAAGACTGTAATAAGTTGGATCTAGTTACCTTCGTATTGGGTGTTATTTATGGAGGTAGGAGGTAGCATGGATTTTGGCCTAGATTGAGGCGGTTTTGATAAATTGGGGCACGTTTGTAACTACATGCAATCTTCCATCAAATATGACGATAGTCTAGTCGTGGAAGGAGAGGATTCCCATGATCCAATCCCTTGAAAGTAAGGGTCGGATGTGGGTAAGGGGCCTCTGCTCCGTTGGATGTCGATCTCGTAGAGGACCTTCCTTGTCAGATCCCGCGATCCCAGCTTGGATACATCCTTGCTAGCTGCCGCGTGGTTGAAATTCACTAATGGAGTGGGTTTTAGGTAAATGGGATGTTTTAATGGGGAAAAATGGTCCTTTAAATTATGCAGGAGGGTATTTTAGGTATTAAAAGTCTAACTATTAACTTTTGCCGTTAGTTAATGGAAATTCACTAATGGAGTGGGTTTTTTTTAGAATTTATTTTGATTTAAGAGGGTGTCTTTGAAATTGTTTGAAAAGTTTGGGGATATATATATATATATATATATATATATATATATATATATATATATATATATATATATATATATATATATAAAGTTTTTTTTTTTGGTAGAATGATGAACTATGAAATTAGATTACAGGGCTAAACCGTAATAATTGGACTAACCACGGAATGCAAACTAGCCATCCAACTACCCTTGTAATAGTCATGGCCCTCCTTGCAAGGGGATGGGCGACCTCATTAACCCCCCTTGAAATGTAAGAAAAGATCATTGATTCACATCTAAGAATAAGAGCATTATTATCGTTAATAATGGATACAACATTGTGATCACGAATATCAACGATGCCATTGAGATGGTTAATGACCTGGAGATTGTTTGGGTCCACCATAATGTTGCCAAAACCTCTCCTTAGTGCATAAGAAATGCCATCTCTAATGGCCATAGCTTCCCCAGTTGCCACTGTAGGAAAGAAACATCGTTTAGATTGAATAGTAACTAGGGTACTATTTGAACCTCTTAAGATAAAACCAATTCCAGTTCGAGAATTAACTGGACCAACAACATCAGTATTGAGTTTTACAAACCCTTTTAAAGGGGGGGCTCCACAAAATCTAACTAGAAGAGGTATTGTCACACTGAACTTGGGGCACAGAAGGATATTTGGATGATCAAAACTCTTGCCAAGCCCTTTTAGCTTTCCTAATAACCTCTTCTAGACTACAATCAACATTTTCAAAATATAGAGCATTCCTAGCTAACCAAAGATTCCAGCAAAGAAAGGAAACAAAAGAAAACACCTTCTTACTATGGAGTTTTGATTAGGAGGAAATTTAAGAAACCTGATTCAGCCATTAATAAAGTTTTAGTTTCCCATTATTAGGGATAATGAAAGTCATAGACGAACCCAGCCAAGCTGATCTTGCAAAAGGATAGTGTAACAGAACATGATCTAGAGTTTCCTCCATAAGACCACAACGTTTACAACTACTATTTACATAACCTTTTGATGATTTAAAGCATCACAGACTGCAACACCACTAGCAGAACTTCACCATAGAAATTCTCTAATCCTTGGAAGAGTTTGGCATCTCCAAATTTTCCTCCAAACCTCAACAGGAAACTCCTACTAAGAATGCCTAATAGAAGATGAAGGAAGTAAGGAATTTTCTTCAACCTGTAAGTTTGAAAGCATATGGTAAATAGATTTGACAGAAATTTTACCATCCTTAGTCTCCTTCCAAATAAGTCTATCTTCTTCTAAAACTCATCTTAAAGGAATCTTCAAAATAGCTTCTACCTCATAATCCTGAAAAAGAGAGTGCAATAACTCAATATTCCACGAATGCGAATCAGTATCAATAAGCTCAGAAACATAATTGATATTTATGGAAACTAGTTTAGGAGATGACATTTTATGATCCTTAATGCTAGGAATCCAACGATCTTTCCAAACTCGATTTGAGTACCAGATCCAACTTTCCAAATAAGTCCCTTCAACAAAATATTTTTGCCATCAATGATACTATGCCAAGCCCACAAGGGATTTTGACCCAATTTGGCATTGAGAAAATCTGTATATGGAAAGTAAATGGCTTTCAAAAATTTAACCCGTAAAGCATCAAGGCTTTACAAAATGTTCCAGGCAAGTTTTGTTAAAAGGGCTTGATTTTGAGGTAATGGGTCTCACAGACCTAATCTTCCTTTATCTTTAGACAAGCACAATTTATCCCACAAAATCCGATGGAAAGGTTTCTTAGAATTGCAATTGGACCAATAAAACCCTACTGCAACTTTTTTTTAATAGAAACCAAATGATTTTTTGGAAGTCGAAAATGAGAACTTATAAAGTTTGACATCAGAAGTGCCACAACTTTAAGGAGTGTTTCTTTTCCAGCTTTGGAGAGCAAACTAGCTTTCCATTTTGTTTTCTCTAATTGATCTGCAAAAATAATTATTTTAGAAACTTAAAAGTCAATAGGCAATCTAAGATATTTTGGAAGACTGTTTCCATAGGGCATCTTTAGTACTCGTGATATCCACCTTCTAAATTTCATGGGCGTGTTAGGGCTAAAACTAAGTGAGGATTTCTTCAAATTGACTTTCTGCCCAGATGTTTTACAATAAGAATCTACACACCTTTGTAAACTCAAGATCTCATTCATCTTAGCTTAGGAAAACATTAAACAATCATCAGCAAATAGAAGGTGAGAGAGAGGTGGTGCTCTATATATAACCATCTTCACGAAGTCTTTGTGAAGGTGGTTATATATGCATGCATTCCTGAGTTTGAAAAAACTAGAGAAAAAAAGGCTTAAAGAGTGCGATTCTCTATGAGTCCGAAAGTCGAAGTCGAGTGTAATCGAAAACTCTCTCTGTATTTTTGTTATTGAGAGTAAAATAGAGAAGAGGTTAGAGAGAGACATAGATATAGAGAAGTTCTTAGCCCTTGGACGTGACTACTGTGTGATGGAATTCTCCCTATTCAAGGAAGAGAGAAAGGTGACAGTTCTCCTGGTATTTGTTACGTCGGCATCGAGGTGAGAGTATTCTTTTATTTTGGATTACCACATATTATTTTGGTGAGTTATTGTATCACCCAAGAATGGGTTATTTCTCTTGATGATTGATAACCTCTAGTTGTGACTAGAGAATATTGTATTGTGTACCTATTATTATTATAATGGATATTTACTTGGACTAGTTCCCGTGGTTTTTCCCCTTTCACCTTGGAAGGGTTTTCCATGTAAAAATTGGTGTCTCTTGTGGTTTGATTGGCTCTATTTATTTTCGTGGCTATATCTCTGTGCATATTTTTTGAGGTTCTATATCTCCATTGATTTGCATAAAGAAGGGGAAACACGGTTTTCCCTAACCGGCTTTACCCTAAAAGAGAGGGTTATTCATTACCAGGTGAGTAAATGTCTAAGGTAGGTCAAGCCTCTTCCAATGGGTTAAGAAGATGTTTATCAATGGTTTAATGTGTGAGGCAGGAAAGCTTTGACATTGCTCTTTTAATCTGTAATTCCTATCTTTTAACCATTTGGGTTGGGGATTGTGAGGGTTGTGAATGGATTATGGGCTGTATAAGTTCATGATTTTTCAGTATTTGGGTAGACTAATTCTGCATTCAGTATGCATATTGGAATGCATTCTAGGTCAAGAACAGTTTCTAAGATGACAAAAAAAAAAAAAAAAAAATGTTTGGTACGCATTCTTGTTCTTGGATCATAGAATACGTATAGAGAACAAAGTTAGTTTTGGAACACGCTATTTTGCCCATTCTGCATTCTAAGCCTAGAGTGGAAATGTCTTATTGATTACTTCTTTCACATAAAAATGCATTATTCTTTTTTTTTTTTTTTTTTTTTAAAGAAATGCATTCCAAAACTACATATCAATCACAACCTAGAGTGGATGAAGCTAAAGGTATATAGATTTCAACTTGAAACTTTGAGATTAAGTTCATGTAAGCATGGGGTTAGTTTTTGTCTAGTCATTGAATTCTCGTATTTTAGAAACATGATTTGAAGGTAAAATTTGCAATGTTACCAAGCTAGGAATCTCTCTTTTATGTTGCTATTAGAAAGATCAAATTATTATTAGTCCATGTGGCAAAAGTGGGCGAGATAGTTGAAGTGAGAAAATTGGAATTGGAAAAGATGGGGAATCTGCCTATATAGATGAAATTGGGTTAGGTCCCACCAAGTGGGTCAGCCCATTAGGGTTTTAAGTGGTTGTTGATGGATCCATATTTTTAGTAGTTTAATCCATATGGCAACCAATGTCACCTAGCTACTGTAAAATCTTATATAATTGCTTGAGACATCTAATGTAGCTCACTTATAAGGAATCAGGGCTAAGACCTTTGAGTTTCCTATTGAGATTTTCTCATTCTCTCCCTCTCTTCTTCTCGCATGTGGGTGTTGTGTCAAAATCCAAAGCTGATTCCCGAAATCCAAAGAAAATTTTGTGGTCTCATCATTGACATTGTTGGAAGAGTTGGTAACCTATTTATCATGGGGCCTTTCTATATGACACTGGCTGGATGATAGAGTGTCATTGGATCATCACATAAACCTTAATCTACAAAAGTATTTTGGTATTTGACACGGCAGAGGTTTTGGATTTTTATGTGATCCAACAAACACTGATCGCTTCCTCTGGGCTCAACTATTAGTAATTGTTTTCGCTAGTTCTCTTTTGGAGTTTATGGTGGGTTACACCTGTCAAGGAAAAGTAATTAAACCGTAGAGGGGTGGGATCAGATATTGGATTGGTGTCTTATATTATGTGGGGTCCACATAGTTACTGGGATTGTACTTGTATTAGGGTTTGGGTCTACAATATGTATGAGGATAAATTGATAATTGTGTGGGATTAGGATTTTAGGTTTGTCTATATATTGTCTCTATGTGGAAAACCTAGGTAAAAGGTTGATAGAGGAGATACGCCTATCAAGTGAAGATTGTAGACTTTTCTTAGGAATGAATAAATCTATTTTTCTCTGGTATAGACATAGGCATCCCATGATGAGGCGTTGAACCATGTAAATCTTCTTGTTTGTATCTCCAATCCTAACAAGTGGTATCAGAGCTAAGGTTCGATAGATCGATCACTAATCTAGGAGAAGGAAGGAGGTGCGTGGAAGGTGTGAAGAAGAAAAAGAAAAAAAAGATAAATGAGAAATAGGTACGTACAGGGCTTGATTTTTTTTTTTATTCTGTTCACTTTTTCAAGAAGAACATCATTACATGATATTTGAAAAAAAACAAAACAAAAAAGAATGATTGAAAAAATAGAAATCAGAGGTGGGAGAAAGTGGGTTGTTTCCCACGGTTAGGGAAAAAGAAAAAGAAAAAAAAGGTATGTAGGAATTTTTTTCCCCTCTTTTATTTGTTTTAGATTTTCAAATGATTTAAAGGGAGAGAATAGAAGGTGGGTTTCCTATACTTCAGTTTGAGGTGAGAAAAAAAAAAGTAAAGAAAAAAAATACAGATTGGTGGGAGGTTTTTAAGATCTGTTGGTGTTTTCTTTTTCTTTGTCTAAATTGAAGACGAAATGAGAGGTCCAAGGTATCTTGCTAGTGGCGGGTGTATCGGCATCGTCGGGAGGGATGCTGGTTGGAGGATCTGGATTGGCAGTGGTAGGCATGTCGCTTGGTTCTAACTTATCAGTGGTTGCAATGGGGGGATCCGACGGACCGACTAATGCAGCAGGGGGTATTGTTGGCTTGGACAAGGCCCAGTGTACTGTGTCAAGCAAGGGGGTAGGATCCATTATTACATGTGGGAGTTGGAGTGAGTTTAGCAGTGTTGATCTACAACTGTGGTGAGCAGGCTTTAAGGGCTTCCAGTGCGATGGCTGTAAGGATAGTGGTTCGTGGATTTAGTCAGATTGGGGAATTTTTTCCCTGGATCAGACGGTGGGTTTGAATATCGACACGGTGCATGGCCAGTTGATGCTCCACCATGGGGCAAAGGAGGACTGGCGGGCTGGGATAGGAGTCTGATCTCTAGGTTTGCATTGAAGGTGCAGAGGTGTGAGGCTCGGGTTACAGGGGTAACTGGAGTTGCAGGAGATTGTGATTGACGGTGATTTTTTGGTGATGCTGCAGCAGTGGGAGAGGTGGAGTCACTTCACATTGTACGGTGGTGGTGAGCTGTGCAAGACACTCAGTTGGGGTATGGGCTATGCCAGTTTGGGTGTAGTAGATTGGCAAATATGATAAACGTGTTTACAGAAATCAACATCAATAGGTTCTTCTTCAAGGTGGCTTGCAAAATCCAAGCCATGTGGAGATTTATTGGGTTGATGTCTTGTATTCTGTAGGGTCCACATGGTTACTGGGATTATACTTGTATTAGGGTTTGAGTCTACAACATGTACGGGGGTAAATCGATAATTGTATGGGGATTAAGGTTTTTAGGTTTGCCTATATATTGTCTCTGTGTAGAAAACCTAGGTAAAAGATTGACAGAGGAGATAAGCCTGTCAACTGGAGATTGTAGACTTTTCTTAGGAATGAAGAAATCTATCTTTCTCTGGTGTGTATGTTGGCATCCCATGTTGGGGTGTTGAACCACGTAAATCTTCTTGTTTGCGTCTCCAATCCTAACATCGAAAATCCAGTAGCCACTCTGATGCCTAAGTCAGAACTAGAACAAGCATATGAAACTTTGTATGAAAGAATACTAGAGTTCCTATAGAGAAGAGTCAAAGCAATTTTACAGAGAGGGAGAGCGTAAGAGTAATAAGTTAAATCCGGTTACCTTCGTACTAGGTGTTATTTATGAATGCAAGAGGTGGCATGGATTTCAGCCTAGATTGAGGCGGTTTCGATAAATTGGGGCACATCTATAACTACGAGTAATCTTCTACCACCTGTGACGGTAGTCTAGTCGTGGAAGGAGAGGATTCCTACTATCCAATCCCTTGAAAGTTGGGGTTGGACATGCGCGAGGGGCCTCAAGTCCATTCGAAGTCGATCTCGCGGAGGACCTTCCTTGATGGATCCCTCGATCCCAGCTCGGATACGTCATTGCTAGCTGCCATGTGGCGAAAAGAGGAAAGCTTCCCCTTTTGGGTGCGGATCTGCGGTTATCCCCAAAGCCATGGGGATAATCCTTCCGTTTAAGCATTTCGTGAGATGGCATTTTCCAGCTTACTTATATGCAAGGACACGCGGCTGTTCTCCATTGGGTGGTGAGATCCATGGACATGGGTTTTCTCCAGATTGGGGATCGTATTTATCCTTATCAGTAACCGAGGCCCACTCTTCTGATTTACGCATACGTCCATACCACTACTACTTCCATCCATTGAATCTCTATATCCTACTATCCATCCTCTTTCTACTTTCGATTCTCATTTTTCTTCATCTCCCTTGCTCATTTTGTAAATCCATATTCTATCTCTATCTTCTTGATCCTTTAAAGACCAGCTCCTCCTTTTGGTCTCTTCCCTCTCTTGGACTGAGTTATCTACAACTAATGATAAATTCGACCCCATGGACTACTCTTCCCCTCTGACGACATTGACGCATTAGACTCTCCCACGATTGACATATAGTCTGCTACTCCACTACATCCAATAATAATCCATACATTAACATACTACAGCCGTTGTAGAACATGTAACGTTACATCCCCCTTAGGGTTGGTCTTGTCCTCGAATATGAAAACTACTTAAGTATTGAAAATGTAGAAAACCTTTTCGAAAATAATTCTCTCAACCGCTTCTAGTGAGGTAAGAATTATATTTATAATCAATCTTTTTACAAAACTTATACAAAGGGAATGTCGTTTGATAGTTTCAGGAATGACACCCCCCGGGGCCCTATAGATGAAGTTGGTCTATCATAGATCTTTAGTTTGGCTCTCAAGGTTGTAAAGTGGTAAATGGACAATGGTTTTGTGAAGAGATCTACTAGTTGGTCCTCGGTGGAGATAAATCGTATGATCATTAGTCCCATGGAGACATGATTCGAGATATGGAAATCCACCTCTATATACCTAGTATGGACATGAAAGAGTGGATTTCCCATGAGATAAGTGGTCTCCAAGTTGTCACACAATAAGTTCAATGGATCAGACGAAGATATGCCCAGTTCCTTTAGGAGAGAATTAAGGCACACTAGTCTAGCTATGGCATTTTCCATGGCCTTGTACTCTGCTTTAGTGGAGGATTGTGTAATAGGCGGCTACTTATGGGCAGAACATGAGATAAGATTGTGACACATAAGGATCACATAGCCTCCTATGGATCATCGACCATCAACACACCCCATCTTGTCAGCATTTGAAAAGGCAAATAATCATTGAGAAGAGACATTGGAAATCAAGAGGCCTTTTTGCACTATGGCCTTTAGATATTGCAAGCTTCTTTTTTAGGCCTACCAATGCTCCTTAGTAGGTGCTGGAGGAATTGGCACACTTTGTTGACAGAGTATGATAGATCATGCCGTGTGAGAGTTGCATATTATAAAGCCTCGACAGTGCTACGATATAGGAGGTGGCATTGACTAGAGGTTTACCATTAAATTGAGAGAGGTGAAATGTTGTTGACATTGGTGTTGAAGACATTGGTGTTGAAGCAGGCTTTGCACCATCCATACTAATGGTATTCTGTTGGGATGACAAAATACCTTTAGGATGAGGTAGAACTTCGCCCTGAGGAAGTAGCGACCCCAAATCGTGCCAATGTCATTGATAACTTCTTAAATTATGTCAGAGTGAGAGCCAATGATGATTATGTCGTCGACATAGACTAATACGTATAAGCAATGAGAAGCAGATTTGTTGATGCAGAGTGTGGCATCTATTTTTGAGCTTTCGAATCCTAGATTAGTGATATTGGAGCTGAGTCGCAGCGAACAAGCCCGTGGGGTTGTTTTAAACTATACAAGGTTTTCTGCAATTTACAGAAAAAGTGGCTGGTCTTAATCCTTAATCTCATAGTGTAAGACCCGCATTCAAAAATACTGGTTAATTTGAATTTTTCCTCACAAAAGGTCCTCCCGCCGACATAGATCTACCATTCGTATCTATATCAGAGTGTATCGAACACTAAGTAAGATCCAAAGCTAGTTGACTACATGTGTGGATTACTAGTTTTGGGTTAGAAGGTCAAACCAACCCTTGCATGGTCATTCTGAACCAGATAAGGCCATGTGGTCAACCATGGTGGTCTATGAAATGAGCTTGGTTGACCGCCTAACTGTAATCGACCACTGGATCACAGAACTGAGCTGAAATATGGTTTACTCGTGTGGGCCTGGTTTCGACTGATGTCTAATCACCCTTGGTCTTCCCAAACTATGTGGGACCCATCTCTAAACGTGTTGGTGTGCCAATTGGCAACACCCAAGCCTCCTTGATCACCCATATACCAGAACTATGACTCTCAAGGTGGGAGTTGGATTCCAACTCCCACTCTTGATCTCCTCCCTAATTTAATCATTCAAACCCTAATGTGTGAGAACTTTTACAAGTTCTGATGCATGTTTTGGTGAGAGAGACTTGGAGAAAGGTTGAAGGAAGAAGAAGAAGAACCACCATTAAAGGTCCTTCATCGAGCTTCTTGCTGTTGTGAGGACGATGGCGGGAAATTGGAAATATTCCCTTTTAATGATTATTATCCTCTTTTAAAATTGTTGTTTAAACATGTTCAGGTTTTCTACACTTAATCACACAATAGAGATCCAAAGGTTTTCGCTGTAAGATCTCATCCACTCACACCATTGGAAGGTAAAATCTAGAGTTGCCAACTAGATGAGGTCTATGACCTATAAATATTATTTCTCGCTTGGAGAAACTCTAATTACTCTATGACTCAATGGAATGGCTCACTCATCTCACCAAAGGCGGGTAAGTACCAATTTACGAGTTGGGAAGGTGTTAGGCACCCAACTCGCCCCATCATTGACTGGTCTCACTATGTTCTATCATTTCCTATAGTTTATGCATACTTTAGGATTATCTAGACTATCTTACACCATATAAGGGTACTTAGTTAAGTTTCTGGTTCTCACTAAGCTAAAAGATATTATATTATGCAATTTACAATTCTACAAACAATAATGAAAATACAAGAGATGAATATATAAGAGGAATAAAAAATAATAACTAATTATACAAAGAATGATGTATAAAAGAATAAATGGAAAATGAACGAATATACAAAAAAATGAATGAAAGAACAAAGAAACAATAAAAACAATAACAAATGTATAACCGGGTTTGGAAAACATTCCAAACTGCCTACATATCCCTATGCCACGGGAATTAAGCCAAACATAGTTCGGACGGGTTTGTGAATACCAAGTGTGTGCAAAGGTGATGCTCTCAAAGTATTGAAACGCATCCAAGGGTGAGATGTTTCCACATCAGTTGAACACATCTCAGTGTGAGGTACTCCTACATTAGGAAATCCCCTCGGTGAGGTAATCTCATAACCAACGGAACTTACCTTAATTTGACCGTGCATGGAGCGAACATACTCCTAAGCTGCCTATGTATCTCTTGAAACTTCTATCTCTCAAGAATTAGGTTAAATATAGTTCCCAACAGTTAATGGGCTATTAGGTTCCTCGTGGTTAACACTCAAAAGAGGCAACAACCTCAACTCTCCACACATGGGGTTTGCTAATCTTACTCACATCCTAATCTTGGGGTAACAAGGTGGGCCCCCCATTGGACCACCAATCCTAAGCATACATCTACCCAATCATATAATTCATTAATGCATTTTGGTACAACGATTTCCCACTCGCTCTTGGATCCAATCCTAAGGTATGTGCGGGCTTTACTTTAAGTGGGCCCACATTAGTCGGCACTGGATTTGAGATCCCGTGAGAGGTCGGACTCGTTGGAATTTCCTAAACAATTACATCGCGGGAGAGTACCACAGTCATACATGTGGGGCCTGTGGTGCACCTGTGTACGGTGTCCTAGCATATATATATATATATATATATTGTTACAAGCCACACATACAATTATGGGGATACATTTAAGAGGCTTGGGATCGTCCTATCTACTTTAACCCATGTCCTATGTTAAAGGTGGGTGGCCGGTCAGCCGCACAAATCTTGCATTCATCCCCAACCCCACATGGCAAAAGCGGGTGCTTACATAGCTTGTCCCCACTCTAACAATTCGTATAATGAAATGAAAGATGATAGGTTACCCAATATGCATATAATATCATAATGAAACAGAGAAACAATTAAAGTAAAAGGAGAGAAAACACCTGCTTGTTTCTTGGTAGTCTCTACGTCCTCGTTCAAAATCCAACTTCTAGTCATCAAGGATGCTCACCCAAACTTGTGATAGACAAAGGAAGCAAAGGTAAGCATGCCACACAAATTATATAACAATGGAAAAAATAAAATATTTACAAATCTAACCCTTCTGGTGAGCAAGCAACAAAAGATAGATTGGCTGATTAATCCATGCGTGACGAATACAAAAATACATAAAATTAGTGGGCATATCCGAAATAATATGAGATGCTGGGCTGAATTGAACATCTTGAGATGTTGGGCTGGGCTTTGAAAAAAGGTGAAAGTTATAAGGTGAATCGATAAGTACAAAACAAATAAGGGACTTAATCTAGGCAAAAAGATGAAATAATGGACCCATTTTAAGCAAATAAATAATGAGCTGAGCTTAAACCCAATGAAACGAATGGAATGAACTTAAACACAATGAACTTACATGCAAAAAAACAAATGGGTTGATCCAAAACCCAATGAAATGATGGGCCCACTAGATATGGGTTGGAATCAATAAATGGGTACCAATCAATTATAATGGGATTTGGATATAAATAATAGGGTTGATTCAAGCATGATGATCAACACCTAACCGAGCCACTCAATTAGTATGAAATTGGTTAACCATATTCACAAGAAAGTTTCCAAGAATTGCAAGAAAAAAATATACAAGAACACAGAAAAATCATAAAAATAAATAAATAAATAAATAAAGAACTGATAAGACATAAAAAATTGATTTCAACAAATATAATACAACATAGAGATTTAAACCTGAGAGATGTTTAAGAATACCTGGTATGGTGAAAAGAAATCGAAGATAGCTTTGAAGCATTGTCCGAGAAAGTTGAAAGGTGAATCACAGACTCACAAAAATTGCAAAAATAGACACAAAGGATCATTGCCCTTGTCGACCAAAAGAATACAAAAAATCGCACATTTCAGAAATGATCTGTCAAATATAATTGGAGAAAAGATTTGTAGCCGAATTCCCACAACTGCATTTCCTCGAGGGACGGCGGCAAGGAGTTGATGGCGATGGTCTGTGACGATGATGGACCATAGATGGGACGACGGCGGCCTTTGGCTTTGTATTGATTCCGCTCACACACTTTCTACCTCCTCATTGGCACCTCCTCCTTGCAGCTCTACAACTTTTTCTTCAAGCAAAACCCAAGATATCCCAGCGGAACCCCTCTTGAAACTCCCCTCTCCAAACGTGAAAGACCCTCTCCCCTTTCTTAGAAAACGGAAAAAAATAAGGAAATTCTCATAGACCTCTCCTGCAGTTTGGTGAAATATTACAAAATCACTATTACGTTCGAAAAATGCATGAAACACCCCTCTGACACATTTTCTTCAACTAGTGATCGTGAACCAATTGACCTTAGGACATATTCCTAAGACTAATGAGGCTACCCTAGACCTATCAAGAGAGTGACCAAACAATTTAAAGTATTTACAATATACCAATCGCAACTAGGTAGCTGATGTGGGAAGCAAGGAAAAATACTCTGCCTACATCAGAGTAGTAAATTGCTCACCAAATACAGGTGAGGGGATTAGTTTTGTTTTATTTTCTTGCTTTCTATGCGTATGCTGTGATTGTGTTATGTTTGGATTACTGTGTGATAACATGCCTTCCAATATCTGTGATAACTGTTCATGCATTTTTGCATACTATCTTTTGTATTGGATTGATAACATGTGTATGTGTGATAACATGATTGTATGACATTCACTTGTGTCCTAGTGGATCCGGATGGCTAAAATGGGATGATTTATCTTGGTTCGTTAAGTTGGAATACGGGTACCTGCATTAGTAATATTTATGATTTAGGTTTCAACATCCCGTGATTGACAACCCATGCCAATAGGGGTTTAGGTATTGGCATAGACGTATACAAAAAGTTCGACCATGGGCATGGTCCCTTTTGCACCTGGAGCAGGGAGCCAGACATGGGTTGGTAGCCTTCCTCTATTGTTTTTGGATGAGACCTAGGGACGAATCTGTTCTATGTGTTTTTCCATGAACGATTGGGCATGTATCCAGTGAATATGTTGAGGTGTAGAATAAGATGCTAGGATGAAGCCTGTGATGGGGGAGTGCTGGTAGGTACCAGGGTGTAGTCATTGGGTCATATTTTCATTCTTTGAGTAATGATTCACATGAGGCGCGGTCAAGTGTGTTTCATTTACTTCACCCGTGCTTGAGTGTTCATTACCAGTATTTAGGTGTGACACGACTTGCACATGCTTGTTCACAGACTAGAGCCTTAATACGCTATTCATGCATTTGTGTGTTTGTCTATGCTAATTTTCTCATTGAGCGTGTGGTTTGCTCACCTCAATATACATACATATTTTTATATTTTTTTGCAGGTAATTCTGTTAATGTTGATATGTCTGAAGATGAAATATCTGAAGATGATTCACATGATTCTATGTTTGAACATGATGACTGTCTCTATGGACCAGGGACAAGGTTTTTGCCTAATATGAAGTGTCTTTACATTTGAGTGACAAGACTATTATTTTAGTTTTCAGTTTATTATTTTCGTTTGGTTCCAGGCATTGTTTTGACCTGTGATGGTTGATTTGAATATTAAGTTACTAGGTATTATTTTATTTTATGTCGGGTTTTACAAACACATAAACTTCTTTGATGTAAGTATCACATCTATGCATGGCTTCGAGTTTAATATATTGATACTGCTATTTATTTGATTATCTTCGATTTTACCATTGATCTATTAGTGCGATTGATGGAATAGTTGTGATGTGAATGTACTATGACTAGGTCCGGGTATGGTAGTAATTGCACTGCGAGGAATCTATGGTGATACCAAAACGCCGTGGTTTTGGGGTGTGACACATAGGCTGAGTCATGTACATGTCTTCTATGAGATTTCCATGCAAAAAAGGTGCTATCCACATCTAAATGCTTAATCTAGTAACCTTGAGCAATGCCAGTCAACAAGCTGTGTACACCGTTGTTGGCTTCACAACTGGGCTGAAAGTTTCAGTATTTTTTTATGCTTTCTTGTTGATTGTAGCCCTTAGAGATGAGTTGTGCCTTATACCTCTCAAATAACCCATCGTCCTTGCGCTTGATGTAAAAAACCCATTTCGACCCAACAATGGTTTGCAATAAAAAAGACAACCAAAAACCCTATGTGATTTTGTAACAATGCATTGAATTCATCATACATTGTTGTTCTCCAGTGCAGGTATTTTGTTTAGGGTTGGGGTTGGCAGTTTATTGATAAGTAAGATTATGGTTTCAAGAACATAATCCTAGAATTTTAGAGCAAGAGAATATTGGGCTAGAATGGTGAGACCATTCAATGGCACCTTTCTGCTCATGAGTACGGGGACAAACAACACGTTGGACAATGCCACATTGAGTGAGATATTGATTCAGTTTTTGGTGTTCCTTCTTAATCGGATTGAAAAGCCTAGAAAAGTTTGGAGAATTGCCTATTGGACAATTGCTTTATAGTTGAGAAAAGTTTTATGATTCAAAAGAGGATTAAACCAGGTGAATTTAAAGAAATCATCAACAAATAAGAGAAAATACTTATACCTACTGGTAGAAAGCAAGGTTGCAAGACCCCATACATTATTGAATATTAAGTCCAATGAACCATCGCTTGTTGACCTAGTGAGAGGGAGTGATGTTTTATGACCTTTCCTTAGAAAACAAGATGAACATAGATAAGTGGTAGTGTAGAACAAGGAAATTGCTGAGAGTGAATTAAAGATCAAACTAAACACTATGAGGATGTCCCAACCTAGCATGCCAATCATTGGCTATAACAAATTCATCAACACTAACAGACTTTGGTGGTACTTTATTTGATGGCAGGAAATTGGTCAACCAATACTGCCCATCACTAAGGAATCCTTAGAGTAGCGACACCTTCATGATGTGGTCCTTCACAACTGTTAGGGTAAATATCGGTTACCAATCCATCTGGCCGTAGAAAAAAGATCATCAAGAAAAGCCATGTGGCGATCATCTAACACATCAAGGAAATGGCCTATGAGTAAATACACCGGGCGGTTCGTGTTCGACCCTCATGGTCTGACACTAGTCCAAAATGATGACGATACAAGGGTAGGTGGACCATTAATGGCTCGCCATTAATGATAATAAATGCTGACACCAACTGCGGACAGGAGACACACTGGTCTGACCCACCGATTCCAGAGATCTCGGTCCAAGTCGGCGAAAAAGAGGGCTATCACTCGGAAAGAGAACCTTGACATGGACAAGGTTTGGTGGACACGGAAAACAAGGCCTACGAGGGGTCGAATTCAACCCTAGGAGGGTCGAAAAGGTCATCTTGTGGGGTCGAAATACGGCAGATATGAAATAGTAGCCCAGGCTAGAGGGTCGTAGGATTGTCAGCCTATTTTGCCTGTAGTGGCCAGAAAGGGACAAATGGCGGCTATGCGGTAGAGTTCCCCAGAAAATAGAACTCCAGTTTACCAAATATGTATAAATAGATGTATGCTTGAAAAGGGATGACAATGGAATGAAAAGAGGGACTTCGAATGCTCATTTGATTTTTCTCACTCTCTGACATCTGGGTCTTCTTCCTCAATCCAACATTTCCCTTACTCTGCTCCCAAACAAGTAGTGTGAAACTCATCAAACCTAGTACACCTCAGGGAACCCCTCTATACTGAGAAGGAGCCCCAGTGTTTCACTGTGCCTCCATATTGTTTGTCCCGGATAAATCCGCTCGCACGGAATCCACCGACAACAGTTTGGCGCCCGCCGTGGGGCCTTGATCATGTTTACCTGGTCTGAGTTTCAGCTACTTTATAGTTCTCTCCACTTTTAGTGCTAGCATGGCACCAGTAGGAAGAACCGAAAGTTCCTACAATTTACGGGAAACCTAAGCCAGGAGAGCAGAAGCCAACATAGTTAGAGAACGGGAGGATACCCAGAGGGTGCCAGATCCACCAGTGGAGTGTCCCGATGCACCAGCCAATGGAGGAATGGGCGGATCTAACCCGGATCCGGCCCAGTATGTCTCAAGAGCGCAGTTTGATGCGTTGGCACAACAGCTAGCAGCCTTGACGGAGCTGCTCCAACAATGTCCAACGGGGGTACCCGCTACATCTGTACCTCCAGTGGATGTCCCTAAAGTACCCCAAAGGTCCAGACACTCGAGGCGCTCAGCGCCACGTGCTGTGCCTTCCAATTCTAGAAGAGATACCCCTTTTATTGACTCATATGGCCAGAGGGGACGAAGCCATCAACCATCTGGGTCAAACCCCGGAGTTGACCCTACTGAGGTAGTAGAAAGTAGCCAAGAATCCTTAGGCATTTCCCGCCGATTGACAACTTCTCGGAGGAGACGCTCAAGCCGGGGTGCCCGATGGGCTGGCATGTACACCGAAGCAGAGGTGGCCCGATAAGCCCAACGGAGGATAGACAAAGCCAGGCGTGCCAGAGACGATGCTCAGGCCCGAGTGGATGCTTCCAGGAGGGCCCAAGAAGATGCTGACGCCCAAGACCAAGAGGCGAGGCGTATCCAGGAAGAAACACAAACTCGGATAGAGGAAGCTCGACGTGTCTGGGAGGAAACTCAAGCCCGAGTCGACGCGGCAAGAGGAGAACGCCGGGTAGCAATGCCTTCAAGTGCTGTCCTAACGACCGCTATACCGGAGGTACCCATACCAATGACAGAAAATTCCCAGACAGGAAAGGAGAACACTAAAAGGCTCGAACGTCTGGTCAAGGAGCTGACGGATTGAGTACAGCAAGTCGAGAGGGGGGTCGATTCAGCGACCCTGCAGGAATATACTACAGAGATGGCGTTGACAGATGAGGTAATGCATCATCCTTTGCCGTCCAACTTTGTCGTCCCCAACATCGGGTTGTACGACGGTAAGACAGATCCAGAAAAGCATCTGGATAACTTTGAAGTAGGCATGGTTGTCTATGGATACCACGTTGCCTTGTGCTGCAGAGCCTTCCCGTCCACGTTGAGGGAAGCCGGGAGGACCTGGTTCCACAATCTTCCCCCGCGATCAGTTTTGACGTTCAAAGAGCTCAGCAGTCTGTTCCTCTCCCATTTCCAGGGGAGTAGGGTTCAGAAGAAAAATCTATCCCATCTCATGGCGATAAAGCAAGGCGAGAAAGAGCCTCTAAGGCAGTTTATCACTCGATTCCTCGGAGTCGCGGGAGAAATAAAGGACCTCCAGCCGGATGTGGTCGTTTCGACCCTATCCACCACTTGCAGAGATACGCAACTGGTCTTTTCACTCAACAAAAAGTGCCTGAGAACTCATGTGGAAATCTTCAGTCGCTGCGATCGGTACGCATCCGGAGCAGAGGCGGTTGTTGTGCTATCAGGGTCGGCAGCCCCGGCCCCATCCGTGGCAGAAAAGAAGAAGAACGAAGGACCCAACAGAGTCCCCGCTGGAGGAGATACCAGCAAGAAAGCCAAAGTGGCGAAGGAGCTGTACCCTGTTTGACCTGTACAGGAGTACACTCCCCTCAACTGTACCATGACGGAGATCCTAAATATCAAGAGAGGAGATACTTTGCTGGTTTCCCCTCCCCCAATGCTAGCTCGACCTGACGAGAGGAACCGACGATTATACTGCGCCCACCATCAGGATCACGGCCACGACACCAATTCATGTCACCATTTGAAAAGTCTGGTGGAGGATCTTATCCAGCACGGGCGATGGACGGAATTTGTGGGACCTCGAAGGGATCCAGTTCATGCGACCCCTGAGGTAGTCTTGCCCCCTCCTCTTCCGATTCCCAAAGGTCGACGAGACAGAATTGAGTGGATTCCGCCGCCCCCAAGGCCTCCCAAAGGGGGTTCATTGGTCAAGTTGACATCGGCCTAGGATGGCATGAAGAGAAGAGCCCGCCCCCGGCACCCGGGGTCCGGACAGTACGTGAACAAAGCCCCCCTCTTCGAGTGTTGGGAAGGGCAAGCCCCGAACAAGATCTGGGACTAAGTAACGATGAATATGTCACTCTGGATCAACAACAGTGCATGATGGTCACTGTCTGGCCAGATCATATGCGACGTGAGGTGCTCCCAGTTGTCATTGAGCCCGTGGAAGACGAACCCTCAAGAGGGAACCAGACCCGCTGTGAGAGGGATGAAGTCAAGGACTCGACCTCTAAAAAGTTCAGGTACGAGGACTACATTTTCTTTAGAGAATCGGATCTGATTGACGTGGTTACTCCTCACGAAGAACACCTCGTAATTAAGATGACCATCGGGGAGGAATGGGAAGTAAGTCGAATTCTGGTCGACACAGGGAGTGCTTGCGACATTCTATACTATGACACCTATCGACGACTGGGCTACCAAGATGAGCAGCTGTGACCCGTTCGGTACTCCCTGTTAGGTTTCAATGGAGAAGGAGTGCTGGTGAAGGCTGCCATTCAACTCAATACTCAGTTGGGTACTTATCCAGCCCGAGTGAATGTGTGTTTGAAGTACTTGGTGGTCGACACTCGATCCAGCCACAACGGAATCTTGGGAAGAACTGGCCTCAACCAACTCAGAGCCTGTCTTTTCACATATTACCTGCTAATGAAGTTCCCAACCGAATGGGGGGTAGGGTACTGCAAGGCAGACCAATCGGTCTCAAGAAAATGCCACGCGGCTTCGCTGACAGCTGTCGAGGAAGATCAACCAGTGCAAGTGATACAGTTGGACGAATACCACGGCGACTTTCCAACTGAGAGAACCACACCAGTCGAAGATCTTATTCCTGTACCTTTTATTAAAGGGCAGACAGAAAAAACTTTTTTGGTTGGATCCGCCATTCCAGAGGAGCAGCGACAGGAGCTCATTAAGTTCCTAAGAGCAAATGCAGATGTTTTTGCTTGGACACCGGAGGACATGCCGGGGATCCCACGGTCCACCATCGAACAACATCTTCATATCGATCCACATCAACGCCCAATTCGGCAAAAGAAAAGAGCGGTGTCGACAGAGAAGCAAGTCATCATCGATCGGGAGGTCGAGAAGTTGCTGAAAGCCGGGTTCATTCGAGAAGTATACTATTCGGAATGGTTAGCCAATGTCGTCTTAGTACCCAAGTCGGATGGCGTTGGCATGTATGCACTGATTTCACTGACCTCAATAAAGCATGCCCAAAGGATTCTTACCCCCTGCCTCCAATAGATCAGCTCATCAATGCTACTGCAGGACATAAGCTACTATCTTTCTTGGATGCTTATTCAGGATACAACCAAATAAAAATGGCTAGAGAAGATGAAGAGAACACTGCCTTTATCACCAATAAAGGCACCTATTGCTACAATGTCATGCCATTCGGGCTGAAGAATGCAGGGGCAACCTACCAGAGGCTCGTCAATAAAGTGTTCGAGAAGCAAATTGGAAGGACAATGGAAGTGTATGTAGATGACTTCTTGGTCAAAACAATAGAGGCGAAGGATCATCTAACTGATCTAAAGGAGGTATTCGAGGTGGTCAGGAAAAATTCGATGCGTCTCAACCCAGCAAAATGTACATTCGGAGTTCTGTCAGGAAAATTCTTGGGTTTCATGGTCTCCCAAAGAGGGATTGAGGCCAATCCGAGCAAGATCGAGGCAATCCAAAGTATGAAAGCCCCCACTACCCCTAAGCAGGTTCAAGTGTTGACGGGTCAGATTACGGCCCTGGGACGGTTCCTGTCGCGATCAACGGATAGATGCCTTCCTTTCTTCAAAACTCTTAAGGGATCAAAGCCCTTTGAATGGACGCCGGAGTGCGAAGCAGCGTTTCGGGGACTTAAGAAGTACTTATCTTCCCCACCATTGTTGGTCAAACCAGAGACGGGAGATACGCTGCTGCTCTATCTGGCGATTTCACCTTGCGCTGTCAGTGGAGTATTAGTCAAAGAAGTTGATCGAGTCCAGCACCCGGTATACTATGTCAGCAAAGTCTTGTTGGATGCGAAAACCAGGTATCAGTCCATTGAAAAGCTAGCACTGGCGGTGGTGGTCTGTGCTCGCAAGCTGCGGCCCTATTTTCAGTCTCATTCCATAATTGTTCTAACGGATCGACCCATCAACAAGTTCCTTGCTTGAGCGGATGTATCGGGACGAATGACCAACTGGGCAGTAGAGTTGGGAGAATTCGATATCAAGTTCCAACCAAGGACGACTATTAAAGCTCAAGCCTTGGCTGATTTCCTGATCAAAAGCACACTCTCAGGAGGAGAAGAAGAGGGAGAAAATCCTGAAAGAGCCCTTGAAGAGGCAAAGGTAAAAATCTTCCTCGGCCCAGAAGAGCCCTCTTGGGTCATGTACATAGATGGTGCCTCCAGCTAGGATGATGCTGGAGCTGGTATCGTACTCCTCAGTCTCGAAGGATTTAAAGTACTTACCTCTGTGCGTTTTGGTATCTCAACTACCAATAATGTGGCAGAGTACGAGGCCCTCGTAGCTGGACTTAATTTGGCTAGAAAACTCAGGGTTGCTCAGCTACAAGTATATGGGGATTCTCAAGTAGTGGTGAGACAGGTTATCGGGGATTACAAGGCTCGACAGAGCCAATTAGCAAAGTATTTAGCCCTCGTAAAGCAGCTCATCGAGCCCCTTGAGAAGTTTGTAATGACCAGCATATCCCGTGATCAAAATACGGAGGCAGATGCTCTCTCTCATCTCGAAAAAAGTGACTTGAGTAGTTTTGATGTGCCTGTGTACGTCGAATACTTATCAGATCCCAGTATCGACCCGGTGGGGGAAGTGTTGATAATCAATGTCGAACCATGCTGGATGGACCCACTGCTTGCCTACTTACGGGAAAACGTTTTGCTGGAGGATAAGAAGGAAGCTCGATGCATTCAGGCACAGGCAGGATCGTATGTCAACTACGACGAGGTATTATATAAAAAATCCCATACCCTTCCATTGCTTCGGTGCATACCCCCCTCGAGGGCATAATATGTTATGACAGAAGTTCATGAGGGGATCTGTGGGGCGCACCAATGTGGACGCAACATGTGTTTTAAAATTATTAGAATGTGGTATCATTGGCCCCATATGATGAAGAACTGTGAGAGATATGCCAAAAGTTATGAAGCATGTCAGAAACACGCCTCACTATCACACCGCCCGTCTACACAGTTGCAACCTATTCCAGTGGTTATTCCTTTTGCCGTATGGGGGATGGATATCCTAGGCCCATTCCCGAAGGCCAAAGGGCAGTTGCAGTATATTCTCGTGGCCATCAATTACTTCACCAAATGGATCGAAGTAAAGGCCATGGCAGAGGTCACAGCACATAAAGCCAAGGAATTCTTTCGACAGGAGGTGCTCTATAGGTATGGAATCCCTCAGGTGATAATCACTGATAACGGCCCATAGTTCTCGAGTTAGAAGTTTAGAGCATTTTGCCAAGATCACAACATTGGGCATCGTTTTGCCTCTGTTGCCCATCCAGAAGCCAATGGACAGACAGAGGTCACCAACCACACCTTATTGCATGGGTTGGCTAGACGTGTAGAAGAACAGAGGCAAAAGTAGGGGCAGGAGCTACTCAGTGTGGTCTGATCGTATCGAACCACTCAGAGGACAGCTACGGGGGCAACCCCATTCAAGTTGGCCTTCGAATCTGAAGCAGTTATTCCGGTAGAAGTGGTGGAAAAAAGTTACAGGGTGCTGAGGTTCCAAGAAGAAACCAACAAGGATATCCTATTGATGGAATTGGATCTACTGGAAGATGTTCAGGAAACTGCTCAGATAAGAATAGCGGCCTATCAGCAAAAAATAGCACGATATTACAACTCCAGAGTCAAAGAGAATGTGTTCCAAATGGGAGATCTGGTCTTGCGCGCCACGGCCGTCACAAAGCCTACACAGCAAGGGAAGTTGACTCCGAATTGGGAGGGACCATACCGAGTTGTAAAAACAACAAGACCTGGGTCGTATCACCTAGAAACGATGGAAGGGTCTGCCTTACCCCGCACTTGGCATTCCAAAAACCTTAGAAGATACTACGTAAGGTACCTCTCCAACTTATTCAATGAAAGTATCATTTTGAAAGTATCATTTTGAAAATGCCTCGAAAAGAGAGAAAGAAAAACAGGCTGCAAGGCCTCGAAAGGGCTTTGAAGCCTCGAAAAGAGAAAAAGAAAAATAGGCTTCAAGGCCTCGAAAGGGCTTTGAAGCCTCGAAAAGAGAAAAAGAAAAATAGGCTTCAAGGCCTCGAAAGGGCTTTGAAGCCTCGAAAAGAGAAAAAGAAAAACAGGCTGCAAAGCCTCGAAAGAGCTTTGGAGCCTCGAAAAGGAAAAAGGAAAATAGGCTTCAAGGCCTCGAAAGGGCTTTGAAGCCTCAAAAATAGAAAAAGAAAAACAGGCTGCAAGGTCTCGAAAGGGCTTTGAAGCCTCGAAAAGAGAAAAAGAAAAACAGGCTTCAGGGCCTCGAAAGGGCTTTGAAGCCTCAAAAAGAGAAAAAGAAAAACAGGCTTTAAGGCCTCGAAAGGGCTTTGAAGCCTCGAAAAGAGAAAAAGAAAAATAGGTTTCAAGGCCTCGAAAGGGCTTTGAGGCCTCGAAAAGAGAAAAAGAAAAACAGGCTTCAAGGCCTCGAAAGGGCTTTGAAGCCTCGAAAAGAGAAAAAGAAAAATAGGCTGCAAGGCCTCGAAAGGGCTTTGGAGCCTCGAAAAGGAAAAAGGAAAACAGGCTCAAGGCCTCAAAAGGGCTTTGAAGCCTCAAAAAAAGAGACAGGGAGAATCAGGCACAAGGCCTCAAAAGGGCTTTGAAGCCTCCAAAAAGAGAGAAGAAAAATCAGTCTCAAGGCCTCGAAAAGGTCTTGAAGCCTTGAAGAAAGAAAAACTTCGGCGAAAAAAGTCACGGTTATTTTATCCCGAAATTCAAAAGCCCGACAGAATGTAAATATTTGTCACCGGGGGTGGCAGTTCAGGGGATTTCCAAGTAACGGAGTCATTCATCAAAGGAGATTCTCTTTCATTCATATGATATAAAGTTGTGATTACAAGGAGTCATTCACCAAAGGGAAGTCTAGAAATTCATTCATTTCAGAAGAAAAGGAAGAAGTCAAGATCGTGATTACAGAGTAGTCTACAATAGTTCTATAAAAGCGGCAGTATATATATATATATGTCCCTCGCGAGCTCGGGAGGCACCATATGAGACGATTCTGCTTGTGATCTAGTTCTTTTTCCCGGTGCCCTTCACTGAAGCCGATGGGACGTTAGCCGGCTTTTACCTTTCAGACCGCTAGATGGCCGCAGGAGCCTACTTTCTCATAACCAGTCATGCTATGAGGCGTAGTGACAACGAGGATGACACCTCCTTCACGTTGTAAAGTCAGCATGTCTCCTTTGTCCAGGGGGAGACCCTTCAGGAGATCTATCCCACCCGGCTGAAAGAACACATCCCCGTCTCCTCCTTTCCTATGATTCACCCTTACCCACTCTGACTCGTGGGAGTGGCTCGGTTCACAAGTTGTTTCATAGAAATCTAGTCCGTTACATAAGTTGTGACTCCTCCTAATCAAGGCCCCAAAGAACTCCCTCTCCAGACAAGAACAGCAGTGGTCCTCGTCGCAGCCAAGAACCCTTCCCAATTATGGTGGAAGAAATAGTGGATCTTGTGGTGCGGCTGGCCGCCACGACCAAGGGACCAGCCGGTACAGGACTCCCACTCCCACATCAAATGAGTGCTGAAAGAATTTAAAAGAAAAAGAGCCCTCAACTCAGGGGGAAGAAGAATGAATTGGGGACCCGATCGGCAAGAGAAGAGAGGATATGAAGGACCGCCACTGATGAAAGTATGGAGGTGGAGACAAGGGAGATAAGCATTTTATAAACCTAAAAGACCTAGTTCCAAGAACCATAATGGTTCTTGGAAGGGGCGAATGGTAGATGAAGGGATGGGTGCAGTTTTTCGTAGAGGACTGACGCGTGGACAGTGGCGATAAAGGATCAACAAGATAGGAGTAACGACAAGGTGAGAAGAAACGGTCCGATAGACTTGAAGCGACGTCAGTAGCATGGGGAGAGGAATTAACATTGATTATGATCGAGAAAGGTGGTGTAAATCTGGGAAGACGTGTGCCAGAGCCTAAAGACGAAGAAATATCAAATCGCTCGACTGTACCGCATAGAGGAGGAATGGTCACGTATCGATAAGGGTGATATTTTCCCTTTGTTGTCTCCTTCAGTTGAAACGACGCTTAAGGAAGACAAGGGGGTCCTGTTAGGGTATATATCGGTTACCAATCCATCTGCCTGTAGAAAAAGGATCATCAAGAAAATCCATGTGGCGATCATCAACACATCAAGGAAATGGCCTACGAGTAAATACACCGGGCGGTTCGTGTTCGACCCTCATGGTCTGACACTAGCCCAAAATGATGACGATACAAGGGTAGGTGGACCATTAATGGCTCGCCATTAATGATAATAAATGCTGACACCAACTGCGGACAGGAGACACACTGGTCTGACCCGCCGATTCTAAAGATCTCGGTCCAAGTCGGCAAAAAAGAGGGCTATCACTCGGAAAGAGAACCTTGACATGGACAAGGTTTGGTGGACACGGAGAACAAGGCCTACGAGGGGTCGAATTCAACCCTAGGAGGGTCGAAAAGGTCATCTTGTGGGGTCGAAATACGGCAGATATGAAATAGTAGCCCAGGCTAGAGGGTCGTAGGATTGTCAGCCTATTCTGCCAGTAGTGGCCAGAAAGGGACAAATGGCGGCTATGCGGCAGAGTTCCCCAGAAAATAGAACTCCAGTTTACCAAATATGTATAAATAGATGTATGCTTGAAAAGGGATGACAATGGAATGAAAAGAGGGACTTCGAATGCTCATTTGATTTTTCTCACTCTCTGACATCTGGGTCTTCTTCCTCAATCCAACATTTCCCTTACTCTGCTCCCAAACAAGTAGTGTGAAACTCATCAAACCTAGTACACCTCAGGGAACCCCTCTATACTGAGAAGGAGCCCCAGTGTTTCACTGTGCCTCCATATTGTTTGTCCCGGATAAATCCGCTCGCACGGAATCCACCGACAACAACAACAAAATGAAAATGGTGAAATTCAAAGAAATAATTATTATCCATGATGAAATGATGGGCAAAAAAAAGATTCTTTGTAATGCTAAGGACAGGCAACAATTTCGTGAATTGAAATGGCTTAGTAGAACTGGATGCAAAAGTAGAAATTTCAATTAGTTTTAAGGGAGACCAACACTGTCGTTACCCATTTGAAGACTGTCATTACCATTGTTCCCAGCAGCATGCTAAAGATTGGATAGGTCTGGCATGAGATGGTGCGTTACGTCTGTATCAAGATACTAATCAGACATGATCCATAAGGGAGTTATAAAAACACTAGTCATATGTGTCACAAGGTGTTTAGCACTATTTGAAGGAGTGTACCGGAAAAAGCATGTGCTAGCCGTGTGATTCGACTTGTCGCATATTTGGCATCATTCCTTACACTTGATCAGTTTGTTGTAGGATCCATGGATGCTACTACTGCCACTCTGTGGAGGTGTGTGTATGAATGCCGGGAGAGGGAGCTGAGTTGGTAGTATTGTGGGGTATACCCGATTGCCGAAATTGAGTGATATTGGCTTCAACAATAGAAACTACCATCTTTTGCCATATTTCATAACTCAATAATAAATGATGAAGATCATGAAATACAATGGGTTTAGGCAGGTTGCAAGATTGGCTATCCGTAGATCAAATCACTGGGTTGTTTGTGTTGGTCAGCACGTGCGATCCAATAGCCCGGTCAACCATACCCAGCAACCCGTTGACCTGACCCGGATCCCTGTCTCAGTAACCTGAGTAGGTAACCCAAATACCCGACCCGAGGACCCGAATATTCGACCTGAAACTCGACTATTAAAATGGATTGTACCGGTAGTCAGACCATTAGACAAACCGTTGGTTTGACCTTAACCCATAACCAAGGCAATTCAGTCTGAATCAAAGCAAACCGGTATTCATCGGTTCGTGTAAGACCCGCACACCGTAAACCCGGTTTAAACCTTGGTTTTGTGTCGTAGCAGGTCTTTCGATCATCACCGGGCCAGACGGGACGAGCGGATGACAAACAGGTACGAAATCGGACCAAAGACGATCAAATCAACATGATTTTATGTTGACTGGTCGATGGTACCGGTCTTGGTACCGGTCGATCGGTCAGCTCTACGCAGCTGACTACGGAGATCCAAAAATTGATCTCTGTGGGTCCCACTTTCCTAAACCCTAATTCCTGAACCTTCCTAATCCTAATAGGGTTACTACACCCTAATTCTAGCCTATATAAACACCCTTAAACCTCCTCAAATCCTTTCCATTGTCTCTCACAAACCCTAGAGAAGAGAAGGAGGTTGGAAAGGAGAAGGAGCTAGGAAGAAGAAGGAGGTGCCGCCATTGCCGTTCGACGACGCTCACTTTACGCCAGTTGACGGTAAGTGTTTTAACCACTCTTCTTACCCTATGACTCTAGGATAGTGGTGTGGGTGGATCAATATCATGCAAAGTAGGTATTGATCTAAAACCCTAACTGGACCTTAAAACCCTAAGTTGCCGTCAAACCCTAGATTCGAGTTCCGAGATGATATTCATCGAAATAAGACTTGAATGAGTTGGGGATAACTCTAACTCAAAGATTAGACTTAGAATGGATAGAAGAAACCCTGAAAATCCAAGGAAATCGATCGACGATAGTCGAGAAACCAAGTGTATGGTCTTCCGGAGACATACCGATCGACCATACCGGTTGCTAGTTTGCTCACGTAGCCGCAACCGGTATGTTGCGACCGGTCAGCTCTGAAAGGCTGGTTTTGGACTTTGTTGGTTTCCGACCAATGTGAAACCTTAGGGAAACTATTCTAATGAAACCCTAATAATATTGTAGGACTTTGTGACTTCCCATTTGGATCTTACGACGTGGAGCAAGCTAACAAACGAGCGTCGAAGTAAGGGAATATGACCTAAACCTAATAATTAATGGACAAGAAATCTTTGTTATTAACACCTGAATATATATGATGTGATGTTTATGCATATTCACATGCCATCCTTTACTTTCGGTTATTATTATTGTTCATGCATTGATGGGATGTGATTGTTAAGCATGTGATTGTTTTTCGTTAGTGTGTGGAGTGGGGCATGGGCCTGGGATCGCTCCTCACACTAGCACTTTTTGTAGTAATCTATCTTAACATGCTTGGTACGGGTGGGGCATCGGGGAAGGTCGTGGGTACGGTGGTCTCCGATGTTGATGCTGGCCCGGCCATGGTTATGTGGCACTTGTGGTCTCCGAGGTCGACGCCGGCTTGTCCACGATGCTTTAGCTCTATCTCTATGCCGTAGGGAGTTATGTTGTGATAGGGTCTACCTACGCTTATGTATCTATCCTACTGGGTTAGTTGCGGATAGGGCATCAGGAAAAGTGTGGGAATGCCTTAGCTCTATCTCTATGCCATAGATGGCTGTGCTGGGATAGAACATACATTGATGACATATAGGATTGGTTAGTTGCGATCCCAGTTTGTGAGCCCTGGCCAGTAGGGGCTTAGGTACTGGTATGGGTAGAGCATCAGGAGAGGTACGGGGGTATCTTAGCTCTATCTCTATTCCATGATGGGTGCATGTGGGCCAATGGGGGTGTGATCCATGAGGTTCCACACACTCGTGTATAGAGGTGCGGGGGCCACCAAACCTTTCTATAGCACATTGCAAACTTAAACCAGACCACAGCATAAACTTGATTGTTACTCATGCATAATATTGTGAAACTGTCTGATTGTCTTACTGAGCTAAGTTGTGAGCTCACCCTTTGTATATATACATGTTTTTAGATGTTGATGCAGGTTATACGGTGGATGACTAGATGAACGCTCCGGCGTATAGTGATGTTGCTGCTTTGGGTGTACAGGCAGGAGAGGACGAGCATGACGCTTCATGCGAGTGCCCTTTCTGCGTGTACCTTTGATTGGATTTTTATCTATTTGTTCCAGTTATTTTCAGTTGGATTAAGTGGATGTAAGGATATGATATTTTATGTTTGGATTTGAATAATTAGATATTCTATTTAATTTATCATTAGATTCTCAGTTCATTTATTTAAAGACTTCCGCTGTATTATTTATATTCTGATTGTGGTTACGTGCAATGGGTTTGTATGAGTGGACACGGTCTATTCGAGGTCCTGGTGTGAACCGTTGGTTCAATGAAGGTTCACTCACACCATTCTGGCTGGATCAGAATTGGGGTGTGACAACTTGGTATCAGAGCTCTCGGGCTCTGTCCAACAAACCATATTGCACTTAATTAAGACGATGAACTGAGTTAGGAAATATTAAAATTTTTTAATAAAAACACACCATAAGCATTGTTTGATACCTGAGACGGTATATTATACTAAATATGAAACTTAACATTTGCACATACACTAGTTAGGTGAAACATGAAAACTTTCATTAAATAAGAAAATGAGTATCAGATAAAAATAGTGCTACAGGGTACAGTCCACAAACCGGACAGTTACCCTGTTATATAAACCGTCAAGAGAGAGAAAGTGAAAGTAAATCATGGGGTAGGGGGCCTAGGAGGTATAGGGTCTGCTATATCATAATCTCGCTCGTAAGCGACCCTAAGCCAATGCACCTGGTCCTGAGTCGCCCGTAGGCTACGAGCCAGACGTCCCAACTCCTGACCCATCTCTCGCTGAGACTCTAGAATGACCCTCTGGGTGTCCCTGATCTCAGTGAACATACTCAACACCGGGTCTGGGGAGGGATGAGACGGTCCGGCTGTAGAGGTAGATGGTGGTGCTGTAGGTGTAGGCTGTGGAGCTGGCGCTGGTACACCCTCTGCCCTATCCTCGTCATCATCACGCTCGATCTCGGCTGCATAGGCCGCATTGGCTGCTACTGCTACTGCGGCTGCTACCCTCCCGAGTGGACGAGGGCAAGCCTCCAACTCATCGTTGCTAACGGGCAGATCGACCATCTGCATCCTCTGAATAGCCTCCCAGTCAATGTCGGATGTCATGGTATCCTCAACAGTTACCTCGCCTCTTATGCCACCCAGGCGACGTAGAAGGAAGGTGATGAGACGACCGTATGGAAGGTTACTGGCCTGATCGGCCAGGGTCGCCTGATGCATGGTCCGGATGATGAGGTAAGGGAGAGAGACCCGCTCCCCGGTGCAGACGCAGTAGGTGATGTACTGAGTGAGCTGAGATAACTCACTGTAGTGGCCGCTCTGGGGCACAATGTCGTGCTGGATGATGCGGCTATAGACTCGAGCTAAGGGCTTCAGACTAGCCGCCTTCATAGGAGCCCCAGGATTTAGGATCTGCACTGCGATCTCTCGGCGTAGGTCCTCACTCAGATAGCCCTTCACCTTTGGAGGGCAGTATACCAAGTCTCCATCATTGGGCACCCCCAGCAGATCAGCTAATTGGTGGAGGTTGAAGGAGATAGGTACACCCTTGACGTAGCTGGAGATGCGCAAGTCCCTACCCTGGTTGGGATTGTTGACATCCCCATGCAGCTCCAGGTTAGCATAAAAATGCTTAACCAGGTTGGGACGAGTGGTATCTGTGTAGGATATTACAGGCACCCACCCAAGCGCGTCGAAAGCGGCTCGCACATCGAACCTCTCCAACTGATCTAAGTTAACTCGACGCCCAGATTCGATGTTTTTGCTGTCAAACCATGGGAAACGAGCTTGTGCCTCCAAGGAACGAAACCAACGCTCGTCGAGTTGTGGAGCTGGTGGCTAAGAAGCGCGCACACTCGAGCCATGAGGACGTTTGCCAAGAGCACGTCGTGGAGCCATTAAACTGTAAAACAAAAGAAAATAAGAAGAAAAGGTTAGATTTTGTCGAAATTTCGACAGCATAACGACTGTAATTCGAGAAAAAGCCTCGAACTCACCCAAAAACATGGGGAGGAGGACTTACATAACCCCCACACTCTTCAACAAACCAATCACAGGCAATTACAATAAGAATTTCAGAAAATTTAAGAAAAATAAGAAATTTCAAATTTTTTTTGAAAACCTAGGTTAAAAAGTGTAAAAATTCGATTTTTATAAAAACCGTTTGGTGGAACCTCAAATTGATTGAGGGCTTTTGCTCTTAGGGGTCCCTAAACCCTTTCTAAGTCGAAGGAAGAGAGTTCCTACGGTTAGAATCTCTCAATCAAAGAAAAATAGAAAATTTCTAGGAAAAGGCGATATGAAAATTTATAAAAACTTGATAGAGGGGGAAGAGACGTACCTGGAGACGATATGCCAAGTCCGAATCGCAAGAAAACCACTTCTAGAGTGACCGGTCGGACTGTAGAAGCTTGGAATGGCAGAGAGGAATCACCACCGGAGAGAAAAGAGAAAGAAAAGTGAGAAAATTTCTCACTTTTCGAGATTTTAAAGCCCATTCTGGGCATACCGGTCGACCGGTACCCCTACAGGGCTGCGACCGCTATGTCTCTGTCAGAATTTTAATTCTAACAGGTCGACTATACCGGTCGTAGCATATTCTACAGTGGTGCAACTGGTATGTTGCGACCGGTCAGCACCAGAATAGCCAGAAAAATCTCTGAAAAATTTTAAAATTTTGTAAATTTAAATACTCCTTTTTGCGACTGTTTCGCCTTATATTGTTCAAGACTAACACCACTATTGCTTCATTCTCATGTGTTATGTCTTCTTCTCAGATTCAAACAAAATAGTCTGAGATGGTGGGCGGAAACGGTCGTAGGGGTCGAAAGCGTCACCAGGCTAGGATGCGCCTCGAGGAAGAAGAACAGGTTGAACCAGGCCATGTTAGAGAGCCAAGCCCGGAAGTTGAGGAAGAACAGGTTCCAGAGGTACCGATAAATTTGCCTGGCCCACCTCACAGGAATTCTGAGACCATTGTTACAAACCTGGTCTATCAAATGCAAGCTCAGCAGAAAGAATTCCTGAGTGAGATATTGAAGATGTTCAGGCCACCGGGTTATCGTTCCCACTAGAGGTACGCCCGAGTCTGGAAGGAATAATACAACACAGCCGACGCATGGTACTCCAGGGCCGATGGGCCAACCCCAGAATGTACCACCACCGCACCAGTTCCCGTCATCTTCTGTTTATCAGGGAGCATATCCGTATCCACCACCATGGTACAGAATGAATACACAGGGAAAGCACGATCTGAGCAGGGCGGTGGATAGATTCCTAAAGTTGAAGCCTTCATCATTCACAGGTAAGACAGGGAAACCATTGTGGCCAGCACAGTGGGTTGCAGAGATGGAGAAGAATTTTCGACTAATGACTTGTTCAGAGGATGAAAAGGTCTTATTTGCCACTTACATGCTGAAAGAAGATGCAAATGCTTGGTGGAATTCTACACAGGCATATTTGGATACGAAGCATACACAGGTGGATTGGGAAGTGTTCAAGGTTGCCTTCTTCGATAAGTATTTTTCGAAGAGCTTCAGAGATCAGATGGAGAAGGAGTTCCTTAATCTACAGCAATCTCAGTCGACTGTGGATGCTTATCAGCAGAGGTACGAGGAGTTATTTTTTTTCGCACCGGCAAGTATGCAAGAAGAAGAGACCAAGACACGTAGGTTCACCATGGGACTACGTGGAAGCATCAGAGAGCACATATTGGGTCTGGGCAAGAAAATCTACAATGAGGCTGTACAGGTTGCGAGGGTGATAGAGTCTAATCAGCGGGACAGCTTCTTTGCATAGAACAGAGGAGTGAAGAGACTCGCTATTGAGAGTTCGGGTGGCGGTAACAATAGACCTTTCCGCCCATACAGGGCTCAGACCGCTACAGTACCTGCTAGGAACAATACGGCACCACCTGTGGCACAGAACGCCGGATACAACCCGAATATCAAATGTTTCAACTGTCAACAAGTGGGTCATATTGCAACGACCTGCACTCTACCTAGGAAGCAACCTCCCCAGCAAGGAAAAGTATATGCGGTCACTACCGAAGAGGCAGTCGCATCACCCGATGTGGTCACTGGTACGACTCTATCCCTTACTATTTGGCTTACTATTTTCATTGTGTGTACGCGCATGTAGAACTAAGGGATAATAAAAATTTCAGGAATTGTAAATGTAGCTGGTATACCTGCCAGAGTACTATTTGACTCTGGGGCCACGCACTCCTTTGTTTTTATTTCCTTTGGAATGCGAATGGAGTTACCAATTAAGCACTTGAACCCAAGCTTGATAGTTCGCTCTCTACTAGGAGTCGAAGTGGCTTTGACTGAATATTATGGACCATGTACTGTATGTATTAAGGGCCGAGACTTAGAAGCAAGTCTGGTACTACTCGAGATGGCAGACTTTGATGTCATCTTGGGAATGGATTGGCTAGGCCATCATTCAGCTATCCTATTATGTGCTGAAAGGAAGCTTGTGCTTACAGACAAAAATGGAAAGGAGTATAGCTTCACTGGGATCAAGCTATCTAGGAAGCGGAAGCTGATCCTCTTCGCCCTAAAAGCCAAGCGATGCTTAGAGAAAGGGGGAGTGTGGTATCTAGTATCTGTAGTCGACATCATGGCGGAGTCACACAAGATGGAAGATATATATGTGGTTCGAGAGTTCCCAGATGTATTTCCAGAGGAGCTTCCAGGTCTACCATCGGACAGGGCTACAGAGTTTGTAATAGACCTTATGCCAGGTTCGGCGCCGGTGTCTAAAGCACCATACAGGATGGCCCCTACCGAGTTAAAGGAGTTGAAGACCCAATTACAAGAATTATTAGATAAGGGTTTCATACGACCTAGCATATCGCCTTGGGGAGCACCTGTATTATTTGTCAAGAAGAAAGACGGAAGTGTAAGACTATGCATTGACTACCGTGAACTGAACAAGTTGACGATCAAGAATCAGTATCCTTTGCCTAGAATCGATGATCTGTTCGATCAATTGTAGGGTGCAAAGGTTTTCTCGAAGATTGATCTCCGATCGGGGTATCACCAACTGAAGATCAAGGACGGAGATATTCCGAAGACTGCTTTCAGGACGAGGTATGGGCATTATGAGTTTCTAGTCATGTCATTCGGGTTGACCAACGCCCCAGCGTCATTCATGGAACTGATGAACCGAGTGTTTCATGATATGTTGGACACTTCGGTCATCGTATTCATCGATGACATATTGGTCTACTCAAAGGACATGGAGACTCATACAACGCATTTGAGGGCAGCCCTACAACGGCTAAGACAAGAAAAGCTTTATGCTAAGTTCAAGAAGTGCGAGTTTTGGCTAAAGGAAGTGGCTTTCTGGGCCATGTAGTATCTGAAGACGGTATCAAGGTTGATCCAAGTAAGATAGCTGCTATAGTAGGATGGGAAGCACCAAAATCTGTTGCGGAGATTCGTAGTTTCCTTGGGTTGGCTGGTAATTATAGACGATTCGTGGAAGATTACTCCAGGATCGCTGTTCCACTCACCAGATTGACCAAGAAGGGAGAGAAATTCATATGGACAGATGAGTGCGAGAAGTGCTTTCAGACTTTGAAGTCAAGACTAGTCTCTACGCCTATCTTGACCATCCCTGAACCAAGCGTACTGTTTACTTTATATACGGATGCTTCAAGGTTGGGTATTGGGTGTGTATTTATGCAAAGAGAACAGGTGATTGCTTACGCATCAAGACAGTTAAAGAAGCATGAGAAGAACTATCCTACGCATGATTTAGAGTTAGCAGCGGTTATACATGCAATCAAGACTTGGAGACACTACTTGTATGGTGAGAAGTTTCAGATCAAGTCAGATCACAAGAGCTTAACTTATCTTTTCACTCAGAAGGATCTGAATATGAGACAGAGGAGATGACTGGAATTGTAGAAAGATTATGATTGTGACATCCAATATCATCCGGGTAAAGCAAATGTGGTGGTTGACGCCTGAAGCAGAAAGTGGGCATCGAAACCTGAGGCCGGGCCAAGTACAGATGCTACATTGTGTGCTGCAGCCTCAAGTTCAATGGAAATTGATGAAGAACATATTATAGAGACTGCAGAAGATCCAGTTGAGAAAGGCTTAATTCATAAGTTTACCATGATGTTCGCCGCTTTGAGGATCTCACCGGATCTAGTTGATGAAGTCAAGGTAGCAATCCTACAGGATCCACATCTCAAGATAGTGCAAGAAGACTTAGAGAAGGGTACGAGCAATCCTGACTTTATCTTGGATTCAGACAAGGTACTCAGGTATCGTGGACGGTTATGTATACCTGAGAGTGAAGACTGCAATATCAGAGATCGAGTTATGACTGAAGCTCATTACACTCCATATTCGGTTCATCCAGGAAGTACCAAAATATACCATGATTTAAGAAGACTATATTGGTGGAGGGGTATGAAAGCAGATATAGCTCGTTTCGTGTTCCAATGTCTGAATTGTCAACAAGTTAAAGCAGAAAGGCAGAGACCCATAGGTTTACTACAGCCATTACCGAAACCTGCATGGAAGTGGGATTGTATCACCATGGATTTCGTCACTGGCCTACCCTTGACACCAAGGTCAGTGGATGCAGTTTGGGTTATAGTCGACCGACTCACCAAGACAGCTCGATTTATTGCGGTCAGACCTTAGTATACCATGGAGAAACTGGTCAAGTTATATGTTGATAATATAGTCAGACTTCATGGCATCCCAGAGAGTATAGTATCTGACAGAGATCCCCGTTTTACATCGAAGTTCTGGGAAGGATTACAAAAAGCTATGGGAACAAAGTTGAAGTTCAGTACAGTTTTTCACCCTCAGACGGATGGACAGTCAGAACGAACTATTCAAATTTTAGAAGATATGCTCCGAGCTTGTGCATTGGATTTCAAGGGAGCTTGGGACGAGAAGCTATCACTTATCGAGTTCGCTTATAACAACAACTATCAGGCTACGATTCAGATGGCCCCATATGAGCACTCTATGGGAAGAAGTGTTGTACACCTCTGTTATGGAACGAAGTGGGAGAAAGAAGAATTGTAGGACCGGAGTTTGTTGAAGAAACTTGTCGAGTGATTGATCAGATCAAGGAAAGAGTAAAGACAGCTCAAGTTCGACAGAAGCACTATGCGGATAATCGACGTCGAGATCTGAAGTTTACAGTGGGTGACAAAGTATTCTTGAAGATATCACCGGTGCGAGGTCTGAAAAGGTTTGGTAAGAAGGGGAAACTATGCCCCAGGTATGTGGGACCATACGAGATATTGGCTAGACGGGGTAATGTAGCATATCAACTGGCTCTACCACCATCTATGTCAAGTGTCCATGATGTATTCCATGTATCATTATTGAAAAAGTATGTCAGAGATCCATCGCACATCTTGACAGCAGACCCCCCAGACTTGACTGAAGACTTAACATTTGAAGTGGTGCCTGTGATGCTCTCAAGCCGAAAGGTACAACAATTTCGAACCAAGGATATCCATTATGTGAAGGTGCATTGGAGAAGCCAATGTCGAAGAAATTACTTGGGAAGAGGAGAGCGCAATGAGGAAGGAGTATCCTAATCTTTTCAACGATCAAGGTACGTTTAAATTTCGAGGCCGAAATTTCTTTTAAGGGTGGGGGAGTTGTAAGACCCGCACTCCATAAATCCGGTCTAAACCTTGGTTTTGTGTCATAGCAGGTCTTTCGATCATCACCGGGCCAGACGAGACGAGCGGATGACAAACAGGTACGAAATCGGACCAAAGACGATCAAATCAACATGATTTTATGTTGACCGGTCGATGGTACCGGTCGATCGGTCAGCTCTACGCAGTTGACTACGGAGATCCAGAAATTGATCTCTGTGGGTCCCACTTTCCTAAACCCTAATGCCTGAACCTTCCTAATCCTAATAGGGTCACTACACCCTAATTCTAGCCTATATAAACACCCTTAAACCTCCTCAAATCCTTTCCATTGTCTCTCACAAACCCTAGAGAAGAGAAGGAGGTTGGAAAGGAGAAGGAGCTAGGAAGAAATAGGAGGTGCCGCCATTGCCATTCGACGACGCTCACTTTACGCCAGTTGACGGTAAGTGTTTTAACCACTCTTCTTACCCTATGACTCTAGGATAGTGGTGTGGGTGGATCAATATCATGCAAAGTAGGTATTGATCTAAAACCCTAACTGGACCTTAAAACCCTAAGTTGCCGTCAAACCCTAGATTCGAGTTCCGAGATGATATTCATCGAAATAAGACTTGAATGAGTTGGGGATAACTCTAACTCAAAGATTAGACTTAGAATGGATAGAAGAAACCCTGAAAATCCAAGGAAATCGATCGACGATAGTCGAGAAACCAAGTGTATGGTCTTCCGGAGACATACCGATCGACCATACCGGTTGCTAGTTTGCTCACAGAGCTGCAACCGGTATGTTGCGACCGGTCAGCTCTGAAAGGCTGGTTTTGGACTTTGTTGGTTTCCGACCAATGTGAAACCTTAGGGAAACTATTCTAATGAAACCCTAATAATATTGTAGGACTTTGTGACTTCCCATTTGGATCTTACGACGTGGAGCAAGCTAACAAACGAGCGTCAGGTAAGGGAATATGACCTAAACCTAATAATTAATGGACAGTAAATCTTTGTTATTAACACTGAATATATATGATGTGATGTTTATGCATATTCACATGCCATCCTTTACTTTCAGTTATTATTATTGTTCATGCATTGATGGGATGTGATTGTTAAGCATGTGATTGTTTTCGTTAGTGTGTGGAGTGGGGCATGGGCCTGGGATCGCTCCTCACACTAGCACTTTTTGTAGTAATCTATCTTAACATGCTTGGTACGGGTGGGGCATCAGGGGAAGGTCGTAGTACGGTGGTCTCCGATGTTGATGCTGGCCTGGCCATGGTTATGTGGCACTGTGGTCTCCGAGGTCGACGCTGGCTTGTCCACGATGCTTTAGCTCTATCTCTATGCCGTAGGGAGTTATGTTGTGATAGAGTCTACCTGCGTTATGTATCTATCCTACTGGGTTAGTTGCGGATAGGGCATCAGGAAAAGTGTGGGAATGCCTTAGCTCTATCTCTATGCCGTAGATGGCTGTGCTGGGATAGAACATACATTGATGACATATAGGATTGGTTAGTTGCGATCCCAGTTTGTGAGCCCTGGCCAGTAGGGGCTTAGGTACTGGTATGGGTAGAGCATCAGGAGAGGTACGGGGGTATCTTAGCTCTATCTCTATTCCATGATGGATGCATGTGGGCCAATGGGGGTGTGATCCATGAGGTTCCACACACTCGTGTATAGAGGTGCGGGGGCCACCAAACCTTTTTATAGCACATTGCAAACTTAAACCAGACCACAGCATAAACTTGATTGTTACTCATGCATAATATTGTGAAACTGTCTGATTGTCTTACTGAGCTAAGTTGTGAGCTCACCCTTTGTATATATACATGTTTTTAGATGTTGATGCAGGTTATACGGTGGATGACTATATGAACGCTCCGGCGTATAGTGATGTTGCTGCTTTGGGTGTCCACTATATGACGCTTCATGCAAGTGCCCTTTCTGCGTGTACCTTTGATTGGATTTTTATCTATTTGTTCCAGTTATTTTTCAGTTGGATTAAGTGGATGTAAGGATATGATATTTTATGTTTGGATTTGAATAATTAGATATTCTATTTAATTTATCATTAGATTCTCAGTTCATTTATTTAAAGACTTCCACTGTATTATTTATATTCTGATTGTGGTTACGTGCAATGGGTTTGTATGAGTGGACACGGTCTATTCGAGATCCTGGTGTGAACCGTTGGTTCAATGACGGTTCACTCACACCATTCTGGTTGGATCAGAATTGGGGTGTAACAGTTCGGGCCAAACCAAACCAAACCTAGACTAGTATGGATCAAATCAAAGTGACTCGGTCCAGACCGAATCAGACCAAACCAAGCCAAACTTGTCAGAACCGGCCCTAGAGAGTGTATACGTGCGCCACCTTCTGACGGCACGTAAGAGCACATCCGAGCTCCAATTATACTCTGGTTTTATTTATTGGACTCGTATTATCAAGATCTTTATTGTAGTATGTAATATGAATAATTTTGAGATCAAGGAGAAGGTTTTTTTGGACAAAAAGTATCATTTGGGACCTAGTTTATAATCTTTTTGTAGGATATTCTGTTAATACGTACCATATATCTTGATGAGGTATTGTGCATACTTTTTATGAATGTTTAACATGATATTTGGAATATAATTGTGACATTTATGATGTTTAAAATTCCACTTTCACTGCAAAGAGAATTTGGTGAAATTATAGTGGAATTAGGTAGAACCCACCAAAGTGGCACACCTCGTTTCATTATGATATCTTCAAATTCATGATTGTGTATTTATAAGTGTTTTAAATTGAGGGAGTGTTCTCCCAAAAGTGGCATTACCAAACTTAGTTGTTATGAAGGTTTGCAAGTATCATGACCCACCAAAGTGATAAATCGTCTCTTCAGGATGCTTTCAAATTCAAAAGGAATGCATTTATAAATACATTAAGAATCTATACATTTATAAGAGCAGCTAGACTAGAAATGTCCACCTAAAGGTGGTGCTATCAAATTTTTAAAGACACATTCATGTACATGAGTGGAAGGGTTTTGGCTTTAGGAGTCTTATTAATCCAAAGGTGGTGGGATTTTCGAGGATGTTATTCCTTCATAGTCATTGCATAAATATTGAGGAGACCACTACATGTTTGTACCCAAGGATGATGTGTAGTTGGTTAACTCTTGGAAAGGAAATCTACTTGCATGTGTGTTTTGACATTGTTAGTATATAAAAATTGTATGTATGAGTTTCTGTTATTTATCTATTACATAATATTGTGTTTAAAGGAGTTTGTTAGTTAATATATTCAGGAAAAAATTATAAGAGATGATATGAAAAGGTGGAAACTAGTCTAGAATTGCTTGACCTATATGAATTGAAATAATTTCCTAGAGCATGGTTTGGAAGGTTCCATAAAGCTATACTAGCATTTGGTTATGTTTAGAGTAATGCTAACCGTACTTTATTTACTAAGCATTCATCTGACACTTTTACAGCTCTACTTGTATACATTGATGATATCATTGTCAATAGAAATAATGACAATGAAATCAGGAACTGAAGGCATTTCTGGGAAAGGAGTTTGAAATCAAAGATCTTGAAAAACTAAGGTATTTTCTTGGGATTGAAGTTACCAGATCTATAAAGGGTATCTATTTCTCTCAAAGGAAGTATGTCCTTGATCTCTTTTCAGAAACAAGATTGCTTGGGTGCTGACCATGTGATACTCCACTAGATCCCAGTATTGAGCTCAGAGAGAAAGAAAAAACACCAACAGATAAAGATAGGTACCAGAGGTTAGTTGGAAGGCTCATCTACTTATCACATACACGGTCATACATTGCGTTTGTCATAAGTCTAGTAAGTCAGTTTATGCATGATCCCTATTATACTCATATGGAGGCAGTCTATAGGATATTACATTACCTAAAGACAACCCTAGGAAAAGGGATCCTCCTATCGCCTAATGGTCATCTAAAAGTTGAGGCTTATACTGATGCAGATTGGACAGGCAGTCTAGATTGTAAGTTTATCTTTGGTTACTATACCTTTGTGGGTGGAAATTTGATTACTTGGCGCAGCAAGAAGTACAATGTTGTGGCCAGATCTAGTGCAGAGGTAGAATTTAGGGCGATGGCCTAGGGAATATGTGAACTTTTATGATTGCAAGGTTTACTCAGAGACTTAAAGGTTCAATGTCCGTAATCCATGACTCTGTTTTATGACAATAAGGCGGCTATTAGCATTGCTCATGACCCTTTTCAGCATGATCGGATAAAACATGGTGAGATAGACAACAACTTCATCAAAGAGAAATTGGAAAGTAGACAACTTCAGATCCCTTTTGTCAGATCGGAGGATCAGTTGGCAAATATCTTCACCAGAGGACTACCTAGGAAACCTTTTCATATGATATTATCCAAGTTGTGTATTCATGATATACATGAACCAACTTGAGGGGGAGTGTTGAAATTGTCCGGTTGATGGTATGGTCCGACTGATGGACCATCTTCCACATAAGTGGTGTGGATGATGGACCATCTTCTGCACCACCCATCTACCGCACAATCAGTGTCTAGGTTCAGTGTATTCACCTATTTTCTTGCCTACTTTCTTTTCTTGTAAGTTCATTTATCTATAAATTAAAAGGCTGGGTAAGGTATCAACTTATTCATTTTATCGTCCATTTCTGATTTAACAGTAGGAGTAGGAGGGAAAAAAAACCTGGTAAGAAAGAAGAAGATATCAAAATTGTAGAGTCTTGAAGAAGAAAAGAAAAAAAAAGAGGAAAAATTGATAAGAATAAAAAGAACAGAGCAGAGTACAGCGAATACAAAATCGTTACACAACTACAGAAAAAGAAGAAGAAGAAAAAGAAGATAGCAGAGAACATATATCAGAATTGCAAAATCTAAAAGAAGAAAGAAAAAAAGTAATGGGTAAATTACTCCAAAGGTACTTGACGTTTTGAGAAATTATACCAGATGTACCTCACATTTCAAAAATCATACTAGAGGTACCTGATGTTTTGAGAAATTATGCTAGAGGTACCTGACGTTTCAAAAATATTACATTTAGGGTACCTTCTATTTTTGTACTTCCAAATTTATCCATGTTTAGCATAACTTTCTTGATCCCCTTTGGTTCATGCTCTCACTATCTCGTTGCTGCAATGACTCACACTCACCACTCGAATTCCCATGTGTTCATCGCTGTCTCAATTGCCTACCCCCTCTCCTGCCTCTGTCTTCTCTCGTGACCCTTCCTCACCGGCAGTTGCTCATCACCAAGTCATAGATCTCGACTATGATACACACCTCTAGTGAAAATTTCATATCCCAACTTGCTATTTTTTCGACGGGTGTATAGATGATCAGACACCAAATAAGGGTAGTTCAACAAGAAATGATCAGTCCCTGAAAGTTTGAGGTAGATCTAATGGTTAGTTTGGAGGATGCCAACGTTAGATAGGGTTAATGTTGGAAATATGAGAAGAGGTACCTCTGGTATGATTTTTGAAATGTGAAATACCTCTGACATGATTTCTCAAAACGTCAGATACCTCTGGTGTAAATTCACAAAAGTAATTATATACCCAAAAAAAAAAAAAGAGTAAGATGAACAGAACTTGGTACAAGGAATGCAGAATTGTTACGCAACTAGAATTCAGAACCGTAGTTTAAAAGAAGAAAAGAAAAGAAAAGAAAAAGGAGAAGGGGGAGGGAATCTAGAAGAAGAAGAAAGGAAAATAATATATATATATATATATATATATATATATATATATATATATATATATATATATATATATATATATATATATATATATATATATATATATATATATATATATATATATATGCTGCCGGAGTGTTGGAGTGCCAAATTGTAGGAGTGCTGAGAACGGATTTACATCGTCTCCTCCCAGTGGTTCTCGGAGGACAGTGGCAACCTATCATGGATGGTTTCCACGTGGCTCTCGGTGAATCCGAGACCCACGTCCAAGCCGACACCCTCTGTCGGCTTGGCTTGTTGGCTGGGTGTCGACTCGGACGTGGATCTCTGATTCACCGAGAGCCACGTGGCAACCATCTAGGATAGGTTGCCACTGTCCTCCCAGACCACTGGGAGGAGAGGATGCGGATCCTGCTGGAACTGGGAATGAAGGTAGCCATTGACCGCTGCCGCTAAGGTTCCTTAGCGAAGACAGAACTCAGAAGTAAATAGTTTGAATGTTTGATGGTTTTTTTGGATCTATGTATTGGTATTGTAGAAATAATTCCATGCATCTCAGTGTAGTATAATTGGTACACAAGCAAATTGTTATGCTAGAAACAGAATCAACATATTATAATAGTTATAATACAAACAAAAAAAAAAAAACCGACATGTAATGCTAAAAGGCGATCGCCCAGCTTATAAGGCTCACAATGCGCCCTAGGTGTCGCCCAGGTCTCCAAGGTGCCAGTCTTTTCGAGATTAAATAAGGTCCCCTACTGCCTAGACCCCCAAACCTTGTCTAGATGCTTAGGCTACACGTTGACAACTGTGCTCACATTGTTATTAATTTATTAACGATGTCTATGATAATCGCTTGTCACAATAGCATAGTTTGAAATTTCGGTTTTGCCAGCCATTTTGTTGGCTAGAGAAACTGAGATATGCCTAGAAAATAGAAAAATCTGGGTGAAATGGTGTATGTTTCAACAACAAATTTTGATTGGCCATTAAATGGTTATATTTAGGGCCGAAATTTCATGAAAACCTTGATAAAGCTTTTTAAACATGTGAACATTCAGGTTGCAGAACCATTCAGACAAAATGGGATTTAGGGCCGAAATTTCATGAAAACCTTGATAAAGCTTTTTAAACATGTGAACATTCAGGTTGCAGAACCATTCAGACAAAATGGTAGGCCCGCCGAACCCTGTTGTATAATGCATACCTTCAGTAATATGGCCTATTCTAGTGTACAACGTGGTATATGATATCCTTTCCATCATAGGCTCACAACAGCCTTAAGGTGGAAAGTTTGTATTTTGCGAAAATTTGCAAAATGATGCTTTAGATACACTCAAATGTTGAAGTGAATGCTCCATAATTGACATTTAAGCACTGATTCGATAGTAAAATAAAGGATTTTGCTAAAAAAGAAAATTGAGGTTTTGTAGCAGTTATGGAGTTCTTGGGCAAAGGGATGAAATGAGATGAAATGACTGAAATTTGACAAAATTGTTAGATTTTTGTGAAGTAGTGTACAAAAGCTGTCGAAATTTTGGACGAAATTGTACAAACTTGCTGAGTCGCCTTGCTATTCAGTTTGACAATTGTTGAAACTGAAATATTGGCAAAATTTATAGATATGCAAATGGATCTGAACCATCATTTTCTCTAAGGTTCTCTTTGGTTTGTATTATATAATGTACTATGAGTTATTTGTGACAAATCAATTATGATAATAAATTATGAGTAATAAATAATGATCGTTTGGTACCACTAAACATAATACATTATATAATGAGAAATATAAACAATCACCTAATAGATTATTTCAATAATGATAAACAGCTACTCACCTATTTGTAGATAATGAATTATATCGATTTATTTTAATTATAAATAGACATTATAAATCATACCAAACAATCATAAATTTTATAATATATTATATAATACATTATATAATACAAACCAAAGAGAGCCTAAGTACTTTGACTTCTTTCATCTCGATTGCCTATTTTGGTTAGCTTGAAAAATCATATCTTCTTCAGAAAATGGCATGAAACCTTAAATCGCGAAATCTAAGCTTAATACCTAAATCCGTGAAGTCCATTGTGAACTTGGTCCTTGGACATGGAAATTCTCCATATATGATTTCAGGGGAGTTGTGGGAGAGGAAGAGAAAACACCACTGGAATTTTTTGGAGAGGGAGTTTGTTACCAGAGTTGCAAGGTGAGAGAGAGTGAGAGACCCTGCTGCTGCCAGATTTCCAGTATGAGGTAGAGGTAGATCATTGAAGATGGAAAGCGAAGGAGTGGGTTTTTTCAATGTAGGAAGGGGAGGGTAAAATGACTATTGTTTGTATTCAAAATTTCCTTATTCTTTGGCGAGTGTCTTTTCTTTTTGGTAGTTATCTTTGGCGAGTGGTGTTCTGGGGATGAAGGAGAAAATCTCGTAAGGCTTTGGGGTTGTTAAAAAGTATCCTTTTCTCTTTTTTTTTTTTTTTTTTTCTCAGGAGTTTGGTGTTGGGGTCCTGAAATTCCTCGTAATGCAGCAAAAGAATAGACACAGGAGTTTTGTCTGTTGGTGAAGGGACTGACCGCCAAACCTTAGTAGAGGAGATGTTTTACATTTGTTTGAAGCGTCAGAGAAACATAATATGCATTAGTGTTGGTAAAAGTCTAGCGTTGGGTTGATTGGGTTAACCTGGTCCATTGATATTATAGCAGTGATAATCTCCTCTGCTCCATGACACTGCACTGTCCAAGTCCTGGTTCAGGGCTTCATCTATAGGTTCAACACCACCATATAGAAAAAACGGTTTCATTCCGACATTGTTACACGTTTATTAATGGATATCTGTTTTTCACGTTTAAGGAACTTTACTAATCATTAAATGGATTTTCAATGTAGGAGCGACTTGCTAAAGAGCAGAGGAGAGCCGAGGCACTGTCTGCAGAGGTCTTGCAGCTTTCGGCTAAACAACAACAGGCTTTGGAAGCATACAACAGCCTCATCCGCCTGTAATACTTTCTTCCCCCTGTGGTTTTCATTTGTTTGTTTGTACCAGGTTTCTTTTGCTGGCATATGATGTGGTTGGTTACGAATTTGTGCTGATTTCTTTGCTAAAATATTATTTTCCCTATATTAATGCATGAATGCAGGTTCAAACCAATACTCCGGAACGTTGAGAACAATCTCATAAAAATAAAACAAGATGGCTCTTTCACAGCCCCTTCTCTTGTTCGTGGGTAGACCAATGGTTCATCGATCGTCATCAAATGTATATTTATAAGAGAAATTTTCACGTAATACCCAAAAAACTTTTGAAAAATCACCTATCACCCAAGTTTTTTAAAAACATTATCTACCACCCAAATTTTCCAAACATATATCAAAATGATCCAAAACCTTATAAAAGAGCCGTTAGTTGATGATGTTAGCCATTAACAAAATCATGATTGACAATAATATTCTTATTGTATGAGGAAAAATCCAATGTACCCTTACTTATTTTTTTTAACCTTCCTCTTCTTTTCGTGTTTTGTTTAGAATCTAAAATCCCCAATTTTTACTGTTCCTCCCTCCCAACCCTAACTTCAAACTCCCAATCTCACCTTCACTCTGCTACTCCGATCGCCGATGAAGTTTATGTAGCCCCACCGAAGACAATTTCGTAGCAGATGAGAAGGATGGAAGGAGAAGTTTCTCACAGAGTCTTAAATTTAGGCATTTAAATAGGAAGATAATTTTAAATAGGATTAATATGAAAGAATGCAAGGAGAAATTTTCTAACGATAGTCTCACACCGCCTTAAATTAAGGAATTTAAGTAGGAAGATAATTTTAACTAGGATTAATATGGAAGAATGCAAGGAGAAATTTTCTAACGATAATCTCATACCGCCTTAAATTAAGGAATTTAAGTAGATAAATAATTTAAACTAGGATTAAGGCTAGAGTTACTTAATGCGGCTCTGTTCCTTGGAAAATCTGAAGAATTTTTTTTTTCTTATTTCTTGTTTCCATCATTCTCGGTGGATTGGAGTTGGTCGACGGATTTTGAGGGAAAGAAACTAGGAAAGAAAAAAAAACCAGAGAGAGTGAGAGCCGTGTAGGGGTTCGGTCCCTTCTTTGCGGTAGATTTGAAGAGGGTTAAAGGGGTTTGTACGGCTGGGATTTCAAACTCTCGAAGAAAAATTGCAAGAAGGAAAAAAATAGAAGATTGGAGCAATCGGTGCGATGATTCATTGCAGTTGCAGAGGATTTTTTTTTCTTTTTTGATAAAATGTTGCATAGAAACAGAGAGGAAAAAGAAAGGGATATAAACGTCTATACACAATTTCAACTCTCTTTTCTGTCAGTTAATGGATTAACGTTTGAAAATTTTGGGTGGTAGGTGATGTTTTTAAAAAACTTGGATGATAGGTGATTTGTCGAAATCTTTTTGGGTGGTAGCTAAAAATTTCCCTATTTATAATGTACAAACTCTCTAGGGTTTGGTGTTTCCCTTTTCATTCATCTATTCTTTTTATAATGTTTGTAGTTTAAGGCTTTAAGCAAGATGAACTATTGAAAGTTATTCGTGTTCCCCGTTTTTTAAATGCTTGGGGAGTGTCCAAAATATTTCTTGAGGTGCTTTACATATTTACCGTTAAGAATGAAAAGGGAAGACGGGTTGATGAGGTATAAAAATCTTCTCTATCCATTTAGCCATTCAGTTGAACATCGGACGGCTGGGATTACATCTGAATCTGTGCCCGGTGTATCTCAGCAATCCAATGTTTAGCTGAACGGCTGGATGGATGGAGAAAATTTCTATCCGTTGATGAGTGTCACTGGTTCTTGGGCTTGATGGGTATTGTGGGTTCATTATTTTACACTTGCTCTCTGTTTGCTCGATGGGTCCACTATTTTACACATGCTTTCTGTAATTAATTGGTATTTAATAAAAGTTTCTCTTTATTAAAAGGGAAAAAGATAGTTACTTCTCCTGTAATTTACTTTAATGACAATTGAACATTCAAATTTTAGGAAAAACAAATGACCAAAATTTTTAACGGTGTTAAAGTGAATTTTTTTATAGAAAACTCTACCCCTGAGTAGAGTTCAAATTTTCAATCATATGCCATTTTGAAAAAAAGAAACTATCTCAGCATGCACCCATCCAATATTGTCTTCGACACGAAGAATCAAAAGAACAAAGAATTCGAGAGACGGAATGAATGAATTGTCAAAACTCAAACATTTGTAGGACAGTTGGGAATTCTCGACCTAGCTCCAATCTCCATTCCTTCCACTGTTATCATCTCTATCAGTTTTGGATTCTTGGTACTGTTCCTTTCTTTATTTCCATTGTTCCTTTCTTTATTTCCATTCCTTCCACTGTTATCATCTCCATCAGTTTTGGATTCTTGGTACTGTTCCTTTCTTTATTTCCATTGTTCCTTTCTTTATTTCCATTCCTTCCACTGTTATCATCTCCATCAGTTTTGGATTCTTGGTACTGTTCCTTTCTTTATTTCTCATTTTCATTCAGTAGATTTCTCGTCTGATCCATCTCCGTCTAGGGCTTCTAAATTTGATGAAACAATGGATTCTAAATTTTATGAAACGAAGGATTTGTTTAGTTGCGTATAGCAAGAGCGTTGGAGACTCTGTGTGGACAAGCTTATGGGGCCAAGCAGTACCATATGTTGGGGATTTAACTCCAACGTTCATGGATTGTTCTGTTCTTCTTTGCAGTTCTGCTCTTGCCCATGTTCATCTTTGCTACTCCCATCTTGAAGCTCACTGGGCAGACTACAGAAGTTGCAGAGAAATCAGGAAAGGTCGCTCTTTGGCTGATTCTGCTTCACCTTTCATTTGTGTTCAGTTCACTCTTCAGAGATTTCTGCAGTGCCAGCTTAAGAGGGCTGTGATTGTATGGGTTTCATGGGCTTCTTTTGTCCTCCATGAGTTTGTTAGTTGGGTCTTCGTATTTGGAACTGCAATTATTCTTGATTTCTCATGATGGTTAATCTGTTCTTGGACTTTTTATGTAGGATTACAGGGTGAGCTAACTCCAAAAACCCGTCCTCAGTTCGGATTGCAGGCTGCAACTCGCCTGCATGAAGCCGGAATCGCTAGTAATCACCGGTCAGCCATACGGCGGTGAATTCGTTCCCAGGCCTTGTACACACCGCCCGTCACACTATGGGAGCTGGCCATGCCCGAAGTCGTTACCTTAACCGCAAGGAGGGGGTTTACGTCCTATTTAAACGTATAAACGCATCTTCCTGAAAAGGAGTGGAGCTGGGAAGTCTATGAGTCACTTCTCCCTTATAAGCCACTGATTGATTCATCTATAGCCGAGGCTAAGACCATAGCTTCATCCATGCGCTTAGTCAAAGATCGGTAGCCGATTCGGTTACCAAACTCTCCCCGCATGATTATCCCTATACGCCCTTACCCCTACACACCTTGTGATCATTCCTATACACCTCGCATGATTATAAAAAAATCCACCGGCCTAAGTCCAATACTGGGCGCCCAGATTGACTTAATTGACTGCACCCTAACCTTTTTTTTATTATCCTACGTCCTACTATCTCGCATGATGATCGATCCTATGTTCCCTCATTGGAAGGCTCTAAACTCCTCTTCCCAGCCAGCAATTGATGATCGAATGACGGCTCAAGAGTGCCTGTATATCCTATTGGGAATTCTTCGGCTTAGCAGCCCAACAAACGGAGGGTGGTCGTAGATCAGGAAAACGCCTTACAAATCCAAAGAAACTTCATTCATAATAAATCCCATATGGAATGTAAAATACATCTGAGTTAAAACACAACTAATTAAAATAAATTGAACATACCTTTTCGTAGAAGATTGTTTTTCGACCTTTGCTTGACACCTGATTCCTGCAGAGATCTTCTACAGTCTCCTCCCCCTTAGGTATGGGACCTCTTGATTACGCACACTTGGAGAGAGACTATAGGGACCCCTGATCCATATTTATAATCTTTTGGAATTCAAATCTATCCCAAACCCATAATAGGATAGATTTGAATTATATTTGGTAAGGGGATAATCAAATATCCTTGATTGGATTCCCACCAGTCTAAATAGGTAAGGAAATGTAATGTTGCCCATAATTGAAAATAGAAATGATTTTACAATCTCCCACTTGGGCTACATTATTCCACAAGACTATTAAAAAATTGGTGGGGCCATGGAAACCATTAATTAAAAACCGGATTATCCCAAACCTCATACCTTCCAACAAATAGACTAATGTTGAACAACAGCAGAAAATACACCTCAATTATACAGCATACAACTTTCTGTTATTACAAACATAAGTCTCCTTGTTAATTTTGACATTGGCTTACCGCCTCTAAAACTTGGTTTAATACTGCCTTTTGTGACTTGCTTAATACTATCTTTTGGGTCCTGGCTTAATACTGCATTTTGTGTTCTGACTTAATACTGCCTTTTGGGTCCTGACTTAATACTGCCTTTAGTGAGACTTGGCTTAATACTGCCTTTAGTGAGACTTGACAAATTGAATAAAGCTTTCACTTATACTAGCAAGAGTGCAAACGCTAAATCATGAAAGGAAACAATTGTATTAATCACTATGTCCATAAAATCACAGACAAAATAATACAATCAAGTATTAATGATTTTACAAAATTAGATCAAAAGATTCGACTATGCCCATACAAGAAACATGATCCTTGAAGATTCCCACTAGTAGAGCTTTTGTCAATGGATCAGCAACCATATCTACAGTCAAAATCTTTTCTACAATGATGTGATTATCATCAATTTTTTCCTTTATTAACAGATACTTGATATCAATGTGCTTTGAAGCACCAGTTCTCTGATTATTTTTAGAGAAAGATATAGCTGACTGATTATCACAATATATTAATAATGGCCTGGAGATGATTTTCATAATCTTCAGACTAGAAATGAAATTCCTCAACCAGATTGCCTGCTTCGTGGCTTCGAACAATGCTATAACTTTTGCCTCCATCGTAGAAGATGCTAAAATTGTTTGCTTCACACTTTTCCAAGAAATAGCTCATCCAGCCATCATAAAAATGTATCCTGAAGTAGATTTCCTATCATCAGGGCATTCGCTGTAATCTGCATCAGAATAACCCACAATCTCAAGCGTATCATTGCTGCCATAGGTAAGCATATAATCTTTTGTCCTCTATAAATATCGCAAGACTTTCTTCACAGCTGTCCAGTGAGCCAAACCTGCATTAGACTGAAAATGTCCCAAAACACTTATTGCAAAAGCGATATCAGGGCGAGTGCAGACCTGTGCATACATAAGGCTGCCTACTGCAGATGCATAAGGCTTATCAATCATAGACCTTCTTTCAATCTCATTCCGAGGGCACTGGGTCTTGTTTAACTTGTCTCCCTTGCTGATGGGTGCCTCACCAGCTGAACAGTTTGACATATTGAATCTCTTGAGTACACGATCAATATAAGCCCTTTGAGATAGTCCCAATAGTCTACGTCTTCTGTCACGACTGATTTCAATACCCAATACAAAAGAGCCCTCACCCATATCTTTCATTTCAAAGTTCTCTGACAGAAATTGCTTGGTCTTTGCAAGTAAACCCAAATCACTACTAGCAAACAAAATGTCATCTACATATAACACCAGAAAAATGAACTTGCTCCCACTGATTTTGTGATAATGCATTGATCAATAGCACTCTCAACAAAACCAAAAGATGATATAATCTGGTGGAACTTTAGATACCATTGTCTAGAAGCTTGTTTGAGACCATAAATGGATTTGTTGAGCTTACAAACCATTCCTTCCTTGCCTTGTACCTCAAAACCTTCTGGTTGTCGCATGTAAACTTCCTTAATCAAGTCTCCATTCAAAAAGGTTGTTTTGACATCCATCTGATATAATTCTAGATCATAATGCGCCACGAATGCCATAATAATTCTAAAGGAATCCTTCGAGGAGACTGGAGAAAATGTCTCCTTGAAGTCAACTCCTTCTCTCTGTGTGAATCCCTTAGCTACTAGCCTGGCCTTGTAGCGCTCAATTCTTCCCCTGGAGTCACACTTAGTCTTGAAAATCCATTTGGAGCCTATGGGTTTACAGGAATTAGGTAGATCTACAAGAGTCCAAACACCATTGTTAGCCATGGATGACAATTCATCTTCCATAGCTTCCAACCATTTCGGTGCATTGAAACTATTCATGGCATCCTTAAAACTTAAGGGATCTATTGCTTGACCAATGTCAAATTCTCCTTCAGTTAAGTATAGAATGAAGTCAGAAGAAATAGCACTCTTGCGTTGTCTAGTAGATCTCCTAACCATCTCTTCAGGTTCTGTAATCAACACTGGTGCCGTAGGTTGATCAGGTACCTCAATCCCCATAAGGTGCTCTGTCATTGGTGGGACCAAAGGATGCATAACAGTAGGCATAATAGGGCTGGGAATCATTGAATTAGGAAATACAAGGACCTCATCAAATTCCAAGCTTCTTGGTTCTACTAATTCACATGAGTCTTCAATGAACTTGGCATGAACAGTCTCAACTATCCGATTGGTAGAATTGGGACAGTAAAATCTAAATCCCTTGGATCTAGCAGGATAGCCAACAAAATGGCAACTGACTGTCCTTGGATCCATAACTTTTTCATGAGGATTATATAATCTGGCTTCTGCTCTGCATCCCCAAACATGTAGATGATTCAAGCTTGGTTTTCTACCAGTCCATAGCTCAAAAGGTGTTTTGGGAACAGATTTACTTGGCACCCTATTGAGTATGTAAGTGGCAGTTTTTAGAGCTTCCCCCACAGAAAATCTGGAAGATTTGAGTTACTAATCATACTTCTCATCATGTCTTTTAGAGTCCTATTCCTTCTTTCGGCAACTCCATTTTGTTGAGGGGTTCCTGGCATGGAATATTGAGCAATAATGCCATGCTCTTGTAAGAACTTGGCAAAAGGACCAAGGTGTTGAGTAGAATCACCCGGCTTACCATAATATTCACCTCCTCGATCTGATCTGACAATTTTTATCCTTTTTGATAAAAAATTCTCCACTTCCATTTTGTAGATTTTAAAAACATCCAGTGAACTTGATTTGTCAGCCAACAGGTAGACATAACCATATCTTGAATAATCATCAATAAATGTAATAAAATATCGATGACCTCTAATGGAAGAAGAGGGAAAAGGACCGCTGATGTCAGTATGAATCAGTTCCAACAAGTCATTGCTGCGAACTGACTTCTTCTTCCTGTTTCTAGACATTTTTCCTTTGATACAGTCCACACAGACATGCATATCATCAAATTGTAAAGGTTTCAGAATTCCATCAATGATAAGTCTTTTCATACGCTCCACTGAAATATGTCCTAAGCGTCTGTGCCAAAGAGTAGAGGAAGACTCATCTAGCATAGGACGTTTAGAAGACACATTCAAAACAATAGAAGGTGCTAAATTCAATTGATATAAACCATTCACTACCCTTTCATTTCCAACTACAGAAGAATTCAGACATAAATCAAAACCATTCTTATTAAAACTTAAAATGTATCCATTATTTACTAGTCTTGATACAGAAATCAGATTCTTCTTCATTGAGGGAACATATACAGTGTCTTCCAAATCTATAAAAATTTCTGAAGTCAGAAACAGTCTAACTACTCCAATGGCCTACACTGCAACTTTCACACCGTTCCCTACGAACACATTAACCTCATCCCTGCTTGGTGCCCTGCGGCGTAGAAATCCCTGCAAGGAATGGGTGACGTGAATGGATGACCCAGAGCATAGTTAGTTAAAACGGGAACGGCAAAAAAATAAAACGGGACGGAACGGGTTTTAAACGGAGCAAAACAAAAATGGTACGGTCAAAAAAATGGTCAAACATTTCGAGAACGGCAAAAAAACAAAAACGGCCGGTACGGGTTTTAAACGGATCAGATATAATACGGTACGGTGAAAAAAACGACAATATACTCCCATAAATTGAAGAATTACATTAATGAAACATGTAAATCTATTGGAAAATTATGCCTAAATCAATAGGAACATATGACATTTATGAAGTGTTTGGTCATAAAATGGTGAGAATTATCATCTTCAGTCAAGTAGTTAATTGATATTTTATGTTTGTCCAAGACTTTAAGCATGAATCCATATGAAGAGAGAGAGAGAGAGAGAGAGAGAGAGAGAGAGAGAGAGAGAGAGAGATCAATGGTGGCTTACAATATACAATTGTTATGACCCATAACTCACACCCCACCCTAACAAGTAATAAAGTAATGAGTTTATAAACAATTATGAGGAAGTGGCAGCCTTTAATCCCACATTGATTACATGTAGAAAGTAATAAGAATATTAAACAATATGAGATTAATCGATTCATTATTTATTAAAGATGCAGGTTAAAATACGTTAAAATACGGATACGGTACGGTACGGTACGCGTTTTAAACGGGTTTTAAACAGCAAGGTTTGGAGTATGGAGTATTTTAAAGTATTTTTGAGATCAATACGGCAATACGCGTATTAAATAGTTGAGTACAGTACGGCAGTACGGTACGCGTTTAAAACGAGTTTTAACTAACAGAGACCCAGAGTCAACCCACCAGGAATCTATAGGAGCATCAATTAGAAAAGACTCAAAACATACTAAAGATAGATGAGTACCAGATTCTTTCTGCTTATTCAACCAGGCCTGTCTGCCTCGACAGTCTTTCTTCATGTGTCCCTTCTTTTTACACCAGAAGCACTCTACGCCATTCATGTCTTTCTTCTCATCATTTCTTTTCAAGGTATATGATTTATCATAGGGTTTCCATTTCCCTTATTGGAAAACTTTTTCTTCTTTTGAGGTCCTACACCTCCAACTCCCCTTCCCTTTTTAGGAAAATTTTTGTGCTGAACCAAATTTGCACTTTCTGGTTTCTTCTTTTTCAATCTATCCTCTTCTTAAGAGCAAAATGAAATCAAATCGTCCAGACTCCAATTGTCTTTCTGAGTATTGTAGGATACATGAACCTGACTATATTCATTTGGGAGAGAAGTCGAGGCAAGATAAACTAGAAAATCATCATCCAAAGAGGTTCCCAAACCCTTAAGTTTTTCCCTTTTTACAACCAATCCGAGTATGTGTTCTCGAATACTGCCATTTGAATCAAATCTTGATCCAGTTAGAGCTGCCATCAGACTAATTTTTAGACTTTTATTTGTCACATTAAATTTTGTCTGTATCTCCGTCATGTATTCTTTTGCAGTATCTTTCATCTGGAGACTACCACGAAGAGATTCAGAAACAAAATTTTTCATCAGGATTAGAGATTTTCTATTAGAAGCTTCCCACATCTCCATTTTCGAGCATTCGAAGCAGGAGAGCTCTCAGGAGTGATTGGAGCAGGTTTCTCCTCCCTGAGAGCTAAGTCCATATCTAACATGCTGAGTTGGGTTTCCACTGCCTCATACCATTTTTGGTAATTAGAACCAGTCAATACAGGTAAAGAGGCTAATACATTTGCAGTTGTCGACATCCTGAGATGAAAATTACTATATGAGTTTACATTTAAAAACAAGTATGCATGTAATATATCCAACAGCAGAATTAAATAAATATGAGGTGAAGCAGAATGGTTGTGAAGCAAATTTCCCTTTCCTAAGAGTCAATCGTACTACATACTTATCCTTTGGGATAAGTATGCACTGGTCCTCTTAGATATCCAGGCTGAACCGCCAAGGAATGATGGCTTCGACAAAATTTCATCACCTTTGGGTGATTGAAAAATCCTCAGCCAAATATCCTTAAAATAATTTCTTTTCTTAAGAGTCAACCGTACTACACATTTACCCTTTGGGATAAGCAGGCACTGTTCCTCTTAGATATCCAGGCAAAACCGCCAAGGAATGATGACTTCAGAAAATTTCATCACCTTTGGGTGAATGAAAAATCCCTTAGCCGATCATCCTTAATCAATGAGTGCATGTTACTAACATAACTGGACAATGCCACCTTTGGGTGTGCATTATCAATGCTTGACTACTTTTGTATAAAATATAAGATTCTTGAATTTGCAGATATAACCATGCAGTAGGTGTGCCACTTTGGTGGGTTTTACACTATTACACAATTATATCCGTAAATTCAGATGTGTAGTCATATAGAAAATGATTTAAATGTTGAAAACAAGGAATTATGTCTCAACCAACCAATATAAACATGCACATAACTCATCTGATAATCATTTGATCATCTAAAAATTACAAAAACCTTAGAAAATGCTTCCAAAACTAGTTTTTTTTTTAAATATTATAGCTTTGGGATTCCACAAATGATACTACAGATATACCAGAATGAAGATAATCAAAAAATACAATCAACGGTGAAAATTTCAGGTCAATCGGACCTAAAACGCGCCCTCACGCGCCGATTAAAGTTGGCGCGTGGGATCACACTGCCAGTGATCCAAACAGGCCTTAAGTCTGAACCGGTTTCTGGTCGGTTCAAGCAAACCCTGTTCGGACCAGTTTATTTTGGGTCTGTTCGAGCCGAACCGGGTTCGCCCGGTCCGGGTCAAAATCCGGGTTAAGTTGACCCGATTCCAATTCGGGTCTGGTCAAAATCCAGGTGTCCGATTCCAATTCGGGTCGGTCCAACCCCCGGCCAACTAGATCCACTTCCATTTCGGGTCGGTCAACTTCGGGTAAAAAAAATACTCAATTTCGGGTCCGAACCTGACCCGATGTAAGATACCCGGGTCGGGTCATGTGTCCTCGGTTCGGGTAAAAACCCCGGTCAAAATGGTCCCAGTTCGGCTCTGACCCGATTAAAGTCAACCAGGTTCAGAAAGCGGGTCGGATTTAGCCGACCCGTTTGGTTCGGGTTAAAACTGGATCGGCTTGAAAACCTGGGCCAAAATGTTCCCGGCTCGGGTTAAAAATCGGGTCGGGCCAGTTGTTCTCCGGTTCGGGTTAAAAAACCGGGTCTAAAATCTATCCCGGTTTGGTTCGGTTTATCCGAGTCCGACCCGGGTAACCTGGATAGAGGTTCAGAGACCGGGTCAGTCTCGGTTCAACCTGTTTTTTTTTTTTTTTTTTTTTTTCAGATCTGGCGAGTGGATCTCACTCGCCTCTTTGGCCGGCGCGTGACGGCGCATCCGGCGTCCGGTGACGGCGATTTTTATATCGCCGTGACCGTCTGAAGAAGATCTTTACAATGATATAAATTTCATGTTACTTTGCCGGTGAAAAAAAAATATATATATTTAATTTTTAAAATCTCTCTTGTTTTTTCCAAAAATTCAAATGGAAATCAAGAAAATTATCTTCATGTTTCAATACTCAATGATTTTAGTCCATGTGGGATGGCTCTGATACCACTGTAGGATTACATTACAAATCCAAAGAAAACTTCATTCATAATAAATCTCATATGGAATGTAAAATACATCTGAGTTAAAACACAATTAATTAAAATAAATTGAACATACTTTTTCGTAGAAGATTGTTTTCCGACCTTTGCTTGACACCTGATTCCTGCAGAGATCTTCTACAGTCTCCTCCCCCTTAGGTATGGGACCTCTTGATTATGCACACTTGGAGAGAGACTATAGGGACCCCTGATCCATATTTATAATCTTTTGGAATTCAAATCTATCCCAAACCCATAATAGGATAGATTTGAATTATATTTGGTAATGGATAATCAAATCTATCCTTGATTGGATTCTCATCCATAATAGGATAGATTTGAATTATATTTGGTAAATGGATAATCAAATCTATCTTTGATTGGATTCCCATCCATAATAGGATAGATTTGAATTATATTTGGTAAGGGGATAATCAAATATCCTTGATTGAATTCCCACCAGTCTAAATAGGTAAGGAAATATAATGTTGCCCATAATAGAAAATAGGAATGATTTTACATTTTATCTATATGGTTTCTTCAGAATGTCGTCTCACATGGACTGGCTTTTCTTCCCAAGTGATCGCTTTCTGAATTTCTTTCTGCTTGAGAGCTACGAATAACCATTAAAAGAAAACTTTTGGAGAAACCCTAGGAAATTAGAATCATAGTGTAACAAGGATTGGAAGAAATTCACTGGTTTAACGGTTCAACAAACCCTAGGAAATTAGAATCACACTTACACAGGGAATCAAAGAGAGAAGATTGCGGATTTTTCTGGAGAAAAGAGAGAGATTTGCGAGAGCGAAGATTGCGGGTTTATTTATTTATTTATTTTTTTAAAGTCAGTCAAGGATTAGTTTGGAGAGAAGATTGCAGATTTGCAGGAAGAAGATGAGAAAATTGCATATTTTTCTAGAGAAAAGAGAGAGATTTGCTAGAGAGAAAGATTGTGGATTTTTTTTTTAAGTCAGTCAAGGGTTAATTTGGTCATTAAGAAAATATTGGACTCCCATCGTTAGCATCTAATGGAATATTCTTAATGGTGTGGGTCTATTTATATTTTAATAGTGTTTTTAAGGGAGGTATTTGTCTTTTCCTAGAATTTAGATGGTCAACTATCATTAAGTTAAAGTACAGGAGAGACAACTATCTTTTTCCCTTATTAAAACGAAAGAAGGAGATCTATAAGTTAGCGGGGAATATTGAAATCTTATATGTTAGCATAAAAAAATGGAAGTACAAGAACAATTGGAAGAGAGAGAGTAGATGGAAATAAATAAATAAATGATCCAGTTTTTATGCACAGGGCTTTGTACATACATGGTCGGTGCCTCAGGAAGTGGAAGGTACTGAGTTCCACTCCTCTTACTACTACCTTAGGGCTATTCACACGGGGTGTTAAGTGTTCTTTCTTTCTTGTTATGGGTGGAAATAGAATGGTTCTCATTCAACCTTAAAATGATCCGATCTATGCGATTGTGGGATTAATATGAATTTGTGGGATTAATCAGACCAAAGATTCAAGTGGAATAATTTTCATTCAACTTTAGAATAATCCAGTCTATACGATTATGGGGTCAATATGGGCCTGCGGAATTAGTCAGACCAAAAGTTTGAATATATGTCATTAGCAATATATATATATATATATGGTCGATGGACAACGCGTTTCGTCTACTAGGGGTGAAATGTTATTGAACGGTCCCTCTCTCCCACATCCGACTGTCGAAGCAATTGCCACATGTACAATCATGCACAAAAACCTTCTGCCATAAGTAAAGAAACTGATTAACCAATGTTTGGATTGAGGGATATTACTGTGGAGTCGCCGATGGCGAATGTGAATTTACAGTCCCCTTCACCCATTGCCCAGATCATGTGCTGTAAGCAGTATATATGCTACTACTCTGTTTACTTTGTACAGTACAAACACTGCTACACAGATAGTTGTTGACCAACTGGCCAACGAAGTAGCCCCTTTCCCACTGCAGTCTTTAGTCTTATTTTTTTTTTTCTCTTAACGCATTATTAATTTGCAATTTTGCTTTCGATGTAATGATATTTTTTATTTTGTTGGACTCCCCCATGACCATGAATTTTTAGGCTCAATACGTCAGCTTCAAATCAGAGATGATTGGTGGTTTAGAGTATGTTTGCCGAGATTATTTCAGTGTCCCTCTTAACCTTCAATCTTTTGTCCTGCTTATTATTGATGAAAGCTTTAGCTATTCGGGCAGTTCTTTTGATAGCAATTAATAATGGGTGAAGCAGGTGGTTTTGGAATTTGATAATCAGCAACTACTAGAATTTTTACTTGGAAAATCAAAAGCCTCTATATTTCAATGTGTTGGTATTATTGAAGATATCATCCACCTTTTAGGAGGATCATGTCGTTAATGTGTCCGACAGTTTGACATAATTCTAATAATTGGATTTAGGATAATTATCATATGAATTCCTTGAGTGCTACACATATTAATGAATAAATTTTATTCTTACCAAAAATAAAAAGTCCAATCAATTAACGAAAACTCAATGGAATTCATAACTGAAAGTTACATCCAAACCTGTCTTGCGTGTCAACAAGACAAAATAGAATATAAAAAGCCAAGAGGAGAGTTAAATCCTTACGGATATGAAAAGAATAGAAAAAATGGGATTCAATTAAAAAAGATGTAATGTTGTTACTTGTTTTACCCTGCGAAAGTCCTTCAGTTTAATAGAAGGGAAAAAACATGTACTTTTGTGTCTACCTCTTTGTTCTTTGAAATTGAAACTCCATTTCTCTCTTCTCTCTATCTTTTAAGTGATCGATTATCATTTCTTCTTATACTCCTAATTTTACATAAGGTTTTAATATGTTCCATTAGCATTAGCGTGTGGCTCCTTCTCCCTAAATAGGATGAGAATTTTGTTACAAAAGTTGCATGGGAAGCCGGTGATAATTTCAGTACAAACATATATGATAGGAGATGTTGTTCACAGACCCAAAAAAATTGATGGGGAAATGAAAATGACAGCTGATTTGACTATGACTCACATTTTTGTGAGGTTGGCATTTTCAATAAAACTAATTGTTGCGTATGGAATACGAGGTGTGACCTTCCTTGATTACAGATGACAACGTGAAGCACAAGATTGACCGAATTAGGTAGGAATCGAAGAGTCTACTCCGATGCTGATGTCGAGAACGGTGACTTATGAGATATCCTAAACTTTAGGAGGGTGAGTTTATTATAAAGAAGGGAGAGAGAACAAAATAATTCAGATTTATAAGAAGAGAGATATAGAGACAAAAGTTGTCAATAAGGAAATACATAAATAAAGGATCTGGTTTTATACCGGAGGGTCTGTATATATATACATGCATGGTTGATGCATCAAGCGTTTCGTCTAGTAGGGGTGAAAATGTTACTGAACGGTCCCTCTCTCTCTCTCTCTCCCAATATCAAACTGTTGAAGTGATGGCCACGTGTACAATGGTGCACAAAAACCTTTTGTCATAATTAAAGAAACTGATTCACCAATGTTTGGATTGAGGGATATTACTCCTCTCTAAGGTCACTGATGGCGAATGTGAATTTACAGTCCCCTTCGCCCATTGCACATATCATGGATTGTAAGAGATATGCTACTCTATTTTACTCTATACATTACAAACACTGCTACACAGATAGTTGCTGATCAACTGACCAATGGAGTGGCTCCTTTTCCGTTTTAGTCTTAGTCTTATTTTCTCTCTCCATCTTGACGCATTATTAATCTGCTTTCTTCTTAAATAAAAAATAAAAAAATAAAAAAATAAAAAAATTGCTTTATGTTGATATAATGTTAATTTTTTTTTTTTTTGTGGTGTTAATTATGTTATGTTCTTCTATCTCTCTCTTTCTCCTTTCCTTTAAATTTGGATCTATTTCTCTCCTCCAACTAGATCGACTACAGATTCTTCTTTTATTTCTATTTTCCCAGTAACATATAAGATTCTAGGAAAAATTACTCGCACTTTCCCTGGATTATAGCTTAAATACACCCAGTACCCTAAAGTTGGTGATAATGATATGTACTACCTCTACTTGCAAAACTTTGTTACAAACAGTTCCAATCCATTATCTAATTGATGTTAGTTGCTAATGTCAATTCATTATATGGTTAATAAGACAATGATCATCAATAGTCCTTTGTAAGAAATACGGATACACGAAAAACCCTATCCTCAGAAAGAGCTATAATAAAACACCCATCACTCCCAAGTATAAAGTAGTATTGATAAGACCAAAATCTAAGTGTAAGAATTTTTAGATTTCCTTTGGGTTTTTTCCATGGGATTTTCATGAACCCTACGACCACACCACACAGATTACTAGAATACAATGAGTATTGAAAAGAGATGATAAGACAAATACCTCTTGCTGTAGATTGATTTTCGATCATTTCTTTCTCTTAGAATGCTTGGAATGCTTGGATCAAAGTCTTCCACAGCCTGTCGGGATCCCTTGGCCTTCTCTCCGCGTATAAAAATATGAGAAGAAAATAACACCGTGGCTGTAGGAACTCTAACCATTGGTATTTATAATACCACCCCCAACCCTAGACCAGTCCCACAGTGGACCAGCTTGGTCCATCTCTAATCATACTTAAACCGGTCTACCTGTAACCAAATTTTTTACTAAACCTCTAAGACCCGCACTCCACTAACTTGGTCTAACCGTGTCGTGTCAGGTTTTACCATCATAGTTGGACCAAGTGGACCGATCGTGTGAAGATGGATCACAAACCAGGTATAAAAATCGACTCAACACTTAAAACTGTATGCTTATGGTCTGATACCTAAGTAGGTATGGTTGACCATATGGTAAGAATGAAGATCTCAGATCCAAGACCCTACGGTTGATGATTTCGACCCTACGGTCAATGGGTTTTGCGACCGTAGCCATCGACCATGAGACCCCAAATCAGATTCTAAGTTGGAAACTTTTCTAATTTGAGGAGGATTTCTTTCCTAATGTTAGAGGACTTTATATGGAGAGTTTTTCTCTATATAAAGGATGTCCCTCAGCCCTTTTTCACTCTTTTAGAACATTAGTAAACCTTAGAGAAACAGAAGGGAAGAGAAGGAATAAAAGGAGAAGAAGAAAAGGCTAAGGAGAAAATTTTGCTGAGAAGAGATTGACTCTCTACCATAGGCAAAGGTATGAACCTAATCTCTAGAGATGTAAACTCTAAGGAATAAGACTTCTATGGAGGTTAAGAGATATCAACCTATTATAATCTATGTGATTCCTTGAGAAAATCCCAAGGATAACCACGAGGGATGAGTTTGATGATTATGGTTGATAATAAACTACTAATGATGACCTTAGGATAAACCCAATTGAAGAGTAGAGGAATTGACCCAAGAAGAAGTCAAATTGCATGTAGTATGTGACCATAAATCTCAAGGTCGTATGTAAGAACCGCACTCCATGAACCCGATCTAAACCTTGAATTCATGTCGTAACAGGTCTTCCAATCATCACCGGGATAGACAGGATGAGCGGATGACAAACAGGTACGAAACGGACCATTTAAGTATGAATTTTGTTCATACCGGTCGATGGTACCGGTCTTGGTACCGGTCGACCGGTATAGCCTGTGCAGCAGACTACGAAGATCCGAAACAGGATCTCTGCGGGTCCTACTTTCCAAATTTCAAACCCTAGGACTTTTCTAATCCTAGGAGGCTTCCTAAACCTAAACCTAGCCGATATAAACCCCTATAAACCTCTTAGAATTCCTTCCATTGATCCTCATAAACCCTATAAAGGAGAAAGAGGCTGAAGAAGGAGGAGAAGCTAGGAAGAACCGATATTGCCGTTCAACGAAGAACACCTTACCGCCAGTCGACGATGAGTGTTTAAACCTTCTTTTACATTATGACTCTAGGATTATGACTCTAGGATGGTTAGGTTGCTTTGATCAATACCATAAAAAGCAGGTATTTATCTAAAATCCTATTTTTCCGATAAACCCTATTTTTTGCCGACAAACCCTAATCTAGTCGGTAAACCCTAGATTCGATTTCTAGGAAGAAGACCGTCAAAGTTAGGACTTGAATGGAGTTGGAAATAACTCTAACTCAGTGCTCAGACCTAGAATGTGTAGGAGGAACCCTAGGATCAATAGGGAATGATCAACGACAGTCGAGAACCGGACGTATGGTCTTCCGAAGACATACCGGTTGCACCCTGTACGATCGGTACTGCGACCGGTACCTTTCGGGGGTTGGTCTGTGGGGACCGGCTGACCATACCGGTCGTAGGTTTCCCCACAGTGTTGTAACCGGTACCTGCGACCGGTCAGCTCTGTGAGATATATTTTGTAATATCGTTGGTTTTTCGACCAACATGAAACCTAAGGAAAAACTATTATAACTAGACCCTAATATTGTATAGGACTTTGTGATAGCAAGTTTGGATCTTGCGACGTGGAGCAAGCTGTCAAACGAGCGTCAGGTAAGGGAATCAGACCTAAACCCTAATAATCTAATGGACAGTAAACTGTTGTTAATAACTATGACTCTGTGGATTGATGTTTGTGCATACTCGCATGTCATCCTTTACTTTCAGTTATTATTATTGTTCATGCATACTCGCTATGCTAGGATGTGATTGTTAGGCACGTGATTGTTTTCGTTGGTGTGTGGAATGGGAAGGGCCTGGGGTCTAGGATCATTCCTCACACTAGCACCTTTTCGTAGTATTCTATCTTAGCATGCTTGGTGCGGGTAGGGCATCAGGGGGAGGACGTGGCACTGTGGTCTCCGGCTTGGCCACCAGACTCTAGCTCTATCTCTATGCCGTAGGGAGCTATGTTGGGATAGGATCTACCTTTTGTATCGTTCTGTCTTAGCATGCTTGGTGCGGGTAGGGCATCAGGGGGAGGACGTGGTACTGTGGTCTCCGGCCTGGCCACCAGACTCTAGCTCTATCTCTATGCCGTAGGGAGCTGTACTGGGATAGGGCCTACTATGATGACATATAGGATTGGTTAGTTGCGAGCCCAGTTTGTAAGCCCTCGCCAATAGGGGCTTACGTGTTGGTATGGGTAGAGCATCAGGGGAGGTGTTGGCGGTGTTGATCTGGATGCCTTAGCTCTATCTCTATTCCATGGTGGGTGCATGTAGGACGACAGTGGTATGATCCACTGGGCGGCTTCACACACTCGTGTATAGAGGTGCGGTGGCCGTCAATCCTTTCTATAGCACATTGCAAACTTAAATCAGACCATATCATAATATGATTGTTACTCATGCATATAAATGTTACATTGTCTGATTGTCTTACTGAGCTAAGTTGTGAGCTCACCCTTGTGTGCACACCATTTTTAGATGTTGATGCAGGTTACACGGTGGATGACTACATGAACGCACCGACGTACGGAGGCGTGGCTGCTCTGGACGTGCAAGCAGGAGAGGACGAGCATGACGCTTCATGCGAGTGCCCTTTCTGCGTGTATCTCTAGGATTTTTCTTATTTGTTTTAGTTATTTTCAGTTGACATTAAAGTGATGTAAAGATATTTATTTATGTTTGAGAATTTGGATAATTGAATATTTATTTAAATCTATCAATAGATGCTCAGTTCATTTTATTTAAAGACTTCCGCTGTATTTATTATATTCTGATTGTGGTTATGTGCAATGGTTTGTATGAGTAGACACGGTCTTATTGAGATCCTGGTGTGACCATTGGTTCAGTGATGGTTCACTTACACTTCTGGTTCAGTCAGAATTGGGGTGTGACAACTTGGTATCAGAGCTCTTAGGCTCTGTCCAACAGACCATATTGCACTTAACTGAGTCGACGAACTGAGATATGAAAAATTTAAAAGCTTTAATAAGAACACACCTTAAGCACTTGTTTGATGCCTGAGACTATATAAGGAAGAGCATAACGTACTATATTAAATATGGAATTAATAAATGCACATGCTCTAGATAGGCAAAACCATAAACTTCTATTAAAACATTAAAAGAGTGATAAGTTAAAAGTGCTACAGGGTACGGTCCACAAGCTGGACAGTTACCCTGTTATATAAACTGTACTGTGAAGAGAGGAAAAATAAAAAATCTATCATGGGGTTGGGGGCATAGGAGGAATAGGGTCGACAATATCATAGTCCCGCTCATACATGACCCTGAGCCAGTGCACCTGCTCTTGAGTGACTCGGAGGCTGTGAGCCAAGTGCCCCAAGTCACGGCTCGTCTCACGCTGAGCGTCCCTGATCTTCGTGAACATACCCATCACGGTGTCGGGAGGAGGCTGAGATGGTCCCACTGCATGTGTGGTCTGTGGTGCTGGAGCTGGAACATCCTCCATCTGATCATCGCCACCCTCATCATCACCTTCTGCCTCTGCTGCATGAGCTGCATTGGCTGCTGCTGCTGCTGCTGCCGCGGCTGCTATCCTCCTGAGTGGGCGAGGACGAGCCTCTAAGTCCTCATCGCTGATCGGTAGGTTTTCCATCTGCATCCGAAGAATGACATCCCAGTTGATGTCTCAAGTCATACTATCCTCAACGGCGATCTCACCCCTCATGTCCACTCGTAATCGCCGCAGAAAAGTGGTGATGAGTAGACAGTATGGAAGGTTACTGGCCTGGCCAGGCAGAGTAGCCTGATGCATGGTCCTGATGATGATGTAGGGAAGACAGACCCGCTCCCCAGTGCAGACGCAGTAGGTCAAGTACTGAGTGAGTTGAGACAACTCACTGTAATGGCCGCTCTGAGGCACAATGTTGTGCTGGATAATGCGACTGTATACCCGAGGCACAGGTCTCATGTAAGCCCCGTGTCAAACTAACCCGGTCTTACCACCTTGAACCAGGTTTACCCATCATGGTCGAGTCAAATGGACCAAGGGCATGAAGGAGATCGAGATCCCAGGTATAAAATCGACCCAAAAACACTTAATTTTAGGGGAGGGTCGCACACCCAGCTAAGCAGGGTCGGACCTCCCAAAACAGAATGTCAGACCCTCAGATTTGAAGGGAGGGTCGGACAGCTTATGTCACACCCCAATTCTGCACCAACCAGAATGGTGTGATGAACCGTCAATAAACCAACGGTTCAACCAGGATCTCAAAATAGGCTATCCCACATATGATAAACCAAAACACATTCCACATTAATCAGAGGTAACAAAGTAAATAGCAGAAGTCTTACAGATAATGAACTGAGGTCTAATCATGATAAATAATTAATATTCCATTTATTTCCATGTAACCAAAACATAATTTAATACATATTACAATATCCAAATACGAAAACTAAACACTAAACGTATCCACCATTGAAACGCTCGCTTAATGAACCATGTTCGTCCTCCACAGCTTGCTCATCATAACCGCCACATGTTCATATGTTGGCTTGTCGACATAATCTTCAATCATAGTACCTGTAACATCAGAAACTAAAAAGAATTGCGCGCGCGAGGGTCAGCTCTCCAACTTGAGCTCAGTGAGTAAACAAAACAATGCAACAATCCATATGCATGCAATCAATTCATATCTTTGGTCTGGTTTAAAGTTTGCAATGTGCTATAGAAAGGATAGGTGGCCGCCGCACCTCTATACACGAGTGTGTGGAAACGCCCAATGAAAACGGCACCGTCGCCCCACATGCACCCACCATGGACAATATACACCCCATGAAAACGGCATGGCTGTACCGGTTGCCCATACCAACACGTAAGCCCCTGTTGGCGAGGGCTTGCAAAATGGACTCGCAACTAACCAACCCTAATGCCAAACAATGTATCCAAGGCCTCACCCCAGCATCCCTCAATACATCCATAGAGATAGAGCTAGGGTCTGGTGACCAGGCTGAACCACAATGCCACGTCCCCCCCCTGATACCCTACGACATATTAGTTCCGCTAAGGTAATGGCGATACGACGATGTTAGTGGACAAGATTTGAGTTGAGATAGAGCTAGAGTCTGGTGACCAGGCTGAACCACAATGCCACGTCCTCCCCCTGATGCTCCCCTCGCATCAAGCACACTAACACTTGCTTAGTGGACATGACTTGAATAGACTATGGCACAATATACACCCCATGAAGAACGGTCATGGCTGTACCGGTTGATACCATCCCTACCCGCATCATATACACTAGCCAAACACAAACATTCACATGCCTATTCCTATCATCATCATCATCATCATGTTATAAACAATAAATTTAAATATGCATAAAAAGTAATAATAGAAATATTGGATGACATGTTGAATGCACATTACAAGCATACACGCATAAAATCATTCATGGCATCGGACTCAAGAAATAAAAACAATTTATTATTAACCAATTAGTTTAGGTCTTGTTCCCTCACCTTAGCTTGTTAATAGATCATCTTCCAAGCTTTAGAATCACCTTTATAACGTTATTATATTGCTAGAAGACCTAACAAAGCCGATAAAATTTAATTTGAATTTATTCAGAATTTAAAAACCATTCTGTTAACCGAGGGTCGGAGGTAGGGTCGGAGTTATGATCGACTCTGGGTGCGACCCTCCCCCTAATCTGAACTTCCCGAACACAGAGGGTCGATGCTAGGGTCGGATCTTCCATCGACCCTAGGTGCGACCCTCCATGGTTTGAGTCGAAAATATCAGATTTCATTCTCTCTTTCATGGTTGGGTCCTATGGCTTACTCCCACAATCCAATCTATACATGTTCTATAGTTTAGAACTATACTTTATTCACCTACATGGTTTCAATGAATTCCTCCATGGTTTTCCACAAAAACTTAACCATGGGTTGATGGTTTGGGTTTCTTCTAAGTCATATCCTCTTCATAAACTATTCCAAAGTCTTAAATAAATCATGGCAAACGTATTCATACCTTAGGTTTGCTGAGATTCAGAGTTCCTCTGAATTTCCTCTTCTTCCTTAGCCTTTTCTTCAAGTTTTCCTTCTCTTCTTCTCTTCCTTCTCTTCTCTTTCTCTCAATCCAATTAGGGTTGTAAAAGGAGTGAAAGAGGCTTAGGGACATCCTATTTATAGGGCAAAACCTCCCAAAATAAGTCCCATTGAGTTTAGGAAAGGTTCTAATCGAAATTAGGAAGGTTTCTCAATTTTCGGTTCGTGCTGTTTTTCCCGAATGCCGAGGGTCGATGGTGAGGGTCGATGGGAGGGTCGGACAACTCATAGACCCTGCGACCCATGGTTGAGGGTCGATGGTGAGGGTCGATGGGAGGGTCGGACCTGCCTGTTAAAACCTGCGACCCTACCCTCATTTTGACTGTTTTTGGGTAAATTTTGATATTGGGTCTTGGGTTTCTTCACACACTTGGTCCACTTGGCTCGACCATGATATGTAGATGGGTCCCGACACGAAATGTAAGGTTAGGCCGGGTTCGTGGCGTGCGGGTCTTACAACTCCACCACCCTTAAAAGAAATTTCGTCCTCGAAATTTGAAAGTACAGATCTTACAACTCCCCCATCCTTAAATGAATTTTGTCCTCAAAATTTGAACGTATGAATCTTAGAACTCCCCCATCCTTAAAATTAATTTTGTCCTCAAAATTTTGAATTTACTTCGTAGTCAATAAGTGGAATTCTATTTCTGCATTGCATCTACTTCCTCCTATGCACTCTTCTCCACGTATTGTCTTTGCCAGGTTACCTTCATATAATAATTATCCTGACTTTAGAAATATTGTACCTTCCCACTAGTGAACTAGGCTGGTATCACTTCGATAGTTAAACATTCTATCTAATCCAGTGATTCCGTGGTCAATACCTTTAATATGAATCTTTAATGTACATCTTCAATAGTGACACACGAAATACATCATGCACACTAGACATGGACAGCGGTAACGCTAATTGATATGCAACTTTTCTATGTCTCCCCAAAGTTTATAAGATCCAACACATATATAAATTATGACTTTCCCTTCTTGTCTAATCATTTCAAACTGTGCATAAGTGATATCTTCAAAAACACTTTGTCCCTTATGGCGAACTCAAGGTCTTGGTGTCTCTTCTCACATCCTGAGCTATCCTGCCCCTTTTTCTTTGATCTTGTCTGCCACTCGATAGTTTTCTTCATTAGCCTTAGGTCTCAAAATTCTTCATTCACCGTCTTCATTCCAAAACTGAGGGGTTTGACATTTCTACCGTACCATGCTATATGGGTGACATTTACATGATAGCTTGGTAGCATCTTCAATTCATGGTAACTTCTCAACTCCAACTCCTTGAAATCAATTCACAAGCTCGGGGCATATCTCTTAGGATTTGTATAGTCCGCCCCGACTGTCCATCGGTTTAAGGTAAAATGCGGTACTAAACTTCAACTTTGTTCCCATTATCTTCTGTAGATCCTCCCAAAACTTTGAAATAAAGCATAAGCCTTTGCCCGACACTAAGCTCTCATGCATACCATTCAATCTGGCAATATTATCCATATATAGCTTAGTTAGCCACTCCAAAGCATACCGAAGTCGTATAGCAATGGAATGAGCTATCTTCATAAGGTGATCAACAATTACCCCAAACTGCGTCAACCGATTAGTGGTCAGTGGCAAATCAGTGACATAGTTAATTATAATGCAGTTCCACTTTCAGACTGACTCCGATAGTTATTATAGTAAGCCATGTTGGTCTTTGTCTTGTAGCTTTTACTTGCTGATAATTCAGACACTGGAACATGCACTAAGCCACATTTGTTATCTCTTCAGGTCATGATACATATTGGTACTCCAGGTTGTACTGAATATTGGGTACAATGGACTACTATCATTATCCTCATCATAATATCTGAGTCTTTATCTTCAGGTATTCAGAATCTACCTCTGTATCTGAGTACCGTCTCCGCATCCAAATTAACTCAGGGTTGGGTTTTCCTTTCTCTAAGTCTTCTTGTACCGTTCTTATATACAAATATAACAAAATTACTACTTTTTCTTCATCCCTAAGTTCTCGCTCAATTGGATCATCACGAGTTTTTGTTATATGTTACTCTTCTTCTAAATCTGAATCTGTTGCTGCGGAACATAAGGCAACATTTATACTCGGTCCTTCTTCAGACCTCATAATCCCTTTTTGCTTAAGGCTTAGCTACTACATTAGCCTTGCTCAGTGACTTTGAATATCACGGTTTTAATCCTTCAATGTTCAAACCATTTTCCTATCCTCATGTTCAACTCTTTCTGATGAAGAGATAAATAGGACTCTTAACCTAAAATTATTCTCCGTTTAGATAATGTCTCCAAGTCTTGATTGCATAATTCATCACCGGTAACTCCAAGTCATGAGTATGGTAGCGCTTCTCATGCTCCTTTAGTTTTCTTGAAACGTATGCAATCGCTTATTTACCTTGCATCAACCCGCATCCTTGATCCAATCCGAAAGCTCCGATGGATAGGGTAAAAGGTTCCCTTGGTACCGAAATGATCAAGATGGGAGTTGATATCAACCTTACCTTAGAATCTGAAAACATTCTTCACACTTGTAGGTTCAAATAAATTCCTCTCCCTTCCTGGTTAGCTTGGTAAGAGGTTTTGCGATCTTAGGGTGGTCCTCTAAGCATCGTCTGTAATAATTAGCTAAAACGAATAAACTTCTTATCTTTGCAATATTCCATACAATTGCTTCTATCTGAATAGGGTCCACTTTAATCCCTTTATATGATGCTACGTGATCTAAGAAGATCATTTTGTTTTATCATGTCTCATGTTTCTTGAACTTGACATGAAGCTTTTCACTTCTCAGCTGTTGTGAAGCTGTTCTAAGATCCGTTGTATGAGTTGCTTCATTCTTGGAATAAAACCAAATATCATCTATGAAAACTATGGCCGACGTGTCCAACATGTCATGAAACACCCAGTTCATCAACTCCATTAAAGATGTAAGGGAATTGGTTAATCCAAACGTCATAATCGAGAACTCATAATGACCAATCCCGATTCTAACAGCTATCTTCGAGATATTTCTGTCCAAATTCTTCAGCTGATGCTATCTTGATCGAACATCAATCTTAGAAAATACCTTTGCTCCTTACAACTATTTAAACAAGTCATCGATCTGAGGTAGTAGATATCGATTCTTGATCTTGAACTTGTTTAGTTCCCTGTAGTCTATGCATAATCTGACACTACCGTCCTTCTTCTTTACGAGTTGCGTTGGCGCTCTCCATGATACAATACTTAGCTGATTAGGACCTTGGTCTAGTAACTCTTGTAGTTGAGTCTCAATTCCTTCAATTCTATAAGAGCTACTCATAGGTGCCTTTGACACCAGTATCGTCCTTGGTAACAAGTCGATGACGAACTTGGTCGCCTGATCAGATGGTAACCCAGGTAAGTCTCCTGGAACACATCAGGAATTTATGCATCACATCAATACCTTCCATCTGTGGTACTTATTAGGTGACGTATACCGCAGACACCATATATCCATCTTCTTTCTCTTCAAAGCATCTCTTGGCCTTTAGCATAGAGAGGATCAGCTTTCGCTTCTTAGGCAACATGTTTCCACTAATACTAAATTATATGTCGTTTTTATTCTTAAATGATAACCTCTTCTATGCACATAACAACTTTGTAGAGTGTTGAGACAGCCAGTCTATCCCTAAGATGACGTTAAAGTCTGCCATCTCAAGTCTAATTAGGTTGCGTCCATATTTTATCCATCCATACGATTTGGACATTGTTCATAACACTCATCTAATACAACATTTAGTCCAAAAGGGCTTGAACTAGCAAAATCTGGTGTAAGGGTCTTAAGAGCTTGTCTAGTTTCTTCATCTCTTAAGACTATCGTCAAGATCTCATATCCCAAATCTATTTATAAGCATTAGGGTATATGCTTATAATTTCATTAATTCAGCCAAACTATTTTGGTCTTTACTTAATCATATTCCTCAACATTAGGTATAACTCAATTATCATTGTATTAAATCGAGTACTACTTATGCCATGACTTTATCCTTGTATCCACTCTTAAATTTGCCTTTAGGAATCTTCTACCTTGTCAAAATTCATACCGATATAACCATCATTAACTCTACTTGAGTGCTATCTATTTCTTTACTGGCTACTCTTACTAGTTCCCACATTTTCTCATGCACTCTTTTATAGACATGATTCATATCCATCCATTTAGCAATCTCAAAACAAATCCTCTATTACTTCATCTGAGGTTCATTGGCTATGACATTTAATCTGAATTTAATCATCTTTCTTCCAATTATTCTATTATCACTAAACATTTTTATCATCAAAGGTCAGGGAGTGTATGAATCAAAATGTTCATCCAAAAGTGATTCACTTCCTTTCGTCTATTTAGCATAATGACAAACACTTGCTTCATCTGGTGAACCTAGGTTTAAAGAATCAGGAGTAAATCTGTAGTAATCCAATTGGCATCAAAAGATCGTTAAGTTGCACGGTGGTTCAAAAACATGCAATAGAGGTTTTACAATTCTTAACCTCATGGTTACAGGTTCTATCGAATATATAATGCCATTGGTTAAGGCACTACAGGAGTAAATCTAGAGAAAGATTTCGTACATCGGTAAATCAAGTATAAATCAGTAGATGTACGCTCAACATGATTAAACATTTAACTGTTCATTCAGTTCATATTTCTGTTCATGTTGTTGATCATGAGAGTGGTTTAGATTGGTATAATCAGGACTAAAACTAAAGAAACAATATCTATGACTTCAATTGACAGGTTAAATCAAGAAGGTATCCTGTCAAGGTACGAGAATTAAAATCAAGTATGTGCATCCTCTATAATCATAAGATAAATCAATAATGCACCGCATCCTATATAAACCTACATACTTATATGGCCATTATTCTCTTATCTCTGTGTGGACTTAGCTCGAGATCTTTTCCTTTATCTCTACAGGGGTTTTGGCATTACTAGTCATTTTCCTTCTTCCTCTGTCATACATCGAGTTTCACATCCTGTAAAGTATCAACTTAGTATTCCAATCTCTGCTGTACATATGCTTTCTTCTTGCTACTGTACTATATCCTTGTATACTTGGATAACTACCCAACTTATAGATAATACTCTAAATTGTTTGTTTATTAGGATAATTTTTGGTCTTCCCTTTCTGTTTGAGTATACATATATGGTTCCACCTTTTATATGTACATTATCGTCTTGTCTAATTTCTGTCTCAACCAACACAGGTGCTTATTATGTGTTTATATTAAAGCTTTTAATTTATCCTAACTCAGTTCATGGACTCCAGTGGAAGTATTAAGGTTTAATGGGTAAGGCCTACGAGAGCTCTGATACCAAGTTGTCACACCCCAATTTTGCACCAACCAGAATGGTGTGATGAACCGTCAATAAACCAACGGTTCAACCAGGATCTCAAAATAGGCTATCCCACATATGATAAACCAAAACACATTCCACATTAATCAGAGGTAATAAAGTAAATAGCGGAAGTCTTACAGATAATGAACTGAGGTCTAATCATGATAAATAATTAATATTCCATTTATTTCCATGTAACCAAAACATAATTTAATACATATTACAATATCCAAATACAAAAACTAAACACTAAACGTATCCACCATTGAAACGCTCGCTTAACGAACCATGTTCGTCCTCCACAGCTTGCTCATCATAACCGCCACATGTTCATATGTTGGCTTACCGACATAATCTTCAATCATAGTACCTGTAACATCAGAAACTAAAAAGAATTACGCGCGCGAGGGTTAGCTCTCCAACTTGAGCTCAGTGAGTAAACAAAACAATGCAACAATCCATATGCATGCAATCAATTCATATCTTTGGTCTGGTTTAAAGTTTGCAATGTGCTATAGAAAGGATAGGTGGCCGCCGCACCTCTATACACGAGTGTGTGGAAACGTCCAATGAAAACGGCACCGTCGCCCCACATGCACCCACCATGGACAATATACACCCCATGAAAATGGCATGGCTGTACCGGTTGCCCATACCAACACGTAAGCCCCTGTTGGCGAGGGCTTGCAAAATGGGCTCGCAACTAACCAACCCTAATGCCAAACAATGTATCCAAGGCCTCACCCCAGCATCCCTCAATACATCCATAGAGATAGAGCTAGGGTCTGGTGACCAGGCTGAACCACAATGCCACGTCCCCCCCCGATACCCTACGACATATTAGTTCCGCTAAGGTAATGGCGATACGACGATGTTAGTGGACAAGATTTGAGTTGAGATAGAGCTAGAGTCTGGTGACCAGGCTGAACCACAATGCCACGTCCTCCCCCTGATGCTCCCTTCGCATCAAGCACACTAACACTTGCTTAGTGGACATGACTTGAATAGACCATGGCACAATATACACCCCATGAAGAACGGTCATGGCTGTACCGGTAGATACCATCCCTACCCGCACCATATACACTAGCCAAACACAAACATTCACATGCCTATTCCTATCATCATCATCATCATCATGTTATAAACAATAAATTTAAATATGCATGAAAAGTAATAATAGAAATATTGGATGACATGATGAATGCACATTACAAGCATACACGCATAAAATCATTCATGGCATCAGACTCAAGAAATAAAAACAATTTATTATTAACCAATTAGTTTATGTCTTGTTCCCTCACCTTAGCTTGTTAATAGATCCTCTTCCAAGCTTTAGAATCACCTTTATAACGTTATTATATTGCTAGAAGACCTAACAAAGTCGATAAAATTTAATTTGAATTTATTTAGAATTTAAAAACCATTCTGTTAACCGAGGGTCGGAGGTAGGGTCGGAGTTATGATCGACCCTGGGTGCGACCCTCCCCCTAATCTGAACTTCCCGAACACAGAGGGTCGATGCTAGGGTCGGATCTTCCATCGACCCTAGGTGCGACCCTCCATGGTTTGAGTCAAAAATATCAGATTTCATTCTCTCTTTCATGGTTGGGTCCTATGGCTTACTCCCACAATCCAATCTATACATGTTCTATGGTTTAGAACTATACTTTATTCACCTACATGGTTTCAATGAATTCCTCCATGGTTTTCCACAAAAAACTTAACCATGGGTTGATGGTTTGGGTTTCTTCTAAGTCATATCCTCTTCATAAACTATTCTAAAGTCTTAAATAAATCATGGCAAACGTATTCATACCTTAGGTTTGCTAAGATTCAGAGTTCCTCTGAATTTCCTCTTCTTCCTTAGCCTTTTCTTCAAGTTTTCCTTCTCTTCTTCTCTTCCTTCTCTTCTCTTTCTCTCAATCCAATTAGGGTTGTAAAAGGAGTGAAAGAGGCTTAGGGACGTCCTATTTATAGGGCAAAACCTCCCAAAATAAGTCCCATTGAGTTTAGGAAAGGTTCTAATCGAAATTAGGAAGGTTTCTCAATTTTCGGTTCGTGCTGTTTTTCCCGAATGCCGAGGGTCGATGGTGAGGGTCGATGGGAGGGTCGGACAACTCATAGACCCTGCGACCCATGGTTGAGGGTCTATGGTGAGGGTCGATGGGAGGGTCGGACCTGCTTGTTAAAACCTGCGACCCTACCCTCATTTTGACTGTTTTTGGGTAAATTTTCATATTGGGTCTTGGGTTTCTTCACACACTTGGTCCACTTGGCTCAACCATGATATGTAGACGGGTCCCGACATGAAATGTAAGGTTAGGCCGGGTTCGTGGCGGGCGGGTCTTACAGCTTAAGACCCTAGGGTCGATGGGATCATCGACCCTCCCATCGACCCTCGGTTTCTGACGAAATTGAAATTAGGAAATTTCTTAATTTTTGGTTGGGATTCTTTCCAAATCTCAATGGGACTATTATAGGACATTCCTACTCTATTTAAAGGACGTCCCTAAGCCACTTTCACTCCTTTCACAACCCTAATTGAATTGAGAGAAAGAGAGAAGAAGGAAAAGAGGAAGAAAGGAGACAAGGAGGAAGACCTAGCAAAAAGGAGAAGAGTTACAGAGAAAGATTAATCTTCTCAGGTATGGATACTAATTCCATGAGTTTCTACAGACCTTAGATTAGATATGGTTGAGTGTAGGATTTTGGAGAAATCCAAACCATCCATTCATGGTTAGGTTTTCATGGAAAACCATAGGAGGATGCACGAAAACTGTTTAGATGGATTATACATGGTTCTAGACCATGGAATGACTATTGAATGAATGTAGGAAGCAAGCCATAGGACCCCAAACACGAAGAATGGATTAAAAGTGGAAATTGGACCAGAGTGCATCGAGGGTCGCACCGAGGGTCGATAGACCATCCGACCCTAGGTGTTTCTGACTATCGACCCTCAGCATTCGGGAAGTCCAGAATGGAGGGAGGGTCGATAGACCCATCGACCCTAGCATCGACCCTAGCATCGACCCTCAGTTGACAGAATGATTTTAAATTCTGAATTAATTCTAATTAAATTCTATCGACTTGGTTAGGTTTGCTAGCAATATAATTACGTTATAACGGTGATTCTAAAGCTTGGAAAAATATCTTTTAGCAAGCTAAGGTGAGGAACCTTAACCCCAAACTAAATTGGTTAATAATAAACTGTTTTCTATTCTTGAGTCCTATGCCATGTTGATTCTATGTGAATATGTTGTAATGTGCATACAACATGCCATCCAATATTTCTATTACTTGTTCATGCATATTTATTTAATTGTTTATAACATGATGATGATGATGATGATAGGAATAGGCATGTGCTTGTATGTGTGTGGTTGATGTGCTTGATGCGAGTGAGTATCAGGGGAGGTGTGATGAAAACGTCAATAAACGTTAACCTTTGGCGGGTCTCAGCACTTTAGCTCTATCTCTAACTCAAGTCTTGTGCATTGACATCGTCGTATCACCATTACCTTAGCGGAACTATTATGTCGTAGAGTATCAGGGGAGGTGGTCTCGGTCCTTGTAGTCTCTGACTCTACCGGGGGGCCTTAGCTCTATCTCTATGGGCATTCTAAGGGATGCTGGGGTGAGGCCTTGGATACACTGTTTGGCATTAGGATTGGTTAGTAGCGAGCCCAGTTTGCAAGCCCTCGCTAACAGGGGCTTACGTGTTGGTATAGCATTATATAGCAATAAACGTTAACCTTTGTTGTATAATGTTATGGTAGGGTGGATGGGGACGACGATAAATGTTAACCTTCGGGCGGGCTTCCACACCCTGTGTATAGAGGCGGTGTCAATAAACGTTAACCTTTGACCACCCAACCTTTCTATTGCGCATTGCAAACTATGAATCACAATATATAGCTTGATATCAATGTGCTTTGAAGCACCAGTTCTCTGTTTTTTTTATAGAGAAAGATATAGCTGACTGATTATCACAATATATTAATAATGGCCTGGAGATGATTTCCATAATCTTCAGACTAGAAATGAAATTCCTCAACCAGATTGCCTGCTTCGTGGCTTCGAACAATGCTACAACTTCTGCCTCCATCGTAGAAGATGCTAAAATTGTTTGCTTCACACTTTTCCAAGAAATAGCTCATCCAGCCATCATAAAAATGTATCCTGAAGTAGATTTCCTATCATCAGGGCATTCGCTGTAATCTGCATCAGAATAACCCACAATCTCAAGGGTATCATTGCTGCCATAGGTAAGCATATAATCTTTTGTCCTCTGTAAATATCGCAAGACTTTCTTCACAGCTGTCCAGTGAGCCAAACCTGCATTAGACTGAAAATGTCCCAAAACACTTACTGCAAAAGCGATATCAGGGCGAGTGTAGACCTGTGCATACATAAGGCTGCCTACTGCAGATGCATAAGGCTTATCAATCACAGACCTTCTTTCAATCTCATTCCGAGGGCACTGGGTCTTGTTTAACTTGTCTCCCTTGCTGATGGGTGCCTCACCAGCTGAACAGTTTGACATATTGAATCTCTTGAGTACACGATCAATATAAGCCCTTTGAGATAGTCCCAATAGTCTACGTCTTCTGTCACGACTGATTTCAATACCCAGTACAAAAGAGCCCTCACCCATATCTTTCATTTCAAAGTTCTCTGACAGAAATTGCTTGGTCTTTGCAAGTAAACCCAAATCACTACTAGCAAACAAAATGTCATCTACATATAACACTAGAAAAATGAACTTGCTCCCACTGATTTTGTGATAATGCATTGATCAATAGCACTCTCAACAAAACCAAAAGATGATATAATCTGGTGGAACTTTAGATACCATTGTCTAGAAGCTTGTTTGAGATCATAAATGGATTTGTTGAGCTTACAAACCATTCCTTCCTTGCCTTGTACCTCAAAACCTTCTGGTTGTCGCATGTAAACTTCCTCAATCAAGTCTCCATTCAAAAAGGCTGTTTTGACATCCATCTGATGTAATTCTAGATCATAATGCGCCACGAATGCCATAATAATTCTAAAGGAATCCTTCGAGGAGACTGGAGAAAATGTCTCCTTGAAGTCAACTCCTTCTCTCTGTGTGAATCCCTTAGCTACTAGCCTGGCCTTGTAGCGCTCAATTCTTCCCCTGGAGTCACACTTAGTCTTGAAAATCCATTTGGAGCCTATGGGTTTACAAGAATTAGGTAGATCTACAAGAGTCCAAACACCATTGTTAGCCATGGATGACAATTCATCTTTCATAGCTTCCAACCATTTCGGTGCATTGGAACTATTCATGGCATCCTTAAAACTTAAGGGATCTATTGCTTGACCAATGTCAAATTCTCCTTCAGTTAAGTATAGAATGAAGTCAGAAGAAATAGCACTCTTGCGTTGTCTAGTAGATCTCCTAACCATCTCTTCAGGTTCTGTAATCAACACTGGTGCCGTAGGTTGATCAGGTACCTCAATCCCCATAAGGTGCTCTGTCATTGGTGGGACCAAATGATGCATAACAGTAGGCATAATAGGGCTGGGAATCATTGAATTAGGAAATACAAGGACCTCATCAAATTCCAAGCTTCTTGGTTCTACTAATTCGCAGGAGTCTTCAATGAACTTGGCATGAACAGTCTCAACTATCCGATTGGTAGAATTGGGACAGTAAAATCTAAATCCCTTGGATCTAGCAGGATAGCCAACAAAATGGCAACTGACTGTCCTTAGATCCATAACTTTTTCATAAGGATTATATAATCTGGCTTCTGCTCTGCATCCCCAAACATGTAGATGATTCAAGCTTGGTTTTCTACCAGTCCATAGCTCAAAAGGTGTTTTGGGAACAGATTTACTTGGCACCCTATTGAGTATGTAAGTGGCAGTTTTTAGAGCTTCCCCCCACAGAAAATCTGGAAGATTTGAGTTACTAATCATACTTCTCATCATGTCTTTTAGAGTCCTATTCCTTCTTTCGGCAACTCCAATTTGTTGAGGGGTTCCTGGCATGGAATATTGAGCAATAATGCCATGCTCTTGTAAGAACTTGGCAAAAGGACCAAGGTGTTGAGTAGAATCACCCGGCTTACCATAATATTCACCTCCTCGATCTGATCTGACAATTTTTATCCTTTTTGACAAAAAATTCTCCACTTCCATTTTGTAGATTTTAAAAACATCTAGTGAACTTGATTTGTCAGCCAACAGGTAGACATAACCATATCTTGAATAATCATCAATAAATGTAATAAAATATCGATGACCTCTAATGGAAGAAGAGGGAAAAGGACCGCTGATGTCAGTATGAATCAGTTCCAACAAGTCATTGCTGCGAACTGACTTCTTCTTCCTGTTTCTAGTCATTTTTCCTTTGATACAGTCCACACAGACATGCATATCATCAAATTGTAAAGCTTTCAGAATTCCATCAATGATAAGTCTTTTCATACGCTCCATTGAAATATGTCCTAAGCGTCTGTGCCAAAGAGTAGAGGAAGACTCATCTAGCATAGGACGTTTAGAAGACACATTCAAAACAATAGAAGGTGCTAAATTCAATTAATATAAACCATTCACTACCCTTTCATTTCCAACTACAGAAGAATTCAGACATAAATCAAAACCATTCTTATTAAAACTTAAACTGTATCCATTATTTACTAGTCTTGATACAGAAATCAGATTCTTCTTCATTGAGGGAACATATACAGTGTTTTTCAAATCTATAAAAATTTCTGAAGTCAGAAACAGTCTAACTACTCCAATGGCCTCCACTGCAACTTTCACACCGTTCCCTACGAACACATTAACCTCATCCCTGCTTGGTGCCCTGCGGCGTAGAAATCCCTGCAAGGAATGGGTGACATGAATGGATGACCCAGAGCATAGTTAGTTAAAACGGGAACGGCAAAAAAATAAAACGGGACGGAACGGGTTTTAAACGGAGCAGAACAAAAACGGTACGGTCAAAAAAATGGTCAAACATTTCGAGAACGGCAAAAAAACAAAAACGGCCGGTACGGGTTTTAAACGGATCAGATATAATACGGTACGGTGAAAAAAACGACAATATACTCCCATAAATTGAAGAATTACATTAATGAAACATGTAAATCTATTGGAAAATTATACCTAAATCAATAGGAACAGATGACATTTATGAAGTGTTTGGTCATAAAATGGTGAGAATTATCATCTTCAGTCAAGTAGTTAATTGATATTTTATGTTTGTCCAAGACTTTAAGCATGAATCCATATGAAGAGAGAGAGAGAGAGAGAGAGAGAGAGAGAGAGAGAGAGAGAGAGAGAGAGATCAATGGTGGCTTACAATATACAATTGTTATGACCCATAACTCACACCCCACCCTAACAAGTAATAAAGTAATGAGTTTATAAACAATTATGAGGAAGTGGCAGCCTTTAATCCCACATTGATTACATGTAGAAAGTAATAAGAATATTAAACAATATGGGATTAATCGATTCATTATTTATTAAAGATGCAGGTTAAAATACGTTAAAATACGGATACGGTACGGTACGGTACGCGTTTTAAACGGGGTTTAAACGGCAAGGTTTGGAGTATGGAGTATTTTAAAGTATTTTTGAGATCAATACGGCAATACGCGTATTAAACAGTTGAGTACGGTACGGCAGTACGGTACGCGTTTAAAACGAGTTTTAACTAACAGAGACCCAGAGTCAACCCACCAGGAACCTATAGGAGCATCAATTAGAAAAGACTCAAAACATACTAAAGATAGATGAGTACCAGATTCTTTCTGCTTATTCAACCAGGCCTGTCTGCCTCGACAGTCTTTCTTCATGTGTCCCTTCTTTTTACACCAGAAGCACTCTACGCCATTCATGTCTTTCTTCTCATCATTTCTTTTCAAGGTATATGATTTATCATAGGGTTTCCATTTCCCTTCTTGGAAAACTTTTTCTTCTTTTGAGGTCCTACACCTCCAACTCCCCTTCCCTTTTTAGGAAAATTTTTGTGCTGAACCAAATTTGCACTTTCTGGTTTCTTCTTTTTCAATCTATCCTCTTCTTGAGAGCAAAAGGAAATCAAATGGTCCAGACTCCAATTGTCTTTCTGAGTATTGTAGGATACATGAACCTGACTATATTCATTTGGGAGAGAAGTCAGGGCAAGATAAACTAGAAAATCATCATCCAAAGAGGTTCCAAACCATTAAGTTTTTCCCTTTTTACAACCAATCCGAGTATGTGTTCTCGAATACTGCCATTTGAATCAAATCTTGATCCAGTTAGAGCTGCCATCAGACTAATTTTTAGACTTTTATTTGTCACATTAAATTTTGTCTGTATCTCCGTCATATATTCTTTTGCAGTATCTTTCATCTGGAGACTACCACGAAGAGATTCAGAAACAAAATTTTTCATCAGGATTAGAGATTTTCTATTAGAAGCTTCCCACATCTCCATTTTCAGTATCTGAGCAGGAGAGCTCTCAGGAGTGATTGGAGCAGGTTTCTCCTCTCTGAGAGCTAAGTCCATATCTAACATGCTGAGTTGGGTTTCCACTGCCTCATACCATTTTTGGTAATTAGAACCAGTCAATACAGGTAAAGAGGCTAATACATTTGCAGTTGTCGACATCCTGAGATGAAAATTACTATATGAGTTTACATTTAAAAACAAGTATGCATGTAATATATCCAACAGCAGAATTAAATAAATATGAGGTGAAGCAGAATGGTTGTGAAGCAAATTTCCCTTTCCTAAGAGTCAACCGTACTACATACTTATCCTTTGGGATAAGTATGCACTGGTCCTCTTAGATATCCAGGCTGAACCGCCAAGGAATGATGGCTTCGATAAAATTTCATCACCTTTGGGTGATTGAAAAATCATCAGCCAAATATCCTTAAAATAATTTCTTTTCTTAAGAGTCAACCGTACTACACATTTATCCTTTGAGATAAGCATGCACTGGTCCTCTTAGATATCCAGGCAAAACCGCCAAGGAATGATGACTTCAGAAAATTTCATCACCTTTGGGTGAATGAAAAATCCCTTAGCCGATCATCCTTAAAATAATTTCTTTTCTTAAGAGTCAACCGTATTACACATTTACCCTTTGGGATAAGCAATCCCTTAGCCGCAACTTTTTCTTCCCTTTTTTGTTCCTCTTAGATATCCAGGCAAAACCGCCAAGGAATGATGACTTCAGAAAATTTCATCACCTTTGGGTGAATAAAAAATCCCTTAGCCGATCATCCTTAATCAATGAGTGCATGTTACTAACATAACTGGACAATGCCACCTTTGGGTGTGCATTATCAATGCTTGACTACTTTTGTATAAAATATAAGATTCTTGAATTTGCAGATATAACCATGCAGTAGGTGTGCCACTTTGGTGGGTTTTACACTATTACACAATTATATCCGTAAATTCAGATGTGTAGTCATATAGAAAATGATTTAAATGTTGAAAACAAGGAATTATGTCTCAACCAACCAATATAAACATGCACATAACTCATCTGATAATCATTTGATCATCTAAAAATTACAAAAACCTTAGAAAATGCTTCCAAAACTATTTTTTTTTAAATATTATAGCTTTGGGATTCCACAAATGATACTACAGATATACCAGAATGAAGATAATCAAAAAATACAATCAACGGTGAAAATTTCAGGTCAATCGGACCTAAAACGCGCCCTCACGCGCCGATTAAAGTTGGCGCGTGGGATCACACTGCCTGTGATCCAAACAGGCCTTAAGTCTGAACCGGTTTCTGGTCGGTTCAAGCAAACCCGGTTCGGACCAGTTTATTTTGGGTCTGTTCGAGCCGAACCGGGTTCGCCCGGTTCGGGTCAAAATCCGGGTCAAGTTGACCCGATTCCAATTCGGGTCAGGTCAAAAATTCGGGTGCCCGATTCCAATTCGGGTCGGTCCAACCCCCGGTCAACTAGATCCACTTCCATTTCGGGTCGGTCGAATCCGGGTAAAAAAAACTCAATTTCGGGTCCGGACCTGACCCGATGTAAGATACCCGGGTCGGGTCATGTGTCCTCGGTTCGGGTGAAAAACCCGGTCAAAATGGTCCCAGTTCGGCTCTGACCCGATTAAAGTCAACCGGGTTCAGAAAGCGGGTCGGATTTAGCCGACCCGTTTGGTTCGGGTTAAAACTGGATCGGGTTGAAAACCTGGGCCAAAATGTTCCCGGCTCGGGTTAAAAACCGGGTCGGGCCAGTTGTTCTCCGGTTCGGGTTAAAAAAACCGGGTCTAAAATCTGTCCCGGTTCGGTTCGGTTTATCCGAGTCCGACCCGGGTAACCTGGATAGAGGTTCAGAGACCGGGTCAGTCTCGGTTCAACCCGTTTTTTTTTTTTTTTTTTTTTTTTTTCAGATATGGCGAGTGGATCTCACTCGCCTCTTTGGCCGGCGCGTGACGGCGCGTCCGGCGTCCGGTGACGGCGATTTTTATATCGCCGTGACCGTCTCAAGAAGATCTTTACAATGATATAAATTTCATGTTACTTTGCCGGTGAAAAAAAAATATATATTTAATTTTTAAAATCTCTCTTGTTTTTTCCAAAAATTCAAATGGAAATCAAGAAAATTATCTTCATGTTTCAATACTCAATGATTTTAGTCCATGTGGGATGGCTCTGATACCACTGTAGGATTACATTACAAATCCAAAGAAACTTCATTCATAATAAATCTCATATAGAATGTAAAATACATCTGAGTTAAAACACAATTAATTAAAATAAATTGAACATACTTTTTCGTAGAAGATTGTTTTCCGACCTTTGCTTGACACCTGATTCCTGCAGAGATCTTCTACGCCCCTCCTCCCCTTAGGTATGGGACCTCTTGATTATGCACACTTGGAGAGAGACTATAGGGACCCCTGATCCATATTTATAATCTTTTGGAATTCAAATCTATCCCAAACCCATAATAGGATAGATTTGAATTATATTTGGTAATGGATAATCAAATCTATCCTTGATTGGATTCTCATCCATAATAGGATAGATTTGAATTATATTTGGTAAATGGATAATCAAATCTATCTTTGATTGGATTCCCATCCATAATAGGATAGATTTGAATTATATTTGGTAAGGGGATAATCAAATATCCTTGATTGAATTCCCACCAGTCTAAATAGGTAAGGAAATATAATGTTGCCCATAATAGAAAATAGGAATGATTTTACATTTTATCTATATGGTTTCTTCAGAATGTCGTCTCACATGGACTGGCTTTTCTTCCCAAGTGATCGCTTTCTGAATTTCTTTCTGCTTGAGAGCTACGAATAACCATTAAAAGAAAACTTTTGGAGAAACCCTAGGAAATTAGAATCATAGTGTAACAAGGATTGGAAGAAATTCACTGGTTTAACGGTTCAACAAACCCTAGGAAATTAGAATCACACTTACACAGGGAATCAAAGAGAGAAGATTGCGGATTTTTCTGGAGAAAAGAGAGAGATTTGCGAGAGCGAAGATTGAGGGTTTATTTATTTATTTATTTTTTTAAAGTCAGTCAACGATTAGTTTGGAGAGAAGATTGCAGATTTGCAAGAAGAAGATGAGAAAATTGCATATTTTTCTAGAGAAAAGAGAGAGATTTGCTAGAGAGAAAGATTGTGGATTTTTTTTTTAAGTCAGTCAAGGGTTAATTTGGTCATTAAGAAAATATTGGACTCCCATCGTTAGCATCTAATGGAATATTCTTAATGGTGTGGGTCTATTTATATTTTAATAGTGTTTTTAAGGGAGGTATTTGTCTTTTCCTAGAATTTAGATGGTCAACTATCATTAAGTTAAAGTACAGGAGAGACAACTATCTTTTTCCCTTATTAAAACGAAAGAAGGAGATCTATAAGTTAGCGGGGAATATTGAAATCTTATATGTTAGCATAAAAAAATGGAAGTACAAGAACAATTGGAAGAGAGAGAGTAGATGGAAATAAATAAATAAATGATCCAGTTTTTATGCACAGGGCTTTGTACATACATGGTCGGTGCCTCAGGAAGTAGAAGGTACTGAGTTCCACTCAATTCACTTTATACCTTAGGGCTATTCACACGGGGTGTTAAGTGTTCTTCCTTTCTTGTTATGGGTGGAAATAGAATGGTTCTCATTCAACCTTGAAATGATCCGATCTATGCGATTGTGGGATTAATATGAGTCTGTGGGATTAATCAGACCAAAGATTCAAGTGGAATAATTTTCATTCAACTTTAGAATAATCCAGTCTATACGATTATGGGGTCAATATGGGCCTGCGGAATTAGTCAGACCAAAAGTTTGAATATATGTCATTAGCAATATATATATATATATATATATATATGGTCGATGGACAACGCGTTTCGTCTACTAGGGGTGAAATGTTATTGAACGGTCCCTCTCTCCCACATCCGACTGTCGAAGCAATTGCCACATGTACAATCATGCACAAAAACCTTCTGCCATAAGTAAAGAAACTGATTAACCAATGTTTGGATTGAAGGATATTACTGTGGAGTCGCCGATGGCGAATTTGAATTTACAGTCCCCTTCACCCATTGCCCAGATCATGTGCTGTAAGCAGTATGCTACTCTGTTTACTTTATACAGTACAAACACTGCTACACAGATAGTTGTTGACCAACTGGCCAACGAAGTAGCCCCTTTCCCACTGCAGTCTTTAGTCTTATTTTTTTTTTTCTCTTAACGCATTATTAATTTGCAATTTTGCTTTCGATGTAATGATATTTTTTATTTTGTTGGACTCCCCCATGACCATGAATTTTTAGGCTCAATACGTCAGCTTCAAATCAGAGATGATTGGTGGTTTAGAGTATGTTTGCCGAGATTATTTCAGTGTCCCTCTTAACCTTCAATCTTTTGTCCTGCTTATTATTGATGAAAGCTTTAGCTATTCGGGCAGTTCTTTTGATAGCAATTAATAATGGGTGAAGCAGGTGGTTTTGGAATTTGATAATCAGCAACTACTAGATTTTTTACTTGGAAAATCGAAAGCTTCTATATTTCAATGTGTTGGTATTATTGAAGATATCATCCACTTTCTAGGAGGATCATGTCGTTAATGTGTCCGATAGTTTGGCAGAATTCTAATAATTGGATTTAAGATAATTATCATATGAATTCCTTGAGTGCTACACATATTAATGAATAAATTTTATTCTTACCAAAAATAAAAAGTCCAATCAATTAACGAAAACTCAATGGAATTCATAACTGAAAGTTACATCCAAACCTGCCTTGCGTGTCAACAAGACAAAATAGAATATAAAAAGCCAAGAGGAGAGTTAGATTCTTACGGATATGGAAAGAATGGGAAAAATATGATTCAATTAAAAAAGATGTAATGTTGTTACTTGTTTTACCCTGCGAAAGTCTTTCACTTTAATAAAAGGGAAAAGACATGTACTTTTGTGTCTACCTCTTTGTTCTTTGAAATTGAAACTCCATTTCTCTCTTCTCTCTATCTTTTAAGTGATCGATTATCATTTCTTCTTGTACTCCTACTTTTACATAAGGTTTTAATATGTTCCATTACCATTAGCGGGTGGCTGCTTCTCCCTAAATAGGATGAGAATTTTGTTACAAAAGTTGAATGGGAAGCCGGTGATAATTTCAATACATACATATAATAGGAGATGTTGTTCACAGACCCAAAAAATTGATGGGGAAATGAAAGTGACAGCTGATTTGACTATGACTCACATTTTTGTGAGGTTGGCATTTTCAATGAAACTACTTGTTGCGTATGGAATACGAGGTGTGACCTTCCTTGACTACAGATGACAACGTGAAGCACAAGATTGACCGAATTAGGTAGGAATCGAAGAGTCTACTCCGATGCTGATGTCAGATTCAAACGATGAGAACGGTGACTTATGAGATATCCTAAGTTTAGGTGGGTGAGTTTATTACAAAGAAGGGAGAGAGAATAAAATAATTTAGATTTATAAGAAGAGAGATATAGAGACAAAAGTTGTCAATAAGGAAATACATAAATAAAGGATCTGGTTTTATACCGGAGGGTCTGTATATATATACATGCATGGTTGATGCATCAAGCGTTTCGTCTAGTAGGGGTGAAAATGTTACTGAACGGTCCCTCTCTCTCTCTCTCTCCCAATATCAAACTGTTGAAGTGATGGCCACGTGTACAATGGTGCACAAAAACCTTTTGTCATAATTAAAGAAACTGATTCACCAATGTTTGGATTGAGGGATATTACTCCTCTCTAAGGTCACTGATGGCGAATGTGAATTTACAGTCCCCTTCGCCCATTGCACATATCATGGATTGTAAGAGATATGCTACTCTATTTTACTCTATACATTACAAACACTGCTACACAGATAGTTGCTGATCAACTGACCAATGGAGTGGCTCCTTTTCCGTTTTAGTCTTAGTCTTATTTTCTCTCTCCATCTTGACGCATTATTAATTTGCTTTCTTCTTAAATAAAAAATAAAAAAATAAAAAAATTGCTTTATGTTGATATAATGTTAATTTTTTTTTTGTGGTGTTAATTATGTTATGTTCTTCTATCTCTTTCTTTCTCCTTTCCTTTAAATTTGGATCCTATGTCTCTCCTCCAACTAGATCGACTATAGATTCTTCTTTTATTTCTATTTTCCCAGTAACATATAAGATTCTAGGAAAAATTATTCGCACTTTCCCTGGATTATAGCTTAAATACACCCAGTACCCTAAAGTTGGTGATAATGATATGTACTACCTCTACTTGCAAAACTTTGTTACAAACAGTTCCAATCCATTATCTAATTGATGTTAGTTGCTAATGTCAATTCATTATATGGCTAATAAGACAGTGATCATCAATAGTCCTTTGCAAGAAATACGGATAAACGAAAACCCTATCCTCAGAAAGAGCTATAATAAAACACCCATCACTCCCAAGTATAAAGTAGTATTGATAAGACCAAAATCTAAGTGTAAGAATTTTTAGATTTCCTTTGGGTTTTTTCCATGGGATTTTCATGAACCCTACGACCACACCACACAGATTACTAGAATACAATGAGTATTGAAAAGAGATGATAAGACAAATACCTCTTGCTGTAGATTGATTTTTGATCATTTCTTTCTCTTAGAATGCTTGGAATGCTTGGATCAAAGTCTTCCACAGCCTGTCGGGATCCCTTGGCCTTCTATCCGCGTATAAAAATTTGAGAAGAAAATAACACCGTGGCTGTAGGAACTCTAACCATTGGTATTTATAATACCACCCCCAACCCTAGAACAGTCTCACAGTGGACCAGCTTGGTCCATCTCTAATCATACTTAAATCGGTCTACCTATAACCAAATATCTACTAAACCTGTAAGACCCGCACTCCACTAACTTGGTCTAACCGTGTCGTGCCAGGTCTTACCATCATAGTTGGACCAAGTGAACCGATCGTGTGAAGATGGATCACAAATCAGGTATAAAAATCGACTCAACACTTAAAACTGTATGATTATGGTCTGATACCTGAGTAGGTATGGTTGACCATATGGTAAGAATGAAGATCTCGGATCCAAAACCCTACGGTTGATGATTTCGACCCTACGGTCGATGGGTTCTGCGACCGTAGCCATCGACCGTGAGACCCCAGATCAGATTCTACGTTGGAAACTTTTCTAATTTGAGGAGGATTTCTTTCCTAATGTTAGAGGACTCTATATGGAGAGTTTTTCTCTATATAAAGGATGTCCCTCAGCCATTTTTCACTCTTTTAGAACATTAGTAAACCTTAGAGAAACAGAAGGGAAGAGAAGGAAGAGAAGGAGAAGAAGAAAAGGCAAAGGAGAAGATTTTGCTGAGAAGAGATTGACTCTCTACCACAGGCAAAGGTATGAACCTAATCTCTAGAGATGTAAACTCTAAGGAATAAGACTTCTATGGAGGTTAAGAGATATCAACCTATTACAATCTATGTGATTCCTTGAGAAAATCCCAAGGATAACCACGAGGGATGAGTTTGATGATTATGGTTGATAATAAACTACTAATGATGACCTTAGGATAAACCCAATTGAAGAGTAGAGGAATTGACCCAGGAAGAACTCAAATTGCATGTAGACTGTGACAAAAAATCTCAAGGTCGTATGTAAGACCCGCACTCCATGAACCCAATCTAAACCTTGAATTCATGTCGTAACAGGTCTTCCAATCATCACCGGGCCAGACGGGATGAGCGGATGACAAACATGTACGAAATGGACCATTTAAGTATGAATTTTGTTCATACCGGTCGATGGTACCGGTCTTGGTACCGGTCGACCGGCATAGCTTGCGAAGCAAACTACGAAGATTCGAAACTGGATCTCTGCGGGTCCTACTTTCCAAATTCTGAACCCTAGGACTTTTCTAATCCTAGGAGGCTTCCTAAACCTAAACCTAGCCAATATAAACCCCTATAAACCTCTTAGAATCCCTTCCATTAATCCTCATAAACCCTATAAAGGAGAAAGAGGCTGAAGAAGGAGGAGAAGCTAGGAAGAACCGATATTGTCGTTCAACGAAGAACACCTTACCGCCAGTCGACGATGAGTGTTTAAACCTTCTTTTACATTATGACTCTAGGATCATTCCCTATTGATCCTAATATTGTATAGGACTTTGTGATAGCAAGTTTGGATCTTGCGACGTGGCGCAAGCTGTCAAACGAGCGTCAGGTAAGGGAATCAGACCTAAACCCTAATAATCTAATGGACAGTAAACTGTTGTTAATAACTATGACTCTGTGGATTGATGTTTGTGCATACTCGCATGTCATCCTTTACTTTCAGTTATTATTATTGTTCATGCATACTCGCTATGCTAGGATGTGATTGTTAGGCACGTGATTGTTTTCGTTGGTGAGTGGAATGGGAAGGGCCTGGGGTCTGGGATCATTCCTCACACTAGCACCTTTTCGTAGTATTCTATCTTAGCATGCTTGGTACGGGTAGGGCATCAGGGGGAGGACGTGGCACTGTGGTCTCCGGCCTGGCCACCAGACTCTAGCTCTATCTCTATGCCGTAGGGAGTTATGTTGGGATAGGGTCTACCTTTTGTATCGTTCTGTCTTAGCATGCTTGGTGCGGGTAGGGCATCAGGGGGAGGACGTGGTACTGTGGTCTCTGGCCTGGCCACCAGACTCTAGCTCTATCTCTATGCCGTAGGGAGCTGTACTGGGATAGGGCCTACTATGATGACATATAGGATTGGTTAGTTGCGAGCCCAGTTTGTAAGCCCTCGCCAATAGGGGCTTACGTATTGGTATGGGTAGAGCATCAGGGGAGGTGTTGGCGGTGTTGATCTGGATGCCTTAACTCTATCTCTATTCCATGGTGGGTGCATGTAGGACGACAGTGGTATGATCCACTGGGCGGCTTCACACACTCGTGTATAGAGGTGCGGTGGCCGCCAATCCTTTCTATAGCACATTGCAAACTTAAATCAGACCATATCATAATATGATTGTTACTCATGCATATAAATGTTACATTGTCTGATTGTCTTACTGAGCTAAGTTGTGAGCTCACCCTTGTGTACACACCATTTTTAGATGTTGATGCAGGTTACACGATGGATGACTACATGAACACACCGGCGTACGGAGGCGTGGCTGCCCTGGACATGCAAGCAGGAGAGGACGAGCATGACGCTTCATGCGAGTGCCCTTTCTGCGTGTATCTCTAGGATTTTTCTTATTTGTTTTAGTTATTTTCGGTTGACATTAAAGTGATGTAAAGATATTTATTTATGTTTGAGAATTTGGATAATTGAATATTTATTTAAATCTATCAATAGATGCTCAGTTCATTTTATTTAAAGACTTCCGCTGTATTTATTATATTCTGATTGTGGTTATGTGCAATGATTTGTATGAGTAGACACGGTCTTATTGAGATCCTGGTGTGAGCCATTGGTTCAGTGATGGTTCACTCACACTTCTGGTTCAGTCAGAATTGGGGTGTGACAACTTGGTATCAGAGCTCTTAGGCTCTGTTCAACAGACCATATTGCACTTAACTGAGTCGACGAACTGAGATAGGAAAAATTTAAAAGCTTTAATAAGAACACACCTTAAGCACTTGTTTGATGCCTGAGACTATATAAGGAAGAGCATAACATACTATATTAAATATGGAATTAATAAATGCACATGCTCTAGATAGGCAAAACCATAAACTTCTATTAAAACATTAAAAGAGTGATAAGTTAAAAGTGCTACAGGGTACGGTCCACAAGCTGGACAGTTACCCTGTTATATAAACTGTACTGTGAAGAGAGGAAAAATAAAAAATCTATCATGGGGTTGGGGGCATAGGAGGAATAGGGTCGACAATATCATAGTCCCGCTCATAGGTGACCCTGAGCCAGTGCACCTGCTCCTGAGTGACTCGGAGGCTGTGAGCCAAGTGCCCCAAGTCACGGCTCGTCTCACGCTGAGCGTCCCTGATCTTCGTGAACATACCCATCACGGTGTCGGGAGGAGGCTGAGATGGTCCCACTGCATGTGTGGTCTGTGGTGCTGGCGCTGGAACATCCTCCATCTGATCATCGCCACCCTCATTATCACCTTCTGCCTCTGCTGCATGAGCAGCATTGGCTGCTGCTGCTGCTGCTGCCGCGGCTGCTACCCTCCTGAGTGGGCGAGGACGAGCCTCTAAGTCCTCATCGCTGATCGGTAGGTTTTCCATCTGCATCCGAAGAATGACATCCCAGTTGATGTCTGAAGTCATAGTATCCTCAACGGCGATCTCACCCCTCATGTCCACTCGTAATCGCTGCAGAAAAGTGGTGATGAGTAGACCGTATGGAAGGTTACTGGCCTGGCCGGGCAGAGTAGCCTGATGCATGGTCCTGATGATGATGTAGGGAAGACAGACCCGCTCCCGGTCTGCGGCACGCAGTGGGTCAGACCGAGTGAGTTGAGACAACTCACTGTAATAGCCGCTCTGAGGCACAATGTTGTGCTGGATAATGCCACTGTATACCCGAGGCACAGGTCTCATGTAAGACCCATGTCAAACTAACCCGGTCTTACCACCTTGAACCAGGTTTACCCATCATGGTCGAGGCAAATGGACCAAGGGCATGAAGGAGATCGAGATCCCAGGTATAAAATCGACCCAAAAACACTTAATTTTAGGGGAGGGTCGCACACCCAGCTAAGCAGGGTCGGACCTCCCAAAACAGAATGTCAGACCCTCAGATTTGAAGGGAGGGTCGGACAGCTTAAGACCCTAGGGTCGACGGGATCATCGACCCTCCCATCGACCCTCGGTTTCTGACGAAACTGAAATTAGGAAATTTCTTAATTTTCGGTTGAGATTCTTTCCAAATCTCAATGGGACTATTATAGGACATTCCTACTCTATTTAAAGGACGTCCCTAAGCCACTTTCACTCCTTTCACAACCTTAATTGAATTGAGAGAAATAGAGAAGAAGGAAAAGAGGAAGAAAGGAGACAAGGAGGAAGACTTAGCAAAAAGGAGAAGAGTTATAGAGAAAGATTAATCTTCTCAGGTATGGATACTAATTCCATGAGTTCCTACAGACCTTAGATTAGATATGATTGAGTGTAGGATTTTGGAGAAACCCAAACCATCCATTCATGGTTAAGTTTTCATGGAAAACCATAGGAGGATGCACGAAAACTGTTTAGATGGATTATACATGGTTCTAGACCATAAAATGACTGTTGAATGAATGTAGGAAGCAAGCCATAGGATCCCAAACACGAAGAATGGATTAAAAGTGGAAATTGGACCAGAGTGCATCGAGGGTCGCACCGAGGGTCGATAGACCATCCGACCCTAGGTGTTTCTAACCATCGACCCTCAGCATTCGGGAAGTATAGCATTATATAGCAATAAATGTTAACCTTTGTTGTATAATGTTATGGTAGGGTGGATGGGGACGACGATAAACGTTAACCTTCAGGCGGGCTTCCACACCCTGTGTATAGAGGCGGTGTCAATAAACGTTAACCTTTGACCACCCAACCTTTCTATTGCGCATTGCAAACTATGAACCAAGACCAAAGATATAAATTGATATTTTTTTTGCATGCACATGTAATGTTGCATTGTTTTGGCTACTCACTGAGCCGTGTTGTGTGCTCACCCCTCGACGTCGAATATTTTTAGTTGATGATGCAGGTTATACAGTCAAAGATTATATGAATGCGTCTACATACGGGAATGTAGCAGCCATGGACGCTGAAGCTGAAGATGATACACACGACTCCTCTTGTGAGTGCAACTCGTGTGTATTTGACTAGATATTTTTATAGGTTTCTTTATTGGATTTATGAGACATGTATTTGGTACTTAAATATTTATGTCTCAGTTAAACACAGAATAATTTGCTATTATTTATGGATATCATTTTAGTTCTCAGTTCATTTATTTATAAAACTTCCGCTATTGTGTATTTACTCTGATTATGATGGTGAGTATATGAAGGTTCAGGTAACGCGGGGATAGCCTATTTGAGATCCTGGTTGAACCGTTGGTTATTTAACGGTTCATCACACCATTCTGAAATGTGCGGAATTAGGGTGTGACAACTTGGTATCAGAGCTTCTCAGGCTTTGCCCGCCGAACTGACACGCATTCAAGACCATTGTAAACTGAGATAGGATAAATTAAAAACTTTAATACAAACAAACTATAAGCACCTGTGTTGGTTGAGACAGAAATTAAACAAGACGATAATGTACATATAAAAAGTGGAACCATATATATACACTCACACAGAAAGAGGAGACCAATAATTATCCTAATAAACAAACAATTTAGGGTATTATCTATAAGTTGGGTAGTTATCCAAGTATACAAGGATATAGTACAGTAGCAAGAAGGGAGCTTCTATAAAGCAAAAAATTGGAATACCGAGTTGGTACTCACAAGATGTGAAACTCGATGCATGACCGAGAAAGAAGAAAAATGGCTAGTAATGCCTAATTTTCCGCAAAGGTCAAGGGAATGATCTCGGGCTAAATCCAAACAGAGATAAGAGGATTATGACCATATAACTGGATATGATTATATAGGATGCGGTGCATTATTGATTTACTCTTATGATTATAGAGGATGCACATACCAGATTTTAAACTCTCGTGTCTTGACAGGATACCTTCTTGATTTAACCTGTCAATTGGAGTTACAGATATTGTTTCTTTAGTATTAGTCCTGATTATACCAATCTGCACCATTCTCATGATCGACAACATGAACAGAGATACGAACTGAATGAAAAGTTAAATGCTTAATCATGTTGAGCGTACATCTACTGATTTATACCTGATTTATTGATGTACGAAAATTTTCTCCAGATTTATACCTGATATACTGATGTATGAAATCTTCTCTAGATTTATTCCTATAATGCCTTGACCAATGACATTATATATGCGATAGAACCTGTAACCATGAGGTCAAGAATTGTAGAACCTCTATTTTCATATGTTTGGACCACCGTGTAATTTAATGATCTTTTGATGCCGGTTGGATTACCACAGATTTACTCTTGATCCTTAAAACCTAGATTCGCTAGATAAAGCAAGTGGTTGTCATTATGATAATTGAAAGAAGGAAAAGAATTATTTTGGATGCACATTCTGATTCATATACTCCCTGACCTTTGATGATAAAAATGTTTAGTGATAATGGAATTATTGAAAGAAAGATGATTGGATTCAGATTAAATGCTATAGCCAATGGAACTCAGATGAAGTAATAGAGAATCTATTTTTAGATTTCTAAACGGGTTGATATGAATCATGTCTATAAAAGAGTGCATGAGAAAATGTGGGAACTATTAAGAGTAGCCAGTAAAGAAATAGATAGCACTCAAGTAGAGTTAAGGATGGTTATATCGATATGAATTTTGACAAGGTAGAAGATTTCTAAAGGTAAATTTAAGAGTGGATACAAGGATAAGTCATGGCATAAGTGGTACTCGATTTAATACAATGATAATTGAGTTATGTCCAATGTTGAGGGATATGATTAAGTAAAGACCAAAATAGTTTGGCTGAATTAATGAAATTATAAGCATATACCCTAATGCTTATAAATAGACTTGGGATACGAAGTAACAATCACAAGATATTTTCGAGGTATATGGAAGAGAGAGCAAGGTAGAACAGCAAGGATAAAAGAAATACAAGCTAATAAGTGCAATATGAGATTTGGCAATAGTCTTTGAAAAATTAAGAGATGAAGGAACTACACAAGCTCTTAAGACCTTATACCAGATTTTGCTAGTTCAAGCCCTTTGGACTAGATGTTGTATGGGATGAGTGTTACGAACAATGTCCAAATCTTATGGATGGACAGACTTTGGATGCAACCTTGATACAACTTGAGATGACAGACTTTGATGTCATCTTGGGAATGGACTGGTTAGCTCGACATTCTGCAAATCTGTTATGCACCGAGAAGAAACTAACGTTCAAAGACAAAGAAGGAGCAGAATTCAGTTTCTCGGGAACCAAACTTCCCCGGAGACGCAAGCTCATACTTTCCGCATTAAAGGCTAAGAAGTGCCTTGAAAAGGGATCCGTCGGATATCTAGTATCAGTGGTCGACCTAACCAAGGACGCGCCACGAATGGAAGATATTGACGTCGTGCGGGATTACCCAGATGTATTTCCGGAGGAACTACCCGGATTACCGCCCGATCGTGTCATGGAGTTCGTAATAGACCTGATACCTGGAGCCGCACCGGTATCAAAAGCACCGTATAGAATGGCTCCTACTGAACTGAAGGAATTAAAAGTGCAATTACAAGAACTGCTGGATAAGGGTTATATTAGACCCAGTATATCTCCATGGGGAGCCCCGGTGTTGTTCGTAAAGAAGAAGGATGGTAGTGTTCGATTATGTATCGACTATCGAGAGTTGAATAAGCTGACAATCAAGAATCGATATCCACTACCCAGGATCGATGACTTGTTCGACCAGTTACAAGGAGCGAAGGTATTTTCAAAGATCGATCTTCGATCAGGCTATCATCAGCTGAAGATTAAGGAAGGTGACATTTCGAAGACAGCTTTCAGGACAAGATACGAACACTATGAGTTCTTAGTGATGTCATTCGGATTAACTAATGCACCGGCAACGTTCATGGAACTAATGAACCGAGTTTTCCACGATATGTTGGACACGTCGGTTATAGTATTTATTGATGACATATTGGTATACTCCAAGGACAAGGAAACCCATGTCAATAACTTAAACGCAGACCTACAGCGTTTAAGGAAAGAGAAGTTATACGCCAAATTTTCGAAGTGTGAGTTTTGGCTAAGTGAAGTCGCCTTTCTAGGCCATGTAGTATCCGCTGAAGGAATCAAAGTGGACCCCAGTAAGATCGAGGCTATTGTGAAGTGGGAAGCACCAAAGAGTGTTTCAGAAATTAGAAGCTTTCTGGATCTAGCTGGTTATTATCGGAGATTCGTAGAAGACTATTCTCGGATTGCCGTACCTCTCACCAGTTTGACCAAGAAAGGAGAAAAATTTGTATGGACGGATAAGTGTGAAAAGAGTTTTCAAACACTGAAGACCAAATTGATATCCGCCCCAATTTTGACCATTCCCGTTCCAGGACAGACATTTACCTTATACACTGATGCATCGGGATTGGGACTAGGATGTGTGCTTATGCAAGGAGAGCAAGTAGTTGCGTATGCCTCGAGACAATTGAAGGTACATGAGAAAAATTACCCCACTCATGATTTGGAGTTAGCGGCAGTAGTACATGCTGTCAAGATATGGAGACACTACCTATACAGAGAGAAATTTCAGATTAAGTCGGACCATAAAAGTCTTACTTATCTATTAATCAGAAGAAGTTAAATATGAGACAAAGAAGATGGCTGGAACTATTGAAGGACTATGATTGTGATATCCAGTATCATCCGGGAAAAGCGAACGTAGTAGCAGATGCATTGAGCAGAAAAGCAATGATAAAATCTCAAGGAGAAGCTAGCACAACTGCAGCAATGTGTACTATCGGAATGGTATTCAATCACGGCAACGAGCAGTATGTGATAGATACAACGGATGGATCAGCCAACCAAGGGTTTATTCATCGGTTTTCGAATATGTTCGCGGCATTAAAGATTATACCGGATATAGTGGACGAAGTAAAGACAACTATCAAATCAAATCCTTATCTGAGAACAGTACAAGAAGATATCGGGAAAGGTAGGACCAACCCTGAGTTCACCTTGGATGACGAGAAGGTACTGAAATACAAAGGAAGAATATGTGTACCTGAAATAGAAAACATGGACATTAGACACCGACTGATGAAGGAAGCCCATACCACCATCTATTCGATACATCCTGGAAGCACAAAAATATATCATCATCTAAAGAAACTATATTGGTGGAGGTGAATGAAAGCAGATGTAGCTAAGTTCGTGTCTCAATGCCTAAATTGTCAGAAAGTAAAGGCGGAACGACAAAGACCCGCAGGACTGTTACAGCCTTTACCAGAACCAGCATGGAAATGGGACTGCATCACTATGGACTTCGTCACAGGGCTACCACTGACTCCTCGAGTAGTTGACGCAGTTTGGGTGATTGTGGACCGTCTGACTAAGACACCTCGCTTCATACCGATACGACCCCGATATACCTTTGGAAAGGTTAGCAAAGCTGTATGTGGATAATATTGTTCGGTTACATGGTGTTCCAGAAAGCATTGTGTCCGATAGAGATCCACGATTTACTTCCAAATTTTGGGAAGAACTGCAAAAGGCTATGGGTACAACATTGAAGTTCAGTACTGCATTCCACCCACAGACAGACGGACAGTCAGAGCGTACAATCCAGATTCTAGAAGATATGTTACGAGCATGTGTGATTGATTTCAAGGGATCATGGGACGAGAAGTTACCATTGATCGAGTTCGCCTATAACAACAGCTATCAGGCTACTATACAGATGTCACCTTATGAAGCACTGTATGGCATGCAGTGTCGAACTCCCTTGTTTTGGAATGAAGTTGGAGAACGTAGTATTGTTGGACCGGAATTTATTGAAGAGACTTGTCGAGTGGTTGACATCATCAAGGAAAGAGTAAGAGTAGCTCAGAACCGTCAGAAGCAATACGCAGATACTCGACGAAGAGATCTAGAGTTCACCGTAGGCGATAAAGTATTTTTAAAAGTATCGCCTATGCGAGGATTGAAGAGGTTCGGACAGAAAGGAAAACTAAGTCCAAGATACGTCGGGCCATATGAGATTCTGGCTAAGCGTGGAAAAGTAGCTTATCACTTAGCACTACCACCATCTATGTCAAGTGTGCATGACGTATTTCACATATCCTTATTGAAGAAGTATGTCAAAGACCCAACACATGTTTTGACAGTGGATTTGCCAGAATTGACTGATGATTTGACATTTGAAGTAACACCAATGGAAATCACTAGTCGAAAGGTTCAACGTCTATGCAACAGAGATATCTACTATGTTAAGGTCACATGGAAAAGTAGAGACATGGAAGAGAATACATGGGAAAAAGAAAATGCTATGAGAAAGCAATACCCTGACTTGTTTGATTCAGAAGGTACGTACAATTTCGAGGACGAAATTTTTATAAGTTGGGGGGAGTTGTAAGACCCGTGTCAAACTAATCCGGTCTTACCACCTTGAACCAGGTTTACCCATCATGGTCGAGTCAAATGGACCAAGGGCATGAAGGAGATCGAGATCCCAGGTATAAAATCGACCCAAAAATACTTAATTTTAGGGGGAGGGTCGCACACCCAGCTAAGCAGGGTCGGACCTCCCAAAACAGAATGTCAGACCCTCAGATTTGAAGGGAGGGTCGGACAGCTTAAGACCCTAGGGTCGACGGGATCATCGACCCTCCCATCGACCCTCGATTTCTGACGAAACTGAAATTAGGAAATTTCTTAATTTTCGGTTGGAATTCTTTCCAAATCTCAATGAAACTATTATAGGACATTCCTACTCTATTTAAAGGACGTCCCTAAGCCACTTTCACTCCTTTTACAACCCTAATTGAATTGAGAGAAAGAGAGAAGAAGGAAAAGAGGAAGAAAGGAGACAAGGAGGAAGACTTAGCAAAAAGGAGAAGAGTTACAGAGAAAGATTAATCTTCTCAGGTATGGATACTAATTCCATGAGTTTCTACAGACCTTAGATTAGATATGGTTGAGTGTAGGATTTTGGAGAAACCCAAACAATCCATTCATGGTTAGGTTTTCATGGAAAACCATAGGAGGATGCACGAAAACTGTTTAGATGGATTATACATGGTTCTAGACCATGGAATGACTGTTGAATGAATGTAGGAAGCAAGCCATAGGACCCCAAACACGAAGAATGGATTAAAAGTGGAAATTGGACCAGAGTGCATCGAGGGTCGCACCGAGGGTCGATAGACCATCCGACCCTAGGTGTTTCTGACCATCGACCCTCAGCATTCGGGAAGTCCAGAATGGAGGGAGGGTCGATAGACCCATCGACCCTAGCATCGACCCTAGCATCGACCCTCAGTTGACAGAATGGTTTTAAATTCTGAATTAATTCTAATTAAATTCTATCGACTTGGTTAGGTTTGCTAGCAATATAATTACGTTATAACGGTGATTCTAAAGCTTGGAAAAATATCTTTTAGCAAGCTAAGGTGATGAACCTTAACCCCAAACTAAATTGGTTAATAATAAACTGTTTTCTATTCTTGAGTCCTATGCCATGTTGATTCTATGTGAATATGTTGTAATGTGCATACAGCATGCCTTCCAATATTTCTATTACTTGTCCATGCATATTTATTTAATTGTTTATAACATGATGATGATGATGATGATAGGAATAGGCATGTGCTTGTATGTGTGTGGTTGATGTGCTTGATGCGAGCGAGTATCAGGGGAGGTGTGATGAGAACGTCAATAAAGGTTAACCTTTGGCGGGTCTCAGCACTTTAGCTCTATCTCTAACTCAAGTCTTGTGCATTGACATCGTCGTATCGCCATTACCTTAGCGGAACTATTATGTCGTAGAGTATCAGGGGAGGTGGTCTCGGTCCTTGTAGTCTCTGACTCTACCGGGGGGCCTTAGCTCTATCTCTATGGGCATTCTGAGGGATGTTGGGGTGAGGCCTTGGATACACTGTTTGGCATTAGGATTGGTTAGTAGCGAGCCCAGTTTGCAAGCCCTCGCTAATAGGGGCTTACGTGTTGGTATAGCATTATATTGCAATAAACGTTAACCTTTGTTATATAATGTTATGGTAGGGTGGATGGGGACGACGATAAACGTTAACCTTCGGGCGGGCTTCCACACCCTGTGTATAGAGGCGGTGTCAATAAACGTTAACCTTTGACCACCCAACCTTTCTATTGCGCATTGCAAACTATGAACCAAGACCAAAGATATAAATTGATATTTTTTTTGCATGCATATGTAATGTTGCATTGTTTTGGCTACTCACTGAGTCGTGTTGTGTGCTCACCCCTCGACGTCGAATATTTTTAGTTGATGATGCAGGTTATACAGTCGAAGATTATATGAACGCGTCTACATATGGGAATGTAGCAGCCATGGACGCTGGAGCTGAAGATGATACACACGACTCCTCTTGCGAGTGCAACTCGTGTGTATTTGACTAGATATTTTTATAGGTTTCTTTATTGGATTTATAAGACATGTATTTGGCACTTAAATATTTATGTCTCAGTTAAACACAGAATAATTTGCTATTATTTATGGATATCATTTTAGTTCTCAGTTCATTTATTTATAAGACTTCCGCTATTGTGTATTTACTCTGATTATGATGGTGAATATATGAAGGTTCAGGTAACGCGGGGATAGCCTATTTGAGATCCTGGTTGAACCGTTGGTTATTTAGCGGTTCATCACACCATTCTGAAATGTGTGAAATTGGGGTGTGACATCTCAAACTAGCAGCTTTCATGGGTGCTCCAGGGTTAAGTAGCTGCTCCGAAATCTCCTGGCGTAGATCATCTGTGAGAAAGCCCTTCATCTTAGGGGAACTGTAGACCAAGTCCCCATAATTGGGAATCCCTAGGAGATCGGTGAGCTGGTGAGTGACAAAAGAGATGGGGACACCCTTGACGTAGCTAGTTCGGCGGAGTGCCCGGCATTGATTGAAGTCATTGACATCTCCATCTATCTCTAGATTGGCGTAGAAATGCTTGACAAGGTTGGGGTGGGTGGTTAAAGAATAAGTGATGACAGGCAACCACCCGAGTCTATCAAAAGCGGCTTCCACATCAAACCGCTGAAGCTGCTCCAGGTTTACCCGTCGCCCTGACTCAATATTCTTTCCCTCGAACCAAGGAAAACGGGCTTGCGCCGCCTCGGAACGAAACCACCGCCCATCGAGCTGTGGAATAGGTGGGTGAGGAAGGTGAATGCCAAGACCGTATGAGCGTTTACCAACACCTCTGCGCAGAGCCATTGAAACTGCAAAAACAAAGACAAATAATGAGAAATGGTTAGAATTTTTAAAAATTTCGACAGCATAACGATAGCAAATTATGCAAAAGCCTCGAACTCACCCAAAACCTGGGGAGGAGGACTTACGTTGTAAGACCCGTATCAAACTAACCTGGTCTTACCACCTTGAACCAGGTTTACCCATCATGGTTGAGCAAAATGGACCAAGGGCGTGAAGGAGATCGTGATCCCAGGTATTAAATCGACCCAAAAACACTTAAATTAAGGGGAGGGTGGCATACCCAGCAAGGGAGGGTCGGACCCCCCAAGACAGAAGATCAGACCCCCAGTTTTACAGAGGGGGTCGGGCACTTTAGGAACCAGGGGTCGACGGGATCATCGACCCCCTCATCGACCCCCAGTTGCCACCAGAAACATAAATTAGGAAAGTTTCCTAATTTCGGTTGGACTCTTTCCAAATCTCAATGGGACTTATTTTAGGAGTTTCTACTCTATAAATAGGACATCCCTAAGCCTCTTTCACTCCTTTTACAACCCTAATTGAATTGAGAGAAAGAGAAGAGAAGGAATAGAAGAAGAAGAGAAGCAAGGAAAAAAAGAAAGCAAAAAGGAGAAGAGTTGCAGAGAAGGGGTATTCTTCTCAGGTATGGATACTAATTCCATGAGTTTCTGCAGACCTTAGGTTAGATAATGAAGAGAGTATGATCTCGGAGAATCCCAAACCATCAACCCATGGTTAGGTTTTCATGGAAAATCATGGGGAAGTCATGAAAGCCATTTAGGTGAATAAATCATGGTTCTAGGCCGTAGAACATGTGTAATATGGACTGTAGTAGCAAGCCATAGGACCCCAAACACGAAGAATGGACTGAAAGCAGAAAAATCAACAAAACCCACAGGGGGTCGCATGGGGGGTCGATGGCCAATCGACCCTACCAGACCCTGAGCATCGACCCCCAGTGTTCGAGAAGTCCAGAATAGGGGTGGTCGCACCAGGGGTCGATCATTACTCCGACCCTACCTCCGACCCCCAGTTAACAGTATGGTTTTTAAATTCGGAATAAATTTTAATTAAGTTCTATCGACTTTGTTAGGTCTTCTAGCAATATAATAACAATATAAAGGTGATTCTAAAGCTTGGAAGAGGATCTTCCAGCAAGCTAAGGTGAGGGAACAAAACCTAAACTAATTGGTTAATAATAAACTATTTTATTTCTTGAGTCCAATGCCAAATTGATTCTATGCGTGTATGCTTGTATGTGCATTTAACATGTCATCCAATATTTCTATTATTTGTTCATGCATATTTACTTTATCGTTTATTACATGATGATGATGATGATGATAGGAATAGGCATGTGAATGTTTGTGTTTGGCCAGTGTATATGGTGCGGGTAGGGATGGTATCAACCGGTACTTCGATGCCGTTTTCATCGGGGTATATTGTGCCATAGCCTATTCAAGTCATGTTCACTGATGTCGTCGTATCGCCATTACCTTAGTAGAACTATTATGTCGTAGAGTATCAGGGGAGGTGGTCTCGGTCCTTGTAGTCTCTGACTCTACCGGGGGGCCTTAGCTCTATCTCTATGGATGTTCTGAGGGATGCTGGGGTGAGGCCTTGGATACACTGTTTGGCATTAGGATTGGTTAGTTGCGAGCCCAGTTTGCAACCCTAGCCAACAGGGGTTTATTTGTTGGTATGGTATTAATCGGTATAGCCATGACCATTTTTCATGGGGTTTATGTTGTGCCATTCTGGGTGCATGTGGGGCGACGATGTCGTTTTCATTGGGCGTTTCCACACACTCATGTATAGAGGTGCGGCGGCCACCTATCCTTTCTATAGCACGTTGCAAACTATAAACCGGACCAAAGATATGATTTGACTGCATGCATATGTATTGTTGCATTATTTTGTTTGCTCACTGAGCCATGATGTGTGCTCACCCTTCGACGTCGAATATTTTTAGTTGATGATGCAGGTGTTACCGTCGAAGATTATATAAATGCTCCAGTGTACGGGAACGTGGCGGCGATGGAAGTTGAAGATGAAGTGGATACACATGACTCCACTTGTGAGTGTGACTCATGTGTATTCGATTAGATATTTTCTATATTTCTTTATTTGGATTTATTAAAGACATGTATTTGATATTTATTTATGTCTCAGTTGATACAAAATAATTTTCTATTTAAATATTAATATCATAGTAGATTCTCAGTTCATTATACTATAAGACTTCCGCTATTGTGTATTTACTCTGATTATGAATGTGCATGTATGAGGTTTAGATCAGCCGGATACCATCTGTACGAGATCCTGGTTGAACCGTTGGTTTTCTAGTGATTCATCACACCATTCTGAAGTGTGTGGAATTGGGGTGTGACATACGTAACCCCCAAACACTTCATGGAATCCAAACATTCATCAAAACAACAAGAAATTTAGGAATTTTCAGAAAAAATTCGATTTTTGGCAAAAACCAAGGTCAAAAACATAAAAATTTAATTTTTTCAAAAACCGTTCGGTGGAACCTCAAATTGGTTGAGGGCTTTTGCTCATAGAGGTCCCTAAACCCTTTCTAAGCAGAAGGAAGAGAGTTCCTATGGTTGGAAATTCCTAAACAAAGAAAACACTAGTTTTGGGCTTGGAACCAATGTGAAACGATATAAAAATGATGCATGGAAGGAAGAAACTTACTTGGAGGTGATGTTCTAAGCTTTGATCGAAAGAAAATGACTTCTAAGATCACCGGTCGAACTGTAGCAACTCAAGAGCCAGAGAGGAATCGCCACCGAAGAGGAAGAAGAAAAAGAAGAGTGAGAAAAATCTCACTTTTTGCGACTTTAAAGAGGACTTTGGGCATACCGGTTGACGGTTTTGCCCATACCGGTCGACCGGTACCTCCCTGGTAAAGTCGACCGGTACCTCTCGGTCAGGAAAGAGATCCTGACCGGTCGACTATACCGGTCGCGCTATACCCTACAGGGTAGCGACCGGTACATCGACCGGTACCACTAGGTTAGGAGGGGGATCCTGACCGGTCGACTATACCGGTCGCCCTACATACTATAGAATAGCGACCGGTCAGCCATAGGAAGCCAGAAAATTTTTTGGAAAAATTTTAAAAATTGTAATTTTAAGTTTCCATTTCGATTATTCGCCTTGCAATTGTTAAAGACTAACACTATTATGATTATTCGACTGCACCTCATTTGTTATGTCTTCTTCTCAAATCTAAACAAACTAGTCTGGGATGGTAGGTGGAAATGGTCAAAGAGGCTCACAGAAGCATCACTATTCTAGGATCCGCCAAGCTGAGGAAAATGTGGAAACTGGATATGTGGAAGAGCAAAACCAGAACCTGGAAAGTGGAGAAGGGCAGATCCCTAGGGCACCGACAAACTTGCCAGGCCCTCCTCACACTAACTCGGAGACGATTGTCACAAATTTGATTTATCAGATGGAAGCTCAACAGAAGACGTTCCTGAATGAGATGCTGAAGATGTTCAGGCCACTAGGATATATCCCTACAGAAGGCACACCTGAACATAGGGGAAATAACACCACACTGCCAATGGATGGTAGCTCTGGGCCAATGGGCCAAGGACATAATCTACAACCAGCACACCAATTTCCATTGTCGTCTGCCTATCACGGAGTCTACCTGTACCCACCACCATGGTATGGAATGAATGCACAGGGGCAGAATGACTTAGGCCGAGCGGTGGATAGGTTTTTAAAGCTGAAACTCCCTACTTTCACAGGGAAACCAGGAAAACCACTGTGGCCTACATAGTGGGTTGCTGAGATGGAGAAGAATTTTCATCTGATGACTTGTACTGAGGATGAGAAGGTTTTGTTTGCTACACACATGCTCAAGGAAGATGCAAATACCTGGTGGAATTCTACCCGGTCATACTTAGAGGTAAAGCACACTCAGATCGATTGGGAAATAATCAAGGGAGCTTTCTTCGATAAATATTTTCCAAAGAGCTTCAGAGATCAAATGGAGAAGGAATTCCTCAACCTGCAGCAATCTCAATCGACTGTTGATGCTTACCAGCAAAGGTATGAAGAGCTATTTTTCTTTGCACCAGCAAACATGCAAGAAGAAGAAACCAAGACTCGTAGGTTCACCATGGGATTACGAGGAAGCATTAGAGAGCACGTCTTGGGTCTGGAGAAGAAAGTTTATAATGAGACTGTGCAGATTGCCAGAGTAATTGAATCCAGTCAAAGAGACAGCTTCTTTGCTTAGAACAGGGGACTGAAGAGGCCTGCTACTGAGACTTCAGGTGGAGGCAATTATAGACCATTCTGCCCATACAGGGCTCAGTCCACTGTGGTGCCTGCAAGGAACACTATTGCACCACCACCGCCACAGTTCACTGGACAGAACCAGAACGTTAAATGTTTCAACTGTCAGCAACTGGGTCATATTGCAAGGACCTGCACTCTACCTAGGAAGCAACCTCCATAGCAAGGAAAGGTATTCGCAGTCACCACTGAAGAGGCAGTCGCATCACCTGATGTGGTCACTGGTATGATTCCATCCCTACCTATTTATCTTACTATTTTGTTGTGTGTGAGCATGTAGAACTAAGGGATAATTAAATTTCAGAAACTGTAAACATAGCTGGTATACCTGCCAGAGTACTTTTTGACTCTGAGGCCACGTACTCCTTCGTCTCTAATTCTTTTGGGAAGCGAATGGAATTACTTGTCAAGTGTTTGAACCCGAGCTTGATAGTTAGCTCTCCGCTAGGAGTCGAAGTGGCGTTGACTGAATATTATGGGCCGTGTACAGTGAGTATTGAGGGCCGAAACCTAGAAGCAAATCTGGTTCAACTCGAGATGGCAGACTTTGATGTCATCTTGGGAATGGATTGGCTAGGCCATCATTTAGCTAGCTTATTATGTGGTGAAAGGAAACTTGTGCTTAAAGATGAGAAGGGCAAGGAGTTTAGCTTCACTAGGACCAAGTTACCTAGGAAGCGGAAGCTGATCCTCTCTGCCCTAAATGCTAAGAGATGCCTAGAGAAGGGAGGAGTAGGATATTTAGTGTCTATGGTCGACATCACTACTGAGGTGCCAAGGATGGAAGATCTAGATGTGGTACGAGAGTTTCCAGATGTGTTTCCAGAAGATCTCCCAGGTCTACCTCCAGACAGGGCTACAGAGTTCGTGATAGACCTGATGCCAGGGTCAGCACCGGTGTCTAAAGCACCGTACAAGATGGCCCCTACCGAATTAAAGGAGTTGAAGACCCAGTTACAAGAACTACTAGATAAGGGTTTCATACGATCAAGCATATCGCCATGGGGAGCACTTGTATTGTTCGTCAAGAAAAAGGACGGTAGTGTACGGCTATGTATTGACTACCGAGAGCTGAACAAGTTAACCATCAAGAATCGATATCCTTTGCCTATGATTGATGATCTGTTTGATCAGTTACAGGGTTGCAAAGGTTTTCTCGAAGATTGATCTCAGATCAGGGTATCACCAATTGAAGATCAAGGCCGGAGATATTCCAAAAACTGCTTTCAGGACAAGGTATGGGCATTATGAGTTTCTGGTAATGTCGTTCGGGTTGACTAACGCTCCAGCGTCATTCATGGAACTGATGAACCGATTGTTTCATGACATGTTGGACACTTCGGTCATCGTATTCATCGACGACATATTGGTCTACTCAAAGGATAGGGAGGCTCATGCAACACATTTGAGAGCAGCCCTACAACGGCTGAGAAGGGAGAAGCTTTATGCCAAGTTCAAGAAGTGTGAATTTTGGCTGAAGGAGGTGGCTTTCTTGGGCCACGTAGTATCTAAAGACGGTATCAAGGTAGATCCAAGCAAGATCGCAGCTATAGTAGGATGGGATGCATCGAAGTCAGTTGCGGAGATTCGTAGTTTCCTTGGATTGGTTGGTTACTATAGATGATTTGTGGAAGACTACTCAAGGATCGCCATTCCACTTACCAGACTAACCAAGAAAGGAGAAAAATTCATATGGATGGATGAGTGTGAAAAGTGCTTTCAGACTTTGAAGTCAAGACTAGTCTTTGCACCGATCCTGACCATCCCAGTACCAGGCTTACCGTTTACCCTATATACGGATGCCTCAGGGTTGGGTTTTGGATATGTATTGATGCAAGGAGAACAGGTGATTACCTACGCATCAAGACAGTTGAAAGAGCATGAGAAGAATTATCCTACACATGATTTGGAGTTAGCAACAGTTATACATGCAATCAAGACTTGGAGACACTACCTTTACGGTGAAAAGTTTCAGATTAAGTCAAATCACAAGAGCTTAACCTACCTTTTCACTCAGAAGGACTTGAATATGAGACAGAGGAGATGGCTGGAATTATTAAAAGATTATGATTGTGACATCCAGTACCATCTGTGTAAGGCAAATGTCGTGGCTGCTTTAAGCAGAAAGTGGGCATTGAAACCTGAGGCAAGACCAAGTATAAATGCTGCATTGTGTGCTGCAGCCTCAAGTTCAATAGAAAATGATGAAGAGTATATAATAGAGACTGCAAGAGATCCAGTGGAACAGGGCTTAATTCATAAATTCACATTGATGTTTGCAGCTCTAAAGATCTCATCGGATCTAATAGATGAGGTCAAAGTAGCAATCCTACAGGATCCACACCTCAAGACTGTGCAAGAAGATCTAGAGAAGGGTAAAAGCAATCCTGACTTTACCTTGGATTCAGACAAGGTACTCAGGTATCGTGGAAAATTATGTATACCTGAGAGTGAGAACTCAAATATCAGAGATCGAGTTATGACAGAAGCTCATTACACCCCATATTCGGTACATCCAGGAAGCACCAATATGTACCATGATTTAAGAAGACTATATTGGTGGAGGGGTATGAAAGCAGATGTAGCTCGATTCGTATTCCAATGTCTAAATTGCCAGCAAGTTAAAGCAGAAAGGCAGAGACCCACAGGTTTGCTACAACCACTACCGGAGCCAGCATGGAAGTGGGATTGTATCACAATGGATTTCGTCACTGGCCTACCCTTGACACCAAGGTTAGTGGATGCAGTTTGGGTTATAGTCGATCGACTTACCAAGATAGCTCGATTCATCGCTATCAGACCTCAATATACCATGGAGAAGCTGACCAAGCTATATGTAGATAATATAGTCAGACTTCATGGCGTCCCAGAGAGTATAGTATCTGACAAAGATCCCCATTTTACATCAAAGTTTTGGGAAGGATTACAGAAAGCTATGGGAACCAAGTTGAAGTTTAATACAGCTTTTTACCCTCAGACGGACGGGCAGTCAGAACGAACTATTCAAATTTTAGAAGATATGATCCGAGTTTGTGCCCTAGATTTCAAAGGAGCTTAGGACGAGAAGCTATCGCTCATCGAGTTCGCTTATAACAAAAGCTACCAGGCTACAATTCAGATGGCGCCATATGAGGCACTCTATGGGAAGAAATGTCGTACACCTCTATTATGGAATGAGGTGGGAGAAAGAAGAATTGTAGGACCAGAGTTTGTCGAAGAAACTTGTCGAGTGATTGATCAGATCAAGGAAAGAGTGAAGACAACTCAAGTTCGACAGAAGCACTATGCGGATAACCGACGTCGAGATCTGGAGTTTGTAGTGGGTGACAAGGTATTCTTGAAGATATCACCTGTGCGAGGTCTGAAACGGTTTGGTAAGAAGGGAAAGCTATGCCCCAGTTACGTGGGACCATATGAGATTTTGACCAGACGTGGTAATGTGGCATATCAACTGGCTCTACCACCATCCATGTCAAGCGTTCATGATGTATTCCACGTATCTTTATTGAAGAAGTATGTCAGGGATCCATTGTACATCTTGACAGTAGACCCACCAGACTTGACAGAGGACTTAACATTTGAAGTAATAACTGTGATGCTCACAAGCCGAAAGGTACAACACCTTCGAAGCAAGGATATCTACTACGTCAAAGTGCATTGGAAAAGCCACGATGTGGAAGAAATTACTTGGGAGGAAAAGAATGCAATGAGAAAGGAATACCCTAACCTTTTCGATGACTAAGGTGTGTTCAAATTTTGAGGCCGAAATTTATTTTAAGGGTGGGGGAGTTGTGAAACCTACATGCAAATTTTGGGGACAAAATTTCTTTTAAGGGTGGGGGAGTTGTAAGACCCGCACTCCATGAACCCGATCTAAACCTTGAATTCATGTCTTAACAGGTCTTCCAATCATCACCGGGCCAGTCAGGACGAGTGGATGACAAACAGGTACGAAACGGACCATTTAAGTATGAATTTTGTTCATACCAGTCGATGGTACCAGTCGACCGGTATAGCTTGCGCAGCAGACTACGAAGATCCGTAACCGGATCTCTACAGGTCCTACTTTCCAAATTCCTAATCCTAGGACTTTCCTAATCCTAGGAGGCTTCCTAAACCTAAACCTAGCCTATATAAACCCCTCTAAACCTCCTAGAATCCCTTCCATTGATCCTCACAAACCCTAGAAAGGAGAAAGAGGCTGAAAAGGAGGAGAAGCTAGGAAGAGCCGATATTGTCGTTCGACAAAGAACACCTTACCGCCAGTCGACGATGAGTGCTTAAACCTTATTTTACATTATGACTCTAGGATTATGACTCTAGGATGGTTAGGTTGCTTTGATCAATACCATGCAAAGCAGGTATTGATCTAAAACCCTATTTTGCTGATAAACCCTATTTTTTGCCGACAAACCCTAATCTAGTCGGTAAACCCTAGATTCAAGTTCTAGGAAGAAGACCGTCAAAGCTAGGACTTGAATGGAGTTGGAAACAACTCTAACTCAGTGCTCAGACCTAGAATGTGTAGGAGGAACCCTAGGATCAATAGGGGATGATCGATGACAGTCGAGAACCGGACGTATGGTCTTCTGGAGACATACCGGTCGACTATACCGGTTGCACCCTGTGCGGCCGGTACTACAACCGGTACCTTCCGGGTCACAGGTTTCCCCACAGTGTTGCGACCAGTACCTGCGACCGGTCAGCTCTGTGAGATATATTTTTTAATATTGCTAGTTTTTTGACCAACATGAAACCAAAGGAAAAACTATTCTAACTAAACCCTAATATTGTATAGGACTTTGTGATAGCACGTTTGGATCTTGCGACGTGGAGCAAGTTATCAAACGAGCGTCAGGTATGGGAATCAGACCTAAACCCTAATAATCTAATGGACAGTAAACCGTTGTTAATAACTATGACTCTGTGGATTGATTTTTGTGCATACTCACATGTCATCCTTTACTTTCAGTTATTATTATTGTTCATGCATACTCTCTATGCTAGGATGTGATTGTTAGGCACGTGATTGTTTTCGTTGGTGTGTGGAATGGGAAGGGCCTAGGGTCTGGGATCATTCCTCACACTAGCACCTTTTCGTAGTATTCTATCTTAGCATGCTTGGTGCGGGTAGGGCATCAGGGGGAGGACGTGGCACTGTGGTCTCCGGCCTGGCCACCAGACTCTAGCTCTATCTCTATGCCGTAGGGAGCTATGTTGGGATAGGGTCTACCTTTCGTATCGTTCTGTCTTAGCATGCTTGGTGCGCGTAGGGCATCAGGGGGAGGACGTGGCACTGTGGTCTCTATCCTGGCCACCAGACTCTAGCTCTATCTCTATGCCATAGGGAGCTATGCTGGGATAGGGCCTACTGCGATGACATATAGGATTGGTTAGTTGCGAGCCCAGTTTGCATGCCCTCGCCAATAGGGGCTTACGTGTTGGTATGGGTAGAGAATCAGGGGAGATGTTGGCGGTGTTGATCTGGACACCTTAGCTCTATCTCTATTCCATGGTGTGTGCATGTGGGACGGCAATGGTGTGATCCATTGGGCGGCTTCACATAATCGTGTATAGAGGTGCGGTGGCCGCCAATCCTTTCTATAGCACATTGCAAACTTAAACCAGACCATAACATAATATGATTGTTACTCATGCATATAAATGTTACATTGTCTGATTGTCTTACTGAGCTAAGTTGTGAGCTCACCCTTGTGTACACACCATTTTTAGATGTTGATGCAGGTTACACAGTGGATGACTTCATGAACGCGCCAGCGTACGGAGGCGTGGCTGCTATGGACGTGCAGGCAGGAGAGGACGAGCATGACGCTTCATGCGAGTGCCCTTTCTGCGTGTATCTCTAGGGCTTTCCTTTATTTGTTTCAGTTATTTTCGGTTGACATTAAAGTGATGTAAAGATATTTATTTATGTTTGAGAATTTGGATAATTGAATATTTATTTAAATCTATCAATAGATGCTCAGTTCATTTTATTTAAAGACTTTCACTGTATTTATTATATTCTGATTGTGGTTATGTGCAATGGTATGTATGAGTGGACACGGTCTTATTGAGATCCTGGTGTGAGCCGTTGGTTCAGTGACAGTTCACTCACACTTCTGGTTCAGTCAGAATTGGAGTGTGACATCGTAGATATGGTCGACCATAGCATGACCAGCATGACCAGAAGATTGGCCATAGACATTTGGGAGGATTTCAGAAACCATATGGTCGCAGCTACAGTCGCACCATATGCGACCATAGGGTATCGACCGTAGGCTGTAAGGTCGATACAGTATGAGACCATAGGACCAATCAGACACAATCAGACACATATCAGTGCTCTATTTTGATTTTCGTGTAACATGTTACATATGAATCCTAACTTGAATTCATATAATTTTTAGGTTATTAAACCAAATCAAAGAGAACTACAAGGCTTGGAAGGAGATCAAGTTTTGCTAACAAGTGAGGGATCAAGACCTCAACTAATTGGATAAAACAAACTATTTATTTATTTGAGTACAATGCCATAATTGATTCTATGCTTGTATGTTTGTAATGTGCATCTCACATGTCATCCAATATTCCTGTTATTACTGCTCATGCATATTTATTTCTGTCTATTTATAATATGATGATGATGATGCTAGGAATAGACATGTGATTATGTGTGTGTGGTTAGTGTGCTTGATGCAAGTGGAGCATCAGGGGAGGATGTCACACCCTAATTCCCCACTATTCAGAACGGTGTAATGAACCGCTTATAACCAACGATTCAACCAGGATCTCTATTAGGCTGTGTCCTTTTAAATTAGACCATACACATCCATAACCATAATCAGAATAAATACACAATAGCGGAAGTCTTAACATTAAATGAACTGAGGAATATAACTGTGATAATTATAAATAAAATATCAAATTATGTTGTATCAACCGAGACATAAGTAAATAAAATATCAAATTATATTTCCTTAATAGTTCAAATAAAAATCTAATCGAAAATGCATGAGTTGCACTCGCATGAGGAGTCATGCGTCTCCACTATATCTTCAGCCTCCATCGCAGTCACATGCCCGTACACAGAAGCATTCATATAACCTTCCACAGTGGTACCTACATCAACTAAAAATATTCGACGTCGAAAGGGTGAGCACACATCACGGCTCAGTGAGCAAACAAAACAGTGCAACAAACATATGCATGCATTCAATTCATATCTGTGGTCTGGTATATAAGTTTGCAATGTGCTATAGAAACGTTCGGTGGCCGCCTCACCTCTATACACGAGTGTGTGAAGTCGCCCAAAGGTTAACGTTTATTGTCGTCCCACATACACCTACTATGGCATAATATACCCCAATGAAAACGGCATTGAAGTACCGGTTGATACCATACCAACACGTAAGCCCCTGTTGGCGAGGGCTTGCAAACTGGGCTCGCAACTAACCAATCCTAATGTCAAGCAGTGTATCCAAGGCCTCACCCCAGCATCCCTCAATACATCCATAGAGATAGATTTAAGGTCCCCCGACAGAGTCGAAGACTACACGGTCTGAGACCACCTCCCCTGATGCCCTACGACGTAGTAGTTTTGCTAAGGTAATGGTGATACGACGTTGTCAGTGGACAAGACTTGAGTATAGATAGAGCTAGAGTCTGGTGACCAGGACACACCACAATATCACGTCCTCCCCCTGATGCTCCACTCGCATCAAACACACTAACCACACACATGCATTCACATGTCTATTCCTAGCATCATCATCATCATCATGTTATAAATAAAATTTAATATGCATGAACATTAATAGCAGGAATATTGGATGACATGTTGAATGCACATTACAAGCATACACGCATAGAATCAGTCATGGCATTAGACTCAAGAAATAAAAACAATTTATTATTAGCCAATTAGTTTAGGTCTTGTTCCCTCACCTTTGCTTGAGTGTAGATCCTCTTTCAAGCTTTAAGAATCACTTTTATATCAATAGGAAAACCAAACAAGTCAATAGATTTTAATTAGAATTCATTCCGATAATTTTAGGCTTGCTGTTAAGCGAGGGTCGCAGGATGGGTCGCAGGTAGAGTAGCAGTTTTCTGTGACCCCAGGGTGTAGGGTCGATGCTAGGGTCGGATGTTCCATCGACCCTAGGTGCGACCACAGCTTCCCTGGACTTCCCGAAAGCTGGGGGTCGATCCTGTGGTCTGGTAGGGTTGATTCCCAATCGACCCTATGTAAGACCCGCACGCCACAAACCCGGTCTAACCTTACATTTCGTGTCGTGACCCGTCTACATATGATGGTCGAGCCAAGTGGACCAAGTGGACCAAGTGTGTGAAGAAACCCAAGACCCAGTATGAAAATTTGCTCAAAAACAGTCAAAATGAGGGTAGGGTCACATGTCTTAACAGACAGGTCCGACCCTCCCATCGACCCTCACTATCGACCCTCAATCAAGGGTCGCAGGGGCTATGAATTGTCCAACCCTCCCATCGAACCTCCCATCGACCCTCAGTACTCGGGAAAAACAGCACGAACCGAAAATTAAGAAACCTTCCTAATTTCGATTGGAACCTTTCCTAAACTCTACGGGACGTATTTTGGGAGGTTTTACTCTATAAATAGGACGTCCCTAAGCCTCTTTCAATCCTTTTACAAACCTAATTGGATTGAGAGAAAGAGAAGAGAATGAAGAGAATAAGAGAAGGAAAACTTGAAGAAAAGGCTAAGGAAGAAGAGGAAATTCAGAGGAACTCTGAATCTCAGCAAAACTAAGGTATGAATACATTCCCCATGATTTATTTAAGACTTTAAAATGGTTTATGAAGAGGATATGACTTAGAAGAAACCCAAATCATCCATCCATGGTTAGGTTTTCATGGAAAACCATGGAGGAGATCATTAAAACCATGTAGGTGAATAAAGTATAGTTCTAAACCATAGAACATGTATAGAATGGATTGTGGAAGTAAGCCATAGGACCCAACCATGAAAGAGAGAACGAAATATGATATTTTCAACTCAAAGCATGGAGGGTTGCACCTAGGGTCGATGGCAGATCCGACCCTAGCATCGACCCTCAGTGTTCGGGAAGTCCAGATTTGGGAAGGGTCGCACCCAGGGTCGATCATGACTCTGACCCTACCTCCGACCCTCAGTTAACAGCATGGTTTTTAAATTAAGAATTAATTCTAATTAAATTCTATCGACTTTGTTAGGTCTTCTAGCAATATAATAACATTATAAAGGTGATTCTAAAGCTTGGAAGAAGATCTATTAACAAGCTAAGGTGGGGAAACAGAACTCTAAACTAATTGGTTAATAACAAACTGTTTTCTATTTCTTGAGTCCAATGCCATGCTTGATTCTATGCGAATATGTTTGTAATGTGCATACAACATGCCATCCAATATTTTTATTATTTGTTCATGCATATTTATTTTATTGTTTATAACATGATGATGTTGTTGATGATAGGAATAGGCATGAGATTGTGTGTGTGTGGTTGGTGTACTTGATGCGAGCGAGTATCAGGGGAGGTGTGATGAGAACGTCAATAAACGTTAACCTTTGGCGGGTCTCAGCACTTTAGCTCTATCTCTAACTCAAGTCTTGTGCATTAGCATCGTCGTATCGCCATTACTTTAGCAGAACTATTATGTCGTAGAGTATCAGGGGAGGTGGTCTCGGTCCTTGTAGTCTCTGACTCTATCGGGGGGCCTTAGCTCTATCTCTATAGACATTCCGAGGGATGTTGGGGTGAGGCCTTGGATACACTATTTGGCATTAGGATTGGTTAGTTGCGAGCCCAGTTTGCAAGCCCTCGCTAACAGGGGCTTACATGTTGGTATGGTATTATATAGCAATAAACGTTAACCTTTGTTGTATAATGTCATGATTAGGGTGGATGGGGACGACGATAAACGTTAACCTTCGGGCAGACTTCCACACCCTGTGTATAAAGGCGAGGTCAATAAACGTTAACCTTTGACCACCCAACCTTTCTATTGCGCATTGCAAACTATAAACCAGACCAAAGATATGAATTGATTGCATGCATATGTATTGTTGCATTGTTTTGTTTTCTCACTGAGCTTAAGTTGGAGAGCTGACCCTCGTGTGCACAATTCTTTTAGTTTCTGATGTTGCAGGTATTATGATTGAAAATTATGTCAACATGCCAACATATGAACATGTGGCGGCCATGGTGAGCAAGCTGTGGAGGACGAAGATGGTTCGTTAAGCGAGCGTTTCAGCGGTGGATACGTTTAGTGTTTAGTTTTCATATTTGGATATTGTAATATGTATTAAATTATGTTTTGGTTACTTAAAAATAAATAGAATATTAATTATTTATCATGATTAGACCTCAGTTCATTATCTGTAAGACTTTCGCTATTTATTTTATTCCCTCTGATTAATGTGGAATGTGTTTTGGTTTATCATATGTGGGATAGCCTATTCAAGATCCTGGTTGAACCATTGATTTGTTAGCGGTTCATCACACCATTCTGAATGGTGTAGAATTGGGGTGTGACACCCTATGTGCGACCCCACGTAATTTGAGTCGACCTTTTCATTCTACAGTCTAATCATTCAATTTTGGGTCCTATGGCTTACTTCCACAGTCCATTCTATGCTTGTTCTATGGCGTAAAACTCCAGGTTACTTCCTTACTTTGCCTACCATGATTCCCTCCATGGATTTCATTCCCATGGATGGATGATTTGGGTTTCTCCTAGATCATACCCTCTTCATGAACTATTCTAAGGTCTTAAATTATTAATGGAAGCATACCCATACCTTAGGTTTGCTGAGATTCAGAGGTTTCTCTGAATTCTTCTCTTTAGTCTTCTTCTCCAACTTTCCTTCTCTTCTCCTTCTCTTCTCTTTCAATTAGGGTTTCAAAAGGAGTAAAAGAGGCTAAGGGACATCCTATTTATAGAGGAAAACCTCCCAAAATAAGTCCCATTGAGATTAGGAAAGAATCCCCTTGAAATTTGGAAAGTTTCCTATTTACAGTTTCTGTCGGTAATGAGGGGGTCGATGAGGGGGTCGAAGATCCCGTCGACCCTCGGGTCTAAATTGTCCGACCCTAGGTCTAAAATTCAAGGGTCTGACTCCCTAATGAGGGGGGTCCGACCCTGCCTATTTGGGTATGCGACCTTACCCCCTATTTTACTATTTTTTGGGTCAGTTTAATACTTGGTCTCGCTATTTCCTTCACGCACTTGGTCCATTTGGCTCGACCATGATAGGTAGACCTGGTACAAGGTGGTAAGACCGGTTAGTTCGATACGGGTCTTACAGAGGATGTGGCATTATGGTCTTTGACCTGGTCACCAGACTCTAGCTCTATTTCAACTCAAGTCATGTTCATTGATATTGTCATATCGCCATTACCTTAGCGAAAATATTACGTCGTAGGGCATCAGGGGAGGTGGTCTCTGTCACACCCCAATTTCTACTATTCAGAATGGTGTGATGAACCGCCAATAAACAAACGGTTCAACCACAATCTCGAATACGCTGTGTCCGTTTGCTTAAACCATACACATCCACAATCTTAATCAGAATACATACACGATAGCGGAAGTCTTTAATATTAAATGAACTGAGAGTCTAAAGATGATAACATAAATAAAGTATTCAATTATCTTCAAAATACTAAGGCATAAAATAAAATATTTAATCAATTACATCGTCTGTGTAATTTGAATAAAATCTAATAAAAAATACAAGAGTTGCACTCGCATGACGAATCATGCGATTCCATCAAAACTTCAGCATCCATCGCCGCGCATGTCCATACATCGGAGCATTCATATAATCTTCTACGGTGGTACCTGCATCATCAACTAAAAATATTCGACATCGAAAGGGTGAGCACACATCACGGCTCAGTGAGCAAACAAAATAATGCAACAAACATATGCATGCATTCAATTCATATCTTTGGTCTGGTTCATAAGTTTGCAATGTTCTATAGAAAGGATAGGTGGCCGCCGCACCTCTATACATGAATGTGTGGAACCACCCTACGGATCAAACATCATTTCCGCCCCCACATGCACCCACCATGGAATAGAGATAGAGCTAAAGTGTATAGGACCGCACCGCATCACACTTCCCCTGATGCTCTACCCATACCAACACGTACGCCCCTGTTGGTGAGGGCTTGCAAACTGGGCTCGCAACTAACCAATCCTAATGTCAAACAGTGTATCCAAGGCCTCACCCCAAGATCCCCTCAATATGTCCATAGAGATAGAGCTAAGGCCCCCCCGACAGATCGAGACTACACGGTCCGAGACCACCTCCCCTGATGCCCTACGACGTAATAGTTCTGCTAAGATAATGGCGATACGACGATGTCAGTGGACAAGACTTGAGTAGAGATAGGGCTAAAGTGCTTAGGACCGTACCGCATCATACTTTCCCTGATGCCCCACTCGCATCAAGTACACCAACCACACACAAACATTTACATGCCTATTCCTAGCATCATAATCATCATCATATTATAAATAAACTGAATTAAATATGCATGAACAGTAATAACAGGAATAGTGGATGAGATGTGATATGCACATTACATTCATATAAGCATATAATCATTCACAGTATTGGACTCAATAAATGAAAATAGTTTATTATTAGCCAATTAGTTTAGGTCTTGTTCCCTCACCTTTGATTTAGTGTAGATCCTCGTTCAAGCTTTATGAATCTCCTTTAAATCACTAGAAAATCCTAACAAGTCGATAGATTTTAATTAGAATTAATTTCAATAAATTTAGACTAGCTGAAATCATAGGGTCGCAGGTAGGGTAGCACCTAGGGTCGGTTACCAATCGACCCTGGGGGTAGGGTCGGACGTGGGGTCGATTATCGATCGACCCTATGTGCGACCACAACCTCTCTGGGACTTCCCGAGGGCATGTGATCGATCCTGTGGTCTTGTAGGTCAATTCTAAGATTGTTCTATGACTCATAACTATAATTTCTATACACTTTTCATTGCCTATGATGATTACTTCCATGGATTTCTTTGAAACTCATCCATGGATAGATGATTTGGGTTTCTCTTAATCCTAACTTCTTCATGTTCCATTCCAGGCTCTTAATTTATGAAGGGAATTAGACTCATACCTGAAGTTGGCTGAGATTCAGAGGTTCCTCTGAAATTCCTCCTCTTCCTTAGTCTTTTCTTCAATTTTCCTTCTCTTCTTCTTTTCCTTCTCCTTCTCTTTCTCTCACTTTCAATTAGGGTTCTAAAAGGAGTGAAAGAGGCTAAGGGACGTCCTATTTATAGAGGAAAACCCTCCAAAATAAGTCCCATCGAGTTTAGGAAAGAACCCCTTGAAATTAGGAAAGTTTCTTAATTTACGGTTTCTGTCTGTCATCGTAGGGTCGCACGTAGGGTCGCAGAATCCGTCGACCCTACGTTTTTCTAGTCATGCAACCCTACGACTAGAAAATCATAGGTTGGACTTCTGTTGAGGTGGGGTCGACCCTGTTCAGAATGGTGTGATGAACCGCCAATAAACCAACGGTTCAACTAGGATCTTGAATAGACTGTGTCCATTTGCTTAAACCATACACATCCATAACCATAATCAGAATACATACACGATAGCGGAAGTCTTTAATATTAAATGAACTGAGAGTCTAAAGATGATAACATAAATAAAGTATTCAATTATCTTCAAAATACTAATACATAAAATAAAATATTTAATCAATTACATCGTCTGTATAATTTGAATAAAATCTAATAAAAAATGCAAGATTGCACTCGCATGACGAATCATGCGATTCCATCAAAACTTCAGCATCCATCGCCGCCGCATGACCATACATCGAAGCATTCATATAATCTTCTACGGTGGTACCTGCATCATCAACTAAAAATATTCAACGTCGAAAGGGTGAGCACACATCACGGCCCAATGAGCAAACAAAACAATGCCACAAACATATGCATGTATTCAATTCATATCTTTGGTCTGGTTCATAAGTTTGCAATGTGCTATAGAAATGATAGGTGGCTGCCGTACCTCTATACACGAATGTGTGGAACCGGCCAACGGATCAAACATCATTGTCGCCCTGACATGCACCCACCATGGAATAGAGATAGAGCTAAAGTGCTTAGGACCGCACCGCATCACACTTCCCCTGATGCTCTACCCATACTAACACGTAAGCCCCTGTTGGCGAGGGCTTGCAAACTGGGTTGCAACTACCAATCCTAATGTCAAACAGTGTATCCAAGGCCTCACCCCAGCATCCCTCAATACGTCCATAGAGATAGAGCTAAGGCCCCCCGGTAGAGTCAGAGACTACATGGTCCGAGACCACTTCCCCTGATGCCCTACGATATAATAGTTTTGCTAAGGTAATGGCGGTACGACGATGTCAATGGACAAGACTTGAGTAGAGATAGGGCTAAAGTGCTTAAGACCGCACCGCATCACACTTCCCCTGATGCCCCACTCGCATCAAGTACACCAACCACACACAAACATTCACATGCCTATTCCTAGCATCATAATCATCATCATATTATAAATAAACTGAATTAAATATGCATGAACAATAATAACAGAAATAATGGATGACATGTGATATGCACATTACAATCATATAAGCATAGAATCATTCACAGTATCGGACTCAATAAACGAAAATAGTTTATTATTAGCCAATTAGTTTAGGTCTTCTTCCCTCACCTTTGATTGAGTGTAGATCCTCGTTCAAGCGTTATGAATCACCTTTAAATCACTAGAAAAGCCTAACAACTCGATAGATTTTAATTAGAATTAATTCCAACAAATTTAGACTAGCTGAAATCATAGGGTCGCAGGTTGGGTAGCACCTAGGGTCGGTTACCAATTGACCCTAGGGGTAGGGTCGGATGTGGGGTCGATTATCGATCGACCCTATGTGCGACCACACCCTCCCTGGGACTTCCCGAGGGCATGTGATCGATCCTGTGGTCTTGTAGGTCCATTCTAAGATTGTTCTATGATTCATAACTATGATTTTACACACTTTCCATTGCCTATGATGATTACTTCCATGGATTTCTTTGAAACTCATCCATGGATAGATGATTTGGGTTTCTCTTAATCCTAACTTCTTCATGTTCCATTATAGGCTCTTAATTTATGAAGGGAATTAGACTCATACCTGAAGTTGGCTGAGATTCAGAGGTTCCTCTGAAATTCCTCCTCTTCCTTAGTCTTTTCTTCAATTTTCCTTCTCTTATTCTTTTCCTTCTCCTTCTCTTTCTCTCACTTTCAATTAGGGTTCTAAAAGGAGTGAAAGAGGCTAAGGGACGTCTTATTTATAGAGGAAAATCCTCCAAAATAAGTCTCATCGAGTTTAGGAAAGAACCCCTTGAAATTAGGAAAGTTTCCTAATTTATGATTTATGTCTGTCATTGTAGGGTCGCATGTAGGGTCGCAGAATCCGTCGACCCTACGTTTTTCTAGCCATGCAACCCTACGACTAGAAAATCATAGGTTGGACTTTTGTTGAGGTGGGGTCGACCCTACCTGTTTAGGCATGCCACCCTACCCTCATATTTACTGTTTTTGGGTCAAACTCATACCTGGTCTTGTGATTTCCTTCACGCACTTGGTCCACTTGGCTCGACCATGATAAGTAAACCTGGTACAAGGTGGTAAGACCGGTTAGTTTGATACGGGTCTTACAGTCTCGGACCTTGTAGTCTTCAACTCTGTCGGGGGCCTTAGGTCTATCTCTATGGACGTATTGAGGGATGCTGGGGTGAGGCCTTTATTCACTGGATGACATTTTGGATTGGTTAGTTGTGAGCCCAGTTTGTAAGTTCTCGCCAATAGGGGCTTATGTGTTGGTATGGGTAGGGCATCAAGAGAAGTGTTGGCAGTGTTTGATCCAAACAGTTTAGCTCTATTTCTATTCCATGGTGGGTGTATGTGGGACGGTAATGGTGTTTGATCCATTGGATGGATTCACATACTTGTGTATAGAGGTGCGGGGGCCACCAAACCTTTCTATAGCATATTACAAACTTAAAAACCAGAACAAAGATATGAATTGAATGCATACATATGCGGGAGACATGGCCCCACAATGTCTGTGTTAGCCCTCTCCCTATCGGTCGAGCGGGTCCTCGTCCTTTGTTGCATTGTTTTGTTTGCTCACTGAGCCATGATGTGTGCTCACCCTTTTGACGTCGAATATTTTAGTTGATAATGCAGGTCTTACTATTAAAGATTATGTGAATGCGCCGATATATGGACACGTTGCGGCCATGGATGTAGAAGCTGTTAAAGATGCGTATGATTCATCATGCGAGTGCAACTAGTGCATATTTGATTAGACATGCAAGAGTGATTAGAAACACTTCGTAAAATAAAGTCAAACTATCCCTCACCTGGTGAGTGAAATCTATGCCGCCTCTACATGACAAAGGTTTTCCCTAACTCGCTCACACTTGTACCTACATTAATATTATTATGCTTCATTAGATGTCACATGGTTGTTATTTAATAGATGGTTAGCAATCACTGATGATGTTCAGCGTTAGACGACTGTGTTGAATCAATTTGTGTCAACACCCATCATCATAAGTTTGGTCTTATACTTCCATGGGCTTGTCCAGTTGGACTACCCGGTTGGACTATCCTGTTCGACTATGTTGCAACCGGTTCTCCCTTCGGACAGGACTCAGACCTCTTTGAAAGTATCTGGAGGTATGTATGGTCGCATAGGTCTACGACCAAACCCTTCGACTAGACACTCCCCAGTGGCCTACTGGGAGCCCTAGGTCATGTCCAGTTGCATGGGATGTGCAACTGGACCTCTCTCCAAACCTACTTCAGGGCAACCACCATTGCAAATCCATGAAGGGCTTGTGGTCCGTTCATTGGGGTCGATATTTAACTCTCTTTTCATTGTTGGTTTCTCTCCTAGTTGGGAATGTGACCTCTCTCCCCAAATTAATCCCAATGCCGTCAAGGAGAATTACTAGGGCTTCGTTAAAAGGGTTTGACTGAAAGTCTTCCCTAGGTTTTTCATCGTTTTCTTGCATGAGGCGGCTATGCAGGTTATGCACAAACATTGGGAGACAAGGCTCCCCTTCGTTTATCGGAGAGGACAACTCACACTATGTTCTCTACAAGTTAAACTCTATTAAAGGTTGGGAAGAGTTTACCTATGATGCTTGGTTGGAGGTAGGATGAACCAAACTCGTCATCTCTTGGTTCTTCCTCTTGCATAACTTCTCCTTCTTCTCACCTTCTTACTCTCTCACTGTGTATGCGTCAGAAGTTTTCTAGGGTATTGTGAGGTTGTACGTACAACGAAGAAGGTTTTAATTAGCTTAGAGTTCCCCTCATAGAGTGGGACTCTATTTTTGAGGTTCCTTAGGGTATATTCCTGCCACATGTCTTCTTGTAAGGAGTTGAGGCAACTAATCCCCCTCATCGTAAGAGATTTGGTGGGTTAGGGGGTTATCCCATGTGAGTTCCTGGACGATGGGAAAGGAATATTCCTTTCTCCCCTCTTTGGGTTTGTTTTAGAGCACCCGACCTGTTAAAGCCGAGTCCGTATCTGGTCCTGTTGGAAACCGTCACACTGCACCTCCAATCGGACAAGGTGGTTTTTCCCTGTCTCGAGGTCCGATTTGGTCTGTTTTGGGTTATCTTTGAAATCACACCTCACCCATAGATTATGCTAAATCTTGTTCGGAACTCATTCTTTCATACCAAGCTTTATGTTTTGAACTTTAATCGGTAGCTGTAATTTTTGTTCCTCAATATCTTTCAAAACTGTAAGTAGGTTAGTTTCATACACCTCACACTTTTTATTTGCACGATCCAGCACATGAGACAATTACTGAATTTTCTTGTTCTTCTACCAGAGGTACTCATTGTCGCTATAGGTGATGCTCGTCGGAGGTACTCACTGGAAGCTGTTTGCCAGACCAAATGGAGATGGAGATAAATATACATGTTGGAAACTTGGGTTTGGGAATGAGACATGAAATTTAAAGGTTTGGGAAAGGTAAGGGAGAGTAAATTTGACATTTCAACCTTTATTGATTGCGAATATGTCAAGGGTAAAATTGGGTATTAAAAATTATAGTTTAACATCGTTCAGTCAAGGGGTGCGATTATAATTATCACCAACTTTAGGGTACTGAGAGTATTTAAGTCATAGTCCAAAGGAGGTACGAATAATTTTCCCAAGGTTGTAATATATTCGGTTAACTTGTGGATCCTCCCTAAATAAAATGAGAGTTTTATCATGAAAGTTGTGTGAGAAACCATAATAATTTCCATACGAACATATAATAGGGTAAGTTGGTACACGAGGACCCATAAAATTGAGGATGGGAAAATGAAAATAAAAATGAGAATAGTTTGCTATCACCATCCATATCTAGTGGATACATTCCAGTTTATTTTTGGTAAACAATCTACATTCTAATTGGGAGACAGTGATGAAGTTCCATAGAAAGTAGGTGAACTAAATTCAATGAAAGTTTTGGGGGCAAAGTGGCAAACTGGTCACAATTTCCATGAAAGTTACACCCACGGACAACTGATTGGCCGTGACACATTTTTGTGAGGTTAACAATTTCTTTAGATTATTCCTTCACAATAGAAAGCTATTTAGCTTTTATCTTTGATTACCTGACTCAATGGCTCAAATAATTGATATCAAATTAGTCGTATTGATTAAATCATATCGGTTTTGGACTTGGTAAATCATATCGGTTTTGGACCTGATCGATTTTTGATCTAAGTCTATTTTAATATTATTATATATGGTATTGAATATGTGTTAGCTTCGGATCAATTTTAGACATGACCAATAATACATCCAATACCTGGACATAAACCTCGTGCATAAACTTTTGAAGCATCTAATAACTAAGCTCATGTATTTGATATTTGGCAAGTGATTCTGGAGCTACAATTGATTTTTGCAACAACTAATTGCTAAAATTATTTCTTTGTTAATCCCAAGTAGTCATTGAGAGAGGGGGGGGTGAATCAGTTCCCACAAAAATTCCCACTGAGATGATTTGGCCTACTTCTTTGATCACTACTGCCAAGAGCTGATAACTAGATTTTTCTCACAACCAATTTGTTAGACACATGTCGTGCACACACCAACCACACACCGATAGGTATCCATACCAGGGGCTTGGCCTGCCAAGTGTGTACACCCAAACCTGCAACACACAGACTTCTATTCCACATACATAGACATCCACATATACAATCACAACACAAAATATAACGTGGTTCACCAATCACACACTGTGATGGCTAGTCCATGGGTAATACCCTAACTAAGATTTCATATTATACCCAATACATAACTTTAATAGGTGGAGTTCAACTGTTACGATAGCGAGGTGCCACACCACCAGGATAAGACGAGCTATAACTCGAATATGAGCTACAACCCACAACTCTTCTAAGCCCCAACCCAGTAGGCCAAAAACAACATGAATATTTTGATTACAAACCCTTTCCACTAAGCTCACACATCATAATGAGGGTTTGAGAGAGAGATTACCTTCCCAGCATAATCACTCCTTTTGTGGAACACTCTAATGAGCTTGTTCACCACTCCTAATGGCCACTCATGCCATTTTTTCTCACCAAAGCTTCTATGGAGGCTTAATGGAGGCCCCCAACAATTTCCCTTAGCCTTACTGAGACATTGATGGCAGTAGTGAGAAGGTGGAAACCAAAAATCAACCTCAAGGAGCTCCAATAGAGGTTTTTCAGCAAAAAAACCTTATTTTCTCACACCTTCAGACCTTCTAAAATTGCTCCAATGAATTCACCTTCGTAAATAGAGACCAGGGGAATTTGAATCATGTCGATCTGAGCTCGGACGACCAAGATATGGCCGATCAAAGTTCGGCAGCTCAGATTATTCGAAAAGGAATCTTTAGAGCTTCATACTATGCGTCGCGAAGCACCGTAGTAGCCGCTCTCTGACGTACGGCTCGACGTTGTTGAGTTCTCATTCACGAAAGATAGAATCTTCAATCCAAGCCGCTAGATCTGTCAGATTAAGGCGGGAATTTCACTAGGCCTTTCGATTTGCATCCATCATGTCATACTTGATCGGCGGCTATCCTAGTTGCTGGTTCAGAATCCTGCAAACTTGCGGGCATGCTTGCTGCATGGCCTTGCACGAGTACGGTTCCTTTGTGTGTACGAGGTAAGCGGGCCTGCGAGCATGCTTGTAGCATGTCCTTGCGCGAGCACGGGTCCTGCGAGCCTACGGGCATGCTTGTGGCATGGCCTTGCGCGAGCACGTGTCCTGTAAGCCTGCGGGCATGCTTGCGGGTTGGCCTTGAGCTAGCACGGGTCCTGCGAGCTTGCGAGCATGCTTACGGCATGGCCTTGCGCTAGCACGGGTCCTGTAAGCCTACGGGCATGCTTGGGGGTTGACCTTGAGCGAGCACAGGTCTTGCGAGCTTGCGAGCATGCTTGCGGCATGGCCTTGCGCCAGCATGGGTCCTGTAAGCCTACGGGCATGCTTGCGGGTTGGCCTTGCTCCTCGCATTACACTGAATCAAGGCGCGCTCCTCATGCATCTCATCTCAGCGAATTAACTTGCAACCCACTAATCAGGAAGCTCGTGCATGGATCTTGACGCGATCTGTGCGCTACACCATAGCCCATGCTTTCGAAGGCCGTAGAATCCGAATCTGGACTTGATGGCTCCCTTTTTTGCTGTGGATTTCGAATCATTCTTCTTACGAAAAGACTAGAAAATCCTTACCTTTTGGCCGAATGGCCTCTGTAACCGTTAGTTAAACTGATTCAGGGTTTTGAATTCCAATAGGGTCTTGAGGACCCTGTCCACTGAGGCAAAATGTTGAACAGTTAGTGGGGGCGTGCTGTGGTGCTTGCTCGAGCCACCTTGTGTGCGCGCACGCAACATACTGTTGCGAGCGGCACTTAAGGCTGGCGGGTGGCTGGCAGGCCATGCTGCCTTGCTGTCGGCTTGGTGCTACGGGCCTCGGCCATGTTGGCCTGGGCTGGTGCCAAGGTGGCAGGCCACAACATGTGGGACCCACATGGCCCACTTTCTCTCTCCTCTTTAGATGCTTTCTATATTACCATTGTGCACTGGTCTATATTACCAGTGCCACAAACACTGGCAATTGTGCACTGGTCTATATTACCATTTAGACTGCCCTTGCTCTGTGCACATGCACTGTCATAGTTGCCAACAATGACAATACACTTGGAACTGCCCATGAACTGCTAATATATGCTCAACATTGGCTAAGGTTCTAACATCCTTCATAGGGTTAGTATTTTCAATCTAGTTGACGTCAATGGTTGCTTAAGGGTCTCATTAAAGATTCCCTAAATCCTAAGATGTGCAAGTTTGGTGGTGACCTTATCGTCTACAGCCAATAATTAATGGCCTTGACTTGAGCACTCTGTTCATACTCCATAGTGAAAAAACACCAATTGCCATTCTTATAGTAGAAATCAAACTGTAATCACAATGCAGAAAATCAAAACAAAGCTACGTTAATGGTGAGATGAGAACTGTTTCACTTTCAATAGGGAATAGGATTACAACTGTTTTTCCTCACTCATCTCTTATTATAGAGAATGTCATCGTTATAAATTTATAGCAAAACCTATTTAAGTACATGTTGCTGCTAGAATCCCCAGTGATCCTCCGAGGTGTGACTTAAATTGCAAATGACAACGTGACAAGCACAGGAGTGGCCGAACTAATAATTTAGGATGACCACTATGATGCTTAAGTCAAATCCAAACGATAACAATCAAAGTAAGGTAAGAAGAAGAAAGATAATGAGAATGATAAGTTATGAAATATCCCAAAACTTATGTGGGTGAATCTATTAATAAGGACGGGACGTGGATTGCAATCCCTTTTTCAAGATTGCTCGCCAGAACTGTTTCGATCGGTTATTCTTTAAATGGCGCGATCTTTGGCAAAGTATCTCCTGGGTGGTGCAATGTGGTCGGTTTTGCCCTCAGATGGGGTGTTGGCTTCCGCCACACAATGTATCCATCATAGAGAGGTCAATGGTGATTATATCTATCAGTTCATTTTTTTTTCGGTGAAAGATTATATCTATCAGTTACCTTTCCTCCTTTGGACCAAGTAAGTGGGGTTATTATCGTCTCCAATTGCTGGATCCTCCAATCGAGGATCCGGCGGTCTCTCTTAATCAGACGCACCTACCGATGTATTGATAGGCGCACCAAGTTAAGAGAGACCGCTGGATCCACGATTGGAGGATCCAACAATTGGAGAGGATAATGACTCCAAGTAAGTGCGAGGGAGGGTAGATAAAAAAATATTAGTATTTAGGAATACAAATATCAAAATATCCATACAACTTAAATTTTTTTTCCCTTTTGATTGCTCTGGCCGAAAACCGGAAATTGTGTGGAAATTGGGTGTCAGAATAAGATATTAAATTCCCGAGACCTAACCCCGTGTAACGAAGTCTGAATAAATTCAATGGCCCTTCGGAGTTTTGACTCTTTGAAAATAAGTCTGAATGTATGCAGCCCTACATTCACATAACGACGATTGACTCATTGAGCCATTGATGCTCTGAAGATCAGTTTTCTCTGGTGTAGGTTCCGTGTGTACCCTTCCAACAACAAATTTTCTGCAACTCGTGATCCCACAGTGGAGGTTGACGCAAGACGACAACATGTCTATTATCAAGGACGCCTTTTTCTCAAAACATGGTGTGAAATCAAATGTGGAAACCTATCTACCTTTTACTCTCCATTTCTCCATTTTTTTAAGGAAACAATCTCCAATCGATACCGACACAGAAAGTTCACTTCGATCTCTTTGCTCCAATTCCTTGTTCATACTGATACAAATTACTGTTAACTTGAATCTATCTGGAATCAAAGTTCAAACCACAAATTTCCTCTCCTCTTTGCAAATATGAGGTGCCCTTATTCCCTCTCTCCATCCTTCGCTTTTCCTCTTCTCTTCATACTTGTCTCGTTTCTCTCTTCTTTCACGTCTTCAGCTACTCAGAATTCTCTGTTTAGAGGTTATTCTTTGTCTGTTGATGATGAATCAGACTTTCTCACTTCTCCAGACAAAAGCTTCACTGCTGGGTTTTACGAGGTCGGTTCAAATGCTTTCTGTTTCTCAATCTGGTTCACTAATGCGGTGAACAGAACCGTAGTGTGGATGGCAAATCGAGACAAGCCTGTGAACGGTCATCGCTCTGCAATCTCACTTCGGAAAGATGGAATCTTGGTCCTAACTGATATCGATGGTTCAAAAGTTTGGTCCACCAACGATACGGAAACCGACGGCCATAAAACCGAGCTCCTCAATTCTGGAAATCTCGTCCTAAGAGACCCACAAGATAGAATCCTCTGGGAAAGCTTTGATTCTCCCACTGATACACTTCTCCCTCTGCAACCCTTCACTAAGATCAAGAAGCTTGTCTCTGCCAAGGGTGAAGGTATGTATTCTTCAGGATATTATAGTTTCTTTTTTGACAACGACAATGTTTTGAGGTTAATGTATGATGGGCCAGAGATTTCTAGCGTGTATTGGCCAAATCCTGATTCAACTGTGTTTGAGAATGGTAGAACAAATTACAATAGTAGCAGAACTGCCATTCTTGATGATTTGGGTGGATTTTCATCTAGTGACAGAATGAGATTTTCTGCTGGTGATATGGGTTTTGGAATTTGGAGGAGACTCACAATGGATTATGATGGTAATCTGAGACTCTATAGCTTGAATGAGTCAAATGGGTTGTGGAACATCTCATGGGAAGCTCTCCAACAACAGTGTAATGTACATGGGTTGTGTGGCAGAAATGGGATTTGTGTTTATACACCAGAACCCAAGTGTTCATGTCCTCCTGGGTTTGAAATGAGTGACCTTCAGGACTGGAACCAAGGTTGCAAATCTAAGTTTGATAATCAGAATTGTGACCCAAACCAAAAGGTAAGATTTTTGGAGCTTCCACAAGTAGATTTCTATGGATTTGACCTTGACTACCTGCAAGAGAAATCATTTGAAGCTTGCAGGGATCACTGCTCAAACAATTGTTCTTGTGAGGCATTCGGATATAGGTTGACAGGGGAAGCTACATGTTTCCTGAAAAGTGCACTCTTCAATGGCTACAAATCTCCAAGATTCCCTGGTAGTACATATTTGAAACTACCTGAAACTTTGGAAACATCAGAAGATTTTTTCGAAGGAATCGATATCACTTGTGGATCTTCTAAACCCCAAAATCTTTCTTCTCTTAAATATATAATGCAGGGTGCAAAGACAAAGTGGGTGTATCTATATTCATTTGCTTCAGTCATTGGTGCAATAGAAATTTTGTTCATCAGTTTGGGTTGGTGGTTTATTTTTAGGAGAAATGGAATACCAAAATCAGTGGAGGATGGATACCAAGCAATATCTAGCCAATTTAGGAAGTTTACTTACAAGGAGCTGAGGAAGGCAACCAATAACTTCAAAGAAGAACTTGGAAGGGGAGGCTCTGGGATTGTTTACAAAGGAAATTTGAGTGACGACAGGGTAGTAGCAGTGAAGAAACTGGGAGATATAATTCAAGGGGAAGAAGAGTTTTGGGCTGAAGTGAGCACATTTGGGAGAATCAACCACATGAACCTAGTGAGAATGTGGGGGTTCTGTTCAGAAAAGATCCATAGACTCTTGGTCTATGAATATGTGGAGAATGGATCACTGGATAAGCATTTGTTCTCCAATCATGATAGTGATGAACATACATTGCTGGGATGGAAGGAGAGGTTTAAGATTGCTTTGGGGACTGCCAGGGGTTTGGCGTACCTTCACCATGAGTGTCTAGAGTGGATTATCCACTGTGATGTGAAGCCTGAAAACATACTACTGGAACGTAATTTTGAAGCCAAGATTGCAGATTTTGGACTTGCAAAATTGTCCCAAAGAGGTAGATCAGGTTCTGAGTTCTCTAGGATCAGAGGAACCAGAGGGTACATGGCTCCAGAGTGGGCATTGAACCTTCCCATCACTGCAAAGGTTGATGTTTATAGTTATGGGGTTGTACTTTTAGAGATTGTTAAGGGGATTCGGCTTTCTAGTTGGGTTCTGGTGGATGGTGATGAGGAAGAAGAGGCAATGCTCACAAGATTTATGCGAGAAGTGAAGAGAAAAATTCAGAATGGAGATGATCTATGGGTTGAGGATGCTATGGACCCAAGATTGAAAGGGCAATTTAACAAGAACCAAGCAGCAACAATGATTGAGATAGGTATCTCTTGTCTAGAAGAGGATAGAAGTCAAAGACCATCCATGGATGCTGTCGTTGAGGCTCTACAAGGGTGTGAAGATGAACCAAACACACATATATAACAAGCAAGCTGCAATAAATCGTTGATATATATGTGATTCCCCTCTTATTTTCCCCTCTTTTCATCTGTTTCCACCCCCCCCCCTCCCCCTTTTTTTTTCTGTGACTCCATTTGTTTTCATGTAAAAAGGTGGAAAATGAAAACTTTATTGTAAAATAGGTTTTTCCACTATTAGTTTTAAAGTAAAATATAGAAAAAATGCACTAAAAAAGTGGGAAAGAATTTTTTTTAAGTGAAATATTATTTACATTAGAAATATTCTATGGCAAAATAAATCGGGTCGAAAGAATTTTTTTTATTTTTTCATAAAAAAATTAATTTGGATTTGATTAATACATATAAATCCAACAACAATTTGCCTTTACCATGAACAATGACAATACCTAGCTAATTCATGGATCCTCAGGTTGTTGTATTTGGAGTTTTTTTAGTCATTTACAAATTGGGTAGTTTTAGTGGGATAGCTAGCATCCTTCAAATTGGGGTGGCCTTACTCTACAAGAGAGGGTCATTCATTACCTGGTGCGTAAATGTCAAAGGCAGGTAAAGCCTCTTCCAAGGGGTTAAGGAGATTTTTTTCAATGGTTTAATGTGTGAGGCGGTAGAGCTTTGACATTGCTCTTTAATCTGTAATTCCTATCTCTAAACCATTTGGCTTGGGGATTGTGAATGGACTATGGGCAATGGCTGAGTACGTCTCTGATATGCCATTTGAGACATAAAACAGAACATATCAGTTACGTACCAACATCAACTAGAGCAAGGGACGATGCTTTATTACAGGAGTCTCCTCCACCCCCGCCTCCACCTTAGGTAAGAAGCTCTACGCCTGCCTCTGCATCTGCTTCTGCACCAACACCTACCCCTACTGCACCGGCTTGGACCCCCCAAGATATGATGGGAACATTTACAGCTTTTATGGGATTCATGCAACAGCAAGTTGCAGGAGGTGGGATACCTGTGGGACAGCCTGCTCAGCAAGACCAGATGGGAGTAATGGAGAAAGTATTAAAAAGATTTCATAAGCAAAACCTCAGACTTTTTGAGGTACTGCAGATGAGCCTTTACAAGTTGCAGAGTGGCTCAGGAACATAGAAAGGATATTTGAAGTTATGGAGTGTACGGAAGCTCAAAAAGTAATTTGTGCCAGCCATGTTCTCCTTGGTGAAGTTGATATCTAGTGGCAGGCATCGAAGAAAATTCCAGAGGCCGATGGACGTACTCCTACTTGGGCAGAGTTTGGGAGAATGTCTGAACAAAAATATTACCTAAGCAATTTTAAACGGATGATGCAAACATAATTTCTTCACTTCACCCAAGGTTCCCTTACATTACAGGAGTATGTAAAGAAGTTTGATGAATTATCTCAGTTTGCTCCACCGGCGACCACTGATGAATCAAAAGGTTGTCCATTGAAGAGGGGATTCTCCATTCTGTTCACGTTAGAGAAGGAGGGGAAAACAGAAAAGAAGAAAAGGAAGAAAAAGAGGAAGAAGAGGAGGAAGAAGGAGAGGACCGGTAAGATTTTTTTTCTCTCTCTCTCTCTCTCTCTCTCTCTCTACTGTTCATGCATGAAGAAAAGGGAGCCGAAAGGGGAAAAAAAAAGGGAAAAAAACCCTAAATCTGAAACTGGTTTAAAACCAGTCTTCAAATGGTGAAGCTATAAAATTTTTTAGATCTCCTTTGGGTTTTTCCCATGGGATTTCCCATGAACCCTAAAGAACATTCCACACAGATTACTAGAATACAATGAGCATTAAAAAGAGATGATAAGACACATACCTCTTGCTGTAGATCAAATTTTGACCATTTCCTTTGCTTTGAATGCTTGGATCAGAGTCTTCCACAGCTTGTTGGGATCCCTTGAGTTCTCTCTGCGTATGGGAACAGGAGAAGAAAATAACACCGTGGCTGTAGGGACTATAACCATTGGTATTTATAATACCACCCCAATCTTGGACCAGCCCCACAGTGGACCAGGTTGGTCCATCTCTAATCATACTTAAACCGGTCTACCTATAATCAGACTCCCACTGAACCAACTAATTTTATAATTAATTTAGTCCAAAAAAATATCTTACAATCTCCCACTTGGGCTATATTAATTATAAAGTCACCATTGACCTAGTATGGTCATGGAATCTAATTACATAAAAAATCATCCTTTACTTTGATCTAGTCATCAAGCCTACCAATGTTGAACAATAACAAAAAGTACTCCTACACATCCGGTGTCCCCCCTTCTGTCAGCCACATACAAAGGTCTACTTAATGACATAAATCACTTTGAGACGAATACTTAAGTCCAATGATCGAATTAACCATGTTCACATTATCTTAAAATCCTTTTAGGTCAACATATTTTGATATTATCCAACCTATAGGCAAATCGCCTCTAGCTTGGACTAATATCACACTTTGGCTTACCACCTTCTTTGGCTAAATACCACCTTGAAACTTTGACATGTCTTAAATAATCAGGAATGCATACAAACAATGAAATGAATGCTCACCAATAATCCTACCCATTAAAACACAGACAGAACAAACAATCACAGATAAACCATTAATTACCAGATCTCCCACTAACTAAGTAGATCTAAATACTCCCACTGACTAAGAGAATCTAAAAACTCCCACTGAAAAAATCGTTTTCAATAATTCCAAGAAAACTACCTTAACCTGTCTCTACATTGCCCTAGAGATCAACTATGACTTGTACAACTAGAGAACCTAAGATTGTACAGTCAAATATGAAAAATTATTCACCACTTTATAGAACAAACATAGTTAACATTATAGACATTCATTTACTTTACAACATCATAAGCACCACAACAGCATAACTCTTTTCTATTTAGTTGAAAAGGAAAATCTTTATTCCGGTATTTCAAATAACATCATTACATTTCCAATATGGGAAACAATATGTTAAGTCAAATAATAAACATAAAAACAAAGTAAAATCAAAAGTAGAATAACCATTTGAATGTAAAAGGAAACTTTACAATAAGAAGCTTAACAATTTCAACTCGTATTCAAGCCAACAATCTTCAAACCCTCCTACTCCAAATATCTAGGGAATTCTAGAATCTTTATCCTTTTCTGTTTATGTCTATCTGATAATAGAATTTAGTCAAACCACCTATCTTTGGTCAATCTACCCATCTTTGAGCAATTTACCTTGAAGTTACCCAATAATAACCTTATAACTGGCTCTATCTCTCCCCTTTTGATAATACAAGCCACTAAACCTGAATATGTTTTCTAGCAAGGAATGTGGTATCTAATATATCAATTACTTTGGTCTCATTGTCCTTGAGCTTTTCAGTGATAGCTGATAGTTCCCAAAAATACATCCTTACATTACCATTTCCAAAATAACTGGATCAATAAACTATCTCCTGACTCCTCCAGAAATATTATTCCTATCCCCCTTAGATTTCTCTTAGACAATCCCTTCATAATATTTCTTATCTTAATACTTGTAAGACCCGTGTCAATTTAACCCGGTCTTACCATCTTGAACCAGGTTTACCCATCATGGTCGAGTCAAATGGACCAAGGGCATGAAGGAGATCGAGATCCCAGGTACGAAATCGACCCAAAAACACTTAATTCTAGGGGAGGGTCGCACACCCAGTGAAGCAGGGTCGGACCTCCCAAAACAAAAGTCGGACCCTCGGTTTTTAAGGGAGGGTCGGACAGCTTAAGACCCTAGGGTCGACGGGATCATCGACCCTCCCATCGACCCTCGGTTTCTGACAAAAACTGAAATTAGGAAATTTCCTAATTTTCGGTTGGGATTCTTTCCAAATCTCAATGGGATTATTATAGGACATTTCTAGTCTATTTAAAGGACGTTCCTAAGCCACTTTCACTCCTTTCACAACCCTAATTGAATTGAGAGAAAGAAAGAAGAAGGAAAAGAGGAAGAAAGGAGGCTAGGAAGAAGGCTTAGCAAAAAAGGAGAAGAAATTGCAGAGAAAAGTAATCTTCTCAGGTATGGATACTAATTCCATGAGTTTCTACAGACCTTAGATTAGATATGGTTGAGTGTAGGATTTCGGAGAAACCCAAACCATCCATCCATGGTTAGGCTTTCATGGAAAACCATAGGAAGATGCACGAAAACTATTTAGATGGTTTATACATGGTTCTAGACCATGGAATGAATGTTGAGTAAATGTAGGAAGCAAGCCATAGGACCCCAAACACGAAGAATGGATTAAAAGTGGAAATTGGACCAGAGTGCACCAAGGGTCCCACCGAGGGTCGATAGACCATCCGACCCTAGGTGTTTCTGACCATCGACCCTCGGATTCGGGAAGTTCGGAATGGAGGGAGGGTCGATAGACCCATCGACCCTAGCATCGACCCTAGCATCGACCCTCAGTTGACAAGAATGGTTTTTAAATTCTGAATTAATTCTGATTAAATTCTATCGACTTTGTTAGGTTTGCTAGCAATATAATACCGTTATAACAGTGAATCGAAAGCTTGGAAAAATATCTATTAGCAAGCTAAGGTGGGGAACCTTAACCCCAAACTAAATTGGTTAATAATAAACTGTTTTCTATTTCTTGAGTCCTATGCCATGTTTGATTCTATGCGAATATGTTTGTAATGTGCATACAGCATGCCATCCAATATTTCTATTACTTGTTCATGCATATTTACTTTATTGTTTATAACATGATGATGATGAGGATGATAGGAATAGGCATGTGCTTGTATGTGTGTGGTTGATGTATTTGATGCGAGCGAGTATCAGGGGAGGTGTGATGAGAACGTCAATAAACGTTAACCTTTGGTGGGTCTCAGCACTTTAGCTCTATCTCTAACTCAAGTCTTGTGCATTGGCATCGTCGTATCGCCATTACCTTAGCAGAACTATTATGTCGTAGAGTATCAGGGGAGGTGGTCTCGGTCCTTGTAGTCTCTGACTCTACCGGGGTGCCTTAGCTCTATCTCTATGGATGTTTTGAGGGATGCTGGGGTGAGGCCTTGGATACACTGTTTGGCATTCGGATTGGTTAGCAGCGAGCCCAGTTTGCAAGCCCTAGCTAACAGAGGCTTACGTGTTTGTATAGCATTATATAGCAATAAACGTTAACCTTTGTTGTATAATGTTATGGTAGGGTGGATGGGGACGACGATAAATGTTAACCTTCGGGCGGGCTTCCACACCCTGTGTATAGAGGCGGTATCAATAAACGTTAATCTTTGATCACCCAACCTTTCTATTGCACATTGCAAACTATAAACCAAGACCAAAGATATGAATTGACTTTTTGCATGCATATGTATTATTGCATTGTTTTGGCTACTCACTGAGCCGTGTTGTGTGCTCACCCCTCGACGTCGAATATTTTTAGTTGATGATGCAGGATTTACGGTTGAAGATTATATGAACCTGTCGACGTACGAAAATGTTGCAGCTATGGAAGTTGGAGCTGAAGACGATACACACGACTCCTTTTGCGAGTGCAACTCGTGTGTATTCGATTAGATATTTTTTTTTGTAGGTTTCTTCATTGGATTTATAAGACTTGTATTTGGTATTTAAATATTTATGTCTTAGTTAAACACAAAATAATTTGATATTATTTATGGGTATTATTCTAGTTCTCAGTTCATATTATTTATAAATTTCCCACTATTGTGTATTACTCTGATTATAATTGTGGATGCGTGTAAAGTTTGGATAACGCGGGGATAGCCTATTAGAGATCCTGGTTGAACCATTGGTTATTTGGCGGTTCATCACACCATTCTGAACAATGCGGAATTGGGGTGTGACAACTTGGTATCCGAGCATCTCAGGCCTTGCTCGCCGAACTGACACACATTCAAGACCATTGTGGACTGAGATAGGATAAATTAAAAGCTTTAATACAAACACACTGTAAGCACAAGTGATGATTGAAACCGAATTAAAAAGAGAATAATGCATCTATTAAAGGAAAAACCAGTTACATACAATGAGTAAGAGAAACAAAACGTATATACATCGCTAAAGCAGAGTACAGTCCACAACCCAGATAGTTACTCTGTAGTACAAGAAAAGTAAAGTACAATCAAGAAGCTGGAGGCGAAGGAGGAGGCGGTGCCTCACGATCTCTGTCGTAGTCCTCAGCATAGACTCTAGTCAACCAGGCTATCTGAGTCTGGGTCGTCTGTAGACTAGCTGTGAGATCGACTACTCTCTTGTTAGTCGCATGCTGGATCTCGATGAGCTCACCTATCCTGCGTCAGATGTGTGCTGAGCAGCCAACAGCTCATCAACTCTCATGCGTTGAGCATCTAGCAAATCCTCCATCCTCAGGTCCGATCTGCGCTGAGTCTCTCTGATCTCGCGCAACATCTCCATCATATCAGAAGGTAGGCGTGAAGGATCAGCATCATGAGAAGGACTGGTCTCGGGTACCGAAGCCGCCGCAGCAGAAGTACCAGCCCGATCCACATGCGTAGGTGATGGCGGTGGTATCGCATCGACATCCATATATAAGCGATCATCGTCGACCGGATCCCCACGAGCCCTAGCAGTAGCCTCAGCATCAGCCATCTCAACCCGAGTGTGAGGGCGCACCATCGCGTTCCTCTTCTCATCACTAACCTCCGCATCTCGGAGCCCCATCTTGTAGATAGCCTCCCAATCTAGAGGCGACGAGAAGGTCTTCTCCTGGATCTTCTCATCAACCAGATCCACCCCCAAACGGGTCAGTAGCACTATAATCATGCGTCCATAGGGTAGATTACCCCTATGACCGGACAATGTGGCACTGATCATCATCCGCATGATGATGTAAGGAAGGCGACCCGGTTGTCGAGTGCATATACTTGTAAATCAAGAACTGGGTCAGTTGAGACACCCTCTCATAGTGCCCACTCTGCGGAATCGGATTATGCTTTGGATAATCTTGCGGAAGACTCGTGGAGATGGACGCAAGTAACAAGCTCTCATCCGCCATCTATCGGGACGGAGCAACCGATTGTCGATCTCAGCTCTCATCTCCATATCAACAAACGTGGCTCTCCCGACGCCACAAGACACCATAGGGCCATCATAGGCAATGCCCAACAGATCGGCCAGCCGATAATCAAAGGAGATGTGCACCCCTTTGACGTAGCTAGTGATGCGTAACTCCTGACCACGCTCGACATCATTGTAATCCCCCACCACCTGGAGATTACAATAGAACTGGCGCACCAAGTCTGGACATGTGCACGCGTCGTATGTGATGACAGGGAGCCACCCCATGTCACCGAATGCTCCCTCTACATTGAACAAGGCTAGCTTAGCCAAGTTCACCATGCGACCCCCTTCCACTTTCTTACGGGCATAGTCAGCATACTGTGCCTCAGCTTCATTCGAATGGAAGCGGAGTGGATCACGCAATCTTGGCACTTTGGTACGGGCCATAGTATCTGCAAAATAAGAAAGAGAAAGGAAACAAGGAGTTAGTGGGATAAAAAAAATCCAAAATTGAGTAAATAACGACGTAAGTTGACCATAAAGCCCCATTTCTTACCATACAAGTGGGCATAAGGACTTACGAAGGTTTAAACATATCCTATAATCTACATGCAGTAGAAAATTTTAACGGATAAGGTCCAATTTGAAGAAATTCAAGAAAAATCAAAATTTCGATAAATTAGGGCAAAAAGAGAAAAATTTAAGTTTCTCGATAACCAACCGATGAAACTGAAAACTTTTTGAGGGTTTTCGTTCCTCAAGACCCCAATAACAAAAGCCCCCAATAAAAATCGAATTTTTACGTATGAAAAAAGTTTAATTTGGAAAAGACGAGCTAAATGAGTAAAAACCTAGAAATAAAAACCTAAAAACAGGGAAAGTTGGGAAATTATACCTGTAGAGGTGATGTGGACGTCGAAACTCGGAGTAAGAACGATCCACAATAGTGAAGTAACACTGTAGCAACTCGGAGAGTAGAGACGAGTCGAAACGGAGGAGGAATAGTGAGAATTGACCCAGAATCGGATCTTAAAAATCTGATTTTTGGTCCAAGGGTCGGACAAATCGACTGACACCATCGACCCTCGGATCGACCCTCCAATCGACCCTCGGCTCTCGGGAATCTGACAGAAATTCAAGGGTCGGACTGAGGGTCGGACACCCATCGACCCTCGCATCGACCCTCAGCTCTCGGGAAGAACAGGACATTCCAGGGTCGGATACTAAGGGTCGGACATACCATCGACCCTCACCATCAACCCTACATAGAAAAGACAGTATTTTTTTTCAGAATGAATTGAGGATTCAAATTTTATATCGATTAGCGTGCCTACATGAAGTATAAATGATTTCTCACTGATTTTGATGATTTTCAGGCACCACCCATCTCAAAAGTAAATATGTCTAGCCGTAGAGTTACCCAACAGGCCCGAAACACAATCCCACCACCACCACCGGCGGATGAGACTAGTCAAGAGAACAATTATGCACAGGGTAATCCCGAGCCGGAAAACCCTACAAATTTGCCACCACCACCACCTGAGCTAACAACAGTGGTGATGAATCTGGCTCAACAGCTACAACAAATGCAACATGCACAAGCTCAAATGCGGGTTGCGATGGGAGTCATGTTTCAAGCCACTCGGTCGCAGCCATGCACACTAGGCAAGCTAGTGCAGCACCGGTGGGTGACCACCCAGCTCAACGAGACACCTCCACAATCGGCAGCACCAATTCCGGTGCAAGTCCCGAAGCAGCCCAAGGGAACTATCGGTATCCACCCCCTATGTTTGGGGTATACCGGAATCAACTGGATCACTCCCGACTAGTAGAGAGATTTTTGAAAATGAAACCAAGAGAATTCAATGGCAAGCCGTCCGATCCACTTGTGGCCAGCACACCTGGATAGACGAGATGGAAAGAAATTTTCTTATGATGACTATTACCGAAGAGGAGAAAGTATTGTGTGCCACCTTCATGCTCAAAGGCGACGCACATCATTGGTGGAAATCGACCGGGGCCTATCTATTGACTAAGCACGCCCTACCGACTTGGGCTATATATAAAGAAGCTTTCTTTGAGAAATATTTTCCACGAAGCTTCGGAGATTCGATGGAGAAGGAGTTCCTGAGTCTTTATCAGGGACGGATGTCGGTGGATGCGTACCAACAACGTTATGAAGAGCTGTTTTTCTTCGCACCACTAAGTATGCAAGAAGAAGATACAAAAACCCGTAGATTCGTCGCGGGACTAAGAGGAAGTATAAGGGAACATGTTCCGGGATTAGAGAAGAACATATATAATGAAGCTGTCCAGATCGCTCGAGTGATTGAATCGAGCCAGAAAGAGAGTTATTTCACTCAAAACAAAGGCATAAAAATGCCAGCTGGGAATTCTTATAATGGAGGCAATAACAGGACGTATAAACCTTTCCGTCCTCAGAATTTTATTGCTGCAACCAAGACTATCCCCGCAGCTCAACCTCAGCCAAAGCCAAATTCTGAAGCCCCGAGGTGTTATAACTGCAACCAATCAGGGCATATGGAAAGAGAGTGCCCAAAACCCAAGAAGCAGTTACATCAAGGACGGGTATATGCTGTTACATCAGAGGATGCAGCCGCATCGCCCGATGTGGTTACAGGTATGACCGAAACTTTAAGATTATAATTACATTGATTGAGTATGTAGACTAAGTAAAAACGAATCACAGGTATCGTACCTATCAATGGCGTACCCGCCAGAGTACTCTTTGATTCAGGAGCTACTCATTCATTTATATCTGTGTCGTTTGGAAAGAAGACCAATCTGACCATCAAAACATTAGACTACAAATTATTTGTACGGACACCGATGGGATTAGAAGTGGAATTAGAGAAAGGTTATGGACCATGTCCAGTTCTCATTGGAGAGCAGACCTTGGATGCAACCTTAATACAACTTGAGATGGCAGACTTTGACGTCATCTTAGGAATGGACTGGTTAGCTCGGTACTCCGCAAATTTGTTATGCGTCGAGAAGAAGCTAACGTTCAAGGACAAAGAAGGAGCAGAATTCAGTTTCTCGGGAACCAAACTTCCCTGGAGACGCAAGCTCATACTCTCAGCATTAAAGGCTAAGAAGTGCCTTGAGAAAGGAGCGGTCGGATATCTAGTATCAGTGGTCGACCTAACTAAGGACGTGCCACGAATGGAAGATATTGATGTCGTGCGGGATTTTTCTGATGTATTTTTGGAGGAATTACCCGGATTACCAGCCGACCGAGCCATGGAGTTTGTAATAGACCTTATACCTGGAGCCGCACCAGTATCAAAAGCACCTTATAGAATGGCTCCTACGGAACTAAAGGAATTAAAAGTGCAATTACAAGAACTGCTGGATAAGGGTTATATTAGACCCAGTATATCTCCATGGGGAGCACCGGTGTTGTTCGTAAAGAAAAAGGATGGTAGTGTTCGATTATGCATCGACTATTGAGAGTTGAATAAACTGACCATCAAGAATCGATATCCACTACCCAGGATCGATGACTTGTTCGATCAGTTACAAGGAGCAAAGGTATTTTCAAAGATCGATCTTCGATCAGGCTATCATCAACTGAAGATTAAAGAAGGGGACATTCCGAAGACAGCTTTCAGGACAAGATACGGACATTATGAGTTCTTAGTGATGTCCTTCGGACTGACTAACGCACCGGCAACATTCATGGAACTTATGAACCGGGTTTTCCACGACATGTTGGATACGTCGGTCATAGTATTTATTGATGACATATTGGTATATTCCAAGGACAAGGAAACCCATGTCAAGAACCTAAACGCAACCCTACAACGTTTAAGGAAAGAGAAGTTATACGCCAAATTTTCAAAGTGTGAGTTTTGGCTAAGTGAAGTTGCCTTTCTAGGCCATGTAGTATCCGCAGAAGGAATCAAAGTGGACCCTAGTAAGATCGAAGCTATTGTGAAGTGGGAAGCACCAAAGAGCGTCTCAGAAATTAGAAGTTTCCTGGGTCTAGCTGGATATTATCGGAGATTCGTAGAAGACTATTCTCGGATTTCCGTACCTCTTACCAGTTTGACCAAGAAAGGAGAAAAGTTCGTATGGACGGATAAGTGTGAAAAGAGCTTTCAAACACTAAAGACCAGATTGATATCCGCTCCAATTTTAACCATTCCCGTTCCAGGATAGACATTTACCTTATACACTGATGCATCGGGATTGGGATTAGGATGTGTGCTTATGCAAGGAGAACAAGTAGTTGCGTATGCATCGAGACAGTTGAAGGTACATGAGAAGAATTACCCCACTCATGATTTGGAGTTAGCGGCAGTAGTACATGCTGTCAAGATATGGAGACACTACCTATACGGAGAAAAATTTCAGATTAAGTCGGACCATAAAAGCCTTACGTATCTATTTAATCAGAAGGAGTTAAATATGAGACAAAGAAGATGGCTGGAACTATTGAAAGACTATGATTGTGATATCCAGTATCATCCGAGAAAAGCGAACGAGCAGTATGTGATCGATACACCGGATGGACCAACCAACCAAGGATTCATTCATCGGTTTTCAAATATGTTCGTGGCATTGAAGATAATACCGGATATAGTGGATGAAGTGAAGATAGCTATCAAAGCATATCCTTATCTAAGAACGGTACAAGAAGATATTGAGAAAGGTAGGACTAACCCTGAGTTCACCTTGGATGACGAGAAGGTACTGAAATACAAAGGAAGAATATGTGTACCGGAAATAGAAAATATGGACATTAGACACCGACTGATGAAGGAAGCCCATACCACCATCTACTCGATACATCCTGGAAGTACAAAAATGTATCATGATCTAAAGAAACTGTATTGGTGGAGGGGAATGAAGGCAGATGTAGCCAAGTTCGTGTCTCAATGCCTAAATTGTCAGAAAGTAAAGGCTGAACGACAAAGACCCGCAGGACTGTTACAGCCATTACCAGAACCAGCATGGAAGTGGGACTACATCACTATGGACTTCGTCACAGGACTACCATTGACTCCTCGAGTAGTTGACGCAGTTTGGGTGATTGTAGACCGTCTGACTAAGACAGCTCGCTTCATACCGATACGACCCCAGATTTACTTCCAAATTTTGGGAAGGACTGCAAAAGGCCATGGGCACAACATTGAAGTTCAGTACTGCATTCCACCCATAGACAGACGGACAGTCGGAGCGTACAATCCAGATTCTAGAAGATATGCTACGAGCATGTGTGATTGATTTCAAGGGATCATGGGACGAAAAGTTACCATTGATCGAGTTCGCTTACAATAACAGCTATCAAGCTACTATACAGATGTCACCTTATGAAGCACTGTATGGTAGGAAGTGCCGAACTCCCTTGTTTTGGAATGAAGTTGGAGAACGTAGTATTGTTGGACCAGAATTTATTGAAGAGACTTGTCGAGTGGTCGACATCATCAAGGAAAGAGTAAGAGTAGCTCAGAACCGTCAGAAGCAATACGCAGATACTCGATGAAGAGATCTAGAGTTCGCCGTAGGCAAAAAAGTATTTTTGAAAGTATCGCCTATGCAAGGATTGAAGAGGTTCGGACAGAAAGGAAAATTAAGTCCCAGATATGTCGGACCATATGAGATTCTGGCTAAGCGTGGGAAAGTAGCTTATCAGTTAGCACTACCACCATCTATGTCAAGTGTGCATGACGTATTTCACATATCCTTATTGAAGAAGTATGTCAAAGACTCAACACATGTGTTGACAGTAGATTTGCCGGAACTGACTGATGATTTGACATTTGAAGTAATACCAACGGAAATCACTAGTCGAAAGGTTCAACGTCTATGCAACAGAGATATCTACTATGTTAAGGTCACATAGAAAAGTAGAGACATGGAAGAGATTACATGGGAAGAAGAAAATGCTATGAGAAAGCAATACCCTGACTTGTTTGATTTAGAAGGTACGTACAATTTCGAGGACAAAATTTTTATAAGTTGGGGGGAGTTGTAAGACCCGTGTCAATTTAATCCGGTCTTACCATCTTGAACCAGGTTTACCCATCATGGTCGAGTCAAATGGACCAAGGGCATGAAGGAGATCGAGATCCCAGGTACGAAATCGACCCAAAAACACTTAATTCTAGGGGAGGGTCGCACACCCAATGAAGCAGGGTCGGACCTCCCAAAACAGAAAGTCAGACCCTCAGTTTTTAAGGGAGGGTCGGACAGCTTAAGACCCTAGGGTCGACGGGATCATCGACCCTTCCATCGACCCTCGGTTTCTGACGAAAACTGAAATTAGGAAATTTCCTAATTTTCGGTTGGGATTCTTTCCAAATCTCAATGGGATTATTATAGGACATTCCTAGTCTATTTAAAGGACGTTCCTAAGCCACTTTCACTCCTTTCACAACCCTAATTGAATTGAGAGAAAGAAAGAAGAAGGAAAAGAGGAAGAAAGGAGGCTAGGAAGAAGGCTTAGCAAAAAGGAGAAGAAATTATAGAGAAAAGTAATCTTCTCAGGTATGGATACTAATTCCATGAGTTTCTACATACCTTAGGTTAGATATGGTTAAGTGTAGGATTTCGGAGAAACCCAAACCATCCATCCATGGTTAGGCTTTCATGGAAAACCATAGGAGGATGCACGAAAACTATTTAGATGGTTTATACATGGTTCTAGACCATGGAATGAATGTTGAGTAAATGTAGGAAGCAAACCATAGGACCCCAAACACGAAGAATGGATTAAAAGTGGAAATTGGACCAGAGTGCACCAAGGGTCCCACCGAGGGTCGATAGACCATCCAACCCTAGGTGTTTCTGACCATCGACCCTCAGTATTCGGGAAGTTCAGAATAGAGGGAGGGTCGATAGACCCATCGACCCTAGCATCGACCCTAGCATCGACCCTCAGTTGACAGAATGGTTTTTAAATTCTGAATTAATTCTAATTAAATTCTATCGACTTTGTTAGGTTTGCTAGCAATATAATACCGTTATAACAGTGAATCGAAAGCTTGGAAAAATATCTATTAGCAAGCTAAGGTGAGGAACCTTAACCCCAAACTAAATTGGTTAATAATAAACTGTTTTCTATTTCTTGAGTCCTATGCCATGTTTGATTCTATGCGAATATGTTTATAATGTGCATACAGCATGCCATCCAATATTTCTATTACTTGTTCATGCATATTTACTTTATTGTTTATAACATGATGATGATGAGGATGATAGGAATAGGCATGTGCTTGTATGTGTGTGGTTGATGCATTTGATGCGAGCGAGTATCAGGGGAGGTGTGATGAGAACGTCAATAAATGTTAACCTTTGGCGGGTCTCAGCACTTTAGCTCTATCTCTAACTCAAGTCTTGTGCATTGGCATCGTCGTATCGCCATTACCTTAGCAGAACTATTATGTCGTAGAGTATCGGGGGAGGTGGTCTCGGTCCTTGTAGTCTCTGACTCTACCGGGGGGCCTTAGCTCTATCTCTATGGATGTTTTGAGGGATGCTGGGGTGAGGCCTTGGATACACTGTTTGGCATTCGGATTGGTTAGCAGCGAGCCCAGTTTGCAAGCCCTAGCTAACAGAGGCTTACGTGTTGGTATAGCATTATATAGCAATAAACGTTAACCTTTGTTGTATAATGTTATGGTAGGGTGGATGGGGACGACGATAAATGTTAACCTTCGGGCGGGCTTCCACACCCTGTGTATAGAGGCGGTATCAATAAACGTTAACCTTTGATCACCCAACCTTTCTATTGCACATTGCAAACTATAAACCAAGACCAAAGATATGAATTGATTTTTTGCATGCATATGTATTATTGCATTGTTTTGGCTACTCACTGAGCCGTGTTGTGTGCTCACCCCTCGACGTCGAATATTTTTAGTTGATGATGCAGGATATACGGTTGAAGATTATATGAACCTGTCAATGTACGGAAACGTTGCAGCTATGGAAGTTGGAGCTGAAGACGATACACACGACTCCTTTTGCGAGTGCAACTCGTGTGTATTCGATTAGATATTTTTTTTGTAGGTTCCTTCATTGGATTTATAAGACATGTATTTGGTATTTAAATATTTATGTCTTAGTTAAACACAGAATAATTTGATATTATTTATGGGTATCATTCTAGTTCTCAGTTCATATTATTTATAAATTCCGCTATTGTGTATTACTCTGATTATGATTGTGGATGCGTGTAAAATTTGGATAACACGGGGATAGCCTATTAGAGATCCTGGTTGAACCGTTGGTTATTTGGCGGTTCATCACACCATTCTGAACAATGCAGAATTGGGGTGTGACAATACTGCTACACATAACATCAATACTAGAATACCTCACAATTAATGTAAATTACTACAAAAGATACATCTAGGTCAAACGATCCTAGACTAGTTTCTAATTTTTTCATAATAAATTTTATCCTTTGTCCTAGGAAGAGTGAAAATTAAAAACTACCATGTCATCTGGCATATTCACTGAGACAGCCATCCTATGAGACATAAACCATCATCATTATATGAGTCCAAACACAAATATCCTATAATAGATAAATTATATAAGACTCATATAAATACATGCAATTTATATTTACTTATACTTTGTCCCGAATAGAAAGAGATATATTAAAACACTCTTTGAGACAGCCATACTTGGATGTACACATTAGTAAATGAGTCTAAAGATAATATCAAATAACAAAAGACTCATACACACACATTTTACTTGCATTAACCGTATCAAAATATCCATGCAAATAAATATCATTTTTTCAAGAGTTAACTAACTACACATTCTCCTTTGGGATAAACATGTAGTGGTCTTCTCAGTTTCTGTGTAGTAACTACGAAAGAATAATGTCTCTCAAAATCCCACCACCTTTGGGCTAATGAGACCCTTAAAGCCAAAACCCTTTTAAATGTGCATGAACATATCTTTAAACTTTGACAATGCCACCTTTGGGTTAACACTGCCTTTCTTAGCTGCTTTTCACACCATGGAGAATAATGTATTAAATAATGTATCATTTATTGTATATATAAATACATAAATTTGGGGTTTGAAGACCACCATGTTAGAACTAAGTGTACCACTTTGGTGGATTTCACCCAATCTTCACATGACACCCACAAACCACAATTTGAATAAAACTTGACAATGCCACTTTTGGGTGTACATCGCCCTTAACCAAGCATTTACAAATACATAAAATTTGAATTTGAAGACATCATGATGAAACTAAGTTTGAATTTGAAGACATCATGATGAAACTAAGTGTGCCACTTTGGTATGATTGAGCTAATTCCACAATGACATCCCCAAACCCTACATTGCAGCACCATGTGGGTCAATAAGCAGAACCTCATGCACATATAACCTTCTACAAACATCTAGTACAAAATAACTAATAAACAAGCAAAAAAACTATAAATCGGACTAATTTAGGACTCCTTTTAGTTAAAAATAAATTCTCCAAATCATCAAACTGTGTTAAACTATGTACCAAACTGTAGAGCACGGAAATATAAATATAGCGCAAAAAATTGGGTCAAAATTTGATGCTCCTAGGGCCCACAATCGTCGATCAAAGTCGGCACATACCTTTTATAAACCTAAACCAGTTCTAGGCGGTTCATTTTGGCTCGGCTCGGTTTGGCCAAGTTCGGTTATGGGTGGACCGAATCCACTGTTAAACCTTTTTTTTTAAAATACTTTGGTCCAGACTGAATCAAATGGTCTGGTTTAAACTGAATCATGATCTAAATTGTGAACCAACCAGCGGTTCAACCACCGGCTTAACCTGCCATCCAATCGGGTTTTCAGGTTAAAAATTCCAGGTTGTCGGGTTGGGTTCTTGGGTCATCCAACGGAGTCACTAGTCGGGTCCTCGGGTCAAAATCTGGGTCAGGTCAAACGGGCTTTAGGTTTTGACTGGCACTCGGGTTACACGTGCTACTCGGGCCTTGGTCTTAGGTCGGCTTGGAAAAACCCGCTAGGGTTTTCGAGTTGATCAAAACCTAGTGATGTCAGCCCTTCTTTTTGCTTTTTTTTTTAAACAGCTGCCGGGGAGTGGATCTCACACACTTTTTCAGGAGACCCATGAGAGCATGTCAGGCTATCTCCAGTGACGGTTTTTATATCGTCGGCTTCATCTCTTCGAGACCTACAATCTGGTATAACCTATTTTACTTTTCACTGGTCCAAAAAATTTTTCCATGGTACAAACCCTAGACAAGTTCGTATGAAAAAAATGGGAGAAAAATCTCTCCCTTTTATAGTCCAATCAAATATATAGTCTTTACAATGCTTTCCCATCGATTCTAGGTCTGTATGGGAGGCTCTGATACCATTGTAAGATTTTTTAGATCTTCTTTGGGTTTTTCCCATGGGATTTCTCATAAACCCTAACGAACATTCCACACAGATTACTAGAATACAATGGGCATTAAAAAGAGATGACAAGACACATACTTATTGCTGTAGATTGATTTTCGACCATTTCCTTTGCTTTGAATGCTTGGATCAAAGTCTTCCACAGCCTGCTAGGATCCCTTAAATTTTCTCTGCGTATGGAAACATGAGAAGAAAATAACACTGTGGCTGTGGGGACCCTAACCATTGGTATTTATAAAACCACCCCAACCTGGACCAGTCCCATAGTGGACCAGGTTGGTCCATCTCTGATCATACTTAAACCGGTCTATCCGTAATCAGACTTCCACTGAACCAACTAGCTTTATAATTAATTTAGCCCATAAAAATATCTTACAGAAGCTCATCCCTTTTCCTTCATGATTTTCATGAAATTCTTAAATGGAATATGTTCATGGCTGTAGTATCCATGATGATGACCCCCTATGAGTGAATATAGATGAATGGGGGAAAGATTGTAAGGAATGAAGAATGTGATGAAATACATGTATAAGTATTCATGGATAGAATTACTTGATAAAAGAATTGTAAATGAATGCAACCCGTATTTGCTGTCCCCTTCTCATTAAGGGTAAGATAATTAGTGGAGATGCGTGGCACCGAGAAGTCTGGGACTTCACTGTCTTTTGCTGAGGCCAAGACATCTGGGATGTCACCATTCCATTAGAGGACTGAGAGTTTCAGGAACTCATCGCCCTTGAGGCGAGATGTCTAGGACATCAACTGCAAATAAGGCTATCAAGACGAGATGTCAGGGACATCAATTAGTGCTTAACGACTCCAAATGTTAGGCGCCTTGTAACAAATACATGATTGGCTTTCCTAGGGTTATTTGAAATATTTTAATTAAGATTCTTGCATTCACATCATGAGTATATGATAACTTCCAAGTATGTTAAGTTTTTTCATGATGTGGAAGTTGTTGTCCGTGTTTAAATACTTCATATGCTTTGTGATTTTGTTGTTGTAAGTAAATAATTTATCCTCATTGAGCATAAGCTCACTCTATCATTTAAATGATGAATTATAGAGATAAGTGGAGTGCTTTCAGAGGGATTTCCTAATTTAGCTAACCCAGCTCTTGAGTGAAGAAGTATCTAAGGCCGCTGGACTCATTTTCTTTTGTTCTGCGGTGAAAGCTTTTGTATGTATGTAAACAACAAGAACTGTATAACTGGTATAGGCATGTAAGTAAGTTTTGAATGTTAAGTAATGGTGCCACCAGAACAAGAAATGTACGTAGCCCTTTTTGTGTTAAATAATGTCATTTAAGCTTCCACTAATTTCCTTTAATTTATGCTTGATTTGTTTGTCTCTTTGAGCCTTTTGAATCCTAACAACTTGCTGTAACGTACGTTGTAAGACCCGCACTCCGTAAACCCTGTCTAAACCTTGGTTTTGTGTCGTAGCAGGTCTTCCGATCATCACCGGGCCAAACGGGACGAGCAGATGACAAACATGTGCGAAATCGGATCAAAGACGGTCAAATATTCATCATTTTATGTTGACCGATCGATGGTACCAGTCGACCGGTCAGCTCTGCGCAGCTGAGTGCGGAGATCCAGAATTGGATCTCTGTGGGTCCCATTTTCCTAAACCCTAATGCCTGAACCTTCCTAATCCTAATAGGGTTACTAAACCCTAATGTTAGCCTATAAATACCCCTTAAATCTCCTCAAATCCTTTCCATTATCTCTCACAAAAGAGAAGGAGGTTGGAAAGGAGAAGGAGCTAGGAAGAAGAAGGAGGTGCCACCATTGCCGTTCAACGACGCTCACTTTACGCCAGTCGATGGTAAGTGTTTTAATCACTCTTTTTACCTTATGACTCCAGGATAGTTGTATGGGTGGATCAATACCATGCAAGTAGGTATTGATCTAAAACCCTAAATTGGGTATTAAACCATAAGTTGGCGTCAAACCCTAGATTCGAGTTCCGAGATGATATTCATCGAAACTAGATTTGAATGAGTTGGCAATAACTTTAACTTAAAGCTTAGACTTAGAATGGATAGGAGAAACCCTAAAAATCCAAGGTAATCGATCGACGGCAGTCGAAAAACCAAGTGTATGGTCTTCTAGAGACATACCGATCGACCATACCGGTTGTTAGTTTGCTCACAGAGCTGCAACCGGTATGTTGCGACCGGTCAGCTCTGAAAGGCTGGTGTTGGACTTTGTTGGTTTTCGACCAACGTGAAACCTTAAGGAAACTATTCTAATGAAACCCTAATAATATTGTAGGACTTTGTGACTTCCCGTTTGGATCTTGCGACGTGGAGCAAGCTAACAAACGAGCGTCAGGTAAGGGAATCTGACCTAAACCTAATAATTAATGGACAGTAAGTCGATGTTAATCACCTGATTATATATGATGTGATGTTTGTGCATATTCACATGCCATCTTTAATTTCAGTTATTATTACTGTTCATGCATTGATAGGATGTGATTGTTAAGCATGTGATTGTTTTCGTTAGTGTGTGGAGTGGGGCATGGGCCTGGGATCGCTCCTCACACTAGCACTTTTTGTAGTATTCTATTTTAACATGCTTGGTACGGGTGGGGCATCAGAAGAAGGTTGTGGTATGGTGGTCTCCGATGTTGATGCTGGCCTGGCCATGGTTATGTGGCACTGTGGTCTCCGAGGTCGACACTGGCTTGTCCACGATGCTTTAGCTCTATCTCTATGCCGTAGGGAGTTATGTTGTGATAGGATCTACCTGTGTTATGTATCTATCCTAGTGGGTTACTTGCAGATAGGGCATCAGGGGAGGTATGGGAATGCCTTAGCTCTATCTCTATGCCATAGAATGTTGTGCTGGGATAGAGCATACATTGATGACATATAGGATTGGTTAGTTGCGAGCCCAGTTTGCGAGCCCTGGCCAGTATGGGCTTAGGTACTGGTATGGGTGGAGCATCAGGGGAGGTACGGGGGTATCTTAGCTCTATCTCTATTCCATGGTGGGTGCATGTGGGCCAATGGGGGTGTGATCCTTGAGGTGCCACACACTCGTGTATAGAGGTGCGGGGGCCACCAAACCTTTCTATAACACATTGCAAACTTAAAACCAGACCACAACATAAAATGATTGTTACTCATGCATAATATTGTGAAACTGTCTGATTGTCTTACTGAGCTAAGTTATGAGCTCACCCTTTGTATATACATTGTTTTTAGATGTTGATGCAGGTTACACGGTGGACGACTATATGAACGCTCCGGCGTATGGTGGTGTTGCTGCATTGGACGTACAGGCAGGAGAGGACGAGCATGACGCTTCATGCGAGTGCCCTTTCTGCGTGTACCTTTGATTGGTTTTATTTATTTATTTTTAGTTATTTTCAGCTGGATTAAATGGATGTAAGGATATTATATTATATGTTTGAATTTGAATAATTGGATATTTTATTTAAATTTATCAATAGATTCTCAGTTCATTTATTTAAAGACTTCCGCTGTATTATTTATATTCTGATTGTGGTTATGTGTAATGGGTTTGTACGAGTGGACACGGCCTATTCGAGATCCTGGTGTGAACCGTTGGTTCAATGACGGTTCACTCACACCATTTTGGTTGGATCGGAATTGGGGTGTGACAACTTGGTACCAGAGCCCTCGGGCTCTGTCCACAGACCATATTGAACTTAACTAAGTCGATGAACTGAGTTAGGAAAAAATTTTAAAATTTTAATACAGACACACCCTAAGCATTGTTTGATACTTGAGACTGATTAAGAAAGAGCATAAAATACTGTATTAAATATGGAATTTTAGTGATACCCATGCACTAGTTAGGTGAACCATGAAGACTTTCATTTAAACAGGAAAAAGGAAGTATCAGATAAAATAGTGCTGCAGGGTACGGTCTACAAACCGGACAGTTACCCTGTTATATAAACAGTCAAAAGAGAAGAAAATAAAAGGGACAATCATGGGGAAGGGGGCCTAGGAGGAATAGGGTCCTCTATGTCATAATCTCGCTCGTATGCGACCCTAAGCCAGTGCACCTAATCCTGAGTGACTCTGAGGCTGCGAGCCAAGTGCCCCAAGTCACGGCTCATCTCACGTCGAGCATCCCTGATCTCCATGAACATACCCATCACGGTGTCGGGAGGAGGCTGAGATGGTCCCGCTGCATGTGTAGGCTGTGGTGCTGGCACTGGTACATCCTCCGCCCTACCATCGCTATCCCCATCATCACCCCCTACATTCACAGGTAAGACAAGGAAACCACTGTGGCCAGCACAGTGGGTTGCGGAAATGGAGAAGAACTTTCGTCTGATGACTTGTATAGAGGATAAGAAGGTACTGTTTGCCACTCATATGCTAAAGGAGGATGCGAATGCTTGGTGGAATTCTACACGGGCATATCTGGAGACGAAGCATACACAGGTGGATTGGGAAGCGTTCAAGGTTGCCTTCTTCGATAAATATTTTCCGAAGAGTTTCAGGGATTAGATGGAAAGAGAGTTCCTTAATCTACAACAGTCTCAGTCGACTGTGGATGCTTACCAGCAGAGGTACGAGGAGTTATTTTTCTTCGCACCGGCAAGTATGCAAGAAGAAGAGACCAAGACACGCAGGTTCACCATGGGACTACGTGGAGGCATCAGAGAGCATATATTGGGTCTGGACAAGAAAATCTATAATGAGGCTGTGCAGGTTGCGAGGGTGATAGAGTCCAGTCAGCAGGACAGCTTCTTCGCTCAGAACAGAGGAGTGAAGAGACCCGCTATTGAGAGTTCGGGTGGCGGTAACAATAGACCTTTCCGCCCATACAGGGCTCAGACCGCTACAGTGCCTGCTAGAAATAATACGGCACCACCTGTGCCACAGAACGCCGGATTCAACCCGAATATCAAATGTTTCAACTGTCAGCAAGTGGGTCATATTGCAAGGACCTGCACTCTATCTAGGAAGCAACCTCCCTAGCAAGGAAAAGTATATGCGGTCACCACCAAAAAGGCAGCCGCATCACCCGATGTGGTCACTGGTATGACTCTATCCCTTACTATTTGGCTTACTATTTTCATTGTGTGTATGCGCATGTAGAACTAAGGGATAATAAAATTTTAGGAATTGTAAATGTAGCTGGTATACCTGCCAGAGTACTATTTGACTCTGGGACCACACACTCCTTTGTTTCTATTTCCTTTGGGAAGCGAATGGAGTTACCAATCAAGCACTTGAACCCAAGCTTGATAGTTCGCTCTCCGCTAGGAGTCGAAGTGGCTTTGACTGAATATTATGGACCATGTACAGTATGTATTGAGGGTCGAGACTTAGAAGCAAGTTTGGTGCTACTCGAGATGGCAGACTTTGATGTCATCTTGGGAATGGATTGGCTAGGCCACCATTCAGCTATCCTATTATGTAGTGAAAGGAAGCTTGTGCTTACAGACAAAAAGGGAAAGGAGTATAGCTTCACTAGATCAGGATATCTAGGAAGCGGAAGCTGATTCTCTCCGCCCTAAAAGCTAAGAGATGCTTAGAGAAGAGGGGAGTGAGGTATCTAGTATCTGTAGTTGACATCACTGCTGAGGTGCCAAAGATGGAAGATATAGATGTGGTTTGAGAGTTCCCAGATGTATTTCCAGAGGAGCTTTCAGGTTTACCATCGGACAGGGCTACAGATTCTGTAATAGACCTTATGCCAGGTTCGGTGCCGGTGTCCAAAGCACCATACAGGATGGTCCCTACCGAGTTAAAGGAGTTGAAGACCCAATTACAAGAATTGTTAGATAAGGGTTTCATACGACCTAGTATATCGCCTTGGGGAGCACCTGTGCTATTTGTCAAGAAGAAGGATGAAAGTGTAAGGCTGTGTATCGACTATCGTGAGCTGAACAAGTTAACGATCAAGAATCGGTATCCTTTGCCTAGAATCGATGATCTGTTCGATCAATTGCAGGGTGCAAAGGTTTTCTCGAAGATTGATCTCCGATCGGGGTATCAGCAACTGAAGATCAAGGCCGGAGATATTCCGAAGACTGCTTTCAGGACGAGGTATGGGCATTATGAGTTTCTAGTCATGTCTTTCGGGTTGACCAATGCTCCAGCGCCGTTCATGGAACTGATGAACCGAGTGTTTCATGATATGTTGGACACTTCGGTCATCGTATTCGTCGATGACATATTGATCTACTCTAAGGACATAGAGACTCATACAACACATCTGAGGGCAGCCCTACAACGGCTAAGAGAAGAAAAACTTTATGCTAAGTTTAGGAAGTGTGAGTTTTGGCTAAAGGAAGTGGCTTTCTTGGGCCATGTAGTATCTGAAGACGGTATCAAGGTTGATCCAAGTAAGATAGCTGCTATAGTAGGATGGGAAGCACCAAAATCTGTTGCGGATATTCGTAGTTTCCTTGGGTTGGCTGGTTATTATAGAAGATTCGTGGAAGATTATTCCAGGATCACTGTTCCACTCACCAGATTGACCAAGAAGGGAGAGAAATTCATATGGACAGATGAATGCGAGAACTGTTTTCAGACTCTGAAGTCAAGACTAGTCTCTGCACCTATCTTGACCATCCCAGAACCAAGCGTACCGTTCACCTTATATACGGATGCTTCAGGGTTGGGTATTGGGTGTGTATTGATGCAAGGAGAACAGGTGATTGCTTACGCATCAAGACAGTTAAAAGAGCATGAAAAGAACTATCCTATGCATGATTTGGAGCTAGTAGCAGTTATACATGCAATCAAGACTTGGAGACACTACTTGTATGGTGAGAAGTTTCAGATCAAGTCAGATCACAAGAGCTTAACTTATTTTTTCACTCAAAAGGATCTGAATATGAGACAGAGGAGATGGTTGGAATTGTTGAAAGATTATGATTGTGACATCCAGTACCATCCGGGCAAAGCAAATGTTGTGGCTGACGCCTTAAGCAGAAAGTGGGCATCGAAACCTGAGGCCGGGCCAAGTATAAATGCTGCATTATGTGCCGCAGTCTCAAGTTCAATTGAAGATGATGAAGAGTATATAATAGAGACTGCAGAAGATCCAGTGGAGCAAGGATTAATTCATAAGTTCACCATGATGTTTGCAGCTTTGAAGATCTCACCGGATCTAGTTGATGAAGTCAAGGTAGCAATCCCACAGGATCCACATCTCAAGACAGTGCAAGAAGACTTAGAGAAGGGAATGAGCAATCCTGACTTTACCTTGGATTCAGACAAGGTACTCAGGTATCGTGGACGGCTATGTATACCTGAGAGTGAAGACTGCAATATCAGAGATCGAGTTATGACTGAAGCTCATTACACTCCATATTCGGTACATCCAGGAAGCACCAAAATGTACCATGATTTAAGAAGACTATATTGGTGGAGGGGTATGAAAGCAGATATAGCCCGTTTCGTGTTCCAATGTCTGAATTGTCAGCAAGTTAAAGCAGAAAGGCAAAGACCAGCAGGTTTACTACAGCCATTACCGGAACCTACATGGAAGTGGGATTGCATTACCAGGGATTTCGTCACTGGCCTACCTTTGACACCAAGGTCAGTGGATGCAGTTTGGGTTATAGTCGACCGACTCACCAAGACAGCTCGATTTATTGCGGTCAGACCTCAGTATACCATGGAGAAACTGGCCAAGTTATATGTTGATAATATAGTCAGACTTCATGGCGTTCCAGAGAGTATAGTATCTAACAGAGATCCCTGTTTTACATCAAAGTTCTGGGAAGGATTACAGAAAGCTATGGGAACCAAGTTGAAGTTCAGTACAGCTTTTCACCCTCAGACGGACGGACAGTCAGAAAGAACTATTCAAATTTTAGAAGATATGCTCCGAGCTTGTGCAGTAGATTTCAAGGGAGCTTGGGACGAGAAGCTATCACTTATCGAGTTTTCTTATAACAACAGTTATCAGGCTATAATTCAGATGGCCCCATATGAAGCACTCTATGGGAAGAAGTGTCGTACACCTTTGTTATGGAACGAGGTGGGAGAAAGAAGAATTATAGGACCGGATTTTGTTAAAGAAACTTGCCGAGTGATTGATCAAATCAAGGAGAGAGTAAAGACAGCTCAAATTCGACAGAAGCATTATGCGGATAATCGACGTCGAGATCTGGAGTTTACAGTGGGTGACAAAGTATTCTTGAAGGTATCACCGATGCGAGGTCTAAAACGGTTTGATAAGAAGGGGAAGCTATGCCCCAGGTTTGTGGGACCATATGAGATATTGACCCGACGTGGTAATGTAGCATATCAATTGGCTCTACCACCATCTATGTCAAGCGTTCATAACGTGTTCCATGTATCATTACTGAAGAAGTATGTCAGAGATCCATCGTACATTTTGATCGCTGATCCCCTAGACTTGACTGAAGACTTAACATTCGAAGTGGTGCCTGTGATGCTCTCAAGTCGAAAGGTACAACAACTTTGAACCAAGGATATCCATTATGTGAAGGTGCATTGGAGAAGCCAAAATGTTGAAGAAATTACTTGAGAAGAGGAGGGCGCGATGAGGAAGGAGTACCCTAATCTTTTCGACGATCAAGGTACGTTCAAATTTCGAGGCCAAAATTTCTTTTAAGGGTGGGGGAGTTGTGAGACCTACATGTAAATTTCGGGATGAAATTTCTTTTAAGGGTGGGGGAGTTGTAAGACCCGCACTCTGTAAATCCGGTCTAAACCTTGGTTTTGTGTCGTAGTAGGTTTTTCGATCATTACCGGGCTAGATGGGACGAGCGGATGACAAACATGTACGAAATCGGATCAAAGACAGTCAAATATTCATCATTTTATGTTGATCGGTCGATGGTACCGGTCGACCGGTCAACTCTGTGCAGCTGAGTGCGGAGATCCAGAATTGGATCTCTGTGGGTCCCATTTTCCTAAACCCTAATGCCTGAACCTTCCTAATCCTAATAGGGTTACCAAACCCTAATGTTAGCCTATAAATACCCCTTAAATCTCCTCAAATCCTTTCCATTATCTCTCACAAAAGAGAAGGAGGTTGGAAAGGAGAAGGAGCTAGGAAGAAGAAGGAGGTGCCGCCATTGCCGTTCGACAACGCTCACTTTACGCTAGTCGATGGTAAGTGTTTTAATCACTCTTCTTACCCTATGACTCTAGGATAGTTGTATGAATGGATCAATACCATGCAAGTAGGTATTGATCTAAAACCCTAAATTGGGTATTAAACCATAAGTTGCCGTCAAACCCTAGATTCGAGTTCCGAGATGATATTCATCAAAACTAGACTTGAATGAGTTGGGAATAACTTTAACTTAAAGCTTAGACTTTGAATGGATAGGAGAAACCCTGAAAATCCAAGGTAATCGATCGACGGCAGTCGAAAAACCAAGTGTATGGTCTTTCGGAGACATACCGGTCGATCATACCGGTTGCTAGTTTGCTCACAAAGCTGCAACCGGTATGTTGCGACTGGTCAGCTTTGAAAGGCTGGTGTTGGACTTTGTTGGTTTCCGACCAACGTGAAACCTTAAGGAAACTATTCTAATGAAACCCTAATAATATTGTGGGACTTTGTGACTTTCCGTTTGGATCTCGCGACGTGGAGCAAGCTAACAAACGAGCGTCAGGTAAGGGAATCTGACCTAAACCTAATAATTAATGGACAGTAAGTCGATGTTAATCACCTGATTATATATGATGTGATGTTTGTGCATATTCACATGCCATCTTTAATTTTAGTTATTATTGCTGTTCATGCATTGATAGGATGTGATTGTTAAGCATGTGATTATTTTCGTTAGTGTGTGGAGTGGGGCATGGGCCTGGGATCGCTCCTCACACTAGCACTTTTTGTAGTATTCTATCTTAACATGCTTGATATGGGTGGGGCATTTGGGGAAGGTCGTGGTACGGTGGTCTTCGATGTTGATGCTGGCCTGGCCATGGTTATGTGGCACTGTGGTCTCCGAGGTCGACGCTGGCTTGTCCATGATGCTTTAGCTCTATCTCTATGCCGTAGGGAGTTATGTTGTGATAGGGTCTACCTACGTTATGTATCTATCCTAGTGGGTTACTTACGGATAGGGCATCAGGGGAGGTGTGGGAATGCCTTAGCTCTATCTCCGTGCCATAGACGGTTGTGCTGGGATAGAGCATACATTGATGACATATAGGATTGATTAGTTGCGAGCCCAGTTTGCGAGCCCTGGTCAGTAGGGGCTTAGGTACTGGTATGGGTAGAGTATCAGGGGAGGTACGGGGGTATCTTAGCTCTATCTCTATTCCATGGTGGGTGCATGTGGGTCAATGGGGGTGTGATCCATGATGTGACACACACTCGTGTATAGAGGTGCGGGGGCCACCAAACCTTTCTATAGCACATTGCAAACTTAAAACCAGACCACAACATAAAATGATTGTTACTCATGCATAATATTGTGAAACTGTCTGATTGTCTTACTGAGCTAAGTTGTGAGCTCACCCTTTGTATATACATTGTTTTGAGATGTTGATGCAGGTTACACAGTGGACGACTATATGAATGCTCTGGCGTATGGTGGTGTTGCTGCGTTGGACGTACAGGCAGGAGAGGACGAGCATGACGCTTCATGCGAGTGCCCTTTCTGCGTGTACCTTTGATTGGTTTTATTTATTTATTTTTAGTTATTTTCAGTTGGACTAAATGGATGTAAGGATATTATATTATATGTTTGAATTTGAATAATTAGATATTTTATTTAAATTTATCAATAGATTCTCAGTTCATTTATTTAAAGACTTCCGCTGTATTATTTATATTCTGATTGTGGTTATGTGTAATGGGTTTGTACGAGTAGACACGGCCTATTCGAGATCCTGGTGTGAACCGTTGGTTCAATGACGGTTCACTCACACCATTCTGGTTGGATCGGAATTGGGGTGTGACATACCTGGCCTTGAGTTGGGGCGTTACATTTAGGTGGGCTATATAGGTTCATGATTTTTGAGTATTTGGGTAGACTATGTCTCCATTCGGTATGCATTAATGCATTCTAGGTCAAGAATAGTTTCTAAGATGGTTAAAAAAAAAATTTAGTATGCATTATTGTTCTTGGATCATAGAATACCTAAGAAAATAGAGTTAATTTTGGAACACATTATTTTTCTCATTCTTCATTCTGAGCACAAAGTGAATGTTTTATTCATTACTTCTTTCACATTATCTATTAAAAATGAATTCTTCTTTATAAAAGGAATGCATTCCAAAAATATATATACCAAACACAACCTAGGGTGAATGAAGCTATGGGTATATGGGCTTCAACTTGAAACTTTATGATTAAGTTCATGGAAGCATGGGGTTAGTTTTTGTCTAGTCGTTGAATTCTCATATTTTAGAAACATGATTTGAAGGTAAAATTTGTAGTGTTATCTAGGAATCCCTCATCTATGTTGCTGTCAGAAAGAACATATTATTATTAGTCCATGTTGCAAAAGTGGGCGAGATAGTTGAAGTGAGAAATTTGGAATTGGAGAAGGTGGGTGGGATCTACCTGCACAGATGAAATTAGGTTGGGTCCCAAGTGGATCAGCCCATTAGGGCTTAAGTGGTTATTGATGGATCCATATTTTTAGTAGTTTGATCTATATGGCAATCAACTTATGTTACCTGGCTACAGTAAAATGTTGTATGGTTGCTTGAGACATCTAATATACCTCACTTCTAAGGAATTAGGTCTGACATCTTTGGCTTTCCGAGTGAGATTTTCTCATTATTTCCCTCTCTTCTTCTGGCATGTGGGTGTAGTGTCAAAATCCAAAGTTGATTCCCGAAATCCTAAGATAATTTGGTGGTCTCATCTTTGACATTGGAGGTAGAGTTGGTGAACCTATTTATCTTGGGGCTTTTGTATATGACATTGGGATGATGAAATGTCATTGAGTCATCATGGAAACCTCAATATACAAGGTTATTTTGATATTTGACACAGGAGAGGTTTTGGATTTTTATGTGATCCGACGGTTATTAATCACTTCATCTGGGCTCAACTATTAGTAACTGTTGCTGCTGGTTCTCACCTAGAGCTTATGGTGGGTTACAACTGTCAAGGAAGAAACAATGATACCGCATAGGGGTGGGTTTGGAAACCAAGTAGCCACTCCGATGCCTAAGTCAGAACCAGAACAAGCAGATGGAACTTTGTATGAAAGAATACGAGAGTTCCTATAGAGAAGGATCAAAGCAATTTGGCAGAGAGGGAGAGCTTAAGAGTGTAAAAAGTTGGATCCAATTACCTTCATATTGAGTGTTATTATGGAGGTAAGAGGTGGGCATGGATTTCGGCCTGGATTGAGGCAATTTCGATAAATTGGGACACTTTGTAACTACATGCAATCTTCCACTAGTTGTGACGGTAGTCCAGTCATAGAAGGATAGGATTCCTACAATCCAATCCCTTGAAAGTAGGGGTCGAACATGAGCGGGGGGCCTTTGGTCCATTGGATGTCTATCTCGCGAAGGACCTTCCTTGATGGATCCCACAATCCCAGCTCGGATACGTCCTTGCTAGCTTCCGTATGGCTGAGAGAGGGAATCTTCCCCTTTTGGGTGTGGATCTACGGTTATCCCCGAAATCATGGGGATAATCCTTCTGTTTAAGTGTCTTGTGAGTTGGCGTTTGCTAGTTTACTTATATGTGGGGACACGTGGCCGTTCTCCATTGGTGAGATCCTCAGACACGTGTTCTCTTCGGATTGGAGGTCATATTTCTCTTTATTAGTAACCAAGGCCCACTCTTCTAATTCACGCTTACATCCATACCACTACTCCTTCCATCCACCGAATCTCCATATATTGCTATCCATCCTCTTGCTACTTATGATTCTCATTTTTCACCGTCTTCCTCTTACTCCCTTTGTAAAATCCATATTCTTTCTCCATCTTCTAGATCTTTCAAAGACCAACACCCCCTTTCTGCCTCTTCTCTCTCTTGGTCTAAGTTATCTACAACTGATAATAAATTCAACTCCATGGACTACTCTTCCCCTCTGACGACATTGACGCATCACTCTCCCATGATTGACATATATTCTGCATTACAATCTTGTCTAAATGAAAACTGTGATTAGATCTTATTAAAAAACTTATGGGTATCGCTCTCTCCTACACTTTCATACGTACTAAAAGGAATAAGGGCTTTACTGAGGAAGCCAGATCTTTGTGCCTTTATAAAGGATGCTTGACTTCGTATAACTCTTAAAAGCCATAGTGTTTACATATTTCAATACTCTCTCTTCATTAGATAACAACAGTATTTAAGTATTACAATGTAGTTATAATAACTAATTCTTTTATTACTATCCAATGCCTCTCCCTAACCCATTATCTAATAACTAAACCATTTTCTAATAACTACTCTCACAAATAATTACTAATTAAAACTAGTCCACTACATCCAATGACAGTCCATACATTAACCCATTACAGTCATTGTAGAACATATAACATTATATCCCCCTTCGGGTTGGTCTTGTCCTCAAATCTGAAAACTACTTGTTAGGGGGGAAAACATCACCCAATTAAAACTTTACATGTGGCACCTAGAAATGGTTTAGGTCATCTAGGCAAATAAAGTTGCACTCGGCTTGGGTTACGCGGAGGCATAATCCCACTAGGCTAAGTCTCCTGCTCGGAGACCAGAATCTTAAGGCGACTTGATTACCTCACAGGAGTCCTTCTCCTATCACAATACAATGCCAACTATCACGGCCATATGACTAGATAGGTGACGACACGTGTCATTGTGAGGACCAAGGATTTTTGAAAATGGAAATTATCCTCATTTTTAAATTTGAATTTACATGTAGTTAAAGTTGTCTACCCTCATTATGTTCAAACTGGGGTTTGGAAAGTTCTCACCTTCAGGTCCCATCTACTCACGCCAGTGGAGGGTAAAAAGATTGGAGTCGCCACCTAGAAGAGGTCTAGGACCTGAAATAATGTCCCTCCATGGAGGGACACTAATGACTCGGGCAAATGAAATGGCTATCTCGTCTCACCAAATGCGGGTAAGTGCCAAATTACGAGTTGGGAAGGTGTTAGGCACCCAACTCGCCCGGTTGAACCGGTCTCCCTAAATCCAATCATTTTCCTATAGTTTATGAACACTTGGGGCTATCTAAATACAATACAAGGTAGAAAGGAGAATCCTAAGTTGATTTCTAATTCTTTATTAAGTATGCACGACATAAATTAAATTAAACGAGAACTAACCAAGAAAATAATCACAAAATGAATTAAAGAATCAAATAAATGGCTTAAACATACATCTAAATAAGGGGTAAAAATGGTATACAACATATGACCGAGGTCTGGGAAAATCCCAAACCGCCTATGTATCCCTACGGGGTGACAATTAGGCCAAACGTAGTTAGGGGCGAGTGTGAATAAACCAAGTGTGTGCAAGAAGAGGGATGCTCCCAAAATATTGGAACGCATCCCAGGCAATGGATGCTCCCACAATCATGGAACAAATTCGATGGATGAGATGCTCCCATAATGGTGGAACACATCTCGGTGTAGAGGTATTCCCTTCCATAGGGAAATCCCCTCGCTGAGGTAATCCCATAATACATGGAACTTACTTCAGTTTGACTGAGCGTGGAGCGACCAAACTCCCCTGCAGCCTACGTATCTGTCGAGACCTCTGTCTCTCAAGAATCAGGTCAAACGTAGTTCCCATGGATTGACGAGCCATGGACATATGTGGTCAACACTTAGGAGAGGCCAAACTCCTTAGCTCCCCATACACGGGGGTCCACTAAATCTCACTCACATCCCACATTCGGGATACCTAGGTGGGTCATCCATTGGGCAACCAATCCTATGCATACATCTACCCAATCACACATTTTCATTCATACACTTTTGATACAAAGATTTTCCATACTCTTGGATCCAACCCTAGGGTTGGGTGGCTCATTCTAAATGGGCTCACAATGGGTTGGCTTCTTTGGAGTCCCCTAGCCAATCATATCATGGGAAGGGTATATCCTAACATGCATCTATCATGGTGTTCAAGTGGAGATACACCCTTGGGATAAGGACCACATGTTGACATAAGCATCTACTTAAATTAGACATACATACATGTTATAGTCTAAGCATGATGTGAAATAAACAATTTAAACTAAACAAACACAAGTATGGCATTTATGACATTAATATCTTACCACAAAATGGATTAGAGCAAAAGAAAGGTCATATTATATTCACCAAATGGGCCGAATCAACCCAACACAAACAACTCTGCTTCAAGAGAGAGAGACCAGCTGAAACACAACCCAAGTGGCCCCAAACCAAACAAACTGGCCTACTCTAAGCCCACTTAAATCAGCCCAAGCTAGACCTAAACCAGACTCCATGTTAAGTTGGGACAAGCACAAACAGGAGCCTAACCTAGGCCCAAACTTGACACCATGGTCCAGTGAACCAAACAAACCTTGCAATAAAATGAACCAACCCAACCTATAAACCAACTCTATGGACCTGAACTTAGCAAACCCGAGGTAGTTCAAGCCAAGATTCCAAACCAAACCCAAACCAGGCCAGACCAAAAAATAAATCCACCCAAGACAAAGCGAACCCAAGAAAAAGACCAAAGCCTAAGCCAATGCAAAACAAAGAAGAAAGATGGCTTTCAGACTTGCCCTGAAGGAAGAAGAAGCATTACCAGATAAATCTAAAAAAACCACTACCTGACTCTTATTTAATCCCCAAATTTAAACCTAACCTAGTTATAGCTTGAAATTATGTAAAAACACCATGACCAAAGCAATCACACCCATTAACCACATAAATCTAGATCGGCCATAAAAATAATTCAAGCCTACTTGAATCAAACTCAATCCAAACCAGTCCTATTTGGATTCAATATGTAGGGAGAAATGCAGAGAGGGGGAAAATGAAGAGAGTCAATTTCCAAAGCATTTTATCTAACCACACCTGCCATGACCAAGTAAAAAAACAAATCCCAACCTAAAAATGTAAACCCCAAAGCCATCACCTATCCAAACCGAGTGTATACACCAAAGTTAAACAGATCTCCAACCATGGCCGAGAGAAAGGAGAAAAAAGCAGATAAAAATAACACAAAGAAAAGAAAAGAAAAAATAAGTTCCATTATGCCAACCGAAGCACAGTGAACAAAACAGAGGAGAATAATAGAATATACAAGAATCAGAGGTAACAAGAGTGGAAATTAATCCATTTCCTAGATAATAGACATGAAAATAAGATCTATCAAAGCTAATTGAGACAAACCGAACTAGATAGAAATAATAATAATAATAAAATAATACAAAATAGAGAAAAGGAAAAAAAACAAAACAAACAAATCCACAGAGTGAATAGTAGGAAACTAATAGTAATTAGCAAGGAAAAAAAAACAAACAAAAGAATGTGAGAGAGGACTAGAACTTACCTACAGCCGTAGCCTTCAACTCCTTCTTCCTCTTCAGTTCTGCTCCTCTCCAGGGACCCAACAATCAACACTCCTCTCTCCAATTCAGTGTGGTTAAGAGCCTTTAAAGCTGTTGTTTTGTTCCATCAAAGGCATCTCCAAATCCAAACCCAATAGATTGGTTACTCTTTTTCGGTTCTCTCCCTCTCAACTTCTCACTCCCTTGTTGCAATAGATCAAAACCCAGAAACCCCAAGTGAAACCCCTTGCTCTTCCTCCTCGATTTCCAATCTTTGCTTACCTGATCAGACGGCCCTATCTCCTTCTTCTTCCTTCTCAACCCATAAATCCCTCTCTCACTCACTCTCTTGCATCTCAGCCTGAGAAGACCTATGAAAATCTCAGCAACTCTTCTCCTCTATCTTCCCCAGTTTTTTTTTTCGCCTCTTCTTCTTTTTCTTTGGTGCTTTTAATCTCTCTTAAGCAGCATGGTTGGGTGATGAGGTGTCGACAATCTAGATAGAGCGGTAGGTGTTGGGCTCAACAAGAGGTGGTAGCAGCTGGGTAGGTAGGCTGGAGATGTAGTCGGCGGTTTTGGGGGAAGGATTTTAGGGATGCGGGATGAGGTGTGGACCTCCCCCTCTTCCACTCCAACTCTCTCTCTCTCACTCACTCACTCTCTCTCTCTCTCTCTCTCTCTAATCCCAATCCGAGCAGCCCTCCTCTCTTATTTTAGGTTTTTTTTGGGGTTTATAACCCTTCCCCCCGATTTACCAATTTGCCCCTTTCATTACCCACTCCTGTTATACGGGTTTCCATAATCCCTCTTTAGATTGAGCCCATAGAAATAAAACTAAGCCCAATAAAAATTTAATAACCCAAATCCAAATGAATTATTAATTAAAACACATTTTTTTACTCATTTTATTATTATTTTTTTTGTTTCATTTTTTAATTGCCTAAATGACTACACTCTCCTATAAAAGAAAGGACCAAAAATTGAAACTCATATAACGGCAAAATTGGGGTGCTGACAGTCATTCATACCATGACCGACTCAACGTCCATTGAGGTTCCCTACTCCTACTTAGAGTCTATGACTTGGGTGTCCTACAATGCGACACTTGGCAATCCTACTGGCGTGTACGACCTTCAAGAGTCCCAGTACCTCAGTGCTTTTTGCCTATTCCTATAAGTAAAGAGCGATCCCCTAAAGTTTCATTCACTGACTATTCATTTGTTTATTCCATCCCTCCCATACTCAAACTCTTTCTACGATCCCCTCTCTTTCGAAACTGGAGATAGCTTCGAGCTATCTCTTGAATACTTACTGTAGGAATCTGACTTAGGCATCAAACTGCACCCAGGGCTTAGTCACCCAACTCCTTTGTCTCATCTCTGTGGTTGTGGGTCATCCGGATTGTAGATCGGCGGGCGATTTCCAAGCATAATACTACTCAAGGATTGAAAATATGGAGAACCTTTTTGAAAATATTTCTCTCTTATCCTCTTCTAGTGAGATAAAAATTATATTTATAATCAATCTCTTTATAAAAGTTATACAAGAGGATAACCTCGTGGGCTGTACATTTGGAATTTGAAAACTAGCCGTTTAAGCTAAGTTTAAGGAGGAATTTCGGACTCAACCATTAAACTAAGCTTAAAGGATTTACAAAGGGATTGACATTTGACGGTTTTAGAAATGAGTTTGAATTCAAAATTCAAATCCAAAACTGATTCCTTAATAGCAACCCCCCCAGCCCCCCTAGATGAAGTCGGTCTACCATAGATCTTTAGCTTGGCTTTCAAGGTTGTAAATCGGTTAATGGACAATAGTTTTGTGAAGATATCTGCTAGTTAGTTCTTGGTGGAGATAAACTGTACGATCATTAGTCCCATGGAGACATGATGCCAGACAAAATGGAAATCCAAATTTATATGCCTAGTTTGGGCATGAAAGGGTTGATTTGCCTTGAGATAGGTGGCTCCCAGGTTGACAAACAATAAGATTGACAGATCAGATGGTGGTATGCCCAGTTCCTTTAGGAGAGTGTTAAGCCACACTTGTCACACCCTCTTTTTGGGCCAACAAAAGTATGACCGAACTGATACTCAACCAACATGGTCCAACCCAAAACCACGTTAAACCGTGTATTCCATACCAACCTCAACCATTCAAACACATTTGACCAGAACAATCGAAGAATATAACATATAGTGGAAGATCATATTAGGTGAACTGAGGATCCTAATGATAGTTAGAATTAATTACTTTGAGTTATAACCATCATCCAAGACATATTGTCCTTTCCCAATTGACATACAAATCATTGTTTATAACATCCTGAAATAAAAACTAGCCAAAGGCCTAGTAGGTAAGTAAGAACTAAAACGGTCACAACTTGCCATCTAATTGAAAATGCCGACATCACACTCGCACGTCGCCCTATGTTCTTTTTCCTCAGTCGTCTATACCTCCAATCAAGCTAGGTTGGTGACGGAGGGTGCATTAACGTAGTCAATCACCGTAGGACTTGTAGTATCATCTAAAAGTAGAAACATACGTGGGGTGAACTCTCCTACACGAGGTCATTGAGAAATAAACAAACAAGCATACAATAATTCATGAATATTTAATCATCAAATAAGGTCCGATAATGTCTGATATGTGCTATGGTTAGGCTTGGTCACACTTACCAAAGCTAACCATACCTCCATACATGAGAGAGAATGGTCACTCACCCAACGATGCTCTGACAACTCTGGTGAAGTCATGCGTCTCTCATTATGTACGGTGATAGGATCGAACCCCAACGGCAATACTCCAAGAACACCACTAAGGCTGCCCCCTCATCCCCGTCTCACACCAGTACCTAACTCCCTATTGGTCAGTGTTACGCACATGGGGAAATTATACCATCAACCAATCCTACAGGTCGTACAAGTGCATCTATGGCTGTACCCAGCAGATATCCTAGACCGTCCTTCTACTCCCTCCTAGAAGCTGTCAATCCGCTAAGGCACATGACAATGCAAAGCAGTCTCCCTATGGCGAATGGAACTAGAGGTCCTTAACCTCACCCCATTCCCCATATAGACTAAACAGACATCATGCGTTCACAACATTGATATATAATGCAGATGCTTGAAATTGTACAGTTATTGGATGACTAGTTATACACTACAAAAGCATCATAGACAGATGAGTAATTAGAAACACTCCAAAAATAATTCAAGGCTCTATCCCTAACTTGTAGACTTAGAATAGTAATTTCCCATACCATGGGACTTGACCTTGTCCATGTATGTAACACCTAGATATTACATATGAGATTATTAGGTTTTGGCATAATGGTAAACAATGGTTTAAAACTCCACAAGGGTTGTCTGGTTACAGTCTCCAGTTGAAGGCTACGACCAGACTTCCATCCAGACTAGTCAAGAACCATTTGGAAGGGTCCGGTGGCAGCTAAGAATTTCTTATGGATCGCCTAAAGCATTTGCCCGTCTCTTTGAAACTCCTTTTTTTATTGAATAGAGATCCTCCACCACAATGTCCAACAGAGATGCGACCGGTCCGACAATCGAACCTTCCCAGAGACTTTTGGGTAATATCTGATTGCAAACCCAATTACATAGATATGCGACCGGACCCAGCGATCGGATCTTCCCAGAGGACTGGTGTGGAAATTGGTCTTGTCTAGAGGCATATGTTTTTCCTCTAGACCTCTTGTGTAGAAGTCCATTTGCTGGTCTCGAGGTCAGAGTTCCTAGGTTAATTACCATTCTAAGGTTAAGGCTTTGCCATTCCATCCAGGGTGCTTAAGCCCCTGCTCTGGAACTTACTCTCACATAACTTCTTGTACCATCCTACACCTTTATTGGTTTTTTGATGAGGCTTCATCCTTTCCCTATGACGTTGGAAACATATTTCCTCCATTAATGGATTGGAAAAGGCACCTCCCTTTTAGCAAGTTTAGGTTCCTTTTCTAAAGCCAGGTACAAACTAAATAATTACGATGAGAGGATGAAGGCTTACTGACACTTTCGTTAGGGGTGGTAATGCTGATAGCTCAGGCGGAACGCCAACGATTCATTGGTATAACTCTCCCATTGAACTCCCTCTTCTCTTTGAACTCTCCCTTCTTTGTAGCGGATGAGTCAGAACTTCTCTAAGATGATCATGCACATTGAGGGATGGGGAGAAGACTTGTAAGGGAAAAGAGTCCTTCCCTTGAGTAGGACTCAACTACTGGTTAGTGGGTTGAGGGGTTGCTGACAAGTATAAGCCTAGGGAAGGATTTTGAGAAAACCCACCTCCCACTATGTAAGTGAGGGAGTTGGAGGCTAATAAGGGTCTACTAGGAAGGTTTAAGGCTGGGGAAATATCCCCTTTTTGGCTCCAATGCATGTAGGACACGTGGCAAATCAATGAACTGTGTTATGGGCCTGTCCGATTGTAGGGTCCGGTCTCACAATACAATGATCCTTGCTATTGGACTGGATGTTTCCAGATAGAATCCAATTATTTTTATCTGACTTCACAACCAATAATAAGACATTTCTTATCTAGTTTGACTAAAAGTTCTAAGCTGTCATCGCCTCAGTTCCGTCCATGGTGGGAAAACTTGGTACGAAAAGGAAAACCAAGGTTAGACCAGGTTTTCCATCTAATACCCATATCGAACTAACCGGTCTTACCACCTTGTACCAGGTCTACCTATCATGGTCGAGCCATGTGGACCAAGTGCGTGAACAAAATCACAAGACCAGGTATGAATTTGACCCAAAAATAGTAAATGTGAGGGTAGGGTCGCATGCCTAAACAGGTAGGGTTGACCCCACCTCAACAGAAGTCCAACCTATGATTTTCTAGTCGTAGGTTTGCATGACCCTACGTCCGACCCTACGATGACAGACAGAAACCGTAAATTAAGAAACTTTCCTAATTCCAAGGGGTTCTTTCCTAAATTCAATGGGACTTATTTTGGAGGATTTTCCTCTACAAATAGGATGTCCCTTAGCCTCTTTCACTTCTTTTAGAAACCTAATTGAAAGTGAGAAAAGAGAAAGAGAAGGATAATAACAAGAGAAGGAAAATTGAAGAAAAGACTAAGGAAGAGGAGGAAGTTCAGAGAAACCTCTGAATCTCAGCCAACTTCAGGTATGAATTTAAGTCCCTTCATAAATTAAGAGCCTAGAATGGATTATGAAGAAGTTAGGATTTAGAAACCTAAATCATCCATCTATGGACAAGTTCCAAAGGAATCCATGGAAGTAATCATCATAGGCAATGGAAAGTGTATAAAAACCATAGTTATGAGCCATAGAACAATTTTAGAATGGACCTACAAGACCACAGGATCGACCACATGCCCTCGGGAAGTCCCAGGGAGGGTGTGGTTGCATGTAGGGTTGATTGGTAACCGACCCCACGTCCGACCCTACACCCTAGGTTCGATTGGTTACCGACCTTAGGTGCTGCCCTACCTGCGACCCTACGATTTTAGCTAGTCTGAATTTGTTGGAATTAATTCTAATTAAAATCTATCGACTTGTTAGGCCTTTATAGTAATTTAAATGTGATTCATAAAGCTTGAACGAGGATCTACACTCAATCAAAGGTGAGGGAACAAGACCTAAACTAATTAGCTAATAATAAACTATTTTTGTTTATTGAGTCCAATACCATGTATGATTCTATGATTGTATGATTGTAATGTGCATATCACATATCATCTACTATTCTTGTTATTACTGTTCATGCATATTTAATTCAGTTTATTTTACAACATGAAGATGATGATGATGCTAGGAATAGGCATGTGAATGTTTGTGTGTGGTTAGTGTACTTGATGCGAGTGGGGAATCAGGGGAAGTGTGATGCGGTGCGGTCCTAAACACTTTAGCCCTATCTCTACTCAAGTCTTGTCCACTGACATCGTCGTATCGCCATTACCTTAACAGAACTATTATGTCGTAGGGCATTAGGGGAAGTGGTCTCGGACCGTGTAGTCTCTGACTCTGCCAGGGGGCCTTAGCTCTATCTCTATGGACGTATTGAGGGATGCTGGGGTGAGGCCTTGGATACACTGTTTGACATTAGGATTGGTTAGTTGCGAGCCCAGTTTGTAAGCCCTCGCCAATAGGGGCTTACGTGTTGGTATAGGTAGAGCATCATGGGAAGTGTGATGCGGTGCGATCATAAGCACTTTAGCTCTATCTCTATCCCATGGTGGGGTGGATGTGGACGACAATGGTGTTTGATCCAGTGGGTGGGCTTACACACCCTGTGTATAGAGGCGAGGGGGCCATCAAACCATTCTATAGCACATTACAAACTTATGAACCAGACCAAATATATGATTGAATGCATGCATATGTTTGTTGCATTGTTTTGTTTGTTCACTGAGCTGTGATGTGTGCTCACCCTTTTGATGTTGAATGCTTTTAGTTGATGATGCAGGTACCACGGTTGAAGACTACATGAATGCTCCTATGTATGGACATGCGGCGGTAATGGACGCTGAAGTTATGGTGGAGTCGCATGATTCGTCATGCCAGTACAACTCTTGTGTTTTCGATTAGAGTTTTATTCAATTTATACAGACGATGTAATTGATTAAATATTTTATTTTATGTCTTAGTCAATGGAGAATAATTGGATAATTTATTATTTTATAATTGTTAGACTCTCAGTTCATTGGTATAAAGACTTCCGCTATTGTGTATTTACTCTGATTATTGTTGTGGATGTCTATGGTTTAAGCAAAAAGACACAGCCTATTCGAGATCCTGGTTGAACCGTTGGTTAATTAGCGGTTCATCACACCATTATGAATAGTACAGAATTGGGGTGTGACAACTTGGTATTAGAGCTTTCTGGCCATGTCTATTAAACCAGTATACTTTCACAAAAGTTCGTGAACTGAGTTAGAGTAAGGATAAAATTTAAAAGCTGTAATAATAACACACTATAAGCACCTGTGTTGTATGAGACAAAATTAAGAAAGGAAATAATGCATATATAAAATGGAGAAACAAGTTTTATATACATCAAATAAAAAGCATGTTTATACATATCCAAAGTAGAGTACAGTCCACAACCCGGACAGTTACTCTGTAGTACAAGAGAAAAAGATAAAAAGAAAATATACATCATGGAGCTGGATGTGATGGAGGAGGAGGTGCCTCGCGATCTCTGTCGTAGCCCTCAGCATACACTCTAGTCAACCAGGCTACCTGAGTTTGGGTCGTCTGGAGACTAGCTATCAACTCGGCCATCTGCTGATCAGACGCATGCTGAGCATCCAGAAGCTCGCCCACTCTCCTATCTGTCGTGCGCTGAGCATCTAGAAGCTCTCCCACTCTCAAGTCCGTCATGCGCTGAGCCTCTCTGATATCATGCATTAATCCCATCATATCATCAGATGGTGGGTGTGAAGGACCAGCCATGTGTGAAGGAGCCCGAGATGGACCAGCTCCAGTAGAATGTAGAGGTGATGGAGGAGGTATAGCATCTACATCCATATACATGCGATCCTCATCCTCAGCATCACCCCTGTGAACCCCTGCTCCGGCTGCTGCTGCTGCTGCCGCCTCAGCATCTGCTACCTCTACCAGAGTACGAGGATGCACCAGAGCGTTCCTCTCATCATTACTGGCCTGAGCATCCCGCATACCCATCCTACAGATGGCCTCCCAGTCCAGAATCGATGAAAAGGTCTTCTCCTGAATCCTCTCATCCACTAAATCAATGCCTAGGTGGGTGAGAAGAGTAGTGATCAGACGTTCGTAGGGTATGTTACCTATCTGACCAGGCAGCATAGCACAGATCATCGTCCTCAGGATAATGTAAGGTAGGCAGACAGGCTGCCTAGTGCAAATGCAGTAGAGGACGTACTGGGTCAACTGAGAGATCCTCTCATAGTGTCCACTCTGGGGTATCAGATTGTGCTGGATGATCTTGCAGTACACTCGAGGCTTTGAACGTAGGTTGATCGCTTTCATCTCCCAGCGATCATCTCTGATAAGTTGACTGTCAATCTCAGCACGCATCTCCAAGGAAAGGAACCGGGGCTCCCTGGGAGCACAGTACACCAAAGGGCCATCATTTGATATGTCCAAAAGATCAGTCAACTGCTGGCAGTCAAAGGAAACCTCTACCCCTTTGACGTAGCTCATGATCCTGAGCTCCCTATCCCTCTCTGTGTCATTGCGATCCCCTACTACCTGGACATTGCAATAGAACTGTCTCACCAAATCCGGACGGGTACAAGCATCATAGGTAATCACAGGGAGCCAGCCCATGTCACCAAATGCCCCCTTCATGTTGAACAAGGCTAGACTAGCCAAGTCCACACAGCGACCCCCCTCTACTTTCTTACGCTCATGGTGAGCATACTGAGCTTTGGCCTCGTTGGAGTGGAAACGAACTGGGTCATGAGCCCTAGGCACCTTGGTACGAGCCATATTATCTGCCAAAACAAAGAAAAATAAATAATAGATCAGTAATGGTGAAAAACCCAAATTTTTTGGCATTATAATAGAATAAATTGGTCAAAAGCCTCACTTTTCACCCAAACACTTGGGCAGGAGGACTTACATAGGTTCTAAACCATCCTGCAAGGCTCATACAGTTGGAAATTTAATTTAGAAAGATCGAATTTAAAGAAATTTCAATAAATTCAAAAAAATCTCAAAAATTAGGTCAAAAATGGAAAATTTCAAGTTTCTCGATAACCAACCGATGAAACTCGAATATTTTTTAGGGCTTTCGGCCATTGGGTGACCAATAGCTAAAGCCCCCAATAAAAATAAAATTTTTACGGTTAGAAAAAGTTTAATTTGAAGAAAACGATGTAAATGGACAAAAACCTAGTTTAGAAAGCTTAAAAATGCAGAAACAGTAGAGAGCATACCTTTAGAGAAGGAGCGAAAGTCGCAAACTGTAGGAAAGATCACCAAACACTAGGGGTCGATACTATAGCAACTCAGGAAAACAGGTTGAGTTGGAAGAAAGGAGAAAGAATGGGAAATGAATCCAAAATCGGGTTTAAAAACCTGATTCTGGATCATAGGGTCGCAGAATTCGACCAAAATGTGGGACCCTACGTCAGACCCTACCATCAACCCTTGCCTCTCGGTGATCTGAGAGAGAACCATGGGTCGGACCTAGGGTCGGACATATACCGACCCTACCATCGACCCTAGGCTCTCGGTAAGCTGAAAGTGTTTATCAGGGTCGCATACCCTAGGGTTGCATAAGGACCGACCCTACCATTAACCCCTAAGATGGAAAATACAGTATTTTGTCAGAATGATTTGAAAATTTTGAAATTTATATTGATTAGTTGGATTTTGACCTGAGAACAACTTATATTGATTGCCTCACATGTGCTATGATTGTTTACAGACACTACCACCACCAGAACAGGAAATGGCTGGGCGAAGAGTGACCAGACAAAGCCGTAACCCAATTCCACCACCACCACCTATGGAGGAAGACAGCCATGTAAATCCTGAAGCACAGGAGAATCTAAATACGGCACCACCAGTAGTTAGTGGCCAGGAAAATCCTACAAACTTTCCAGCCCCACCTACGGATTTGGCTACAGCAGTAATGAACTTGGCACAACAGCTGCAGCAAATACAGCAGGTGCAAGTCAATATGCAAGCTGCTATAGGGATGGATTTTCCAGCTGCCCATACAACACCTATGCCAGCAGGGCAGGCCAGCACAATACCGGGGGTAAGTAACACGGTACCCCACACACCTCAAACGCCAGTCATGGAGGCCCAAGTACAGAATCCTGAGATAGCTCAAGGCAGTTACTAGTATCAACCACCTATGTATGGGGCCTCTGCTGAGTATCAGCTGGACCACTCCCGATTGATCGAGCGTTTTTTGAAGATGAAGCCCAAAGAATATAGCAGTAAGCCAGCAGATCTTTTGTGGCCGCACACTGGATTTATGAAATGGAAAGGAATTTTACGATGATGACGGTAAATGAGGAGGAGAAAGTACTGTGTGCAACCTTTATGCTGAAAGGCGATGCACACCACTGCTGGAAGTCCACTCGGACTTATCTGTTAACTAAGCACGCCCAATTGACCTGGGCTATATATAAAGAGGCATTCTTTGAGAAGTATTTCCCTAGAAGTTTTAGAGATTCTATGGAGAGAGAGTTCCTGAGTTTATATCAAGGGCAAATGACCGTGGATGCATACCAACAGCATTATGAGGAGCTGTTTTTTTTTGCACCTGCAAGCATGCAAGAGGAAAATACTAAGACCTGAAGGTTCCTCATGGGACTCAGGGGGAGCATCCGTGAGCATGTTCTGGGCTTGGAAAAGAAAGTTTACAACGAAGCAGTACAGATTGCTTGAGTAATAGAGTCGAGCCAGAAGGAGAACTACTTTGCTCAAAATAGGGGTATTAAAAGGCCAAATGGAAATTCATACAACAGAGGGAATACAAGGACATTCAAACCCTTCCGTACTCAAGGCTTTAATGCTGCAGCCAAGACCTCTCCAGCAGGTTAACCGCAACAAAAGCAAAATAATAAAGAAGTTAAATGCTATAACTGCAATCAAGTGGGACATTATTCCAGAGAATGTCCTAAGCCCAGGAAGTAACTACAGCAAGGAAGGGTTTATGTTGTTACATCTGAGGATGCTGCCGCATCGCCTGATGTGGTCACAGGTATTGTACCTATTAATGGCATACCCGCTAGAGTACTCTTTGATTCTGGAGCTACTCATTCTTTTATATCTGTGTCATTTGGAAAGAAGCTGAATCTACCCCTCAAATCTTTAGACTACAAACTGCTTGTACGATCGCCTATGGGATTAGAAGTGGAATTAGAAAAGGGTTATGGACCATGTCCAGTTCTTATTGACGAGAAGACTTTGGATGCAACATTGATTCAACTTGAGATGATAGACTTTGACATCATCTTGGGAATGGACTGGTTAGCTCGGCATTCTGCAAACCGATTATGTGCAGAAAAGAAGCTGACATTTAAATACAAGGAAGGAGCAGAGTTTAATTTTACGGGAACTAAACTTCCCTGTAAATGAAAACTCATCCTCTCTGCATTAAAGGCTAGGAAATGCCTCGAGAAAAGAGGAGTTGGGTATTTAGTATCAGTGGTCGACCTCACCAAGGAAGCACCACGAATGGAGGATATTGATGTGGTGCGTGACTTTCCAGATGTATTTCCTGAAGAACTACCCGGACTACTGATGCGTGTCGAGCGCAACTAAAAATAAATTACTCTACCTATAATGAATAGTAATGATAAGTAAAGGTCGATCCACAGAGACTAGTTAATCAAATTGTCTACTTACCAAGAAAAAGGGGGATTTTCTTCTACAATTTAATTGACAAGAAAATTAAGTAACAAAAATTCAATGGAAGTTGATGTCGATTCAAGGAAATTTACTCACGGATGCAAATTGATCACTGGCCTCATATATATATATATTTATATTATTCTCTATTCAAATATTTAACCAAGGATTATCAAAAAGCCAGACAATCCTTACCTTCCCTAATTTCATTAATTTGAGCCCAGCACACAATTTAATTCTTATCAATAAACCAATTGGTATTAAGAAATCCTCATGAATTTAATGATAGCATTACACTCTTGGAGGGAATTAAAGATGAACAACAATCTAACAAGCGTCAGATTATTTAATTCATTCTATGTTTCCTTTAAGTAAGTAACAAAAACTTGGATCATAATTGTTCTGCTCAAATGCTACTTTTCCTGAACTCCATAACAATTACGGATTATGGATTCAGGTTAGCAATAAACCACATAACTCAATCAATTAATAGGCCTCTTAATAAACTGAATCATACAGTCATTAATTTGAAAAAAAAAAAAAAAACATAGATATTTGAATAGAAGAATAATGAAAATTAAGAACAAAATCTCACAATTTTACTAACCGGATTGAATTCTCCTTGAATCGACTAAAGAACTTAGCTAGACATGATAGAAAAGAAAGACAAAAGAAATAAAACTATCTTCTCAATAATTCTTTGATACTCTATTACGTAGCATTTACATTGCTTAAATAGCCAGAGTAGAGAAGATTAAAACTGGTATGTCTAGAATCGACAACCTTATTACATGGAAATAAAGTTTAACAAAATCTGCTTGCCTAGATTAGATAGAGAATCATTCCATCATTAACCAAATGCCACCTCTAGATTTGCGAATCATTGTAATATTCCATAGAGGTATATATTCTCCTCAAGATTTCTGACAATCAATCAAATCCTTCTAATAGTAAATCTTCTATGGGTGGTAATCTTCATTCTCTGGTTTGAATTCAAATCAGCTTTTCAGATCAGATTTTTAGATCACGTTTGATTTCTAGAATTCTTTCCACATTAAAAACCTGCATGAAATTCATAAGGTCATTATTAAAAATATCAAAATTTTTTTATTTTAAACATAAATTACCAATACTTTTCACCAATGTCTTATATATAAGGAATCATCACAAATGAGTACCATAAGACATATAATATGTTAAATAGACTAAATATAAGGGAAATAAATATATAAAATTATGAATCCATCAAATTCCCCCACACTTAGCTCTTGCACGTCCTCGAGCAAACTAAATATTTTTTTTTCACTTTCATCTCACAGCATTCAAAGAATATGTGTACCATGAATTAGAAACTAATTCAAGAGATCAAGAGAACAATATATGTCATAGTCAAAGGTCACTTAGTAAATATGAGCAGTATCTAACATACCAGTCTTATTCAAAAGGAAACATGCTAATGTTGAGTAGATTTTCTCTTGGGATTCTCTCTACTCACTCAAGAATTCAAGGTTTAACTGTTTCACTCAAGATCTTCCTATGAAGATGCACTACCATTGGCTTGCTTATTCACCACAATCTCCATTACTTAGAATACACACATACATGAATCAAAAGGTCTTTATAAAGATTGTAAATGGGGCTAAGGTTCAGGGTACGGATAAGAAAAATGTACTGACGTTAAAACCCAAGAAACTAATAGAGCATTAAGACAAAAAAATTGAACAATCTAAATGATAAGGGCTCATAGATAAAGCTCTTCAACAAAACATCCCAAACTCCAGTTTCTTTTTTTTTTTTTTTCATTCTTTTTCTTTTCATTTGAGAACTATGCTTTGCTATTTGAATTTTTTTTTTGAATAGCATGACATTTTAAACATAACAAGGACCATTTACTCCCATTACATCCAACTTCTTGACATACAACCATCACTTTTGAGAATAACACCCCCATACTTATTCAATGCATATCTCTCTCAAACCCATTATATAATTCTCAATGCTCTACTAGCTCAAAGGTTGGTAAAACATGAGAAAAACAAACAATTCAAGGCTCATGGTTTAGGGTTCAATGAAAAATAAAATTTAAAAGCTCAAAGTGGGTCCACTAAGGGTAAAAATATATAAGGTTGGTCATTTAAGCTAAGTGATTGTAAAATCCTATTTGCCTTTATCATCTTCATGTCTACACATATCAATGTAATCTTGACACGGTTCAAAGCAAGTTCTAGAGATACAAAAGCATAGTAGAATATCACTCTTCAAAGAAAATAAAGACTGACATAGATGTCTCAATCTAGTTTGGCTCAAAAGCTCACTTGGTTGGATTCCATCTACTAAACCTGCATGCTTTACCTCTAAATACAACTATCAATGTTATTCAAAGCTCATTTAGCAAGTTATTTCAACTAATTCATATATGTAATTTTTTTTTCACATTCAAATAGTTTCAATCCATGGCATACATTCTCTTACTCTATTGAAGTAAATATATTTTTTTTAAATTTTACTTTTGAAATTGTTTTTTTTTCTCTAACACATCATACAAAAATTAAAAACAAAACTTAAAAAATAAAAATAAAAATAAAACAAAAGAGAAATCCTAATTCCTCCCCCCAAACTTAAATCTGACATTGTCCCCAATGGAAGTTAAAAATGTAATGGAAAGATGTAAAGAAAAGTAATTAAAAATGATAAGAAAAACAAATCCGATTTCTTAGGTTGCCTCCTCAGCAGCGCTTGTGTTTAACGTCGTTAGCTCGACTCAATACTCTTTAATCAGAATAAACGGGATCCCCCAGTTGTACTTCGTCTATAGTATGCTCATGAAAGCCTTCATAGAATGTCTTGAGTCGATGCCCATTATCCTTGAAAACCTTGTTAGTTTCGAAACTTTAAACTTCAATTGTACCATAAGAAAACACATTAGTAACTTCAAAAGGTCCAATCCAACGAGAACGTAACTTACCAGGCATCAATTTAAGTCTCGAATTGTAAAGCAAGACTTTTTTTCCAATTACAAATTGCTTGCTCATAATCCTCTTGTCATGAAACGGCTTAGTCTTGTCCTTGTATATGCTGGAATTCTCGTAAGCCTCAAGTCGTATCTCCTCCAATTCTTGTAATTGTAATTTTTTATGCATACCAGCATCGTCCATCTCCATGTTGCAACTCTTAACTGCCCAATAAGCCCTGTGCTCTAGTTCTACAGGAAGGTGACATGACTTACCAAAAATTAACCGATAAGGGGACATCCCAATAGGCGTCTTGTATGCTGTTCGGTAGGCCCATAATGCATCATCAAGTCGAAGGCTCCAATCCTTTCTGTTTGGTTTCACAGTCTTTTCCAAAATAGATTTGACTTTTCTATTAGATACTTCTGCTTGTCCATTTATTTGAGGGTGGTAGGGTGTAGATGTTTTATGAAAAACACCATACTTCTTTAGCAACGCCTCCAGTGGTCTATTGCAGAAATGAGTTCCTTGATCACTAATCAGTGCTCTTGGTATCCCGAACCTGCTAAAGATGTTAGACCTGATAAAACCTATAACAACCTTGGAATCATTAGTTTTGGTGGCGATTTCTTCTACCCATTTCGAAACATAATCAACTGCAAGCAATATGTAAACAAAACCAAAAGACGAAGGAAATGGACCCATAAAATCAATACCCCACACATCAAAAAGTTCACATATAAGTATTGGGATTTGTATCATCTCATTCATACGGGTTAAATTTCCTATCTTTTGGCACTATTCACATGTCTTACAAATGACATAAGCATCATGAAATAATGTAGGCCAATAAAAACCACTATCTAACACTTTCTTAGTTGTTCTTTTGGGTCCGAAATGACCTCCACAAGCATAAGCATGACAAAAAGTAAGGACAGACTGAATTTCAGAATCAGGCACACATCTCCTAATAATTTGATCCGAGCAATATCTCTACAAGTACGGATCATCCCATACATAGTATTTTGCCTCGCTTTTAAGTTTGTCCTTTTTTTCTCTACTTATTCCATTAGGAATGACCCTACCAACTAAATAATTTACCAGATCAGCGTACCATGGAACCATACTTTGTAGAGTGAATAAATGCTCATCGGGAAAGAATTCGTTCAAGGGCTCGAGATTCTCTTCTCTTGCTAACCGACTCAAGTGATCTGCTACTAGATTTTCAGCCCCTTTTTTGTCTTTGATCTCAAGATCAAACTCTTGCAACAGAAGAATCCACCTGATCAATCTAGGCTTTGACTCCTTCTTCGTCAATATATACTTCAATGCTGAATGGTTAGAAAATACAATCACTTTAGACCCAAGTAAATAAGATCGAAATTTATCTAATGCAAACACTATAGCTAAAAGCTCTTTTTGGTCGTAGAATAATTGCACTGAGCCGCATTGAGTGTTCGGGATGCATAATGAATCACATAAGCTTGCTTGCCGACACGTTGTCCTAAGACTGCTCCAACCGCATAATTACTCGCATCACACATTATCTCAAATGGCGAACTCCAATCAGGGGGTTGGACAATGGGAGTCGTAGTCAATACAGATTTTAACTTGTCAAAAGCTTCCTTGCACTCTTGATCAAACTCAAAGGACACCTCTTTTTGTAATAGTCTAGACAATGGTAAAGCAATCTTTGAGAAGTCCTTAATGAATCTGCGATAAAAACTTGCATGGCCAAGAAACGAACGCACTTCCCACACACTTGTGGGGTAGGGTAAGTTTACAATTAAATCAATTTTTGCCTTATCGACCTCAATACCCTTACTTGAAACTACATGTCCTAAAACTATTCCTTGTTCTATCATGAAATGGCATTTTTCAAAATTCAGAACAAGGTTTGTTTCAATGCAACGTTCAAGCACCCGAGATAGATTATCCAAACAAGCATCAAATGAATTACCATATGCCATAAAATCATCCATGAAAACTTCAATGCAATTTTCTATTAAATCTGAAAATATGCTCATCATGCATCTCTGAAATGTACCTGGTGCATTGCAAAGCCCAAAAGGCATTCTCCTAAAAGCAAAAGTCCAAAATGGGCATGTAAATACTGTTTTTTCCTGATCCTCTGATGCAATCACAATTTGATTATAACCCGAATACCCATCAAGGAAACAATAAAAAGACTTACCTACTAATCGCTCAAGCATCTGATCAATAAATGGTAGAGGAAAATGATCCTTCCTTGTCATTGTGTTTAGCTTGCAGTAGTCTATGCACATCCTCCATCCATTCACGACCCTTGTTGGAACGAATTCATTGTCTTGGTTCTTGACCACTGTCACTCCAGACTTTTTCGGCACAACTTGGATTGGACTTACCCATTTGCTATCTGAAATTGGATAAATGATTCCTGCATCTAATAACTTTAGAATCTCCTTCTTCACTACCTCCATCATTTGAGGGTTTAGTCTCCTTTGAGCTTCTCGGTTTGGTTTAGCACCATCTTCCAATTAGATTCGATGCATGCACATTGATGGACTTATGCCCTTGATGTCAGCTATAGTCCTACCAATTGCTGTTTTATTGTCCCGTAGCACTCTCAAAAGCCTCTCTTCTTGCACACTTGTCAATTTCTTTGCAATGATAATAGGTAATAACTCATCATCTCCTAAATAAGCATACTTAAGGTGGTTAGGAAGAGGTTTTAGCTCCAAGATTGGTGCCTGCACAACAGAAGGTAATAGTTTGTCATGAGATGATATTAAATCCAATTTCTTAACTTCATACTCTTTAGTAAATGGAGGTAATGACTGTAATGCCATAATCATTTCTTCAATCTCAGGACTCAGATGCATTGTTGTGTTAGTCATTCTCAATCCTTGAATAAGTACCACATCTAGCTCATCCTCATAGCTCAATTCAAAAACCTCCTGTAAAAACACATCAACTATATCAATAGAAAATACAGATTGAACATCAGAGTGAGGATGGATACCTCATAGCCTCAAATATATTGAATTTGAAAATTTCTCCATCGAACTCCATGGTAAGGGTACCATCATGGACATCGATCTTTGTTTTAGCGGTTTTGAGGAAAGGTCTTCCTAACAGTATTGGGGCAGGATTTGGGGAATTACTGTCTTCCATATTTAAAATATAGAAATCAGTAGGAAAGTTAACTCATTTAGCTGTACCAAAACATCCTCAATTACTCCCTCAGGATATGCATTAGAACGGTCAGCTAATTGGATAATTACACCCGTTTTATTCAAAGGACCCAAATTTAGAGATGCATAAATTGAATGTGGCATAACATTTATAGATGCACCTAAGTCTAACATGGCACGTTCAAACTTAGTATTACCAATCACTCATGGAATCGTAAACGTACCTGGATCCTTGCATTTTTGGGGTAACTTACGCTGAATAATTACTGATACATTCTCCCCTGCACTAATTTTCTCATCACCCCTCAATTTCCTCTTTGAAGTGCATAATTCCTTGAGAAATTTTGCATACCTTGGGACTTGCTTAATGGCATCAAGTAGAGGTATGTTTACTTCTACGTTTCAAAAAGTCTCAAGAATTTCCTTTTCTTGTTCTTCTTTTTTCGATTTAGATAGTCTGCTGGGAAAAGGGAGAAGAACAGAATTAGTAGAATTATGCACAACTGGTTGAGATTTTACCTTGGATAAATTTACATAATTGCTATCGGCTTTTCTTTCTTCTTGAATAGTCTTGGCCGAATTTGCAGATTTAGCAATGAAGGACTCAAGTTCTCTTCCATTCTGTAATGTAATGGCACTTGCATTCTCACGTGGATTTATGATGGTCTGAGATGACAACTTTCCAAATCCTTGAGCTTCAAGTTTGCTTACTGAAGTTGCAAGTTGACCAATCTGCTTCTCTATATTCTGAATGCTGTTTCTTGTCTCATGTTGAAACTGCTGTGTATTGCTAGCCAGTGCCTTAACAATTTCATCAAGTGACATACTCTGATTTGCTTGCTGCCTAGGTTGGAATGTGAGTTGGTAACGATTCTGGGCAACTTGATTCCCATAACTCAGATTTGGATGATCTCTCCATCCAGGGTTGTATGAGTTTGAGTATGGATCATACTTTCGCTGAGGTTGCCCTTGAAATCCTCCCATGGCATTTGCTTGTTGGACTGATGTATCTTCTTGAAGTGTGGGACACATATCCGTAGCATGACTGGTGGCTGAGCAAATGCCACATGCTTTAACTGTTTGTAAATTTCCTACAGCCATTTGTCTCACCAAAGAAGTTAGATTAGAAATCTGACGTTCAAGGTTTGATGTACTTACCTCATTAACTTTCTTCGATGTTTGCTCCATCCTTGTACCAAATTGATGTGAATTTTTTGCCATATTAGAAATTAACCTTTTCGTAGCTTCTGGAGTTTTGTCAACTAAAGCTCCTCTACTAGCGGCATCCACCATACTCCTCTCCATTGGTAACAATCCTTCATAAAAATATTGAATCAGAAGCTGGTCACTAATTTGATGGTATGGGCAGCTTGCGCAAAGCTTCTTGAAGCGTTCCCATTACTCATATAATATTTCTTTATGGTGTTACCGAATTCCACATATCTCTTTCCTTATATTTGCTGCTTTGGATGCAGGAAAATATTTTTCTAAAAACTGGTGTTTCATCTCATTCCATGAAATGATTGTACCAGAGGGAAGGTAGTATAACCAATCTTTAGCATATTCATCTAAAGAGAATGGAAAAGCGCGTAACTTAATTTGTGCCTCTGTAATACCCTGCGGTTTCATGCTAGAGCATACCATGTGAAATTCCTTCAAATGCATATGAGGATCTTCTCCTGCAAGCCCACAAAATTTGGGAAATAAATGGATTAATCCTGATTTTAATTCAAATGCCGCTTCTAGATTTGGAAATTCAATACACAAAGGTTGCTGGTTTAGATTAGGAGCGGCCATCTCTTTCAAAGTCCTGTTTTCAGCCATGGCTTCCTCTGTTAGTAGCTCACTAGCAACTATATCAGAAACAATTGCTCCTTGTGATGTTCAAACCTGTTCTGCTAGAATTTTCTTAGCTTCTTTCCTTAATCGATGCATAGTTCTTTCGGGTTCGCGATCAAGTATCAATTTACCAGAGTTAGAAGATCGAGTCATTAACCAAGATACCCATACAATGGATAAAAAAAAAAATAATAATAATCCCCCAAAAAAAAATTCTGACCGACAACACAAAGTGCATGAAAACCATGTAAAATTAAAAATAGTAAATCATGCTTTTTTTTTTCTTTTTTTTTAATGTTCTTTAAAATAAGCTTCTTGTAGCGCCCCTAAGTTGTCTGGAATTCCATGCGCAAGCAATACCTGTTGGAAAAACTATAGACACCTGAAAAAAAAAAAAAAAAAAAACAAAAAAAAACTTCACACAAAGGTAAGAACACAAGTGACTAAAAAAAAATTAAATAAAATGAAAAAAATCACAATCTAATTAAAACTAGTCCCCGACAACGGCGCCAAATTTTGATGCATGTCGAGCGCAACCAAAAATAAATTACTCTACCTATAATGAATAGTAATGATAAGTAAAGGTCGATCCACAAAAACTAGTTAATCAAATTATCTACTTACCAAGATAAAGAGGGGTTTTCTTCTGCAATTTAATTGACAAGAAAATTAAGTAACAAAAATTCAATGGAAGATGATGTCGATTCAAGAAAATTTACTCACAGCTGCAAATTGATCACTGACCTCATATATATATTTATATTATTTTCTATTTAAATATTTAACCAAGGATTATCAAAAAGTCAAACAATCCTTATCTTCCCTAATTTCATTAATTTGAGCCCAGCATACAATTTAATTCTTATTAATAAACTAATTGGTATTAAGCAATCCTCATGAATTTATTGATAGCGTTACACTCTTGGAGGGAGTTAAAGATAAACAACAATCTAACAAGCGTCAGATTATTTAATTCATTCTATGTTTCCTTCAAGTAGGTAACAAAAACATGGATTATAATTGTTCTGCTCAATTGCAACTTTTCTGAACTCCATAACAATTACGGATTATGGATTCAAGTTATCAATAAACCACATAACTCAATCAATTAATAGGCCTCTTAATAAACTGAATCATACAGTCATTAATTTGAAAAAAAAAAAAAACACATATATTTGAATAGAAGAATAATGAAAATTAAGAACAAAATCTCACAATTTTACTAACCGGATTGAATTCCCCTTGAATCGACTAAAGAACTTAGCTAGACATGATAGAAAAGAAAGACAAAAGAAATAAAATTATCTTCTCAATAATTCTTTGATACTCTATTACGTAGCATTTACATTGCTTAAATAGCTAGAGTAGTGAAGATCAAAACTGATATGTCTAGAATTGACAACCTTATTACATGGAAATAAAGATTAAAAAAAAATCTACTTGCCTAGATTAGATAGAGAATCATTCCATCATTAACCAAATACCACCTCTAGATTTGCCAATCTTTGTAATATTCCATAGAGATATATATTCTCCTCAAGATTTCTGACAATCAATCAAATCCTTCCAATAGTAAACCTTCTATGGGTGGTAATCTTCCTTCTCTGGTTTGAATTCAAATCAGCTTTCCAGATCAGATTTTTAGATCACGTTTGATTTCTAGAATTCTTTCCACATTAAAAACCTGCATGAAATTCAGAAGGTCATTATTAAAATATCAGAAATTTTTTATTTTAAACATAAATTACCAATACTTTTCACCAATGTCTTATATATAAGGAATCATCACAAATGAGTACCATAAGACATATAATATGTTAAATAGACCAATTATAAGGGAAATAAATATATAAAATTATGAATCCATCTACTACCACCCGATCGGGTGACAGAGTTCGTTATAGACCTGATACCCGGAGCCGCACCAGTATCTAAAGCACCTTGTAGAAGGGCTCCTACTGAATTGAAGGAATTAAAAGTATAGTTACAGGAATTACTGGATAAGGGTTACATCAGACCTTGCATATCACCATGGGGAATGCCAGTATTATTTGTAAAGAAGAAGGACGGTAGTGTTCGACTGTGTATAGACTACCGGGAACTAAATAAGTTGACAATCAAGAATCGGTACCCATTGCCTCGGATCGATGACTTGTTCGATCAGTTGCAAGGTGCCAAGGTGTTCTCTAAGATCGATCTTTGGTCAGGATACCATCAGTTGAAGATTCAAGACGGTGATATTCCAAAGACAGCATTCAGAACTTGATACGGACATTATGAATTTTTAGTCATGTCTTTTGGATTGACTAACGCACCTGCAACCTTTATGGAACTCATGAATCGGGTATTCCATGATATGTTGGATACGTCAGTCATTGTGTTTATTGATGATATATTGGTCTACTCCAAGGATAAGAAAACTCATGTCATGAATCTAAGAGCCGCTCTACAGCGATTAAGGAAAGAGAAACTTTACGCCAAATTTACAAAGTGTGAGTTTTGGTTAAAGGAGGTCGCTTTCTTAGGCCATGTTGTATCCGCTGAAGGAATTAAAGTGGATCCTAGCAAGATTGAAGCCATTGTGAAGTGGCAAGCACCAAAGAATGTTGCAGAAATTAGAAGTTTCTTAGGTTTAACTGGGTATTATTGACGATTCGTGGAAGACTATTCCAGAATTGCCGTACCTCTCACCAGTTTGACTAAGAAGGGCGAAAAATTTGTTTGGACTGATAAATGTGAGAAGAGTTTTCAAACATTGAAGGCTAGATTGATATCTGCTCCGATCTTGACTATTCCTATTCTAGGACAGCCATTTATCTTGTATACTGATGCGTCAGGCTTAGGTTTAGGATGTGTACTTATGCAAGGAGAACAAGTAATTACGTATGCCTCAAGACAACTGAAGACACATGAGAAGAACTATCTCACTCATGACTTGAAATTAGCGGTAATAGTACATGCTGTCAAGATATGGAGACATTACTTACGGAGAAAAATTTCAGATTAAATCAGATCATAAGAGTCTCACTTATCTTTTTAATCAGAAGAAGTTGAACATGCGACAAAGAAGAAGATGGCTGGAATTATTGAAGGATTATGATTGTGATATCCAGTATCATCCAGGAAAGGCTAATGTAGTTGCTGATGCGCTAAGCAGAAAAACAATGATAAAATCTCAAGGAGAGGTTAATACAACTGCAGCAATGTGTACTACAGGAAAAATGTTCAATTACGGTAATGAGCAGTTCGTGATAGATGCACCGGGTGAATCAACCAACTAAGGGTTTATTCATCGGTTTTCAAATATGTTTGCAACGTTGAAGATTGTACCTGATATAATTGATGAAGTGAAAGCAGCTATTAGATCAGATTCTTATCTAAGAACGGTACAAGAAGACATCGAAAAAGGTAAGACTATTCCTGAGTTCACCTTAGATGATGAAAAGGTACTGAAGTACAAAGGAAGAATATATGTTCCTGAAACAGAAAATTTGGACATTAGACACCAACTAATGAAGGAAGCTCATACCACCGCCTATTCGGTACATCAGTACCAAGATGTATCATGATTTGAAGAAATTATATTGGTGGAGAGGAATGAAAGCAGATGTAGCTAAATTCATGTCTCGATGCTTAAATTGTCAGAGGGTGAAGGCTCAACGACAAAGACCTGCAGGACTGTTGCAGCCGCTGCCAGAACCAGCATGGAAATGGGACTGCATCACTATGGACTTCGTCACCGGGTTACCATTGACTCCTCGAGTAGTTGACGCGGTCTGGGTGATTGTAGATTGTCTGACTAAGACAACTCGCTTTATAGAAATACGACCACAGTATACCCTGGAGAGGTTAGCCAAGCTATATGTGGATAACATTGTCAGATTACATGGTGTACCTAAAAACATTGTGTCCGATAGAGACCCACGCTTTACTTCAAAGTTTTGGGAAGGATTACAAAAGGCTATGGGTACGACATTGAAGTTCAGTACTGCATTCCATCCTCAGACAGACGGAAAGTTAGAGCGTACCATTCAGATTTTAGAAGACATGCTTCGAGCCTGTGTAATTGATTTCAAAGGATCATGGGATGAGAAGCTACCATTGATCGAGTTCGCCTATAACAATAGCTATCAGGCTACTATACAGATGTCACCTTATGAAGCACTGTATGGGAGGAAGTGTCAAACTCCTTTGTTTTGGAATGAAGTTGGTGAAGGTAGCATCGTTGGACCAGGATTTATTAAAGAGACTTGTCGAGTAGTCGACATTATCAAGGAAAGAGTAAGAACAGCTTAGAATCGTCAGAAACAATATGCAGATACTTGATGTAGAGACCTTGAATTTGTCATAGGTGATAAGGTATTCTTGATAGTATCACCTATGCGGGGTTTAAAACGATTCGGACAGAAAGGGAAGCTAAGTCCAAGATATGTCAAGCCATATGAGATTCTAGCCAAACATGGAAAAGTGGCTTATCAGTTAGCACTACCACCATCTATGTCAAGTGTGCATAATGTATTTCATATCTCCTTATTAAAGAAGTACGTCAGACACCCAACACACGTTTTGATAGCAGATCCACCAGATCTAACTATTGATTTGACATTCGAAGTAGCACCAACTGAAATCACTAGTCGAAAGGTTCAACGTCTACGTAATCGTGACATATACTATGTTGAAGTCACCTGGAGGAGCCGAGATATAGAAGAGATCACATGGGAAGAAGAGAATGCTATGTGGAAGCAATATCCTCACCTTTTCCACTCGAAAGGTATGTATAAATTTTGAGGACAAAATTTTTAATAAGAAGGGGGGAGTTGTAAGACCCGTATCGAACTAACCGGTCTTACCACCTTGTACTAGGTCTACCTATCATGGTCGAGCCAAGTAGACCAAGTGCGTGAAGAAAATCACAAGACCAGGTATAAGTCTGACCCAAAAACAGTAAATGTGAGGGTAGGGTTGCATGCCTAAATAGGTAGGGTCGACACCACCTCAACATAAGTCCAACCTATGATTTTCTAGTCGTTGGGTTGCGTGACTAGAAAAACATAGGGTCGACGGATCCTACGACCCTACGTCCGACCCTACGATGACAGATAGAAATCGTAAATTAGAAAACTTTCCTAATTCCTAGAGGTTCTTTCCTAAACTCAATGAGACTTATTTTGGAGGGTTTTACTCTATAAATAGGACGTCCCTTAGCCTCTTTCACTCCTTTTAGAATCCTAATTGAAAGTGAGAAAAGAGAAAGAGAAGGAAAAGAAGAAATAAGGAAAATTGAAGAAAAGACTAAGGAAGAGGAGGAAGTTCAGAGAAACCTTTGAATCTTAGCCAACTTCAGGTATAAATCTAAGTCCCTTCATAAATTAAGAGCCTAAAATGGATTATGAAGAAGTTAGGATTTAGAAATCCAAATCATCCATCCATGGACAAGTTCCAAAGGAATCCATGGAAGTAATCACCATAGGCAATGGAAAGTGTGTAAAAATCATAGTTATGAGCCATAGAACAATTTTAGAATGGACCTACAAAACTACAGGATCGACCACATCCCCTCAGGAAGTCCCAGGGAGGGTGTGGTCGCACGTAGGGTCGATTGGTAACCGACCCCACGTCCGACCCTACACCCTAGGGTCGATTGGTAACCGACCCAAGGTGCTGCCCTGTGACCCTACGATTTCAGCTAGTTTGAATTTATTGGAATTAGTTATAATTAAAATCTATCGACTTGTTAGGCCTTTCTAGTGATTTAAAGGTGATTCATAAAGCTTGAACGAGGATCTACACTCAATCAAAGGTGAGGGAACAAGACCTAAACTAATTGGTTAATAATAAACTATTTTCGTTTATTGAGTCCAATACCATATATGATTATTGATTGTATGATTGTAATGTGCATATCACATGTCATCTACTATTCCTGTTATTACTGTTCATGCATATTTAATTCAGTTTATTTACAACATGATGATGATGATGATGATGCTAGGAATAGGCATGTGAATGTTTGTGTGTGGTTAGTGTACTTGATGCGAGTGGGGCATAAGGGAAAGTGTGACGCGGTGCGGTCCTAAGCACTTTATCCCTATCTCTACTCAAGTCTTGTTCACTGACATCGTTATATCGCCATTACCTTAGCAGAACTATTACGTCATAGGACATCAAGGGAGGTGGTCTCGGACTGTGTAGTCTCTGACTCTGCTGGGAGGCCTTAGCTCTATCTCTATAGACGTACTGAGGGATGCTGGGGTGAGGCCTTGGATACACTGTTTGACATTAGGATTGGTTAGTTGCGAGCCCAGTTTGTAAGCCCTCGCGAACAAGGGCTTACGTGTTAGTATGGGTAGAGCATCAGGGGAAGTGTGATGCGGTGCGGTCCTATGCACTTTAGCTCTATCACTATTCCATGGTGGGGTGGATGTGGACGACAATGGTATTTGATCCAGTGGGTGGGCTTACACACCCTGTGTATAGAGGCGAGGGGGCCATCGAACCTTTCTATAGCACATTACAAACTTATGAACCAGACCAAATATATTAATTGAATGCATGCATATGTTTGTTGCATTGTTTTGTTTGTTCACTGAGCTGTGATGTGTGCTCACCCTTTCGACGTTGAATGCTTTTAGTTGATGATGCAGGTACCACGGTTGAAGACTACATGAATGCTCCTATGTATGGACATGCGGCGGCAATGGACGCTGAAGTTATGGTGGAGTCGCATGATTCGTCATGCTAGTATAACTCTTGTGTTTTCGATTAGAGTTTTATTCAATTTATACAGACGATATAATTGATTAAATATTTTATTTTATGTCTTAGTCAATGGAGAATAATTGGATAATTTATTATTTTATAATTGTTAGACTCTCAGTTCATTAGTATAAAGACTTCCGCTAATGTGTATTTACTCTGATTATTGTTGTGGATGTGTATGGTTTAAGCAAATGGACACAGCCTGTTCGAGATCTTGGTTGAACCGTTGGTTAATTAACGGTTCATCACACCATTCTGAATAGTACGAAATTGGGGTGTGACATTCCAGGTGTGGGTTTTACAACTCCCTCTAAAAGAATTTTGTCCCCAAAATTTCTACTTACTTAAAAGATCGAACAAGTGGGGGTAGTTTTGTTACATTGCTATTTCCTCCTCCCAAGACATTTCCTCAATGGCGTGATTCCTTAAATCACCTTGACGTAGTAAATGTCATGGTACCTAAGGTGTTGAACCTTTCTATCTACTATCTCCATTGGTTCTAGCTTAAATGTCAGATCTTCATTTAGCTTAAGGGAATCCAGTACATGTGATGGGTCCATGACGTACTTCTTCTATATTGACACATGAAAAAACGTCATGGATATTAGACAGAGAGGGCAGCAAGGCTAGCTGATAAGCTACTGCTCCACACCTCTTCAACAGTTCATAAGGTCCCATGTACCTGGGGTTCAACTTCCCTTTCTTACTAAAATGCTTCAATACCTGTAGGGGTGATATTTTTAGAAGGACCTTGTCCCTTACAGTGAATACCAAATCTGTACACCTAACGTTAGAATAGCTTTTCTAATGTGTCTGAGCCACTTTTATTCTTTTTCAAATTTGATCTACTTTTTGGCATGTATCCTGTATGAAATTAGGCCCTGGTATTATCCTCTCACTAACGTCCTCCAAGTATAATGGTGTGTGACATTTTCTCCTGTACAGGGCCTCATATGAAGCCATACCAATGGTGGATTGGTAACTGGTGTTGTATGTAAACTCCATTAGAGACAACTTTTCATCCCAAGCTCCCTTGAAATTGAGTGCACACGTACAGAGCATTTCTTCTAAGATCTGAATCATCCTTTCTGATTGACCATCCATTTGAGGGTGGAAGGTTGTGCTAAACTTTAACTCTATCCCCATGATGCGCTGCGAACCTTCCCAAAATTTGGAAGTAAATCTTGGGTCCTTGTCTGGCACAATGGCTTGCGGTACCCATGTAGTGAAACTATGTGGTCCACGTATAGACGAGCTAATCTTTCCATGGTATATTGAGGTCTCCCAGCATTAAGTCTGGTCGTCTTGGTAGGATGATCAATAATGACCCAAATAGGGTCCACCGCCCTTGGGGTCAACGATAACCCAGTAACAAAATCCATGGTATATAGTCCCATTTCCATTTAGGAACTGACAACTGTTGAAGTAACCCTAATAGTTTTTGTCGAATGGCCTTTACCTGTTGGCAGGTTAAGCACTTATATACAAAGCTTGCTACATCTGCCTTTATTCATTTCCACTAGACTATTTTCTTGAGGTCGTAATACATCTTTGTGCTTCTTGAGTGTGCAAAATAGGGGCCATTGTGAGCCTCCTTCAAGATTTTCTCTTTAATAAAATTAGCGCCTGTAGGGATACATAATCGTACTTTGAAACTGAGAGCTCCATCATTGGAAAGGGTGAAGTCAGGATCCGACTTTCCCTTCTATAAATCACTTTTCATGGTTCTCAAGTAAGAGGGTCATTTGGCATTTCTACAATCACTTCTGAGACAATCTCTAGTTTAATTTGCAAGGCCACGAACATGCTGGGAAGTAGGGGCGTCAAATTTTGATTGACATCGTGTCCCTTGAGCCGGGTCGACAGATTAAAAACCACATCGAGCCACACCATTTAATAAATGTGTCAGGCTTAGACCAGACCGATTATTGAATAGGTCATTAACGATGCAGGGGTGTAACCTGACAGTCACTCGGCCGAACCGACCGGTTAAATACCGACCCAACATAAATTGACATAATTTCCATTTTTAATTTCTCCCTCCCATTTTTTTCCTCCCTTTGTCTCTCTGCTAAATATAGGTGTTTAACTTTTACTTTATGTCTTTATCGCTCTCTTCTCTCTATCACTCTTTCCTCTTGAAGTTCAACAAGACAAAGGCAAACCCTGTATTAAATTTTTTAAATATAGAATAAATAATGACCAATTGCAATTGAATATGGGTCAAGGGTTAAACCAAATAACATAACCAATTATAAGACCGAATATCATAACCAAGCATATGACCGAAAGAATAATCAATTATGGATGGTAATAAACAGATTAAACTGAGTAGCGTGACAATGATTAAGGACTGAGACCTACCGGACCAAATATAAATGAGTAAATGTCTCGTAAATCAAGATTGATTAGTTAAGGCAAGGTATTTAATTGGTGGGGACTAGTTAAGCCCGACCGAGATTGACCGATTGACACCCCTATTAGCAAGTTCACAAATTACCTTGTGCCCAAGTAAACTTTCTGAGACATCCAAGGTGTTCTACTCTTGTTCTACCTCTATAGCACACATAGGAGACAGTTGTGCTGGATTGGAACTCGAGCTCTCCTCAGGCTTTGACAGACTCTTTTTACTCAAGGCATCAGCTACCACATTAGCTTTGCTGGGTGGTACAGAATCTCACAGTTATAATCTTTTAGCAATTCTATCCATTTTTGTTGTCTCATATCTAAGTCCTTTTGAGTGAACAAATAGGTAAGACTCTTGTGGTCTGACTTGATCTAGAATTTCTCCCCATACAAGTAATGTCTCCAAGACTTAAGAGCAAAAATCATCACTGCTAGCTCCAGATTGTGAGTAGGATAATTTTCTTCATGCTTTTGCAGCTGTTGCAAGGAATAAGCTATCACTTGGTTCTTCTGCACAAGTACACACCCTAAACCTAGTCTTGACACATTTGTATAAAGGGTTAAGGTCTGATCTAGCCTTGGTATTGTCAATATAGGAGCCAAAATGATTCTCTTCTTCAGTGTCTTAAAACTTTGCTCACACTGGTCTGACCACAAAAACTTCTCCCTCTTCTTGGTCAATTTGGTTAGGGGAACTGCTATTCTGGAATAATCTTCCAAAAACGTTGTATAGTACCCAAACCTAAGAAACTTCATATTTTCATGACAATCTTGGGTGCCTCCCAATCTACAATGGCATTTATCTTACTCGGGTCCAATTTAATTCCCTTTACAGACACCACATGGACTAAGAACGCCACCTTACTTAATAAGAATTCACACTTATTGAACTTGGCATAAAGTGCCTCCTTCCTTAGCCTCTGTAGGGCATGCCTCAAATGCACCACATGCTCCTCCTTACTCCTAGAATAAATTAGAATGTCACCTATGAAAACTATGACTGAGGTGTCCAACATATCATGGAACACTCGGTTCATCAGTTCCATAAACAAGGCCGGGGCATTGGTCAACCCAAAAGACATGACCAAAAATTCATAATACCCATACATGATCCTAAAAGCCGTTTTACGGATGTCACTTTCCTTGATCTTTAATTGGTGGTATCCTGATTAGAGATCAATCTTGGAGAACACCGATGTGCTGGTAAAAAGGTCATCAATGTGAGGTAAGGGGTACCTATTTTTAATGGTAAGGTTGTTTAACTCATGGTAGTCCATACACAATCTGATGCTACGATCCTTCTTCTTTACAAACAACACTGGTGCCCCTCCAAGGAGAAATACTAGGTTGTATAAAACCCTTATCCAGTAATTCCTGTAGTTACACTTTCAATTCCTTCAACTCCGATGGAGCCATCTAGGAGGGTGCTTTAGACACTGGAGTTGTCCCTGGCAATAGGTCTATCACAAACTCTATCACCCAGTCTAGCAACATACCCAACAAATCCTCAAGGAAAACATCCAGGAAATCATAGACTACCTAAATATCTTCTAACTGGGGTTGTTCAGCTGTAACATCCATTACTGATACTAGAAAGCCCGTGCCACCTTTCTATAGACACCTTACTGCCTTCAAGGCTGAAAGGAAAATATTCCTTTTCTTGGAAGTCCTATTCCCCATGAACTCGAAGACTTGGCTGTCATTGCGGCAAAGTAATTATTCATTTGTCTAAAAAAAATTCTGACAAAAAATTTGGATGTTAATTTTTAATATTTGGTGATCCTATTTCACAGTATCAATCATCATACGTACATAATATGTAAGTGACATAAAATTATAATAATATTTAATTCATAACAATATAATACATAATAAAAGTGCATGTGTATATAAAGGTGGATTGTTAGATTTCATTACAGTATATACCTGTGAATTGTTAGATTTCATTACAATGGCAATACCAATTTAACCCTTGTGGGGCTAATGTATATAAAGTCAAACATGCTCATATGCTCATAAACTCTTCTAAATCTTCCTCATGGAACCCATCCCATTTTCATATTTGTTAATTACTTCTTTATGTTTTGTATTATAATATTACTTTACAACTCATATTTACTCCCATATTGAAAAGCAAATGAAATTAATAACTAGCTTTGTATTATGGTGTGTTTTTTATACTCATATTTAATCCTACATTGGAATATCAAACGAAATTAATTATTTGCTTTGTATTATGATATGATTTCTATACCCATATTTAATCCCACATTGGAAAAGAAAACGAAATTAATGATTTGCTTTGTATTATGTGTGATTTTTAGACTCATAGTTAATCACAAATTGAAAAATATGCAAATAGTTAAGGCATTAAGTTTTTTTTTTTAGAAAACTTTATTTGGGATTGGTAGTGAAGGCATTAAGTCCTCCACTAGGCTAGTATTAATGGTTTTTTGTAGTATCCAAATTATTCAGTTTAATTCAGATTCGAAAGAATTAATCGCGATATTTATCTCTAAATAAAAAAGGCCGACTTTTTCTGAATCATTGAACATAATTCGAATTGGGTCAAATTATTTGTATTATTCGGTTCGTACGAATAATTCAGCAAATTAAACAACTACGGTCAGGGATTGTGGATGCCAAGATGGAGCTTATACTAGGGGGTGACGAACCAATGATCAGGGATCAGTGGTGACTACTCCTGTGGGAGTACATGGTCGCGGTCTGGGACTATGGGCCTTGTACTCTTTCCTATGCATGAGAGTTGGATCCGCAGTCAAGGATTGTGGTAAATCTTGAGACAACAATAATATATCAATTCAACATAACTAACTAATGAATACATTTCTACATTCATGTGCATGTGCATTGCCTGACCATTCACTGAGCTGGAATAAGAGCTCACCACTATATTGATACTTCTTTCAGATTCTGACGTAGGTACTCTTTTGGTTGCTGACTTTATGGACTCCCCTACTGTGGATCCTAGCCACACTAGCACTGCTGAGGAGCCCTTTGAGGAGAGTCATGGTGAAGGCTGTGTCTATAATGACTACATCTATGGCCCCTGAGTAGTGCCACCCCCCGATATACTGTAAATAGACTTTATAGTCTATACTTGGGATTTTTGTCAGATTTACTCTTCCCTCGGGATAATTATATAAATAATATGTTATGAGATATGTTTTGATGTAAGTTTTTCAAGGATAACACTTGTACTAAATACAGTTATCACTACTTGGCATTAAATACTTTATTGTTTGATGATATACTTTCGCTGCTATATTCTATCTGTTTTTACTCTGATTATTGTGGATATTGTTTATGTGTGTTGTTATGTTGTCATTGGTGGTTGAAAACATGGGTGTAATCCTAGGTGATTCGAGTCCTTGGTAAGTGACTTGGGTATCACGGCCGATTACCGAAATGGGTCATGACAATTGTTGATACCATATTTCATCCGTCAACAAGAAGAGACACGTGTCAGTAAACGTGCCACGATAATGGGACGACACGTACCCATACATGTGTCATTTCCAGAATACTCCCATGCGATGAGGGGAGGTACGTGCTGTCTGGCAAGTGTCTGGTCTCCGAGTCGGTGGTGTACTTCGGTATGATATCATGCGTACTAACAACTAGTCCCCCGACACCATGTAACTAGGAGTTGGACATGGAATAGGACTCCTCCTCTGTAATGGATAGTCATCGGTTACTTAAAAATATGGGTAATGGTAACTCTTCTCGGTCGTAGGATGAAGATCCTATGGTTGCAGGATGTGACCAACTTAGGTAGTCAAGAGAGCAGTCTCCTCATCCAACTCGGACACCCAATAATGTATCCGGCTTTTGCTAAAGGTATTTACTTTATATATACACTCGACGATCATCGATATAATCACTTTGACTTCACCTCACCTTTTACTCAGAGAATACTCAGGCTTTCCCCACTCTAAGGAGCTTACCTTCTCGTAAGCTCCATACTATGTGCTCTATTAGTGACTTAATCGTTGGAGTGGTAGCCAGACTACCCAGTCCGACCTCCGATAACATCTACTTTCTTGCATGAGATAAGACATGTCAGCCAACCCAGTTTCAGTAGCAATAGTTTGGCACCCACCGTGGGGCCCTAACTATTTTCCTCGATTTCATCAGACTTGTCAAACTTTCGAGATGGTGAATACCCATAATAATCCTGACAAGAATGACCAAACCGATGGGACTCGATCCCACAATGAGGAGCTTTCCGAGAATAGTGGTAGGGATGTCCCTATAAACAATAATCCTTACTAGCTCCGATGTCGGTTATCCAGGACCCAGCAACATAGTATGTCACTCAGGAACAACTACGAGCTATATTAGATCAGATCACTGCAATCGCACAGATGGTCATTCCAGCTCCTGTAGCTCGAAACAACTAAATCTCAAGGGTGCACCCTCATTTGCCGAGGCAAGAACCAGGAGGGCCAGGCCAATCTCGATAGTTTAATCGATCGACACGACCTATCCCCAAGCACCTGCACACTGGGATGCCCGATTTGACAACATTTGATGATGACTATTAAGACCTCGAAGATGAAGCATCATCTAGCCATGCCACTCGAGTATTAGTGCATAACTGACTCGGGGAGCGGGAACTCGATGATCACAAGGCGGAGTACCCCGTCCCCAAGAGAACCTTCAGGGTAGGTTGATGCAGCCCAGGTAGAGAGGTCGGCCATCGAGGAGCGGACCGTCGCAGATAAACTCACTGCTAACAAAGTAGCCACTAGTAATGTGGCAGCCCTCACCTCTTCACTAATAGCCTCGATACCTCAATGAAACATAAGGTAGACACTGCTACAAACTTCTACTCCGGCCCTTATAGCTGTCCCACAACTGGGGACCCTTGAATATCAATTGATGACCCTGTAGGCCAGACTAAACGAGATGGAGAGAAAATAGATAGCCTCTACGACTACTACAAAGAAGAAGGAAACCATGCCAACATGGCATTCTCCAAGGAGATCGTGGAGAGAACATGGCCAAAATACTTCAAGATGCCAATGATCAATCCATACAATGAAACCACCGAGCCCTAGGTGCATCTCAACAACTACTCATCTATGATGCTGCTCATTGGCTATGATGATGTCATCCTTTGTCGGGCGTTCCCATCAATCCTCAAAGGACCGGGATGACTTTGGTTTAATAACCTCCCAGTTAACTCAATCAAAAACTTCGATGAACTGAACGATTGGTTCTTTGAACACTTCTAGACTCTGACGACTCCCAAAAGACGTTAGCCAATCTACTGGTAATCAAATAGAAGTCGGATGAGATTCAAAGGGCCTTCCTCTCAGTGTCAACAACATGGTCCTGGAGATAAAGAACCTCGACCCGACCATAATTTTCACAGCTCTCATGACAAGAAAAGCTGATCAAGATCTCCTGAAGTCACTCTATAAAAGGCATCCAACCGACCTCGCGGACTTTCGAACTCGGTGCGAGAAATATGCTGCTGTTAATGATGCCATGCTCCTAACTTAGAAGAAAGGCAAAAGCACAATGGGCACAATAAAGAGGCAGAGTGACACAGAGATTGAGAACCTGACTTCTAATGAACCACTTTAAAAAATGAAGTCAGGGAAAGACGGCTATCCCGGGAAGCAGGTAACCAAGACTGAATTTTACTGGGCTGTGTTCATACCTCTGAACGCTCCGATGTCGGAGGTGATGTACAACCTAAAAAACACAAAAATGGAGCTTCCAGAACCTCCAAAGATGAAGGTAAATCCAAAGGAACAGTCATCCAAGAAGTATTGCAAGTACTACCATAACCATGGTTACGACATTAACAAATGTAGCTTTGAGATATGCAATTGAGTATTTGACCAAATGCGGTCATTTAAAGGAATATGTGGATATGCCTCAGTTTGAAAGTTGATAGAAAGACAAACAACCTTTGGACTGCAAGACTGACATAAAACTACGATGTGGCCATAAGGATCAAGATGATTCAGAGGGTAACCCTTCAGGATCACATCTACTTCAAAATCGGTAATCCTCAGGGGTATATAGGGGTGATAATGGGAGTCCCAAAATAAAACTAGTCATAGTATAGAGGGAGCATGTCACACCTCTGACTGGACCGATACATAATTAAACACGGTCCAACCCAAAACCACATAAGCCGAGTGCACCTCTAATAACCTCACACCAATCAAATGTAATGAAACCTCAATCAGAGTAATACAATAGCAGAAATATTAAACTAAGTAAAAAACCATGCTTTTATTGATAATTAAATAAAATATCATTGAATTTGTTTGTGTCTTGTTTTGATCCAATCAAACCATCAAGAGGAGTTCATAAGTGTTGGGGTAAAATAGTGATAGATTTAAATCAAACCATGGATGAAGCATCTGTAACAGGTCTTGAAGAATGGGACACATGGCACACATCCAAGGTACGAAGCATGAGGGTAAGGAGGAGTCTTTTCTGAAGGTGTTTGGGAGATGAAATCGTGTTTGACCCCCTTCTGGGAAATCAGACAATGATTTGATAGATTGATGGAGGTAACTAGACAGTAAATGGTTTCTCATTAATACTCATAAATATCGACAACCACCATAAATGCCAAGTAGGTGGATTTGACTGGTCAGGTCACCATATCATGGACCAAATTAGTAAAAAGACAAGTTTATGCTCGAAAAAAGTGAATGGACAGCCACTATTGTCGGAAGACATGGAGGATGTGGAAGAAAGGGGGGTTGAAGAAGGTCGATCGGGGTCGTAAATGGCTGACAAGACATTCAAGCACCGCCCTAGGGGATCGTAATCCCCTAGACCTATTGTTCTCTAGATGACAAATGATGGAGATGGTGGTAGGTGGGGAGGAGCTTGTTCAAAAAGCTCCCTCTTGAGCCTATAAGTAGCAAAAGAGTATCAATTACAAAGGTTCTAGAATTTCTTACCCAAAAGAAAGCATCCATATTCAGGTATAGCTCTGGCCAAGTTCCTTTGAGACAGTAGTTGTGCAATCCCTTGCATAATTCGCATTTCACTAGAAAAGGAGTAGGTTACTAAAGCTCCTGTATCTTAGGGAACCCCATCTCTAAGGAATGCTAGTGTTTTTCACTAAGAACTCCATTTTATTTGTCTTTGAAATCCACTAACTTAGGCATCGGAGTGGCCCTAGGGTGTATCCCTCCTACTTTACTCACTATGCTAGGTTATGATTATTAGGCATGTGATTATTTTCATTGGTGTGTGGAATGAGAAGGACCTGGGGTCTAGGATCATTCCTCACACTAGCACCTTTTCGTATCACTTCTGCCTTAGCATGCTTGGTGCGGGTAGGGTATCAGGGGGAGGACGTGGCACTGTGGTCTCCGGCCTGACCACCAAACTCTAGCCCTACTATCTCTATGCCATAGGAAGCTATACTGGGATAGGACCTATTGTGGTGACATATAGGATTGGTTAGTTGCGAGCCTAGTTTGCAGGCCCTCATAGAGGCTTACGTGTTGGTATGGGTAGAGCTTCAGGGAAAGTGTTGGAGGTGTGTGATCTAAACACTTTAGCTTTATCCTATTCCATGGTGGGTGCATGTGGGACGACAATGGTATTTGATCCATTGGGCAGATTCACACACTCGTGTATAGAGGTGCAGTGGCCACCAATCCTTTCTATAGCACATTACAAACTTAAAACCATACCATAATCTGAATGTTACTCATGCATGCTGCTTGTTGCATTGTCTGATTTTCTTACTGAGCTAAGTTGTGAGCTCACACTTGTATATATACTTGTTTTTAGATGTTGATGCAGGTTATACTGTGGAGGACTACGTGGACGCTCCAGTATATGGAGGTGTTGCTGCTTTAGAAGTGCAAGTAGGGGAGGACGAGCATGACGCTTCATGCGAGTACCCTTTCTGTGTGTACCTCTAGGATGGTTTTGTTTTATTTTATTTTATTTCAGTTGGATTCATAAATTGTGTAAAGATATTTTATTTACATTTTGGTGTAGAGAATAATTGGTTATTATACTTACAATGTAGAACTCAGTTCATTTAATTTAAGACTTCCGCTGTATTTATTTATATTCTGATTATGGTTATGTGCAATGGTTTGTATAAGTGGATACGATCTTATTGAGATCCTGGTGTGAACTGTTGGTTTAGTGGTGGTTCACTCATACTTCTGGTTCAGCCAGAATTGGGGTGTGACACCTACATTACATAGGCATGATCTAAGTCTTATCTGAGATCCGTTACGCTTCTAAATTGGTACAGATTCTAGAATCGTATTGGTGGGAAGACCTGTCATACGACAAAATGTTTAAATTAGCCCAAAATTTTGGGTACGGGCTTTACACATAACCATTATATAGTCTTTCCAAACACATCCAAAATAAATAAACCAGAATTAATCTGAAATGAAACTAAGACTAAGATGATCTAGAATGACTGGGGAGGCAACGACACTCTGTCTAACAGAAGACATAATCATCGCATTTACAGAAACAATTATGACTGTAAGACCTACACTCTACTAACCCTGTCTAACCGTGTCATGCCAGGTCTTCCCATCATTGCCAGATCTAGTGGACCAACCATGTGAAGAAACCAAAAGATTGTGTTTCTGTTTTAGCTACGTGGCTGGATCTGGGAGACTGAACGGAATCCATCGATAACAAATTGGTGCCTACCGTGGGGCCTTGACATACTTTACCTTTAGAACTTTCCCTCTTTTTTCCTATGACTATTTAAAAGAACCCCAAGCCTTAAGCACCTTCCCTTTTCTTTTTCTCCCTTCCCATCATTCATCCTTTCTAACTGACCCATACCCTTTACCCATGGCTCCAGTTGGGAGAGCAGAAAGTTTTTATAACCTTTGAGAAACCCAGGCAAGCCGCACAGAGGCAAATATATGCCAAGAGCGTATGGATATTTCGATAAGCCTAAACCCACCAAACATCCAACCATAAGATCCATCTGCTCAAGGAGTAGTCGTCCCTATCCTGATCCCTCTCAGTATGTCACTAGAGCGCAGTTCTACCTACTTGCTCAGCAATTGGCCGCCTTGATGGATTTGTTATAGCAATGATCCGTTGATGCGCCAGCCGCCTCTATACCTCCCTTTGATGTTCCAGAAGTACCTTAGAGATCTTAGCATTCTAGGCACTCTACCCCTCGGGATGAGTCTCCTCGCCCAATGTGGGCCAACCCTTCAATAGATTCATATCACAGTAGGGGTCGAAATGACTATTATGGGGAGCCTCATTTTCAATATGTTCCTGAGTACGACCCTACAGAAGTAGTCGAGAGCAGCCATGAGTCCTTGATAGCTTCAAGAAGATCATCTATCTCAGATCGATTGGGGTCGAGATATAGAAATAGATGGGCCCGAGGCAGAATGTACACAGAACAAGATGTAGCTCAGGAGGCTTAAAGGAGGGTCGATGAAGCCAGATGTGCTAGAGAAGCCGCCTAGGCAAGGGTCAACGCTACAAGGCAAGCCTAAGAAAACACCCAAGTTAGGGACGAAGAAGCCAGGCGAGTCCAAGAAGAAGCCCAAGCAAGGGTCAATGAGGCTCGGAAGGAGAGGGTGACAGTGATCCCATCCGTTACTGTAGTCCCGTCGATCATACCATTGGTAACCACTCCCTCAGCAAGAAGCACCCCGACTAGTGATGAAAATACTGCCAAACTGGAGCGCTTAGTGAAAGATCTGATGGACAGGATCCAATATGTTGAGAGGGGGGTCGATTATGAGGCCCTCCAGGATTATGCCACGGAGACAGCTCTGACAGATGAGGTCATGAACCATCCTCCTCCTATTAATTTTTCCCTTTCCAATGTAGGGTGGTATGATGGTAAGACAGATCCCAAGAAGCACCTGGATAACTTCAAAGTTGGGATGGTCATTTATGGCCACCATGATGCCCTGTGTTGTAGAGCTTTCCTGTCCACCATGAGGGAGGCTGGAAGGACATAGTTCAATAATCTATCCCCCAAGTCTGTGGGGACCTTCAAGGAGCTCAGCAATCTATTCCTCTCCCATTTTCAGGGGAGCTGAACCTAGAAGAAGAACTTATCCCATTTGATGGGGATCAAACAAGGTGAGAAGGAGCCTCTTCGATCATTTATAATCAGTTTTCTTGGAGTAGCAGGAGAGATCAAGGACCTATAGTTGGATGTGGTAGTGTTGACCCTATCAAAAGCCTGTCTGGACCCCTAGTTGGCATTCTCTCTCAACAAGAAGTGTCTCAGAATGCATGCAGAAATCTTTAGTAGGTGCGACTGATATGCATCGGGAGAAAAGCTGAAGCTGAGTTACCCGGGTGAGTGAACCCTTCCCTTACAGCTGGGGAAAAGAAAAAAGTGAAATTTTAGAGAAGGCTCCTAAAGAAGGAGAGACAAGCAAGAAATCAAAGGTGGCCAAGGAATTGTACCCTGCCCGCCCTACACCAAAGTACACCCCACTCGACTGTACCATGGTTGAGATTTTAAATATCAAGAGAGGCCACACTCTAATGGTCCCTCCCCCAAGATGATATCTAAGCCATAGAAGGGCAACCGTCTGCTATACTGTGTGCATCACCAGGATCACAGTCACGACACCAACTCATGCAGACATCTAAAAGGCCTAATGGAAGATTTGATCCACCATGGATGATGGACTGAGTCGTGGGACCCAGGCCGATGCCACCTCCACCTCCTGCACCATCAGCGATACTCCCACCACCTCCCCCTGTAATAGCACCTGTGAGAAATGATAGGGCTGAGAATCGGCCTCTACCACTACCAAGATCACCCCCACAAGGGTTTATGGGCCACATTGATCTACACTCGTGGGGGCATCAGGAAATGATAAAAGAGCAAACCACCAGAGGGGTTCGAACAGTTCGAGAAGAGAGTCCCCCCCAGAGGCTATTAGGCAAGGTGGGACCGGAGCAAGACCTGGGCTTAAGTGATGATGAGTACGTGACCCTGACCAACCCTGAGTGTATGACTGTGACAGTCTGGCCAGAGCACATGCGACAGAAAGTACTCTCGATCGTGGTCGAGCCTGTAGAGGAGGAGTCAACTAAAGGAAAGAAAGTCAGAGAAGGAAAGGAAGACATCGGGGGGTTGTCCTCCAAGAAATCAGGTATGAGGGGTATATTTACTTTGGCGATGATGACCTTATTGATGTGGTTACCCCTCATGAAGATCCCCTCGTTATCAAAATGGCCATTGTAGAAGAGTGGGAAGTGAGTCGCACACTCGTTAACAGTGGAAGTACTTGTGAGATCCTCTACTACGACGGTATCGGAGGCTGGGATACAAGGACGAGCAACTAAGGCCCATTAGAAATTCTCTTATAGGATTTAATGGAAAAGGAGTGCGGGTGAAGGGAGCCATCTAAATAGATACTCACCTGGGGACCTACCCAACGCGAATATTTGTCAACTTAAAATATATGGTGGTAGATACCCGGTCGAGACACAATGGTATCCTTGGCAGCTCTGGTCTCAACAAGCTACGGGCTTGTCTATCAACCTACTACCTACTTATAAAGTTCCCAACTGAGTGGGGGGTCGGATATTGCAAGGCCGACCAATCAGTGTCCAAGAGGTGTCACATAGCTACCCTAGCCGCACTCGATGAAGATCAGCCCGTGCAGGTAATCAACATAGACGAATATCTTGATGACTTCCCAGTAGAGCGGACTACTCCAGTTGAAGATCTCATCCGACCATCCAGAAAAGACCTTCCTCATCGGCTCAGCCCTCCCAGAGGAGCAAAGACAAGAACTTATTGAGTTTCTGAAGGCGAACGCTAATGTGTTTGGTTGGACTCCAGAAGATATGCCCGGGGTCCCACGATCGATGATGGAGCACCACTTAAAGATCGATCCACATCATCGCCCTATTCGACAGAAGGAAAGAGCCGTATCGATAGAAAAGCAAGTGATCATCGATCAAGAGGTCAAGAAGTTATTGAATGCTAGATTTATCTAGGAAGTGTACTATCCAGATTGGTTGGCCAACTTTGTACTAGTGCTTAAGTCTGATGACCATTGGTGTCTTTGTACTGACTTTACGAACTTAAATAAAGCATGCCCCAAAGATTCCTACCCCCTGCCTCGAATAGATCAGCTCATAGACATCACTGCCAGGTGCGAGCTGTTATCTTTTCTAGATGCGTATTCTGGGTATAATCAAATAAAGATGGCCAAAGAATACGAGGAAAATACTTCCTTCATCACTAGTAAGGGTACCTATTGCTCTACTGTGATGCCTTTTGGGCTCAAGAATGCAGGAGCCACGTATCAGAGGCTCATCAATAAAGTATTTGAAAAACAGATTGGTTAGAACATAGAGGTGTACGTAGATAACTTCCTGGTCAATGGTCAAGACAGCCAAGGCGCCAGATCATCTGAAAGATCTCAATGAAGTCTTTGAGGTAGTATAAAGGAATTCTATGCACCTTAATCTCTTGAAATGTGCCTTTGGTGTACAGTCTGACATGTTCCTAGGATTTATGGTGTCACAAAGAGGGATTGAGGCCAACCCAGCTAAGAGTGAGGCTATCCAAAGTATGAAGTCTCCAACAACTCCGAAGCAAGTACAAGCACTTACAGGATGGATTGCTGTGCTGGTAAGGTTCATGTCTAGGTCTGCTGATCGATGCCTCCCATTTTTCAAGACTCTTAAGGGATCTAAAACCTTTGAATGGGCAACAGAATGTGAGGAAGGGTTTCGAAGCCTTAAGAGGTACCTATCTACCCCTCCTTTATTGGTGAAGCCAGAAATAGGAAACAATCTGCTACTCTACCTGGCGGTGTCCCCGTGTGTGCTCAGTGGGGTATTAATCAAGGAGATAGACAAGGTGCATCATTCTATCTACTACATCAACAAGGTGTTACTAGATGTAGAGACTAGGTATCAATTAATAAAGAAATTAGCCTTAGCTGTGGTCGTCTCTACCCAAAAATTATGGCCATACTTTCAGTCTCACTCTATCACCATACTGACGGATCGACCATTGAGTAAGTTCCTCTCTAGAGCTGATGTGTTGGGTTGAATGATCAATTAGGCGATCGAGTTGGGGGAATTTGACCTCAAGTTTCAACCCAGACTACTATCAAAGCGCAAGCCTTGGTGGATTTCCTGATAGAGAGCACCCTACCAGGGGGAGAAGAAGAGGGGTAAAATGCTGAAAGAGCACTTGAAGAAGCTAAAATCAAGATTTTTCTCAATCTCGAAGAACCTTCTTGGGTCATATACATAGACGGAGCTTTCAACAAGGAAGAGCCTGGAGCAGGAATTGTCCTCATCAGTCCTGAGGGGTTCAAGGTATTGACATCAGTACCCTTTGGCTTCTCAACAACCAACAATGTGGTAGAATATGAGGCCCTGGTTACTGGGCTTAAGCTGGCTAAAAAACTAGTAGTAAAGCACCTGTTGGTTCATGGAGATTCTCAGGTGGTTATGCAGCAAGTCACAGGGGTCTATGAAGCCCGACAAGAACATCTTGCCAAATATTTGGCCCTGGGGAAACAATTAATCGAACCCCTGAAGAAGTTTTAGATGGTCAGCATACCATGTGATGAGAATATAGAAGCAGATGCACTTTCCTACTTGGGGTCGAGCGATCTAAGCAATTTCGATGTACCGGTGTATGTGGAATATTTGTCTCAACAAAGCATCGATCCAGTGGCTGAAGTTATGATCATAAACGTCGAGCCCTGCTGGATGGATCCTTTAGTCACTTATTTAAGGGAGAATGTGCTGCCAGAAGACAAGAAGGAAGCTCGATACATTCAGGCCCAGGCGGAGTCGTATATCATTCATGACGAGGTACTCTACAAAAAGTCCCACACTCTACCTTTCTGCTACATCCCCCCTTCGAAGGGCGAATATATCATGGTAGAGGTACATTAGTGGATCTATGGAGCCGACCAATGCGACCATACTATGTGTTTCAAGATCATTCAAATGGGTTACCATTGGCCCCATATGATGAAGGACTACTAGAGATATGCCAAAACCTGTGAACCGTGCCAAAAGCATGCTACAATATCCCACCGCCCGTGTACCCAACTGCAGCCTATCCCATCATCTATCCCCTTCGCGGTCTGGGGTATGGATATTCTGGGATCCTTCCTGTAAGCGAAAGAATAGCTCTAGTATATTCTAGTGGCAATTGATTACTTCACCAAATGGATCGAAGTGAAGGCAATGGCAAAGGCTACCGCACCTAAAGCGGTGGAGTTCTTCAGACTTGATGTGCTCTATAGGTACGGGATCTTGTAAGTATTGGTTACAGAAAATGGTCTACAGTTCTCAAGCTGAGTCTTTTGGAAATTCTATTGTGACCATCGTATTGGTCATAGATTCGCTGTGAGGATAAATAGGCCTCTTCCACCCATCTCTGATGGACGAAAAAATGATTATGGAGTCGTCACCTAGATTAAGGTCTAGGACCTATAAAAATGTAGTCTCATCATAAGAAAAGACTTCTATTGACTCATTTGATCCAATATATTGGCTTTGGCCTATCAAAAAATGGGTAAGCGTTTAAGGTAGAGTTTGGGAAGGTGTTAGGCACCCAAAGCTGTCCGATCCAAAAATCGGCCTCCTATATGATTCTACTTTCCTTAGACTCTGTGGTTCTAACTGTTCATGGTCAATGGATGATGACTAGGGCTCATGGGGGATCCTATGCCAAGTTGCAAAGTTCTTCTAACCTAGGTTCAGCCAAACATGTTCTCAAAATAAATAAACAAGAAAAGTAATATACAATGTACTAAACCAAAGATGGTTCGGTGATGGATTAAATCTGAGATGTCCTAGACATCTCAAATTGCCTATGTATCCCAATCTTAGAAATCAAGTCCATAAATAGTTCGAACAGAATGTGATTAAGGTCTATGGATGTGGTTTATGCTTAAGCTTTCTTAGATTCAATTGTTCAAGTTGAAGTTTATGTTTGATGATGATTAAGATTGAATCTAGAGATAGCTTGTAAGACCTGTGTCAATCTAACCCGGTCTTACCACCTTGAACCAGGTTTACCCATCATGGTCGAGTCAAATGGACCAAGGGCGTGAAGGAGATCGAGATCCCAGGTATCAAATCGACCCAAAAACACTTAAAATAGGGGAAGGGTCGGATACCCAGCTAAGCAGGGTCGGACCTCCCAAAACAGAAAGTTAGACCCTCAGTTTTGAAGGGAGGGTCGGACAGCTTAAGACCCTAGAGTCGACGGGATCATCGACCCTCCCATCGACCCTTGGTTGCCGTAAGAAAATAAAATTAAGAAATTTCCTAATTTTCGATTGGGATTCTTTCCTAATCTCAATGGGACTTATTTAGGATGTTCCTACTCTATTTAAAGGACGTTCCTAAGCCACTTTCACTCCTTTCACAACCCTAATTGAATTGAGAGAAAGAGAGGAGAAGGAAAAGAGGAAGAAGAAAGGTAAGGAAGAGAACTTAGCAAAAAGGAGAAGAATTTCAGAGAAAAAGTAATCTTCTCAGGTATGGATACTAATTCCATGGGTTTATACAGACCTTAGGATAGTTAATGGAGAGAGAGTGATCTCGGAGAAACCCAAACCATCAAGCTATGGTTAGGTTTTCATGAAAAACCATAGAAGAATGCATGAAAGCTATCTAGGTGGTTGATTCGTGGTTCCAGACCATGGAATGAATGTTTAATGGAATGTAGAAGCAAGCCATAGGACCCCAAACATGAAGAATGGATTAAAGAGAGGGAATTGGACCAAAGTGCACAGAGGGTTGCACCGAGGGTCGATGACCATCCGACCCTAGGTGTTCCTGACCATCGACCCTCAGTGTTCGGGACGTTCAGATTTTGGGGAGGGTCGCACCCAGGGTCGATCAGGACTCCGACCCTACCTCCGACCCTCAGTTAACAGAATGGTTTTTAAATCTGAAATTAATTCTAATTAAATTCTATCGACTTTGTTAGGTCTTCTAGCAATACAATAACAATATAAAGGTGATTATAAGGCTTGGAAAAGTATCTATTACCAAGCTAAGGTGAGGAACCAGAACTCCAAACTAAATTGGTTAATAACAAAAACTATTTTCTATTTCTTGAGTCCTATGCTATGCTTGATTCTATGCGAATATGTTTGTAATGTGCATACAACATGCCATCCAATATTTCTATTACTTGTTCATGCATATTTACTTTATTGTTTATAACATGATGATGATGGTGATGATAGGAATAGGCATGTGCTTGTATGTGTGTGGTTGGTGTACTCGATGCGAGCGAGTATCAGGGGAGGTGTGATGAGAACGTCAATAAACGTTAACCTTTGGCGGGTCTCAGCACATTAGCTCTATCTCTAACTCAAGTCTTGTGCATTGGCATCGTCGTATCGCCATTACTTTAGCAGAACTATTATGTCGTAGAGTATCATGGGAGGTGGTCTCGGTCCTTGTAGTCTCTGACTCTACCGGGGGGCCTTAGCTCTATCTCTATGGACATTCTGAGGGATGCTGGGGTGAGGCATTGGATACACTGTTTGGCATTAGGATTGGTTAGTTGCGAGCCCAGTTTGCAGCCCTCGCCAACAGGGGCTTACGTGTTGGTATGGCACTATATAGCAATAAACGTAACCTTTGTTATATAATGTTCATGATTGGGTGCATGTGAGTTGACGATAAACGTGATCTTCGGGTAACGTCACACACTCATGTATAGAGGCGGGGTCAATAAACGCGACCTTTGGCTACCTAAACCTTTCTATTGCATACTGCAAACTTTAAACCAGAACAAAGATATAAATTGATTTGCATGGATATGTATTGTTGCATTGTTTTGGCTACTCACTGAGCCGTGATGTGTGCTCACCCCTCGACGTCGAATATTTTTAGTTGATGATGCAGGTTATACCGTTGAAGACTATATGAATGTGTCTGCGTACGGGAACGTGACAGCAATGGAACCTGGAGCTGAAAAGGATACATACGACTTCTCTTGCGAGTGCAACTCGTGTGTATTTGATTAGATATTTTATAGGTTTCTTTATTGGATTTATTAAGACATGTATTTGGTATTTAAATATTTATGTCTCAGTTGAAAACAGAATAATTACTATTAAATTATTAATATCATTTTAGTTTCTCAGTTCATGTTATTATAAGACTTCCGCCATTGTGAATTTACTCTGATTATGATTATGGATGTGTGTGAGTTTGGATAACACGGGGATAGCCTATTTGAGAACCTGGTTGAACCGTTGGTTTATTAGCGGTTCATCACACCATTCTGAGATGTGTGGAATTGGGGTGTGACAACTTGGTATCAGAGCATCTCAGGCCTTGTCCGCTGAACTAGCATACATTCAAAATAATAGTGAACTGAGATCGGATAAATTAAAAGCTTTAATACAAACACACATAAGCACAAGTGATGATTGAGACCAAATTTAAAAAGAGAATAATACATCTATAAAAGGGGAAACAAGTTACATACAATAAGTGAGAGAAACAAAACGTATATACCTAACTAAAGCAGAGTACAGTCCACAACCCGGACAGTTACTCTGTAGTACAAGAAAATAAAGTACAATCAAGAAGCTGGAGAAGAAGGAGGAGGCGGGGCCTCTCGATCTTGGTCATAGTCCTCAGCATAGACTCGAGTCAACCAGGCCACCTAGGTCTAGGTCGTTTGGAGACTAGCTGCAAGATCGGCTACTCTCCTATCAGTCGCCCGCTGGATCGATAACAGCTCATCCACCCTCATACGCTGGGCGTCTAGCAACTCCTCCATCCTCATATCAGATCTACGCTGAGCCTCCCTGATCTCCGGCAGCATCTCCATCATATCAGCAGGTGGGCGTGAAGGACCAGCCGCATAAGAAGGACCAGTCTCAGGTACTGGATCCGTAGCAGAAGAAGTACCAACACCAGCCGCAAGTGTGGGTGAAGGCGGTGGTATCGAGTCGACGTCCATATACATATGGTCATCATCATCGACAGGATCCACGCGAGCTCTAGCAGCGGCAGCAGCAGCCTCGGCATCAGCCATCTCGATACGAGTGTGAGGGCGCACCATCACGTTCCTCTCCTCATCACTAACCTGGGCATCCCGCATACCCATCTTGCAGATTGCCTCCCAATCTAGAGGCGACGAGAAGGTCTTCTCCTGGATCTTCTCATCTAACAGGTCAACCCCCAGACGGGTCAGTAGCACTGTAATCATGCGTCCATAGGGTAGATTACCCCTATGACCGGACAATATAGCACTAATCATAGTCTGTATGATGATGTATGGAAGGCAGACGGGTTGGCAAGTGCAGATACTGTATATCAGAAACTGAGTCAGCTGAGAAACCCTCTCATAGTGCCCACTCTGCGGGATAAGATTATGCTGGATAATCTTGCAGAAGACCCGTGGAGCTGGACACAAGTAACATGCTCTCATCTGCCAACGATCAGGACGGAGCAACTGATTATCGATCTCTGCCCTCATCTCCATCTCAACAAGCTGTGGCTCTCCAGGCGCACAGTACACCATGGGGCCATCATAGAGAATGCCCAACAAGTCAGCCAGCTGCCGATAGTCGAAAGAAATATCTACCCCTTTGACGTAGCTGGTGATGCGCAACTCCTGACCATGCTCAACGTCATTGTAATTCCCCACCACCTGGAGATTATAATAGAACTGGCGCACCAAATCCGGACATGTGCATGCATTGTATGTAATGACAGGAAGCCACCCCATGTCACCAAAGGCTCCCTCTACGTTGAACACGGCTAACTCAGCCAAGTTCACCATACGACCACCCTCAACCTTCTTACGGGCATAGTCAGCATACCGTGCCTCGGCTTCATTAGAACGGAAGCGAAGGGGATCACGAACTCTGGGTACCTTGGTACGAGCCATGGTATCTGCAAAATAAGAAAGAGAAGGAAAACAGGGAGTTAATAGGATAAAAATCCAAAATTTGATTTAATAAACGACGTAAGTTGACCATAAAGCCCCATTTCTCACCATACAAGTGGGCATGAGAACTTACGTAAGTCTAAACATACCCTACCACCCACATACAGTAGGATATTATAACTGACTATGTCCAATTTGAAGAAATTCAAGAAAAATAAAAAATGTCGACAAATTAGGGCAAAAAGAGAAAATTTCAAGTTTCGATAACCAACCGATGAAACTCAAAAATTTTTGAGGGCTTTCATTCCTCGAGACACCAACAACAAAAGCCCCCAATAAAAATCGAATTTTTACGGTTGGAAAAAGTTTAATTTGAAAAATACAAGTTAAATGGACAAAAACCTAGAAATAGAAACCTAAAAACAGGAAAAAATGAGAGAACATACCTGTATGGATGAAGTGGACGTCGAAACCCGGACTAAAATCGACCCACAACAGTGGAGTAGCACTGTAGCAACTCAGAGAGGAGAGGCGAGTCGAAACGGGAGGGAAATAATAAGAAATGACCCAGAATCGGATCTTAAAAATCTGATTTTTGGTCCGAGGGTCGGACAATTCGACTAGCACAATCGACCCTCGAATCGACCCTCAACTCTCGGGAATCTGACAAAAAATCAAGGGTCGGAACTGAGGGTCGGACACCCATCGACCCTCAGCTCTCGGGAAGAACAGGTCATTCCCAAGGTCGGATACTAAGGGTCGGACATACCATCTACCCTCACCATCGATCTTGCATAGAAAAGACAGTATTTTTTTTATATAATGAGCTAGAATTTGAATTGATTACCGATTAGCGTGTCTACATGAAATATGAATGACTTCTCACCTATTTTGACAATTTTCAGGCACCACCAATCACCGAAAGGAATTATGTCTGGACGTAGGGTGACCCGACAGACCCGAAATGCAGTCCCACCACCACCACCCGTGGAGGAGACTAGTCAAGAGAATAATTATGCATCGGGTAATCCAGAACCGGTAAACCCTATAAATTTGCCACCTCCACCACCAGAGCTAGCAACAGTGGTAATGAATCTGGCACATCAGCTGCAACAGATGCAACACGCACAGGCCCAGATGCAAGTTGCCATGGGAATCATATTTCAAGCCACTCAGGCTGCACCCGTGCACACAGGACAAGCCAGTACAGCACTGGTGGGTAACCACCCAGCTCCTCAGACACCTCAGCAACCGGCTGCACAGATTCCAGTGCAGGTTCCAGAAGCAGCTCAAGGGAATTACCAATATCCACCCCATATGTTTGGGGCAAACCCCCAAAATCAGCTGGACCACTCCCGACTAGTGGAGAGATTTTTGAAGATGAAACCCAAGGAATTCAACGGCAAACCGTCTGATCCATTGTGGCCAGCACACTGGATAGACGAGATGGAGAGAAATTTCCTCATGATGACTATCACGGAGGAAGAGAAAGTACTATGCGCCACCTTCATGCTCAAGGGCGACGCACATCATTGGTAGAAATCAACAAAGGCATATCTACTGACCAAGCACGCCCTACTGACATGGGCTATATATAAAGAAGCCTTCTTTGAGAAATATTTTCCACGGAGCTTTAGAGATTCGATGGAGAAGGAGTTCCTGAGTCTTTATCAGGGACAGATGTCAGTGGATGCATACCAACAACGTTATGAAGAGCTGTTTTTCTTCGCACCACTGAGTATGCAAGAAGAAGAAATCAAAACCCATAGGTTTGTCACGAGACTGAGGAAACATCAGAGAACATGTTATGGGCTTAGAAAAGAGAATTTATAATGAAGCTGTCCAGATTGCTCGAGTTATAGAATCGAGCCAGAAGGAGAGTTATTTTACTCAAAACAGAGGCATCAAAAGGCCAACCGAAAATTCTTACAAAGGAGGCAATAACAAGCCATATAAGCCTTTCCGTCCTCAGAATTTTACTGCTGCAACCAAGACTACTCCAGTAGCCCAACCTCAGCCAAAGCCAAATTCTGAAGTCCTGAAGTGTTTTAACTGCAACCAACCCGAACATATGGCAAGGGAGTGCCCAAAGCCCAAGAAGCAGTTACATCAGGGACGGGATATGCTATTACATCCGAGGATGCGGCCGCATCACCCGATGTGGTCACAGGTATTACTGAAACTTTTAAAGTTATAATTACATTGAATGAGCATGTAGACTAAGTAAAGATAAATCACAGGTATTGTACCTGTAAATGGCGTACCCGCCAGAGTACTCTTCGATTTCGGAGCTACTCATTCATTTATATCTGTGTCCTTTGGAAAGAAGACGAAATTACCCATCAAAACGTTAGACTACAAATTACTTGTATGGTCACCGATGGGGTTAGAAGTTGAACTAGAGAAAGGTTATGGACCATGTCCAGTTCTCATTGGAGAGAAGACTTTAGATGCAACCTTGATACAACTTGAAATGGCAGACTTTGATATCATCTTGGGAATGGACTGGTTAGCTCGGCATTCTGCAAATCTATTATGCGCCGAAAAGAAGCTAACGTTCAAAGACAAAGAAGGGGCAGAACTAAGTTTTTCGGGAACCAAACTTCCCCGGAGACGCAAGCTCATACTTTCAGCACTAAAGGCTAAGAAGTGCCTGGAGAAGGGAGCAATCGGGTATCTAGTATCCGTGGTCGACCTAACCAAGGACGCGCCACAAATAAATGATATTGCCATTGTGCGGGACTATCCTGACGTATTCCCGGAGGAACTACCAGGATTACCACCCGACCGAGCCACAGAGTTTGTGATAGACCTTGTACCTGGAGCCGCACCCGTATCAAAAGCACCCTATAGAATGGCTCCTACGGAACTGAAGGAACTGAAGGTGCAACTACAAGAACTACTAGATAAGGGTTATATTCGACCCAGTATATCTCCATGGGGGGCACCGGTGTTGTTCGTAAAGAAGAAGGATGGTAGCGTCCGATTATGCATCGACTATCGGGAGTTGAATAAACTGACAATCAAGAATCGATATCCACTACCTCGGATCGATGACTTGTTCGATCAGTTACAAGGAGCAAGAGTATTTTCTAAGATCGATCTTCGATCAGGCTATCATCAGCTGAAGATTAAAGAAGGTGATATTCCAAAGACAGCATTCAGGACCAGATATGGACATTATGAATTTTTGATTATGTCTTTCGGATTAACTAATGCACCGGCAACGTTCATGGAATTTATGAACCGAGTTTTCCATGATATGTTGGATACATCGGTTATAGTATTTATTGATGATATATTGTTATACTCCAAGGACAAGGAAACCCATATCAAGAACCTAAACGCAGCCCTACAACGTTTAAGGAAAGAGAAGTTATATGCCAAATTTTCAAAGTGCGAGTTTTGGCTAAGTGAAGTTGACTTCCTAGGCCATGTAGTATCCGCTGAAGGAATCAAAGTGGACCCCAGCAAGATCGAGGAAATTGTGAAGTGGGAAGCACCAAAGAACGTTTCGAAAATCAGAAGTTTTCTGGGTCTACCTGGTTATTAACGGAGATTCGTAGAAGACTATTCTTGGATTGCTGTACCTCTCACCAGTTTGACTAAGAAAGGTGAAAAGTTCGTATGGGACGGATAAATGTGAGAAGAGCTTCCAGACATTGAAATCTAGATTGATATCCGCCTCGATTTTGAATATTCCTATTCTAGGACAGACGTTTACCTTATACACTGATGCGTCGGGATTGGGATTAGGATGTGTGCTTATGCAAGGAGAGCAAGTTATTGCTTATGCTTCAAGACAGTTGAAGGTACATGAGAAAAACTACCCCACTCATGATTTGGAGTTAGCGGTAGTAGTACATGCTGTCAAGATATGGAGACATTACTTATACGGAGAGAAATTTTAGATTAAGTCGGACAATAAAAGTCTTACTTATTTATTTAATCAGAAGGAGTTGAATATGAGACAAAGAAGATGGCTGGAACTATTGAAAGATTATGATTGTGATGTCCAGTATCATCCGGGAAAAGCGAACGTAGTAGCGGATGCATTAAGCAGAAAAGCAATGATAAAATCTCAAGGAGAAGTTAGCACGACTGCAGCAATGTGTACTACCGGAATGGTATTCAATCACGGCAACGAGTAGTATGTGATAGATACAATGGATGGATCAGCCAACCAAGGGTTTATTCATCGGTTTTCGAATATGTTCGCGGCATTAAAGATTATACCGGATATAGTGGATGAAGTGAAGACAGCTATCAAAGCAGATCCTTATCTGAGAACAGTACAAGAAGATATTGAGAAAGGTAGGACCAACCCTGAGTTCACCTTGGATGACTAGAAGGTACTGAAATACAAAGGAAGAATATATGTACCTGAAACAGAAAGTGCAGACATTAGACACCGACTGATGAAGGAAGCCCACACCACCATCTATTCGATACATCCTGGAAGTACAAAAATGTATCATGATCTAAAGAAACTATATTGGTGGAGGGGAATGAAAGCAGATGTGGCTAAGTTCGTGTCTAAATGCCTAAATTGTCAGAAAGTAAAGGCTGAACAACAAAGACCCGTAGGACTGTTATAGCCACTACCGAAACCAGCATGGAAATGGGACTGCATCACTATGGACTTCGTCACGGGACTACCATTGACTCCTCGAGTAGTTGACGCAATATGGGTGATTGTGGACCGTCTGACTAAAACAGCTCGCTTCATACCTATACGACCTCAGTATACACTGGAAAGGTTAGCGAAGATGTATGTGGATAACATTGTTCGATTACATGGTGTTCCAGAAAGCATTGTGTCCGATAGAGATCTACGATTTACTTCCAAGTTCTGGGAAGGATTGCAAAAGGCTATGGGTACAACGTTGAAGTTCAGTACTGCATTCCACCCACAGATAGACGGACAGTCGGAGCGTACAATTCAGATTCTAGAAGATATGCTACGAGCATGTGTAATTGATTTCAAGGGATCGTGGGATGAAAGATTACCACTGATCGAGTTCGCGTATAACAACAGCTATCAGGCTACTATACAAATGTCACCTTATGAAGCACTGTATGGCAGGAAGTGTCGAACTTCCTTGTTTTGGAATGAAGTTGGAGAACGTAGAATTGTTGGACCGGAATTTATTGAAGAGACTTGTCGAGTGGTCGACATTATCAAGGAAAGAGTGAGAACGGCTCAGAACCGTCAGAAGCAATAAGCAGATACTCGACAAAGAGATCTAGAGTTCGCCGTAGGTGATAAAGTATTTTTGAAGGTATCGCCTATGCGAGGATTGAAAAGGTTCGGACAGAAAGGGAAACTAAGTCCAAGATATGTCGGGCCATATGAAGTTCTAGCTAAGCGTGGAAAAGTGGCTTATCAGTTAGCACTACCATCTTCTATGTCATGTGTGCATGACGTATTTCACATTTCCCTATTGAAGAAGTATGTCAAAGACCCAACACATGTTTTGACGGTGGATTTGCCAGAATTAACTGATGATTTGACATTTGAAGTAACACCAACAGAAATCACTAGTCGAAAGGTTCAACGTCTACGCAACAGAGATATCTACTGTGTTAAGGTCACATGGAAAAGTAGAGACATGGAAGAGATTACATGGGAAGAAGAGAATGCTATGCGGAAGCAATACCCTCACTTATTTGATTCAGAAGGTACGTACAATTTCGAGGGCAAAATTTTTATAAGTTGGGGGGAGTTGTAGGACCCGTGTCAATCTAACCCGGTCTTACCACCTTGAACCAGGTTTACCCATCATGGTCGAGTCAAATGGACCAAGGGCGTGAAGGAGATCGAGATCTTAGGTATCAAATCGACCTAAAAACACTTAAAATAGGGGAAGGGTCGCATACCCAGCTAAGCAGGGTCGGACCTCCCAAAACAGAAAGTCAGACCCTCAGTTTTAAAGGGAGGTTTGGACAGCTTAAGACCCTAGGGTCGACGGGATCATCGACCCTCCCATCGACCCTCGGTTGTCGTAAGAAAATAAAATTAAGAAATTTCCTAATTTTCGATTGGGATTCTTTTCTAATCTCAATGTGACTTATTTAGGATGTTCCTACTCTATTTAAAGGACGTTCCTAAGCCACTTTCAGTCCTTTCACAACCCTAATTGAATTGAGAGAAAGAGAGGAGAAGGAAAAGAGGAAGAAGAAAGGCAAGGAAGAGAACTTAACAAAAAGGAGAAGAATTTCAGAGAAAAAGTAATCTTCTCAGGTATGGATACTAATTTCATGAGTTTATACAGACCTTAGGATAGTTAATGGAGAGAGAGTGATCTCGGAGAAACCTAAACCATCAAGCTATGGTTAGGTTTTCATGGAAAACCATAGAAGAATGCATGAAAGCTATCTAGGTGGTTGATTCGTGGTTCCAGACCATGGAATGAATGTTTAATGGAATGTAGAAGCAAGCCATAGGACCCCAAACACGAAGAATGGATTAAAGAGAGGGAATTGGACCAAAGTGCACAGAGGGTCGCACCGAGGGTCGATGACCATCCGACCCTAGGTGTTCCTGACTATCGACCCTCAGTGTTCGGGAAGTTCAGATTTTGGGGAGGGTCGCACCCAGGGTCCATCAGGACTCCGACCCTACCTCTGACCCTCAGTTAACAGAATGGTTTTTAAATCTAGAATTAATTCTAATTAAATTCTATTGACTTTGTTAGGTCTTCTTGCAATACAATATCAATATAAAGGTGATTATAAGGCTTGGAAAAGTATCTATTAGCATGCTAAGGTGAGGAATCGGAACTCCAAACTAAATTGGTTAATAACAAAAACTATTTTCTATTTCTTGAGTCCTATGCTATGCTTGATTCTATGCGAATATGTTTGTAATGTGCATACAACATGCCATCCAATATTTCTTTTACTTGTTCATGCATATTTACTTTATTGTTTATAACATGATGATGACGGTGATGATAGGAATAGGCATGTGCTTGTATGTGTGTGGTTGATGTACTCAATGCGAGCGAGTATCAGGGGAGGTGTGATGAGAACGTCAATAAACGTTAACCTTTGGCGGGTCTCAGCACATTAGCTCTATCTCTAACTCAAGTCTTGTGCATTTGCATCGTCGTATCGCCATTACTTTAGCAGAACTATTATGTCGTAGAGTATCAGGGGAGGTGGTCTCGGTCCTTGTAGTCTCTGACTCTACCGGGGGGCCTTAGCTCTATCTCTATCGACATTCTGAGGGATGCTGAGGTGAGGCCTTGGATACACTGTTTGGCATTAGGATTGGTTAGTTGCGAGCCCAGTTTGCAGCCCTCGCCAACAGGGACTTACGTGTTGGTATGGCACTATATAGCAATAAACGTAACCTTTGTTATATAATGTTCATGATTTGGTGCATGTGAGTTGATGATAAACGTGATCTTCGGATAACGTCACACACTCGTGTATAGAGGCGGGGTCAATAAACGCGACATTTGGCTACCTAAACCTTTCTATTGCATACTGCAAACTTTAAACCGGACCAAAGATATAAATTGATTTGCATGCATATGTATTGTTGCATTGTTTTGGTTACTCACTGAGCCGTGATGTGTGCTCACCCCTCGACGTCGAATATTTTTAGTTGATGATGTAGGTTATACCGTTGAAGATTATATGAATGTGTCTGCGTACGGAAACGTGGCAGCAATGGAAGCTGGAGCTGAAGAGGATACACACGACTCCTCTTGCGAGTGCAACTCGTGTGTATTTGATTAGATATTTTATAGGTTTCTTTATTGGATTTATTAAGACATGTATTTGGTATTTAAATATTTATGTCTCAGTTGAAAATAGAATAATTGCTATTAAATTATTAATATCATTTTAGTTTCTCAGTTCATGTTATTATAAGACTTCCGCTATTGTGTATTTACTCTGATTATGATTATGGTTGTGTATGAGTTTGGATAACGCGGGGATAGCCTATTTGAGATCCTGGTTGAACCATTGGTTTATTAGCGGTTCATCACACCATTCTGAGATGTGCGAAATTGAGGTGTGACATAGCTTATGTAGGTCGAAGTGAATATGGATATGGATATGGATATGGATAGATATAAATATAGAAGACCTAAGGATTCTAATATGTGATACCATACTTGGAGAGGTCCTCTAAGTTGCTTACGTATTTCAGAGGTCCTGAAAATCAGGTACAACATAGTTCGTTGTGATGGATTATGGATTCGGATTTTTTAGAACCACTCAGGTGTACTCTACCTTGGTTTAGAAAATGAAATGGGTATTGGGTATGTCTAAGACCACTTAGGTGTACTCTACTTTGGTCTAGGAAGACAAAAGGGATAGTATTCTAAGACCACTCAGGTGTACTCTACCTTGATCTAAGAAGGCTAAAATGGATAGTATTCTAAGATCACTCAGGTGTACTCTATCTTGATCTAAGAAGGCTAAAATGGATAGTATTCTAAGATCACTCAGGTGTACTCTACCTTAATCTAAGAAGATTAAAGGGATATTTCTAAGACCACTCAAGTGTACTCTACCATGGTCTAGGAAGACAAAAGGGATGGCTAAAACCGCTCAGGTGTACTCTACCTCCATTTAGGAAGCCTAGATGGTTAGTCTAAAACTACTCAGGTGTACTCTACCTCAGTTTAGGAAGACATAAGGGATGGCAAAAACTACTCAGATGTACTCTACCTTGGTTTAAGAAGCTTAAGATTTGCCAACCTAAGACCACTCAGGTGTACTCTACCTTGGTCTAAAGAAGGCTAGAATTTATTATCTTAAAACCACTTAGGTGTACTCTACCTTGGTCTAGGAATACTAAAAGTTGCTGACCTAAAACCACTCAGGTGTCCTCTACCTTGGTTTATGGAAGTCTATAGAGTTTATTATCCTAAAACCACTCAGGTGTACTCTACCTTGGTTTAGGGATACTAAAATTTATTGACCTAAAACCACTCAAGTGTACTCTACCTTGGTTTACGGAAGACTAGAATTTATTATCCTAAAACCACTCAAGTGTACTCTACCTTGGTCTAGGGATACTAAAATTCATTATTCTATATAGATTGAAATGTGGAATCGTGTTTGGGTGTCTCACCAAATTACCTACGTATCTTAGGGTTCTGTCCTAAGAATTAGGATCTATGTAGTTCGAAATGTGCATTCAATTCATTCATGTTCTTCTTTCAATATCATGGTATGGAACCATGTTTGGAAATCTCACCAAACTACCTACGTATCTTAGGGTTCTACCCTAAGAATCATGATCCGCGTAGTTTGTAATCCGATTAAATTCATTCATGTTCTTCTTTCAATATCAGGTGTGGAACCTAAATACTCTATGGTTCGATTCACTTCACACCTATTTAATTCTCTACTACCTAGAGGAAAAATGAGCTAAGGAATAGGGATCATCCTAAAGCTACCCTTGACCTAAAATCCTAATTTTGGAAGTATTGGACTAGGCTTCATATCTCTTGATTAAAATTTATCACTTTCATTCTTATCCTTCCCGTGAATGTGGGTGCTTACATGCATGTCCCCACACTTAATATGTCTTCTAGGTGTACAGATATGACAGTTCAATTAGGGTGTTGTAAGTTATTGCCAACAATAAATATCATTCAAATATAGCAACAAATAACAACATATATCATCTCAAAATAGCAATAAAGCATGTGAATCAATATATCAACAAGCATGTGAAAGCATTGATCAAGCATCGATCATCAACAATGTGACCAAAATCATATTTGATCGATGGTTTATATTCAATTTAAACATTCATGAGGTTAATCCAACCTTTTAAATTCAATTAAATCACTCATGAGGTCAATCTAGTGACTCAGATTCAAATAAGATGCTCGTAATCAAGATCTAATGATTCAGATTGAAATAAGATGCTCGTGATCAAGATCTAATGGTTCAGATTCAAATAAGATGCTCATTATCAAGATCTAATGATCTATATTTCATATCACTGATGATCAATGGGTAGATTCATTTCATTATAAGATCCAAATCAAAATTAAATATTCAATGGCTCACAATTAATATTCTCTCATGATCTAAATAAAAATCAATCTTCCAATGGCTCAAAATTAATCATATTAGAAACTCTAGAGCAATGGTTAGATTTTAATCACATCAAATTTCAAGATCAATGGCCAAGATTTAATCATGTAAAATTCAACATCACATGGCCATATTTTTTTAATCACATTGAATTCAATAATCAATTGTCTAGATTTCATTCACATTAAAAATCCTAAATTAAAGGTCATGATTTATTCACATTAAATTCAAGATCAATGGCCATAATTTATTCACATTAAATTCAGAGATCAATGGTCCAATTTTATTTATATCATCAAAAGTCCAAAGATATGGGATCGATCAATTTCATAAAAAATCCAAGGATATGGGATCGATCAATTTCATAACAATTCCAAGCATGTGGTCGGACCAATTTTATCAAAATTCCATGGATGTGGTCGGACCAATTTCATCAAAATTTCATAATCGGATCAATCTCATCAACTTCCAATCGAATTAATTTCATCAATTTTCACAGGAAGTGATCAATTTTCAATTTCATCAAAAATTCATATGATCGGATCAATTTTCAATTTCATCAAAAATTCATATGATCAGATTAATTCAATTAAAAATACCATTCATGCTTGGATCAAATTCAATTTCATCACAATATGCCATAGTTGGATCAATTTCAATTTCATCAAAATTCACATGATCAGATCAATCAAAATTTCATATGATCGGATCAATCAAAATTCCATATGATCGGATAAATCAAAATTCCATATGATCAGATCAATTCAATTAAAAATTCCATTAATGTTTGGATCAATTTCATCACATAACATATGATTCAATTTCTTCACATTAAAATTCACAACATATGTATCAATTCATCACATTAAAATTCAGATCTAACATAGTATGGAGAGGAGGGTCTGGCAAGTGTGATCCGTAGGATATTAATAGGTGGCCCCGAGTGGGTTCTACAGGTTCCGGGGTATGAAGTTGTCATGGAAAGGATAATGGTGAAGTCGATGAGATTACACAGGAGAGAGATGATGGTGATAAACAAAAATATAACAAAGGAAGGGGAGGGGCTTACGTTGAGTTGTAGGGAGTTCTCTCTCTCTCTCTCAGCTTTTCAATTTCCCTCTTTTCTTGATCTGCCGCCACTGCTACTACTTCTTCTTCATCTTCCTCTTCTCTCGTGTTCAGCTCTCCCTCCCTATTCTCTCTTTTTTTTCTCCTCTTCTCCTCACGTTCTCCCCACTTCTGTTCTTTTCTCTTTGTCCGTCTCTCTCTCCCCCTCTTTTCTCTTCTCTATCTCGGATCTCTCTCCTCTCTCTCTTCTTTGTCGGTCTCCTCTTTTCTATTTTTTTTCTCTAATCCTTCTCCACTCACGTTCTCCCCTCTTTTCTCTTCTTTTTTCCTCAACTTTCTTTCCTTTTTTTTTTACTTTCCTTTCTTTTATGATTTTGTTTTTTTTTCTTTTAGGGTCTCCCCCTTCTCCACCAACTTTCTCTTTCCTTTTTTTTTCCTTACCTTTTTTTTTCTTTCCATTTGCCTTTTTTTCTCTTTAAACGGATCTCTTTCTCCCATCCTCTCTCTTTCCTTTTTTTTCTTTTTTTCTTTCTCTTTATTTTTCTTTCCATTCTTTTCCACGGCTCTCTCTCTCCTCTTCTTCCCTTTTATTTTCTTTCCATTTTTTTCCTCAACTCCCTTCTGTGAGGAAAATGGAAAATCGATGATGATCCTCCTCGGGATGGAAATGTGTATCCCGTATCGATAAAGATCGATGAATCTGTTGGAGTCGCCACCTAAATTAAGGTCTAGGACCTCTAAAAATGTAGTCTCACCCTAAGGTAAGACTTCTATTGACTCGTGACCCAATGTATCAGTTCTTTGGTCTGCAAATGATCGGATAAGTATTCAGGGTACGGTTATGGGAAGGTGTTAGGCACCCAAACCGTCCGATCAATATCGGCCTCCTAAACTTTCCTTAAATTCTAATTTTGACTGTGCTTGGTCAACTGGATGACTAGGGTTCAATGGGGGATGTCCTAAACCAAGTTGCTAAGTTATTCTAACCTAGGGTTCAGCCAATCATGTTTTAAAGCAAATAAACAAGCAAATGTAATGTACAATATTATACAATGAACCGGACCAAAGATGGTTCGGTCTTGGACTGAATCTGAGATGTGTAAAACATCTCAAACTGCCTACGTATTCCAATCCTGGAAATCAAGTCCAAAAACGTAGTTCGAAAATGGGTTATGTGATTAAAGATTATGGAAGTGATTTATGCATTTGCTTCAATTAGATTCTTTGTTCAAGTTGAAGTTTATGCTGGATGTATGATTGATGGGTGACTTTGTACCGTATTTGGGATTCCCAAATTGCCTACGTATTCTAGGGTTTGCCCTAAAAATCAGGTACGACGTAGTTCAAAATTTGTGAGAGTCGGATTTGGAATGTGTACCAAAATCCTTCCATTTTTTGTCAATAGGATCTAGGGATGAGACCTAAATTCCTACCATTTTTATTTGGGATGTGTACCAAATTATTTCTATTTTTGTCAATAGGATCTAGGGATGAGACCTAAATTCCTACCATTTTTATTTGGGATGTGTACTAAATTCTTTCTATTTTTGTCAATAGGATCTAGGGATGAGACCTAAATTCCTACCATTTTTATTGTTTTCATTTTTAGGTTTCTAGGGTTTCCTATCCCTTTTCATTGTGATTTTCATTTTTTAGGGTTTCATACCCTAATTATTCTCTTTATTATAGGGTTTATTTTGCCCTAATTATTCTTTCCATTTTTAGGGTTTCACTACCCTAATTGTTCAATTCTTTCCATCTTAGGGTGTATCTTGCCCTAGTTGTTGTACAATGTAAACAATCTAACAAAGCAATGTGAGCTTAAATATAGCAGTGTAAGCATCCAAATATAGCATGTTGGAAATATATTCAAATTTAACAACACATCAGTCAAAAATGGCAAGTGAGCATGTGAATCAATACAAACATGGTAAGTGTGCATCCAAACATGGCAGTAATATGTGAGCAAGTGTAGTAGACAAATATGGCAATAAGCATGTGTAGCATTCCAATCATGGCAATGTGATTATTCCAATTATGGCAATGTGATCATTCCAATTATGGCAGTGTATGCATACGAGCATCCGAACATAACATAGCATCAAATATGGCATGTGAGAAACCACCAACGCATATGAGAATCAATCAAAACATGATGGAACACGTAGCAAGATGACAGCTTTGTCAGGCTGGATCAAAATGGGCACATAGGGCACTGTACTTACTCAAAAAATTCTTAAAAGATATCCCTGGAAAGAAGACTCAGAGGCCAACATTTTGTTTCAAGGAAGATAATCCTAAAAGAGACCATAGGCAGGTCAAAAATATTCCCCAAGTACAGGCAAATACACTGGTCAGGTCTGTTCCATATTTTTGACCAGTTGCACCATAAATTCCAAATAAAATTCTATTCTTAATGAAAATTAAATACAGACATATATCTATGTAGATAACTATCTGATATAAAATTTCATTAAGAAAAACAAGTTAAAACAGTATATTTTCTTTGTGAAAAATGACTCTTTTCAATCATGCAAATCAGCACATCATGACAGATCTGAAATCAAAGCACTATGCACTTAAAAATTGATATCAATTCAAAAAAAATGTAAAAAATATGAAACCAGTGCCATTTTTTAGAAGACTTTCATGTCTAAAAAGTTCATGTTAAGTGGATTTTCTGATTATGGCCATAAGGCCTTTGTCAAGAGACTTTCCGATGGAGGATTGCATTACATCCGACAAAAATAGCAATGTCAAAGACCAAATTTTTGATATATTTCCCCAATTCCAAATGGAAAGAAATTTTTAGGGTAGTCTTCTATCATATCAGAGAGACTCCCATAAAATTTTGGGCTTCAAAATCGTAGAAAAAATACATATGATGTACGTCCTAAGTTTGAACCCTAAATCTGGAATTTTTAGATCAGAAAATCACTTTATGAAATTTACAAAAAACATCAAACATCATTGTATATCAATCAAAAATTCATCATTGAATAGCTTAGACAAATTATCATTCATGAAAAATGTTAGACATAGGCATCCTAACATTAACAAGCATGTAATAGAGCATTCATGATTGAGATTTCATGAAAATTAGCCTTTTTCAAGCAAAATTGGCATTCGGGCATTATAACGACCTCTAAATTTGTTTAGAGTACTAACCTTGGGCTCAAATCGAGCGAAACCGTTGATGAAGGGTGATTGGGGGTTGTATCAATCCCCTTTGAATGTGAATCCTCCTTCTCCTCTCTTCTACTTCTTTCTCTCTTCTCTTTTTCTCTTTTCTTCTTCTCTTTTCTTTCTTTTCTCTTTTCTCTCTCTTTCTTTCTTCTTCTCTCACGTTTTCTCTCTCTCACTCACGTTTCTCTCTCTCACCCACGTTCCCCTCTCTCTCTTGTATGGAAAAGGATCCATCCTCTCTCCTATTTATAATTTTTCACTCATTTTCTAGAAGATCCTTCTTTCCTTTTCTTCTTTTTTCTAGAAATTTTTTTTTTCTCTCCATTTTTTCTTCTTTCCTTTCTTTTCTTCCTCTCTCACGTTTTTTCTTCTTCCTTTCTTTCCCTTTTCTCATTCTTCTTCTAGAAAACCCCTTCTCTTTCACGTCTCCCTCTCTCCTCTTTCCTTTTTCTTCTCCAAGATCTTTTAGATTTCATCTCAACCCTAAAGCCTCCTTCTCTTTCACGTCTCCCTCTCTCCTCTTTCCTTTTTTCTTCTCCAAGATCTTTTAGATTTCATCTCAACCCTAAAGCCTCCTTCTCTTTCACGTCTCCTCTCTCTCCTCTTTCCTTTTTCTTCTCCAAGATCTTTTAGATTTCATCTCAACCCTAGAGCCTCCTTCTCTTTCACGTCTCCTCTCTCTCCTCTTTCCTTTTTCTTCTCCAAGATCTTTTAGATTTTATCTCTTATATATAATAATATATATTATATACACATATATTTAATAACATACATATATGTATAGTATACAATATATATAATATATAAATACTATGCACATGGATGAACTGGTTCGAAACGGGTTGAGACTGACTTAGGTTGACTGAGTTAAACTGATATGGGTTGAGCTAGGTTGGACCAAAACTGGCTTGAACTGAGTTGACTGGATTAATTGGAATTTACTGGGTTTTCTCTCCTTGTCATTTCATGGGTCATTTCCGCTGTCATCCCGCATGGAATTTTTCGATGGCCTCTATTCCAAATTTTTTGCCTTCATTTTGTAGAACATTAAAAATGAGGAATATAGGAACTGGAATCACCTAAATCCGATGTAGAACGGAAAAGATATGCAGCTTTGAAGTTCTAACGATAATTTTGCATGGAAGCTTGCATGGGACCCACTGGTGACTTCTACCCGGGATTTTTTTACGTCCACTTTGTAGAACATCATGAATGAAGAATAATTGTCTTGGAATCATCTGAATCCGATGTCGGATGATCAAGATATGATGATTTGAAATTCAAACAATCCAACTTAGGATAATTTGCATAAAGGCCCCTAGGATTATTTATAATAATTTCATAAACCTCCCTCATATTTATCATCTGACTAAAATGGTCATATCTTCCTCATTTGATATCGAAATTGAGCAATTCTGGTCTCGTTTCGAAGATAATTCTATGACTTATGCATCCATGCAAAATTATAACCCATGACCTTGCTGTGGATCCATTGAAAACTTCCTCAAATTCACAGACCCATTGAAAACTTCCTCAAATTCACAGTCAAGAATCCAAACTTTCGATTACCTTTCTTCCTTTTGTTGTCCACACACCAGCAGGACTTTGTTTAGCTGTGATGGCAAAAATGGGGTGCTTACAGATGCCTCTCTTCGACCGAGATTGTGGGCAATTGAGGCCGAAGATAAAAGTAGCCCATTTTTGCATTATTCTGCACTTGATCCGAATTCTACCATTGCTCTCTTGAACCGATGCTATAACTACTTTCCTCCCCCCTTATTTTTTTTTTGTTTACACTGTACAACAAACAACTGTAGATGTCAAGCTCCTTGAGTAGCGACCTCATCAGGTCTGTGGCTATGGCTCAAGATCGCTCATGGTGTAACTGTAACTGTCAAGCTTCTTGAGTAGCGACCTCATCAGGTCTGTGACTTTGGCTCAAGACCGCTCATGATGTAATTGTAACTGTCAAGCTTCTTGAGTAGCGACCTCATCAGGTCTGTGACTTTAGCTCAAGACTGCTCATGATGTAACTGTAACTGTCAAGCTTCTTGAGTAGCGACCCTATCAGGTCTGTGACTTTAGCTCAAGACCGCTCATGATGTAACTGTAACTGTGTTTTGTGCTCTGGATTTGTAACCTTTGGCTGTGTAGCCTTTGGATGTGTAGCCTTTGGATGTGTAGCCTTTGGATGTGTAGCCTTTGGATGTGTAGCCTTTGGATGTGTATCCTTTGGACCGAATTTGGGGTGTCGCAAATTGCCTACGTATCCTTTGGGATTTTCGTCCCTCCAGAATCAGGTTCCGCGTAGTTCGGGCTGGTTTTTTTCTCTCTTTCCATGATCTTTATTTCTTTCTTCTCTTTGCTTACATCTTGTTCTCTTTTCCATTCTAATTCTACTTTATTTCGGTCTTCTTTCTTCTCTATACTTTCACCTTTCTTTCCTTTTCTTTTTTTTTTTTCATTTCTATTTTTCTTTTTCTTGTTCTTTTCAATTCCTTTCTTCATCTTTCTTCACTCCCAAAATGGGTTGAACTTTCCATAAATATTGAGGTAGCCATAATGGGACTCAACATCTGCACTTTGCCCACTAACATTGCTCGAAATCCAAGAGGAACTAAAGATCATGATTTGATCAACTTTCCTTGACTTGCCTTAATCTAGACCGAGAGAAACATGTTTCTTTTCTTTAAAAGGAAATTTTGATATGTTCTGCATTCCTGCCAAATTTATATGGGTTTCACTTTGATCAAAGGGCAATCAGGACTTTTTAATGAGGGGCAATGATGACAATGACTCAATTTTGTATGAGTCATCTTTCTCTTACATTCAAATGAACTCAGCTAGAGTTTCAAACAGAGGGCTCAACTAAACTCATGATGTTTGGATAAATGGGTGATTTTGCCCCAGTGTCTACGTTCAAGTCTGCACACATTGATAAGCAGGCGATTTTTGAGTCATCACTAGAAATAACCTTAAGAAGATGCAACCCTACACTAATCTTTAGAAAAACGTCAAAGAATGTTTTCTCCTCTTGGTATCACTCAGATAGAAAACAAGTTTCAACAAGCTATGCTCAGATGCTGAATCGGTTATAACCACGTTTGGGCCCAAATCCTTTAAGTCTGTATACAAGTATGACGACGAAGGTCCAAATGGACAGATAAGAAACTGTCCAATGGGTCTGCCATTGGGAGAGTGTTTAGTTGTTTATGTAGAATGGCTTGATCTCCACTAGGCGATGCCATTTTATTGGCTAGCAACAAAAGACTATGGAATTCTTGGACGCCGTCGAAATGATGAACGACAGATAGATATTCCAGTCAGATTTATTGAACAATATTTATGCATAACAAGACGATATGTTCACAAGAAACAATACCATAAAATTTTGTGACATTTGAAGTAAGGGCATGTAATGTAGACTCGTGGAAGACCGTCGGATTGATGGACGGAGAGAGAGTCTTTAGTCGAAAAGAAAAATCCTCTGATGACAACAAAGTGATGAGACCACCCCCTGTATGGGCGGGATGTAGTGACCAATATCAAAAATCCAGCTTAACACACAACGTGAACCACAACAAATGATCATCTCTCCAATCAGGTTCTAAGAAATGGTGTCTATATGTCATTGTACGAGAACCAATTGTCTTATTGCTTTATAACTGAACTTGTCCATCAGCAGGGCTCCAAAGGAGTTGTCCCATGTACATGCCTTGTAATCGAACTCACTCATCATTAGTGTTTCGAAGTAGTTGCTTCATGTCTATGCACCATAGTTGAACTTGTCCACCATCGTTGTTCCAATGTAGTATGCTAACCAATCTCATTATTTTGTATAGCTCTTTCTTTTTTCTTTTCTTTTTTTTTTTTCTTTTTTTTTCTTTTTTTTTTTTTTTTTTTTTTTTTTTTTTTTTTTTTTTTTTTTTCTTTTTTGAGCTCATCTTTGACTTTGAGGTTGATCCATAGCATGTTTTATGTCCGGTAGACTTCATGCACTTGTAGAAGACTTGATCACTTGGATTGATGTAAACTTGATAATGTCTTGTGTGTAAACCCATTCTTGTAAAACTAAATGAACCACTTGTATAAGTCTGTAAATGTTCTCTACTTTCAAGGAATATCCCAAAACAATTCTTTCTATAAATCGACCAAATGGGATGACATTTTGATGTTCCAACTTGTATCTTTGAGAATGCTTGCATGACTTCAACGTAATTATCTTTAACTTTCACGTGTGTTGTTGAGCTTTCATTTCTCTAAAGGCCGATGGAGTAGAAGTTCAAGTTGTGACCCATCATCTCAATCGTCATCAGAGTCCGAATTAGCAACGGACATGGAAGAGGAAGAAATATCAAACTGGGAAGGAATGGATTGGAAGTAGTAAAGCATTGTTGTTGATGTATCAAATGAGATAATTTTTGTTCATTTTTTCAGAGCATTTTGGATTGCACCGTCTACTGACACATCGAACTTAAGCCCAAACATAGATGACCTATCAGATACCAATGGTAGCCAGTTTAGACAAGTAACTCACCAAGTTACCCCAATTGGATACGACATCATTGGCGCCAACTTATGATTGGTTGTAGGACCGAATCTCCGTTCAGACTTTCGCTAGTAAGGCTCATTACGCCTATCTATCGACATGTGTTTGACCATTTCCATCTTGAGATAAACCCCTCTTGGGTCTATTATCATTTTGATTTATGCCCCAATTCAGGTTTGACATTCACCTGGCCAATGCCTTAATTTGGGGTAAATATATTCCAATCTTATGCCCCAGTTTGGATGTCATGAAACTCTGACCTATACCCTTGTTGGTCCATCACCTTTTTGGTTTGCCCCACTTTGAATCCATTAACATTTTAATATTCCCCAGTTTAGGGTGCACTGATATTTTTGTTGTGCCCCAATTTAGGGTATACTAACATTTTAGTTTTGCCCCAGTTTAGGGTGCCCATGAAGTTCATTTTTAGGCTACCTTAATTTTGGGATACAATTGACCACATGGTCCTCCTTTTCATCTTGGATTTTAGGAGGTGGATGGACCATTCTTAAAGGTTCGAGGGCTACTCCTTTGAGTTATGGTCACCTTGGTTGATGAAAGTAATTTGGGAGTCAGAAACCAACTCCTTCAGTCAAAGTGGCTCAATCGGGTGGACGAAATGCTTTCCAATCTTAGTTTTTCCATTTAAATTTGGCAGGTATGCTAACATGGGAAAGAAACATGTAATCTCTCGGAATCTATGATTCAGCTTTCTAATCTCTTGGATTCCTTAACTCCGATCTTGGAATTTCAATTCCGCTCTGCAATATTTGGGCTCTCAATATACTGTCTTTCAACCATTCCAACACTTTGAGGTACAAAAGTCCTCCTTATGAACATGAACCGAGACATGAACCGGTGATGATGAGACCTTCTTATGAGAGGATGTAATAAAAGTGGATGCTTTGTCTACACACTCAGGTGTTCTCTTAAGTCTAGACAATTATATCCTCCCTAGTTCAACCTTTCTTTCTTTTTTTTTTTTTTTTTTTTTTTTTTTTTTTTTTTTTTTTTTTTTTTTTTTTTTTTTATTTTTTTTTTTTTTTTTTTTTTTTTGTTTTTTTTGTTTTTTTATTTTATTTTTATATAAACAATGAACGAAGGTTAAGACTCAGAAGTGACTGGACACGAGAAGGATGCACATACACATACAAACTGACTCGACCAAACAAAGTTAGCTCCTTCATGAAAACCGACCATTAGACATCATCTGTAATAATTTATTTGTATTTGAATAACCTCATGATTGGTCTTGGGGCCTCAAGATTCCGAATGGATCATTGTAGCACCAAGGTTCAACCATGTGGTTTATCAAATTTCAAGAAATTGAAACGGATAGGCTTATTTATAGTTTTCATGATGGATGACAAAAGCGGTTCATGATTGAAAAAACCGGTAAATTTCTACTTGATCACAGTATCTATACCATGATGAAGATTTTCTGATCGTTTTTTGAGATTGACGTATCAATATTGAACGGTCAACACAATGAGCTTTGTACGATGGAGGGTGTGTATAGACCGCCCACACTAATGTGTATGCAGGTATACGTAACCCTCACGCTCCCAACAAGTGAGAGACAAGACTACTCAAGTGTGGATCCAAACATGTTGACAAATCAAGGACAAAAATGGGCAGAACTTCGACGTCTCGGATGTAAATATTATGATCGAGTAGATTTTACCATGTTGGTTCAAAGATGGACCAAAAATAACATACATATGGCTCAAACTGGGTTAGGACAGAAAAGGCCACCTTGACGAGGACGGGGTAACCTATCACCGAATGCTCGATGAATAATGGGCCCCCATTCCCTTTATATACTATGTTGCAAGGATCCAAGCGACGTGGAGTAGCATAACGCATTCCCAGGCGGACCCAAGAAACGCTCGTTAGAGGCTGCTCGCCGGTCGTGGTCTTACAAAGTACAGGCCAAGGCTGTGTGTTTCTCCTAGCGGGCTGCCCCACATGCATGGGACCCGGTTCGGCTACTCGCACGAAAGTGTGACTGAACCCATTCCCCCCAAAGCAATATGTACAAACAATAAATATAGTACCCTAGATCTAGCATCAAATGTCAGGCAAATCAATATAAGGAAAGTATCCTAGGAGTTTGAATATTAATCCCCAGCAGAGTCGCCACTGTGAGGAAAATGGAAAATCGATGATGATCCTCCTCGGGATGGAAATGTGTATCCTGTATCGATAAAGATCGATGAATCTGTTGGAGTCGCCACCTAGATTAAGGTCTAGGACCTCTAAAAATGTAGCCTCACCCTAAGGTAAGACTTCTATTGACTCGTGACCCAATGTATCAGTTCTTTGGTCTGCAAGAGATCGGGTAAGTATTCAGGGTACGGTTATGGGAAGGTGTTAGGCACCCAAACCGCCCGATCAATATCGGCCTCCTAAACTTTCCTTAAATTCTAATTTTGACTGTGCTTGGTCAACTGGATGACTAGGGTTCAATGGGGGATGTCCTAAACCAAGTTGCTAAGTTATTCTAACCTAGGGTTCAGCCAATCATGTTTTAAAGCAAATGAACAAGCAAATGTAATGTCCAATATTATACAGTGAACCGGACCAAAGATGGTTCGGTCTTGGACTGAATCTGAGATGTGTAAAACATCTCAAACTGCATACGTATTCCAATCCTGGAAATCAAGTCCAAAAACGTAGTTCGAAAATGGGTTGTGTGATTAAAGATTATGGAAGTGATTTATGCATTTGCTTCAATTAGATTCTTTGTTCAAGTTGAAGTTTATGCTGGATGTATGGTTGATGGGTGGCTTTGTACCGTATTTGGGATTCCCAAATTGCCTACGTATTCTAGGGTTTGCCCTAGAAATCAGGTACGACGTAGGTCAAAATTTGTAAGAGTCGGATTTGGAATGTGTACCAAAATCCTTCCATTTTTTGTCAATAGGATCTAGGGATGAGACCTAAATTCCTACCATTTTTATTTGGGATGTGTACCAAATTCTTTCTATTTTTTGTCAATAGGATCTAGGGATGAGACCTAAATTCCTACCATTTTTATTTGGGATGTGTACCAAATTCTTTCTATTTTTGTCAATAGGATCTAGGGATGAGACCTAAATTCCTACCATTTTTATTGTTTCCATTTTTAGGTTTCTAGGGTTTCCTATCCCTTTTCATTGTGATTTTCATTTTTTAGGGTTTCATACCCTAATTATTCTCTTTATTATAGGGTTTATTTTGCCCTAATTATTCTTTCCATTTTTAGGGTTTCACTACCCTAATTGTTCAATTCTTTCCATCTTAGGGTGTATCTTGCCCTAGTTGTTGTACAATGTAAACAATCTAACAAAGCAATGTGAGCTTAAATATAGCAGTGTAAGCATCCAAATATAGCATGTTGGAAATATATTCAAATTTAACAACACATCAGTCAAAAATGGCAAGTGAGCATGTGAATCAATACAAACATGGTAAGTGTGCATCCAAACATGGCAGTAATATGTGAGCAAGTGTAGTAGACAAATATGGCAATAAGCATGTGTAGCATTCCAATCATGGCAATGTGATTATTCCAATTATGGCAATGTGATAATTCCAATTATGGCAGTGTATGCATACGAGCATCCGAACATAGCATAGCATCAAATATGGCATTTGAGAAACAACCAAAGCATATGAGAATCAATCAAAATATGATGGAACACGTAGCAAGATGACAGCTTTGTCAGGCTGGACCAAAATGGGCACATAGGGCACTGTACTTACTTAAAAAATTCTTAAAAGATATCCCTGGAAAGAAGACTCAGAGACCAACATTTTGTTTCAAGGAAGATAATCCTAAAAGAGACCATAGGCAGGTCAAAAATATTCCCCAAGTACAGGCAAATACACTGGTCAGGTCTGTTCCATATTTTTGACCAGTTGCACCATAAATTCCAAATAAAATTAAATTCTTAATGAAAATTAAATACAGACATATATCTATGTAGATAACTGTCTGATATAAAATTTCATTAAGAAAAACAAGTTAAAACAGTATATTTTCTTTGTGAAAAATGACTCTTTTCAATCATGCAAATCAGCACATCATGACAGATCTGAAATCAAAGCACTATGCACTTAAAAATTTATATCAATTCAACAAAAAATGTAAAAAATATGAAACCAGTGCCATTTTTTAGAAGACTTTCATGTCTAAAAAGTTCATGTTAAGTGGATTTTCTGATTATGGCCATAAGGCCTTTGTCTAGAGACTTTCCGATGGAAAATTGCATTACATCCGACAAAAATAGCAATGTCAAAGACAAATTGTTTTATATATTTCCCCAATTCCAAATGGAAAGAAAGTTTTAGGGTAGTCTTCTATCATACCAGAGAGACTCCCATAAAATTTTGGGCTTCAAAAGCTTAGAAAAAATACATATGATGTACGTCCTAAGTTTGAACCCTAAATCTGGAATTTTTAGATCAGAAAATCACTTTATGAAATTTACAAAAAACATCAAACATCATTGTATATCAATAAAAAATTCATCATTGAATAGCTTAGACAAATTATCATTCATGAAAAATGTTAGACATAGGCATCCTAACATTAACAAGCATGTAATAGAGCATTCATGATTGAGATTTCATGAAAATTAGCCTTTTTCAAGCAAAATTGGCATTCGGGCATTATAACGACCTCTAAATTTGTTTAGAGTACTAACCTTGGGCTCAAATCGAGCGAAAACGTTGATGAAGGGTGATTGGGGGTTGTATCAATCCCCTTTGAATGTGAATCCTCCTTCTCCTCTCTTCTGCTTCTTTCTCTCTTCTCTTTCTCTCTTTTCTTCTTCTCTTTTCTTTCTTTTCTCTTTTCTCTCTCTTTCTTTCTTCTTCTCTCACGTTTTCTCTCTCTCACTTACGTTTCTCTCTCTCACCCACGTTCCCCTCTCTCTCTTGTATGGAAAAGGATCCATCCTCTTTCCTATTTATAATTTTTTACTCATTTTCTAGAAGATCCTTCTTTCCTTTTCTTCTTTTTTCTAGAAATCTTTTTTTCTCTCCATTTTTTCTTCTTTCCTTTCTTTTCTTCCTCTCTCACGTTTTTTCTTCTTCCTTTCTTTCCTTTTTCTCATTCTTCTTCTAGAAAACCCCTTCTCTTTCACGTCTCCCTCTCTCCTCTTTCCTTTTTCTTCTCCAAGATCTTTTAGATTTCATCTCAACCCTAAAGCCTCCTTCTCTTTCACGTCTCCCTCTCTCCTCTTTCCTTTTTTCTTCTCCAAGATCTTTTAGATTTCATCTCAACCCTAAAGCCTCCTTCTCTTTCACGTCTCCTCTCTCTCCTCTTTCCTTTTTCTTCTCCAAGATCTTTTAGATTTCATCTCAACCCTAGAGCCTCCTTCTCTTTCACGTCTCCTCTCTCTCCTCTTTCCTTTTTCTTCTCCAAGATCTTTTAGATTTTATCTCTTATATATAATAATATATATTATATACACATATATTTAATAACATACATATATGTATAGTATACAATATATATAATATATAAATACTATGCACATGGATGAACTGGTTCGAAACGGGTTGAGACTGACTTAGGTTGACTGAGTTAAACTGATATGGGTTGAGCTAGGTTGGACCAAAACTGGCTTGAACTGAGTTGACTGGATTAATTGGAATTTACTGGGTTTTCTCTCCTTGTCATTTCATGGGTCATTTCCGCTGTCATCCCGCATGGAATTTTTCGATGGCCTCTATTCCAAATTTTTTGCCTTCATTTTGTAGAACATTAAAAATGAGGAATATAGGAACTGAAATCACCTAAATCCGATGTAGAACGGAAAAGATATGCAGCTTTGAAGTTCTGACGATAATTTTGCATGCAAGCTTGCATGGGACCCACTAGTGACTTCTACCCGGGATTTTTTTACGTCCACTTTGTAGAACATCATGAATGAAGAATAATTGTCTTGGAATCATCTGAATCCGATGTCGGATGATCAAGATATGATGATTTGAAATTCAAACAATCCAACTTAGGATAATTTGCATAAAGGCCCCTAGGATTATTTATAATAATTTCATAAACCTCCCTCATATGTATCATCTGACTAAAATGGTCATATCTTCCTCATTTGATATCAAAATTGAGCAATTTTGGTCTCGTTTCGAAGATAATTCTATGACCTACGCATCCATGCAAAATTATAACCCATGACCTTGCTGTGGACCCATTGAAAACTTCCTCAAATTCACAGACCCATTGAAAACTTCCTCAAATTCACAGTCAAGAATCCAAACTTTCGATCACCTTTCTTCCTTTTGTTGTCCGCACACCAGCAGGACTTTGTTTAGCTGGGATGGTAAAAATGGGGTGCTTACACCTTCCTTAAAATAAAGCCTGTTGATTTCACTCTTACAACTTACATTATAATATATCCATATGTAAATATATAATATATATTATATAAACATATAATATGTACTATATAATATCTATATAATATAATATATAGTTAATACTTAACACATGATTTGTATGCACATGGGATTGAACCGGTTTGATCTGGGTTGAAACGGACTTGGCTGAGTTGGACTAAGTTGGGTTGGACTGACATGAGTTGACTGGGTTGGGCCAAGATTGGTTTTTCTCTCTCTATCATTTCATAGACCATTTCCGTCGCCATTCTGCATGGAATTTTTTGACAGTCTTTATCCTAAATTTTCTACGTTTACTTTGTAGAGCACTAAAAATGAGAAATACGAGAGCTTGAATCATCTCATTTGGACGTAAAATGGTCAACTTATGAATTTCTGAAGTTAAAATAGGCCAATTTATAATAATTCGGCTAGCAACTCTGTATGGGATGCTTCGAAAACCTCTACCTCAAATCCTTCACGTCTACTGTAGAGCACCAAAAATGAAACATATTGAGACTTGAATCACATGATTTGGACGTCGGATAATAAAATTATGAGGAATTGAAGGCATATCGGCTTACAGCTTCGCATGGGATCCCTCAGAGACATCTATCCCAAATTCTCCATGTCCACTTTGTAGAACACTAAAAATGAGGAATAATAACACTGGAATCACCTCATTTGGACGTTGCATGAAAAAGATATAAGAAGATGAAGTTTAAATAATTAAACTTACGATAATTTGCATGCAAGCCCCTAGATATTATAAGTCTTCAGAAAATACCCTTACTCTTATTCTCAGACTAAAATTGTCATATCTTCTTCATTTCATATCAAAATTGAGCGATTATGGTCACATTTTGAAGGTATTTTCAAGACCTACGCATCCATGTAGCTTATAGCCAATGACCTTGCTGTGGGCCCATAAAAAATAGTGTCCAAGTCGCAGCCAAAAATTCAAACTTTGCATTGGGATTCACCAACTTGACGTATGGTTTCACTTAAGCTTCTAGACACTGGGGATCATCTCAGCTCTTCTCAAAACACTATAGAGAGAGCATTTCGAGACTAATCAATTATCATTTTTGAGAGAGTTTCACTCACCTCCCCTGTACTATTCCAAACTTTCTCTCACCTCTCCCACTTTGTTGTTTACTCTCCAGTAAGACTTTGTTCAACTAGGGATGACAAAAATGGGGTGCTTACATTCGCGTCGGTAGCACACCCAGAGACTAATGGGCAGACAAAGATCACTAATCGCACCTTGTTATATGGCTTAGCATTGCGAGTGGAAGAGAAGAGGAAATTATGGGCTCAGGAGTTGCCCAGTATAGTATGGTCGTATCGAACCACAAAAAGAACTGTTACAGGAGCCACTCCTTTCAAACTTGCTTTCGGGTCAGAAGCAGTTATCCCAGTCGAAGTAGTGGAAAAAATCTATCGAGTGATGAATTTTAATGCGGACACCAGCAAAGACATTCTGCTTATGGACTTGGACCTTTTGGAAGATGTTCATGAAATTGCTCGATTACACATAACAGCATACCAGCAAAAAATAGCTAAGTACCACAACGCCAGAGTTAAGGAGAATTTATTTGAAGTGGGAGACTTAGTTCTGCGTTCGACGGCTGTAACTGCACCCACTCAGTAAGGCAAGCTAACTCCAAATTGGGAGGGGCCATACCAAGTTGCAAAAGCTACTAGACCGGGGTCGTTTCACTTGGAGACAATAGGTGGGTCGGCCATACCACGCATTTGGCATTTCAAGAACCTCCGAAGATACTATGTGTAAGGCTTTTCTCTTAGTCAATAAAAAATTCTTTCACACCTAGACTCATTTCTATTCGAGTAAGTAGATAGTCTTAGTCAATGATTAAGCCTTTTAACTTGAGGGGTAGTCTTTGACTTCGGTTCGAAAAGAAAAGGCCTACGGATCTCGAAAACAAAAGGCCTACGGGTCTTGGAAAGAAAAAGGCCTACGGGTCTCCAAAAAAAAAGAAGGCTTACGGGTCTCGGAAAGAAAAAGGCCTATGGGTCTAAAAAAAAAGGCTTAGGGGTCTTGAAAAGCAAAGGCCTACAGGTCTCGAAAAGAAAAGGCCTACGGGTCTCGAAAAGAAAAAGGTCTACGGGTCTCTAAAAGAAAAAGGCCTACAGGTCTCAAAAAGAAAAGACCTACGGGTCTCGTAAGGCAAAGGCCTACGGGGGTTGCAGGGAAGAAACCTATGGGCTCAAAGGACAAGGCCTAGGGGTCTTGGACATCAATAAGTAGAAAGCCTCAGTCGGAGACTAAGCCCATCGACTCAAGTGGTAGTCTTTGACTTTAGTTCGAGCATCAAAAGCCCTTTGATTCTGTCTCATAGTTGTAACCGGAGCACAGCACTATCAGACAGGGGGGGTGGTAGTAGTGTGGTTACTAAGTATCGGGCAAGAAACGTGCAAAGGAAAAAAATAAGTACTGTAAGCACCCTATTTTTGCCATCCCCAACATAACTGAATCCATATGGTAGGTTTTTGACTTTTAACCCAAAGGTTTGTAATTCTCAAATGAACCCCATAGCAGGGTCATAGGCTATTACCTACTTGGATGTATAGGTTGTGAAATTATCTTCAAAATAAGACCGGAATCATCAAATTCTGACATCAAACAAGGAAGATATCACAGTTTGAAAGTGCAAGGGCATTTACGTAATTATCGTGTGATGCATATATTATCATTTAAACTTCGAATCTTCATATCTTTGCCGTTCTACGTCGGATTCAGATGATTCAAAAGCCAATATTCCTTATTTTCAGTCCTCATCAAAGTGGACGTGAAAAATCTCAAGCAAAGGTCACTAGGGGTCCCCATGGGAGCGTTCATGCAAAATTATCGATAGAACTTTAAAAGCATCATATCTTTGCCGTTATATGTCAGATTCAGATGATTCCAAGGCCATTATTGTCACACCCCAATTTCGTACTGTACAGAATGGTGTGATGAACCACTAGCAAACCAACGGTTCAACCAGGATCTCAAGTAGGCTATCCCCGCGTTATCTAAACTCCCATACATCCATAATCATAATCAGAGTAACTACACAATAGCAGAAATCTTATAGTAAAATGAACTGAGAATCTAATGTGATATAAATATTAAATAGTAAATTATTCTGTATCAACTGAGACATAAATAGTTATCAAATACATGTCTTTATTAAATTCAAATAAAGAAACCTAAGAAAATCTAATCGAATACACATGAGTTGCACTCGCAAGAGGAGTCATGTGTATCTACTTCAGCTTCAGCTTCCATCGCCGCCACATTCCCGTATGCTAGAGCATTCATATAATCTTCAACCGAATAACCTGCATCATCAACTAAAAATATTTGACGTCGAGGGGAGAGCACACATCACGGCTCAGTGAGTAGACAAAACAATGCAACAATACATATGCATGCAATCAATTCATATCTTTGGTCGGATTTATAGTTTGCAATGCTCAATAGAAAGGTTGGGTGGTCAAAGGATAAAGTTTATTGACCCCGCCTCTATACACAGGGTGTGGAAGTCTGCCCGAAGGTTAACGTTTATCGTCGTCCCCATCCACCCTAATCATGACATTATACAACAAAGGTTAACGTTTATTGCTATATAATACCATACCAACACATAAGCCCCTGTTAGCGAGGGCTTGCAAATTGGGCTCGCAACTAACCAATCCTAATGCCAAACAGTGTATCCAAGGCCTCACCCCAGCATCCCTCAGAATGTCCATAGAGATAGAGCTAAGGCCCCCTGGTAGAGTCAGAGACTACAAGGACCGAGACCACCTCCCCTGATACTCTACGACATAATAATTCTGCTAAAGTAATGGCGATACGACGATGCAAATACACAAGACTTGAGTTAGAGATAGAGCTAAAGTGCTGAGACCCGCCAAAGGTTAACGTTTATCGACGTTCTCATCATACCTCCCCTGATACTCGCTCGCATCAAGTACACCAACCACACACATACAATCACATGCCTATTCCTATCATCATCATTATGTTATAAACAATAAAGTAAATTTGCATGAACAATAATAGAAATATTGGATGACATGTTGTGCACATTACAAACATATTCACATAGAATCAAACATGGCATTGGACTCAAGAAAAGAGAAAATAGTTTGTTATTAACCAATTAGTTTAGAGTTCTGTTTCCTCACCTTAGCTTGCTAATAGATACTTTTTCAAGCTTTATAATCACCTTTATATTGTTATTGTATTGCTAGAAGACCTAACAAAGTCGATAGAATTTAATTCGAATTAATTCTCAATTTAAAAATCATTCTGTCAACTGAGGGTCGGAGGTAGGGTCGGAGTCATGGTCGACCCTGGGTGCGACCCTCTCCAAACTTTGAACTTCTCGAACACTGAGGGTCGATGGTCAGTATCACCTAGGGTCGGATGGTCATCGACCCTCGGTGCGACCCTCGATGCACTTTGGTCCAATTCCCTCTTTTAGTCCATTCTTCGTGCTTGGGATCCTATGGCTTGCTCCTACATTCCATTCTACATTCATTCCATGATCCGAAACCATATATAATCCACCTAGATAGCTTTCATGTAATCCCCCATGGTTTCCCATGAAAATCTAACCATGGGATGATGGTTTGGGTTTCTCCGAGATCACATTCTCATCAATATCTAACCTAAGGACTGTAGAAACTCATGGAATTAGTATCCATACCTGGGAAGAATACTCCTTCTATGCAACTCTTCTCTTTTGGCTAAATTTCTCCCTTGCTTCTGTTCTTCCTCTTTTCCTTCTCTTCTCTTTCTCTCAATTCGATTAAGGTTGTGAAAAGGAGTGAAAGGGGCTTAGGAACGTCCTTTAAATAGAGTAGGAACATCTTAAATACGTCCCATTGGGATTAGGAAAGAATCCCAATAGAAAATTAGGAAATTTCCTAATTTCTATATCTTACGGTAACCGAGGGTCGATGGGAGGGTCGATGATCCCGTCGACCCTAGGGTTCAAGTTGTCTGACCCTCCCTTCAAAATTGAGGGTCTGACTTTCTGCTTTGGGAGGTCCGATCCTTCTTAGCTGGGTATGCGACCCTCCCTTCAAATTAAGTATTTTTGGGTCGATTTGATACCTGGGATCTCGATCTCCTTCACGCCCTTGGTCCATTTAACTCAACCATGATGGGTAAACCTGGTTCAAGGTGGTAAGACCGGGTTAGATTGACACGGGTCTTACAACTCCCCCCTACTTATAAAAATTTCGTCCTCGTAATTGTACGTACCTTTTAAATCAAATAAGTGAGTGTATTGCTTCCGCATAGTATTTTTTTCTTCCCATGTAATTTCTTCCATGTCTCTACTTTTCCAAGTGACCTTAACATAATAGATATCTCGGTTGCGTAGACGTTGAACCTTTCGGCTAGTGATTTCAGTTGGTGTTACTTCGAATGTCAAATCATCAGTCAATTCTGATAAATCTACTGTCAACACGTGTGTTGGATCCTTGACATACTTCTTCAATAGGGAAATGTGAAATACGTCATGCACACTCGACATAGATGGTGGTAGTGCTAACTGATAAGCCACTTTACCACGCTTAGCTAGAATCTCATATGACCTGACATATCTTGTACTTAGTTTCCCTTTCTGTCCGAACCTTTTCAATCCTCGCATAGGCGATACCTTCAAAAATACTTTATCACCTACAACGAACTCCAGATCTCTACGTCGAGTATCTGCATATTGCTTCTGACGGTTCTGAGCCATTCTCACTCTTTCCTTGATAATGTCGACCACTCGACTAATCTCTTCAACAAATTCTGGCCCAACAATACTACGTTCTCCAACTTTATTCCAAAACAAAGGAGTTCGACACTTTCTGCCATACAGTGCTTCATAAGGTGACATCTGTATAGTAGCCTGATAGCTATTGTTATAAGCGAACTCGATCAATGGTAACTTTTCATCCCATGATCCTTTGAAATCAATTACACATGCTCGTAGCATATCTTCTAGAATCTGAATTGTACGCTCTGACTGTCCGTCTGCTGCGTGGGTGGAATGCGATCTTCGAACTTCAATGTTGTACCCATAGCCTTTTGCAATCCCTCCCAAAACTTGGAAGTAAATCGTGGATCTCTATCAGACACAATGCTTTCTGGAACACCATATAATCGAACAATATTTTCCACATACAGCTTTGCTAACCTCTCCAGTGTATACTGAGGTCGTATCAGTATGAAGCGAGCTGTTTTAGTCAGACGGTCCACAATCACCCAAACTGCGTCAACTACTCGAGGAGTCAGTGGTAGTCCCGTGACGAAGTCCATTGTGATGCAGTCCCATTTCCATGCTGGTTCCGATAATAGCTGTAACAGTCCTGCGGGTCTTTATCGTTCAGCCTTTACTTTCTGACAATTTAGGCATTGAGACACGAACTTGGCTACATCTGCTTTCATCCCCCTCCACTAATATAATTTCTTTAGATCATGATATATTTTTGTACTTCCAGGATGTATCGAATAGATGGTGGTATGGGCTACTTTCATCAGTCGGTGTTTAATGTCCATATTTCTGTTTCCGGTACACATATTCTTCCTTTGTATTTCAGTACTTTCTCTTCGTCCAAGGTGAACTCATGTTTAGTCCTACCTTTCTCGATATCTTCTTGTACTGTTCTCAGATAAGGATCCGATTTGATAGCTATCTTCACTTCATCCATTATGCCCGGTATAATCTTCAATGCGGCGAACATATTTGAAAACTGATGAATGAACCCTTGGTTGCCTGATTCATCCGTTGCGTCTATTACATATTGCTCGTTTATGTGATTGAATACCATTCCGATAGTACACATTGCTGCAGTTGTACTAACCTCTCCTTGCGATTTTATCATTGCTTTTTGGCTTAACGCATCCGCTACTACGTTCGCTTTTCCCGGATGATACTGGATATCACAATCATAGTCTTTCAGTAGTTCCAACCATCTTCTTGTCTCATATTCAACTCCTTCTGATTAAATAGATAAGTAAGACTTTTATGGACTGACTTAATCTGGAATTTCTCTCCGTATAGGTAATGTCTCCATATCTAGACAGCATGCACTACTGCCACTAGCTCCAGATCATGAGTGGGATAATTTTTCTCATCTACCTTTAACTGTCTTGAAGCATAAGCAATCACTTGTTCTCCTTGCATAAGCACACATCCCAATCCCAGTCCTGACGCATCAGTGTATAAAGTAAATGTCTATCCTGGAACAGGAATAGTCAAAATCGGAGCGGATATCAATCTGCTCTTCAGCGTTTGGAAACTCTTCTCACATTTATCGGTCCACACGAACTTTTCACATTTCTTAGTCAAACTGGTGAGAGGTACGGTAATCCAGGAATAATCTTCTACGAATCTCCGATAATAACCAGCAAGACCCAGAAAACTTCTAATTTTTGAAATGCTCTTTGGTGCTTCCCACTTTACAATAGCCTCGATCTTGCTGGGGTCCACTTTGATTCCTTCAGCGGATACCACATGGCCTAAGAAGGCGACTTCACTTAGCCAAAACTCACACTTTGAAAATTTGGCATATAGCTTATCTTTCCTTAAAGGCTGTAGGGCAGCATTTAGGTTCTTGATATGAGTTTCTTCGTCCTTGGAGTATGCCAATATATCATCAATAAATACTATCACCGACGTATCCAACATATCATGGAAAACCCGGTTCATAAGTTCCATGAAAGTTGCTGGTGCGTTCGTTAATCCAAAAGACATGACCAAGAACTCATAATGTCCGTATCTGGTCCTGAAAGCTGTCTTAGGAATATCACCATCTTTAATCTTCAATTGATGATAGCCCGATCGAAGATCGATCTTAGAAAATACCTTTGCTCCTTGCAACTGATCGAACAAGTCATCGATCCGTGGTAGTGGGTATCGATTCTTGATTGTCAGTTTATTCAACTCCCGATAGTCGATGCATAATCGAACACTACCATCCTTTTTCTTCACGAATAACACCGGCGCTCCCCATGGTGATATACTGGGTCGAATATAACCCTTGTCCAGTAGTTCTTGTAGTTGCACTTTCAGTTCCTTCAGTTCCATAGGAGCCATTCTATAAGGTGCTTTTGATACGGGTGCGGCTCTAGGTACAAGATCTATCACAAACTCTGTGGCTCGGTCGGGTGGTAATCCTAATAGTTCGTCTGGGAATACATCGGGATAATCCCGCACGACTTTAATATCTTCCATTTGTGGTGCTTCCTTGGTTAGGTCGACCACTGATACTAGATATCCGACTGCCCCTTTCTCCAGGCATCTCTTATCCTTTAGTGCTGAGAGTATGAGCTTGCGTCTATGGGGAAGTTTGGTCCCCGTAAAACTGAATTCTACTCCTACTTGGTCTTTAAATGCTAGCTTCTTTTCAGCACATAGTAGGTTCGCAGAATGCCGAGCTAACCAGTCCATTCCCAAGATGACGTCAAAGTCTGCCATCTCAAGTTGTACCAAGGTTGCATCTAAGGTTTTCTCACCAATGCGGACTGGACATGGTCCATATCCTTTTTCTAATTCCACTTCTAACCCCATCGATGACCGTACAAGTAATTTGTAGTCTAAGGTTTTGATGGGTAAGGTTATCTTGTTTCCCAATGACACAGATATAAATGAATGAGTAGCTCCTGAATCAAAGAGTACTCTAGCGGGTGCGCCATTTATAGGTACGATACCTGTGATTTATTTTAACTTAGTCTACATGCTCACACAATGTAATTACAACTTCAAAAGTTTCAGTCATACCTATGACCACATCGGGTGATGCGGGATGCCCAGGTTAGTAATGAGGAGAGGAACGCGATGGTGCGCCCTCACACTCGTATTGAGATGGCTGACGATGAGGCCACCGCTGCCGCTGCTAGAGCTCATGTGGATCCTGTCGATGATGACGATCGTATGTATATGGATGTCGACTCGATACCACCGCCTTCCCCTACACATGCGGCTGGAGTTGGTACTTATTCTGCGGCGGCTCCTGCACCTGAGGCTGGTCCTTCTCATGCGGCTGGTCCTTCACTCCCACCTTCTGACATGATGGAGATGTTACAGGAGATCAGGGAGGCTCAGCGCAGATCTGATCTGAGGATGGATGAGTTGTTAGCCGCCCAGCACGCATCAGACACGCGTATGGGAGAGCTCCTTGAGGTTCAGTGTGCAACTGATAGGAGGGTAGCCGATCTCACAGCTAGTCTACAGACGACCCAGACTCAGATATCCTGGTTGACTAGAGTCTATGCTGAGGACTATGACAGAGATCGTGAGGCCCCGCCTCCTCATTCACCTCCAGCTTCTTGATTGTACTTTATTGTCTTGTACTACAGAGTAACTGTCCGGGTTGTGGACAGTACTATGCTCTAGTTGTGTATATACATTTTATTTCTCTCACTCATTGTATGTAACTTGTTTCCCCTTTAATAGATGCATTATTCTCATTTTAAATTTGGTCTCAATCATCACTTGTGCTTACAGTGTGTTTATATTACTGTTTTTACTTTTATCCTATCTCAGTTCATAATTGTCTCGAATGTATGTTAGTTTAGCGGACAAGGCCTGAGATGCTCTGATACCAAGTTGTCACACCCCAATTTCGCACTGTACAGAATGGTGTGATGAACCGCTAGCAAACCAACGGTTCAACCAGGATCTCAAGTAGGCTATCCCCGCATTATCTAAACTCCCATACATCCATAATCATAATCAGAGTAACTACTCAATGGCGGAAATCTTATAGTAAAATGAACTGAGAATCTAATGTGATATAAATATTAAATAGTAAATTATTATGTATCAACTAAGACATAAATAGTTATCAAATACATGTCTTTATCAAATTCAAATAAAGAAACCTAAGAAAATCTAATCGAATACACATGAGTTGCACTCGCAAGAGGAGTCATGTGTATCTACTTCAGCTTCAGCTTCCATCGCCGCCACATTCCCGTATGCTAGAGCATTCATATTGTAAGACCCATGTCAATCTAACCCGGTCTTACCACCTTGAACCAGGTTTACCTATCATGGTCGAGTCAAATGGACCAAGGGCGTGAGGAAGATCGAGATCCCAGGTATCAAATCGACCCAAAAACACATAATTTAAGGGGAGGGTCGCATACCCAGCTAAGCAGGGTCGGACCTCCCAAAGCAGAAAGTTAGACCCTCAATTTTGAAGGGAGGGTCGGACATCTTGAACCCTAGGGTCGACGGGATCATCGACCCTCCCATCGACCCTTGATTACCGTAAGATATAGAAATTAGAAAATTTCCTAATTTTCGATTGGGATTCTTTCCTAATCTCAAAGGGACTTATTTTAGGATGTTCCTACTCTATTTAAAGGACGTCCCTAAGCCTTTTTCACTCCTTTTATAACCCTAATTGAATTGAGAGAAAGAGAAGAGAAGGAGAAGAGGAAGAAGAGAAACAAGGAAGAGAATTTAGCCAAAAGAGAAGATTTGCAGAGAAGGAGTATTCTTCTCAGGTATGGATACTAATTCCATGAGTTTCTACAGACCTTAGGTCAGCTATTGATGAGAGTGTGATCTCGGAGAAACCCAAACCATCAACCCATGGTTAGGTTTTCATGGAAAACCATAGGAGAATGCATGAAAGCTATCTAGGTGGGTTGTACATGGTTTCAGACCATGGAATGAATGTAGAATGGAAAGTAGGAGCAAGACATAGGATCCCAAGCACGAAGAATGGACTAAAAGAGGGAATTGGACCAAAGTGCACCAAGGGTCGCACCGAGGGTCGATGATCATCCGACCCTAGGTCATCCTGACCATCGACCCTCAGTGTTCGGGAAGTTTAGAGTTTGGGGAGGGTCGCACCCAGGGTCGATCATGACTCCGACCCTACCTCCGACCCTCAGTTGACAGAATGGTTTTTAAATTTAGAATTAATTCTAATTAAATTCTATCGACTTTGTTAGGTCTTCTAGCAATATAATAACAATATAAAGGTGATTCTAAAGCTTGGAAAAGTATCTATTAGCAAGCTAAGGTGAGGAAACGGAACTCTAAACTAATTGGTTAATAACAAACTGTTTTCTATTTTCTTGAGTCCAATGCCATGTTTGATTCTATGCGACTATGCTTGTAATGTGCATACAACATGTCATCCAATATTTCTATTATTTGTTCATGCATATTTGCTTTATTTTTTATAATATGATGATGATGATGATGATGATAGGAATAGACATGTGATTGTATGTGTGTGGTTGGTGTACTTGATGCGAGCGAATATCAGGGGAGGTGTGATGAGAACGTCAGTAAATGTTAACCTTTAGTGGGTCTCAGCACTTTAGCTCTATCTCTACTTCAAGTCTTGTGCATTAGCATCGTCGTATCGCCATTACTTTAGCAGAACTATTATGTCGTAGAGTATCAGGGGAGGTGGTCTCGGTCCTTGTAATCTCTGACTCTACCGGGGGGGCCTTAGCTCTATCTCTATGGACAATCTGAGGGATGCTGGGGTGAGGCCTTGGATACACTGTTTGGCATTAGGATTGGTTAGTTGCGAGCCCAGTTTGCAAGCCCTCGCTAACAAGGGCTTACGTGTTGGTATGATATTATATAGCAATAAACGTTAACCTTTGTTGTATAATATCATGATTAGGGTGGATGGGGACGACGATAAACATTAACCTTCGGGCGGACTTCCACACCCTGTGTATAGAGGCGGGGTCAATAAACGTTAACCTTTGACCACCCAACCTTTCTATTGCACATTGCAACTATAAACCAGACCAAAGATATGAATTGATTGCATGCATATGTATTGTTGCATTGTTTTGTCTACTCACTGAGCCGTGATATGTGCTCATCCCCTCGATGTCGAATATTTTTAGTTGATGATGCAGGTTATACAGTTGAAGAATACATGAATGCTCCAGCGTACGGGAATGTGGCGGCAATGGAAGCTGAAGCTGAAGTAGATACACATGACTCCTCTTGCGAGTGCAACTCATGTGTATTCGACTAGATTTTCTTAGTTTTCATTATTTGGATTTAATAAAGACATGTATTTGATAATTAATTATGTCTCAGTTGATACAGAATAATTTTGCTATTTAATATTACTATCACAGTAGATCCTCAGTTCATTTTATTATAAGATTTCCGCTATTGTGTATTTACTCTAATTATGATTATGGATGTGTGTAAGTTTAGATAACGCGGGGATAGCCTACTTGAGATCTTGGTTGAACCGTTGGTTTGCTAGCGGTTCATTACATCATTCTGAACGGTGCGGAATTGGGTGTGACAACTTGGTATCAGAGCATCTCAGGCCTTGTTCGCTGAACTAACATACATTCAAGACAATTATGAACTGAGTTAGGATAAATTAAAAGCTTTAATACAAACAAACCATAAGCACCTATGTTGGTTGAGACAAAAATTAAACAAGACGATAATGTACATATAAAAGGTGGAACCATATATACACACTTAAACAGAAAGAGAAGACCAAAAATTATACTGATAAACCAATAATATAGGGTATTATCTATAAGTTGGGTAGTATCTAAGTATACAAGTGATATTGTACAGTAGCAAGAAGGAAGCATCTGTACAGCAGAAAATTGGAATACTAAGTTGGTACACACAAGATGTGAAATTCGATGTAGGACAGAAGAAGAAGTAAAATGGCTAGTAATGCCAAAACCCCTGTAGAGATAAAGGAAAAGATCTCAGGCTAAATCCAAAGGACATGACCAAGTACGGAACCAATTGGTAGCATCACTGTACCCCAACACCTGTTAGCTATAACACAGTGCCTACCATACAACAAGTCCCAGTAATGCACACCCCAGTGTAGAAGTTTGGTGCACAACAAGCAATGTATCAAGGTGGTTAACCTTATCAGCCACCGATGTATGGGATAGTTGCATCATGATAGAATGATCCGACCAAGGATTGAGGAATATTTTCTGAAGACGAAGCCTTAAACGTTTTCAGCAGAGGAACAAATCTAATTGTGGCTATATAACTGGACATGTTTATATAGGATGCGATGCATTATTGATTTACTCTTATGATTATAGAGGATGCATATACCAGATTTTAATTTCTCGGGCCTTGACAGGATACCTTCTTGATTTACCTGTCAATTAGAGTTATAAATATTGTTTCTTTAGTATTAGTCCTGATTATACCAAACTGAATCATTCTCATGATCGACAACATGAACAGAGATGAACTAAATGAACAGTTAAATGTTTAATCATGTTGAGCATACATCTACTGATTTATACCTGATTTATTGATGTACGAAAATTTTCTCCAGATTATACCTGATTTACTGATGTACAAAATCTTTCTCCAAATTTATACCTGATTTACTAATGTACGAAAACTTTCTCTAGATTTACTTCTGTAGTGCCTTGACCAATGGCATTATATACTCGATAGAACCTGTAACCATAAGGTTAAGAACTATAAAACCTCTATGCATTTGGACCACCGTGCAACGTAATGATCTTTGGATGCCGGTTGGATTACCACAGATTTACTCCTGAATCGTTAAACCTAGGTTCACTAGATAAAGCTAGTGTTTTCATTATGCTAAAGCAACTGAAGGAAGTGAATCACTTTTGGATGAACATTTGATTCATACACTCCCTGACCTATGTTGATAAAGATGATTGGATTCAGATTAAATGCTATAGCCAATGAACCTCAGATGAAGTAATGGAGAATCTATTTTGAGATTGCTAAATGGATGGATAAGAGTCATGTCTATAAAAGAGTGCATGAGTAAAAGTAAGAACTATCAAGAGTAGCTAGTAAAGAAATAGATAGCACTCAAATAGAGTTAAAGAGGGCTATATCGGTATGAATTTTGACAAAGCAGAAGATTCCTAAAGGCAAATCTAGGATAAAGTCAAAAAAATCATGGCATTAATACTACCCAGTTTAATATAATGATAATTGAGTTATGCCCAATGTTGAGTAATATGATTAAGAAAAGACCAAAAGAGTTTGGCTGAATTAATGAAATTATAAGCATATACCCTAATGCTTATAAATAGATTTGGGATATGAGATTTCGACGATAGTCTTTGAAAAGTCATAAGAGGCGAAGAAACTAGACCAGCTCTTAAGACCCTTACACCAGAGTTTGCTAGTTCAAGCCCTTTTTGGACTAAATGTTGCATTAGATGAGTGTTATGGACAATGTCCGAATCGTATGGATGGATGGATGGAAGTTGGACGCAACCTAATTAGACTTGAGATGGCAGACTTTGACATCATCTTGGGGATAGACTGGTTATCTCAACATTCTACAAGTTGTTATGTGCATAGAAGAGATTATCGTTCAAGAATAAAGATGACATATAAGTTAGTATTATTGGAAGTATGTTGCCTATGAAAAGAAAGCTGATCCTCTCTATGCTAAAAGCGAAGAGATGCTTTGAGGAGTAATGAGTTGGATATATGGTATCTGTGGTACACGTTTCCAAGGAAGCACCACAGATGGAAGATATTGATGTGATGCATAAAATTCAGGTGTGTTTTCAGGAGACTCACCTGGGTTACCATCTGATCATGCGACGAGTTCGTCATCGACTTGTTTCCCAAGGACGATACTTGTGTCAAAGGCACCTATGAATAGCTCTTATAGAATTGAAGGAATTGAGACTCAACTACAAGAGTTATTAGACTAAGGTCCTAATAGGCTAAGTATTGCATCACGAGGAGTGCCAATGCAATTCGTGTTGTTTGCGTATAGACTACTGAGAATCGAACAAGCTCATGATCAAGAATCAATTTCTATCACCTCGGGTCGATGACTTGTTTAAACAGTTACAAAGAGCAAAGGTATTTTCTAAGATTGATCTTCGATCAAGATACCATCAGCTGAAGAATTTGGACAACGATATCTCGAAGATAACTTTTAGAATCGAGATTGGCCAATTATGAGATCTCGATTATGTCTTTTGGATTAACAAACGCACCAGAAACTTTTATGGAACTAATGAACCGGGTTTTCCACGACATGTTGGATACGTCGGTTATATTATTTATTGATGATATATTGGTATACTCCAAGGACAAAGAGACTCATATCAAGAACCTAAATGCTGCCCTACAGCGTTTAAGGAAAGAGAAGCTATATGCCAAATTTTCAAAGTGTGAGTTTTGGCTAAGTGAAGTCGCCTTCTTAGGCCAAGTAGTATCCGCTGAAGGAATCAAAGTGGACCCCAGCAAGATTGAGGCTATTGTAAAGTGGGAAGCACCAAAGAGCGTTTCGGAAATCAGAAGTTTTCTGGGTCTAGCTGGTTATTATCGGAGATTCGTAGAAGACTATTCCTGGATTGCCGTACCTCTCACCAGTTTGACTAAGAAAGGTGAAAAGTTTGTGTGGACCAATAAATGTGAGAAGAGTTTCCAAACGCTGAAGACCAGATTGATATCTGCTCCGATTTTGACTATTCCCGTTCCAGGACAGACATTTACTTTATACACTAATGCGTCGGGACTGGGATTGGGATGTGTGCTTATGCAAGGAGAGCAAGTGATTGCTTATGCTTCAAGACAGTTAAAATTACATGAGAAAAATTATCCTACTCACGATCTTGAACTAGCGGCAGTAGTACATGCGGTCAAGATATGGAGACATTACCTATATGGGGAGAAATTCCAGATTAAGTCAGACCATAAAAGTCTTACTTATTTATTTAATCAGAAGGAGTTGAATATGAGACAAAGAAGATGGCTGGAACTATTGAAAGACTATGATTGTGATATCCAGTATCATCCGAGAAAAGCGAACGTAGTAGCGGATGCGTTAAGCAGAAAAGCAATGATAAAATCGCAAGGAGAGATTAGCACAACTGCAGCAATGTGTACTACCGGAATGGTATTCAATCACAGAAACGAGCAGTATATGATAGACGCAACGGATGAATCAGCCAACCAAGGGTTCATTCATCGGTTTTCAAATATGTTCGCTGCATTGAAGATTATACCAGACATAATGGAGGAAATGAAGAAAGCTATCAAATCGGATCCTTATTTGAGAACAGTACAAGAAGATATCGAGAAAGGTAGGACTAACCCTGAATTCACCTTGAACGAAGAGAAGGTACTGAAATACAAAGGAAGAATATGTGTACCTGAAACAGAAAGTATGGACATTAGACACCGACTGATGAAGGAAGCCCATACCACCATCTATTCGATACATCGTGGAAGTACAAAAATGTATCATGATCTAAAGAAACTATATTGGTGGAGGGGAATGAAAGCAGATGTAGCCAAGTTCGTGTCTCAATGCCTAAATTTTCAGAAAGTAAAGGCTGAACGACAAAGACCCGCAGGACTGTTACAGCCATTACCAGAACCAGCATGGAAATGGGACTGCATCACTATGGACTTCGTCACGGGACTACCACTGACTCCTCGAGTAGCTGACGCAGTTTGGGTGATTATGGACCGTCTGACTAAAATGACTCGTTTCATACCGATATGACCTCAATATACACTGGAAAGGATAGCAAAGCTGTATGTGGATAATATTGTTCAATTACATGGTGTTCCAGAAAGCATTGTGTCTGATAGAGATCCACGATTTACTTCCATGTTTTGGGAAGGATTGCAAAAGGCTATGGGTACAACATTGAAGTTTGGTACTGCATTCCACCCACAGACAGAAGGACAGTCAGAGCGTACAATCCAGATTCTAGAAGATATGCTACGAGCATGTGTAATTTATTTCAAAAGATCATGGGATGAAAGGTTACCATTGATTGAGTTCGCTTATAACAATAGCTATCAGGCTACTATACAGATGTCACCTTATGAAGCACAATATGGCAGAAAGTGTCGAACTCCTTTGTTTTGGAATGAAGTTGGAGAACGTAGTATTATTGGGCCGGAATTTGTTGAAGAGACTTGTCGAGTGGTCGATATTATCAAGGAAAGAGTAAGAACAGCTCAGAACCATCAGAAGCAATATGCAGATACTCGACGCAGAGATCTTGAGTTCGCCGTAGGTGATAAAGTATTCTTGAATGTATCACCTATGCGAGGTTTGAAAAGGTTCGGGCAGAAAGGGAAACTGAGTCCAAGATATGTCGGGCCGTACGAAATTCTATCTAAGCGTGGAAAAGTGGCTTATCAGTTAGCACTACCACCATCTATGTCAAGTGTGCATGACGTATTTCACATTTCCTTATTGAAGAAATATGTCAAGGATCCAACGCACGTTTTGACCAAAGACTTACCTGATTTGACTGAAGATTTGACCTTTGATGTAACGCCAACTGAAATCACCAGTCGAAAGGTTCAACAACTACGCAACCGAGATATCTATTATGTTAAGGTCACATGAAAAAGTTGAGACATGGAAGAAATTACTTGGGAAGAAGAAAATGCTATGCGAAAGCAATACCCTCACTTATTTGATTCAGAAGGTACATATAATTTTGAGGATGAAATTTTTATAAGTAGGGGGGAGTTGTAAGACCTGTGTCAATCTAACCCGGTCTTACCACCTTGAACTAGGTTTACCTATCACGGTCGAGTCAAATGGACCAAGGGCGTGAGGAAGATCGAGATCCCAGGTATCAAATCGACCTTAAAATACTTAATTTAAGGGGAGGGTCGCATACCCAGCTAAGCAGGGTCGGACCTCCCAAAGCAGAAAGTCAGACCCTCAATTTTGAAGGGAGGGTCAGACATCTTGAACCCTAGGGTCGACGGGATCATCGACCCTCCCATCGATCCTCGGTTACCGTAAGATATAGAAATTAGGAAATTTCCTAATTTTCAATTGGGATTCTTTCCTAATCTCAAAGGGACTTATTTTAGGATGTTCCTACTCTATTTAAAGGACGTCCCTAAGCCTCTTTCACTCCTTTTACAACCCTAATTGAATTGAGAGAAAGAGAAGAGAAGGAGAAGAGGAAGAAGAGAAACAAGGAAGAGAAATTAGCCAAAAGAGAAGATTTGCAGAGAAGGAGTATTCTTCTCATGTATGGATACTAATTCCATGAGTTTCTACAGACCTTAGGTTAGCTATTGATGAGAGTGTGATCTCAGAGAAACCCAAACCATCAACCCATGGTTAGGTTTTCATGGAAAACCATAAGAGAATGGGTGAAAGCTATCTAGGTGGGTTGTACATGGTTTCAGACCATGGAACGAATGTAGAATGAAAAGTAGGAGCAAGACATAGGATCCCAAGCACAAAGAATGGACTAAAAGAGGGAATTGGACCAAAGTGCACCGAGGGTCGCACCAAGGGTCGATGACCATCCGACCCTAGGTCAACCTGACCATCTACCCTCAGTGTTCGGGAAGTTCAGAGTTTGGGGAGGGTCGCACCCAGGGTCGATCATGACTCCGACTGTACCTCCGACCCTCAGTTGACAGAATGATTTTTAAATTCAGAATTAATTCTAATTAAATTCTATCGACTTTGTTAAGTCTTCTAGCAATATAATAATAATATAAAGGTGATTCTAAAGCTTGGAAAAGTATCTATTACCAAGCTAAGGTGAGGAAATGGAACTCTAAACTAATTGGTTAATAACAAACTGTTTTCTATTTTCTTGAGTCCAATGCCATGTTTGATTCTATGCGACTATGCTTGTAATGTGCATACAACATGTCATCCAATATTTCTATTATTTGATCATGCATATTTTCTTTATTGTTTATAACATGATGATGATGATGATGATAGGAATAGGCATGTGATTGTATGTGTGTGGTTGGTGTACTTGATGCGAACGAGTATCAGGGGAGGTGTGATGAGAACGTCAATAAACATTAACCTTTGCCGGGTCTCAGCAGTTTAGCTCTTTCTCTAACTCAAGTCTTGTGCATTAGCATCGTCGTATCGCCATTACTTTAGCAGAACTATTATGTCGTAGAGTATCAGGGGAGGTGGTCTCGGTCCTTGTAGTCTTTGACTCTATCGGGGGGGCCTTAGCTCTATCTCTATGGACATTCTGAGGGATGCTGGGGTGAGGCCTTGGATACACTGTTTGGCATTAGGATTGGTTAGTTGCGAGCCCAGTTTGCAAGCCCTCGCTAACAGGGGCTTACGTGTTGGTATGGTATTATATAGCAATAAACGTTAACCTTTGTTGTATAATGTCATGATTAGGGTGGATGGGGATGATGATAAACGTTAACCTTCGAGCGGACTTCCACACCCTGTGTATAGAGGCGGGGTCAATAAACGTTAACCTTTGACCACCCAACCTTTCTATTGCCCATTGCAAACTATAAACCAGACCAAAGATATGAATTGATTGCATGCATATGTATTGTTGCATTGTTTTGTCTACTCACTGAGCCGTGATGTGTGCTCACCCCCTCGATGTCGAATATTTTTAGTTGATGATGCAGGTTATATAGTTGAAGAATACATGAATGCTTCAGCGTACGGGAACGTGGCGGCAATGGAAGCTGAAGCTGAAGTAGATACACATGACTCCTCTTGCGAGTGTAACTCATGTGTATTCGACTAGGTTTTCTTAGTTTTCTTTATTTGGATTTAATAAAGACATGTATTTGATAATTAATTATGTCTCAGTTGATACAGAATAATTTTGCTATTTAATATTACTATCACAGTAGATCCTCAGTTCATTTTATTATAAGATTTCCGTTATTGTGTATTTACTCTGATTATGATTACGGATGTGTGTAAGTTTAGATAACGCGGGGATAGCCTACTTGAGATCCTGGTTGAACCGTTGGTTTGCTAGCGGTTCATCACACTATTCTGAACGGTGTGGAATTGGGATATGACACATATAATCTTCAACTGAATAACCTGCATCATCAACTAAAAATATTTGACGTCGAGGGGTGAGCACACATCACGGCTCAGTGAGTAGACAAAATAATGCAACAATACATATGCATGCAATCAATTCATATCTTTGGTCTGGTTTATAGTTTCCAATGCGCAATAGAAAGGTTGGGTGGTCAAAGGTTAACGTTTATTGACCCCGCCTCTATACACAGGGTGTGGAAGTCCGCCAGAAGGTTAACGTTTATCGTCGTCCCCGTCCACCCTAATCATGACATTATACAACAAAGGTTAACGTTTATTGCTATATAATACCATACCAACACGTAAGCCCCTGTTAGCGAGGGCATGCAAACTGGGCTCGCAACTAACCAATCCTAATGCCAAACAGTGTATCCAAGGCCTCACCCCAGCATCCCTTAGAATATCCATAGAGATAGAGCTAAGGCCCCCCGATAGAGTTAGAGACTACAAGGACCGAGACCACCTCCCCTGATACTCTACGACATAATAGTTCTGCTAAAGTAATGGCGATACGACGATGCTAATGCACAAGACTTGAGTTAGAGATAGAGCTAAAGTGCTGAGACCCGCCAAAGGTTAATGTTTATTGACGTTCTCATCACACCTTCCCTGATACTCGCTCGCATCAAGTACACCAACCACACACATACAATCACATGTCTATTCCTATCATCATCATCATCATCATGTTATAAACAATATAGTAAATATGCATGAACAATAATAGAAATATTGGATGACATGTTGTATGCACATTACAAACATATTCTCATAGAATCAAACATGGTATTGGACTCAAGAAAAGAGAAAATAGTTTGTTATTAACCAATTAGTTTAGAGTTCTGTTTCCTCACCTTAGCTTTCTAATAGATACTTTTCCAAGCTTTATAATCACCTTTATATTGTTATTGTATTGCTAGAAGACCTAAAAAAGTCGATAGAATTTAATTAGAATTAATTCTGAATTTAAAAATCATTCTATCAACTGAGGGTCGGAGGTAGGGTCGGAGTCATGATCGACCTTGGGTGCGACCCTCTCCAAACTCTGAACTTCCCGAACACCGAGGGTCGATGGTCAGTATCACCTAGGGTTGAATGGTCATCGACCCTCGGTGCGACCCTCGGTGCACTTTGGTCCAATTCCCTCTTTTAGTCCATTCTTCGTGCTTGGGATCCTATGGCTTACTCCTACATTCCATTCTACATTCATTCCATGGTCTGAAACCATGTATAATCCACCTAGATAGCTTTCATGTAATCCCCCATGGTTTCCCATGAAAACCTAACCATGGGTTGATGGTTTGGGTTTCTCCGAGATCACATTCTCATCAATATCTAACCTAAGGTCTGTAGAAACTCATAGAATTAATATCCATACCTGAGAAGAATACTACTTCTCTGCAACTCTTCTCTTTTGGCTAAATTTCTCCTTTGCTTTTGTTCTTCCTCTTTTCCTTCTCTTCTCTTTCTCTCAATTCGTTTAGGGTTGTGAAAAGGAGTGAAAGAGGCTTAGGAACGTCCTTTAAATAGAGTAGGAACATCCTAAATAAGTCCCATTGAGATTAGGAAAAATCCCAATCGAAAATTAGGAAATTTCCTAATTTTTATATCTTACGGTAACCGAGGGTCGATGGGAGGGTCGATGATCTCTTCGACCCTAGGGTTCAAGATGTCCGACCCTCCCTTCAAAATTGAGGGTCTGACTTTCTTCTTTGGGAGGTCCAACCCTGCTTAGCTGGGTATGCGACCCTCCCTTCAAATTAAGTGTTTTTGGGTCGATTTGATACATGGGATCTAGATCTCCTTCACGCCCTTGGTCCATTTGACTCAACCATGATGGGTAAACCTAGTTCAAGGTGGTAAGACCGGGTTAGATTGAAACGGGTCTTACAATTATTCTTCATTTGTGGTGTTTTATAAAGTGGACATGAAAAATCTCAGGTAGAAGTCATTGAAGGGTCCCATGGACAATTACACATGGAAATGGTCATTTAATCTTTGAAAATTCATATCTTGGTCACCCCATATCCAAATAAGGTGATTTCAGTTTTATTATGTTCCATTTTTAGTACTTTACAAAGTGGATGTAAAGGATTTCAAGCAAGAGTCTCTGAAGGATCTCATGCAGAATGGTTAGCCAAATTATCGATAATTGGCCTTCTTAAACTTCAGAAATTCATATGTTGGCCATTTTATTTTCAAATGAGGTGATTCAAGTTCTTATATTCCTCATTTTTAGTGTTCTATAAAGTGAACGTAGAAAATTTGGAATAGAGGCTGTCAAAAAATTCCATGCGGAATGACGGCGGAAATGACCTATGAAATGATAGAGAGAGTAAATCCAACTCAACCTAGCTCAACCCACACTGGACCAGACTAGTCCAGACCAACCAGTCCAATCTATCCCAGCTCAAACCAATCCAAACCGAATCAGTTCAATCCATGTACATGTACTTTATATACATTTTTTGTATATTATATTATATATAATATATTATGTACTATATGTTATACATTGTATACAATATATATATGTACGGTTATGGCATGGACTCGGTTATAGAAAAAATAGAAAAAATGCTGGCCATGGATTTATTGAAAGAAAGAGATTGAAAATCGGCTATGGATTTATGGAAAGAATGAGATTGATAATTGACCATGGATTTATTAAAAAAAGAGATTGAAAAGTGAGAGAGGGAAGAAAGATTGCATGTGTCGACATATTATGGAAAGAGATCAAAAGAAGCTGATGCATGGTTTTAGATAGGTAAGAGCTTCATCTCGATGAGGAGGTGTTACCAAGAATGGAAAGAAAAACAATCAAAGAATTGGAAAGAAGGAAGGATAAAAAGAAATAGATAATGGTAAATAGAGGGGACCATTGATGTGGAGGGGCACGATCTAAGTGGAGAGATTCGGATGGGAAACAAAAGAAAAATTCAGAAATAGAAGAAGGCAGAATTCGAGATGGACACGAAAGAATTAGGAGATCTAGAGAAGAAAAGGAAAGGGGGGAGAAAAAGGAAGAAAATCAAGAACGGAGAGAGGGCCGAGATCAGAATAGAAGAAGAGGAGAGAGGGACCAGATCCGAAGGGATAGAAGAAGAGGAGAGAGAGAGAGAGGGCGGGGGAGAAAAAGGAAGAAAATCAAGAGAGGAGGCAAGATCTGAAAGAGGAGGCGAGATCTGAAGGAAAGAAGGAGAATTGGGATTGAGAAAAATCAGAGAGAGGGAGAGATATCAGATGAGGCGAGATCTGTAAAGAAGGAATAGAGAGCGATAATGAGAGATTAGAGGAAGAAGAAATGAGGAAGAGGGAGTCAACAAGGGGAGTTCAGATAGAGGAAGAAAGGAGAATAGTAGCTGCAAACAGAGAGAGAAGGGCTGCTATCGAGGAAATAGAACAGAAGATGAAGAAGAAGAAAAATGAGAGACCCGAAGAAGGATGAACTTACCTGCTACATTGAACCGGCGGTCACTCATCGGATCAGGTAAGTCTCTGCAACATCTGATAAGCCCAGCCATCCCACATCTCCATTAACCACCACCTCACTCCACTTGGCCTTACCTTGCAACGCCACCATTCCAAATTCCTCTGCATTGAACACAACACCTGTTCATCCAATCAGTTACAGCCTAAAACCATAACCAACATCCCACACCTGTAACACATCCCTACCACAACTGACCACCTACATCTCTGCTGGAACTTCTCGCATCCACTGGTAATACACCTACAACTTCATGCTCCACCTGTCATCCTCATCCCCACTTGCTGCAACTCCGACTTTACTGTAAACCCAATAATCCCACCTGGCCTACTTGATCAGCAAACCTGATCACTAATCCCTAACCTACATCATCAATCCCACCCAATCAATACCTATCTCTCTCCATTACTGCAAACCAATAAACCAACCCAATTACCCAGGCATCAACCTGAACCAGATCAAACCACCTCCCTGTTTGGAAATCTTTGTAGAACCGTCATAATCTTTGTGCAACCTAGACTCCATGCACTCCAAACTTTTCCTGATCACACCTGTTGAACCCCAACAGAACCTGTTATTCCATCTCCATTGCAGCCTTACCTGATCCAGTACCCATCTCTCATTACCCACATGCATCTCATCCACCAATCCGGTACCCTCAATCCAATTGATCTGTTGTATGCCCTCATCGACCTGATTTAATCCCAACCTCAGTATCTGATCTGTCCCATACATCTTGATTCCATTGTGAACATGATATTGAATAAATTTTATGTGAATCTGATATTAATTTAAATTTTTGATGTGATAAGATCTGGCCATTGACTTTGAATATTTTGATATGTATATCTGATCCTTGATTTTAATAATTTGAAGATCAAATTTAATCATTGATGATCAAATCTGATAATTCATTTTAATAATTTTGATAATCAAATTTGACCCTTGATTTTATTAATTTTGGTGATTAAATCTAACCATTGAACTTGAGTATTTGGGTGATTAATCTGGACCACTGATATTGAATATTTTGGTGATTAAATTCGACCCATTGATCATAATCAACTTTGATGCGTAATCGAAACCATTGGATTTTCATCAGGATTGATTTTAAATGAATCTGAGTGGTTAAATTGTGATTTTGAGTGATTTTAACTATTGGATCCTGATCATATGTGTTTTGAGTGATTTTAACCGTTGGATTACCTTTTCAAGTGATTTAATTGAATTTGAATGGTTGGATTAACCTCATGAATGTTTTAAGTGAATCTGAACCATCGATCAAATATGATCTTGGTCACATTGTTGATGATCGATGCTTGATTAATGCTCTCACATGCTTACTACTATATTTGGAATGCTCTCAAATGTTGTATTGGATTGTTCACACGCCATGTTTGATGCTATATTGTTCACATACTTTGATTGACTCACATGCTTACTACTATGATTGGATGCTCCTTGCCATATTTGTATGCTCACATGCTCACATGCAATACTTGGATGTTCATCTGCTTACTGTTATATTTGGAGGCACACTGCTATGTTGGATTGTTTACACATGCTATTTCTAGATCAATTGCTATGTTTGAAATGCTCACATGCTATATTATTCATATGCCATATTTAGATAAATGGTTATATTTAGAGCATTCATATGTTTTGTTTTGATTGTGCACATACCATGTTTGCCATATCCATGTGTTGCTATATTTGGTAGAATAAATAGATTTTTACCATATTTAGTAAAATCTTGATAATTACCATTTTTAAGTCTTACTATGCTTAGAAAATAGCATATAAGATCTTACCTTTTTGGATGATTCATGCCATATTTTGCATTTTATGTTTGGTACTTACCATATTGATATATAGATGCATACATTAATTTCTTACCATGTTAGGTCTTACCATGCTTAGAAAATAGCATATAAGATCTTACATTTTTTGGATAATTCATGCCATATTTGCATTTTATGTTTGGTACTTGCCATATTGATATATAGATGCATATATTGATTTCTTGCCATATTAGGTCTTACCATGCTTAGATTAGCATATTAAATCTTGCCATATAGGTTCTTGCCTTATTTGCAATACATACCATGTTAGGGAGATTTTCATAATCTTACTATATGTTGTGATAGTTACCATAAATATGATACATGCCATGCTTAGATAAAATATTCTATTTTTGGCAATAATTTAATTTATGCAACACCCTAGTTGAACTGCCATATATGCATACTTCTAGAAGATAATCTAGGCGTGGGGACATGCATTTAGGCACCCACATTCTTGGGAAGGGTATAATGGGAAATAATAAAAATCTTAATAAAGAAAGAGAATGCTTTGCCAATCCTTCCAAAATTAAAACTTAGGATGAAAAGGGTAGCTCCAGATGATTTCTGCCCCTCAGTAAACCCTAAACCTATAATAGGTTCTCAATCATTAACCTAGAACAAGTTATTTCACCATGCCAGAACTACGCAGATTCTGATTCTTAGGGCAAACCCTAGGATATGTAGGCTATTTGGGAGAATCCCAAATTTGGATCCACACCTTAGTCCACTTGGACTATCCATAGATCCACTTGGATATCTACCCATTGCCCAAACTACGTAGATTCTGATTCCTAGGGCAAACCCTAGGATATGTAGGCTATTTAGGAGAATCCCAAATTCGGATCCACACCTTAGTCCACTCGGACAATCCATAGATCCACTTGGATATTCACCTATTCCTGAACTATGTGGATTCTGATTCCTAGGGCAAACCCTAGGATACGTAGGCCATTTGGGAGAAACTTAAATTCGGATCCATACCTTAGTCCACTTGGACTATCCAAAGATCCACTTGGATATCTATCCATTGCCCGAATTACGCAGATTCTGATTCCTAGGGCAAACCCTAGGATACGTAGGCTATTTGGGAGAAACCCAAATTCGGATCCACACCTTAGTTCACTCGGACTATCCATAGATCCACTAGGATATCCATCCATATTTTGACCCAAATAGGGTTATCCACATTCTAACCCAGAAAGGGTTATCCACATTTTGATCCAAATAGGGTTATCCACATTTCGACCGAGAAGGGGTTATCCATTTTTAGATCCACTAGGACTATCTATCAGTTCGTATGGACTATCCAGATACTAACCCATAGGTTTTCCCATCCTTCCAAGCATAAAATTCAACTTGAACAATGAACTTAATCATGCACAAGCTTAAATCACAGTCATAAACTTTAATCACACCTGAACTACGATGGTGAACCTGAATTTTGAAATAATTCCATGGTACGTAGGCAATCTGATGGATATAGATCCGGTTCAATGACATCAAACCACTTGGTTTGGTTCGGTTAATAGATAGAGTCTAGCATAGGAATGGTATAGGAGATCGATTTTAATCGGGCGGTTTGGGTGCCTAACCCCTTCCCATAACAGTAACCTGACGCTTACCCAATCTCTAATGGACCAAAATTCCAATCTAAGGGTCATGAGTCAATCGAAGTTTTACCTTAGGATAAGATATCACATTTCTAAGGTCCTAGACCTTAATCTAGTTGGCGACTTCCAAAAAAGGATTACGATCTTTGTCCTCACAAGTACATTGATATTAGCAGTTACAAAAAAAAAAAAAAAAGAAGGTACCCTTACAAAAAGAAGAAGCGCCCAAGGAGCTTACAAAAAAAAAGAAGAGAGAAAGATAAGAAAAAGAAAAAAAAAGTTATATGGTCAGTCTTGGCCTCTGGGAGATTCTGTAGGCAACGCGTCTGCCGGAGGTGTCTCTAAAGATGTGGTACCTGGGGTTTCTTCTGAAGGGACAGTAGAGAGTTCTTCGGAAGTCGTTCCTAGGGTTTCTTGGGGTAGAACAACAGATAAAGGAGCAATCTCTTGAAGAGAAGGTACTACCATCGCCAATTCAGTACTAGAGACTGCTTGAGGAGGGAGAGTCGAAGGCTGACCAAGTTTATCTCGAATTACCTTGTTCATGAGGGGACTGTAGGAAAAGTTGAAGGATGGTAAATGAGTAGACAACTGTGAGTGGACTAGGAGGAGGGCTTCCTTGATTGCTTGAGCCCTCTTTTTCTTGAAAATATCCTCCATATCATTAGATTCCATCAAGATTCTCAGGGTCTTCTCCTTATCCTGGGCCAAAGCTGTTTGGGCCTGAATCAGATCTTGGGTCAGATTAGGTGTGGTCACTTGAGCCTGGGCCAACTCTTCGGCTAGACAAGTCATAGAAGACTGAAGGTCGACACCCCGACTCTTCATGGTGGCTATCTCCTCTTTGCGGGTGTTTTCTCTGGTCAGGGTATGGGTCAACTCGGCCTGCAACCTATCATTTTCAACCGATAGGTTAGCCTTTTCCCCTATCAGTACGTCACGGGCCCCTAGAGATCTTTGACTTCCTACTCCAATTGATTGTTGAGGGCAGTGGTTGCCCCAAGCTAATCTGACATAACGTCATTGGATAACCGTACTTCTACCAATTCCTTCTGGGTGGCCCCGAAGACTTTAGCACAGGTGGTGAAATGCTCATCGAGCCTCTTGTACTTGGTCTATTCATCAGCAAGCCACCTTTGATTAAGGTCTAAAGACGCCTCGGTGGATCGCCATCTTATCTCGGCATCATTGGCTCAATCCTCTGCCTCCTTAGCATGGGCCTCCGTGTCATCCCTCTCCTATTCAATAACCTCTAGTTCAGAGGACATGTTATCTCTCTCTCCTTGATCCAATTTTCATCAGCCTAATGGCAGCATCTCGGTCATGAATGGCCTAGTTGCGCTCTGCCAAGGCGGTCAAAAGAAGCTCATTACTCTGTTGTGCCAAGGCCTGCACATTCTTAAGCTTGTGGATGGACCCCACTAACATCTTACCATAGTAGTAAATTCTGCACATCAACTGCAAAACATACCAAAGAAGATATCAGATATGAATGAGTTTAAAAAAGTAGAAGCAAGATAAAAGAAAATGTAGCAAGAACAAAAGAATGACTCACCTAGTACAAGGCCGCACATTGGCTATGATCTATGGTCTCAAGCTTGGCTTGCTTAAAGGTGTCTGCATCTACGGATAGACAAGCGTGGTGGACTATCTCCTGAGCCACAGGTTAGTTAAATATACCATTATTTGTAACAAGGACCTTCCATTGGGGAGTAAACAATGTCGGCTCTACTATGGAGCTAGACCCGGCAAATGTAGAGGTTAAACCTTGGGTAGAGGCCGCTATGGAGCTCTAACTAGCAAGAGTAGGGGTCAAACTTGGGGTCGAAGCAGGGCCAGGAGTAAAGACCGGAGTCATCAGGGCTGGACGCTTTCCTTTGAAAGCAGCAACTACAGGTAAGGTAGAGGAGGAACACTACACTTGTCACACCCCAATTCTGGACTAACCAGAATGTGTGATGAACCATCAATAACCAACGGTTCAACCAGGATCTCGTATAGGCCTTGCCCATCCGATAAAACCAGACACATTCCGCAAGCATAATCAGAGTAAATAAACAATAGCAAAAGTCTTTAATAATAATGAACTGAGTATCTAACAGTGATAGCATAATTAAATATCTAATTATCTCCAAAGTAATTCAAAACATTAAATAAAATAATTAATCAATTACATGTTTTGATAACCAAATAACTAAACTAATCGAAAACACATGAATTACACTTGCACGATGGATCATGCGTCTCTTCCATAGATTCCACGTCTATCGTCGCTACGTATCCATACGTCGGCATGTTCATGTAATCTTCAATAGTAGGACCTACATCAACAACTAAAACTATTCGACGTCGAAAGGGTGAGCACACATCACGGCCGAGTGAGCAAACAAAACAATGCAACAAACATATGCATGTATTCAATTCATATCTTTGGTCTGGTTTTTAAGTTTGCAATATGCTATAGAAATGATTGGCGGCCACCACACCTTTATACACAAGTGTGTGAATCCGCCCAATGGATGAAACGCCATTGTCGTCCCACATACACCCACCAACGAATAAAGATAGAGCTAAAGTGTTCGGATCAAACACCGCCAACACTTCCCCTAATGCCCTACCCATACCAACACGTAAGCCCCTATTGGCGAGGGCTTACAAACTGGGCTCGCAACTAACCAATCCTAAATATCATCCAGTGTATCCAAGGCCTCACCCCAGCATCCCTCAATACGTCCATAGATATAGAGCTAAGGCCCCCTAGCAGAGTCGAAGACTACATGGTCCGAGACCACCTCCCCTGATGCCCTACAACATAATAGTTCTGCTAAGATAATGACGATACGACGATGTCAGTAAACAAGACTTCAGTAGAGAAAGAGCTAGAGTCTGGTGACCAGGATGAACCACAATATCATGTCCTCCCCCTGATGCTCAATTCGCATCAAGCACACTAACCAAATATACATAATCACATGCCTATTCCTAGCATCATCATCAACATCATATTCTAAATAGACAGAAATAAATATGCATGAGCAGTAATAGCAGGAATATTGGATGAAATATGAAATGCACATTACAAGCATACAAGCATAGAATCAATAATGGCATTGGACTCAATAAAAGTAAACAGTTTATTATTAGCCAGTTAGTTTAGGTTCTGTTCCCTCACCTGCTAGAATGTTCAATCTTTTCCAAGCTTTTTAACTCACTCTTGAACCTCTTGGAAACCTAAGAAATTTGTATGTTCAAAGTTAGGGTTCAAGTTCATCAATTTATAGTAGTCAATGGTCCATACTAGCATTAAATACACCTCCATAAGCTGAGTGGTCGTAGATGTGACTGCACCTGTGGTCTCAATTTTTGCGACCGCATGTTGTGAGGTTGATACACATGCGACCACACCCTCCCTGGAAACTTCCCAGGGGCGTGTGGTAGACACATGTGCCTTGTGTGGTCGATCAAACTGCGACCTCACGAGTATTGGTCGACTTTTCCACTCTCAATGCAATACCTTCATGTTTTGATTACTTAGCTTATCACTATAATCCTTCCTATGAATGTTCTATGGCTTAAAATTCATACTTTTATGTCATCCGTCACCTTAATCCATTCTTCATGGATATCTTAGAGTTTTGTCCAAGGTCTTAGGATTGAGATGAGATTTACTTTGAATCAATCTCTCCTCCATAACCTATTCTAGGCATTCAATTAATGTAGGGAATGATTCCATACCTTAAACTTGCTAGAGAATCAGAGCTTTCTCTGCAATTTCTTCTCCTAGCCTTTTTTTTTTCAATATTCCTTCTCTTCCTTCTCCTCTCTTTCTCCTCTCTTTCTCTCTTTTTCAGTTTGGGTTCTAAATGAATGGAAGAGACTAAGGGACAACCTTTATATAGAGAAAAACATCCATATAAAGTCCCACTTTGATTAGGAAAGAACCTCCTTTCAGATTAGGAAGGTTTCCTAATTTCGGAGTCAGTTATACCATCACGTGGTTGCACGTGGGGTCACAGGATCCGTCGACTACACGTCTTAGATTCGAGTGGTCTCAATATTCTGATGTGTGGTCGACCACATCTGGTTAGGTATGTGACCACACGTCTCAATTAGATGATTTTTGGTTTGAATTACATACCTAGCCTTGTGGTTTCTTTATATACTTGGTCTACTTGGTCCGACCATGACAGGAGGACCTAATACAAGGTGGTAAGACCGGGTTAGTAAAGAATGGGTCTTACAACTTCTCTCATTTTCGTTACGACCAGCATCCCGGAGGTTCCTCTTGCCCCTCCTAGGGTCACAGATGTAAGTTCTATGGCTAGTACGGCCCTTCTAGGATCTTCTTCTTCCCTTGGTACAAGACCCACTACAGCGAGCACATCAGCAACAGCCACATCATAGCATTCTAGTCCAGCAATCCCAGCACATTATTCTAGCTCAGCAATCACAGCGTCACCATCGAATCGATGGTGTTGACCACCTTCTCGGGGGCTTGCCTCCTATAGTCCCCTCTACCTTTCCACAGATATCCACTCTGTCCATACCAGTGCTGTAAGACCTGTACTTTACTAATCCTGTCTTACCACCTTGTATTAGGTCTTCCTATCATGGTCGGACTAAGCGAACCAAGTGCGTGAAGAAACCACAAGGCTAGGTATGTAATTCGATCCAAAAATCATCTAATTGAGACGTGTGGTGGCATACCTGAACAGTTCTGGTCGACCACACCTCAGAATATTGAGACCACTCAAATCTGAGACGTGTGGTCGATGGATCCTACGACCCCATCGTGCGACTACACAATGGTATAACTGACTCCAAAATTAGAAAACCTTCCTAATCTGAAGGGGGGTTCTTTTCTAATCAAAGTGGGACTTTATATGGATGTTTTTCTCTATATAAAGGACATCCCTAAGTCTCTTCCACTCTTTTAGAACCCAAACTGAAAGAGAAAGAAAGAGAGGAGAAGGAAGAGAAGGAGAATTAAAGAAGAAGGCTAGGAGAAGGAATTACAGAGAAAGCTCGGATTCTCCAACTAGTTTAAGGTATGGAATCATTCCCTACATTAATTGAATGCCTAGAATAGGTTATGGTGGAGAGATTGATTCAAAGTAGATCTCAATCCTAAGACCTTGGACAAAACTCTAAGATATCCATGAAGAAGGGATTAAGGTGAAGGATGATGTAAAAGTATGAATTTTAAGCCATAGAACATTCATAAGAAGGATCATAGTGATATGCTAAGGAATCAAAACATGAAGGTATGGCATTGAGAGTGCAAAAGTCAACCAATACTCGTGAGGTTGCATTTTGATCGACCACACGAGGCATGTGTCGACTACACGCCCTCGAGAAGTTTCCAGGGAGGGTGTGGTCTCATGTGTGTGGTTGCATGATATGCGACCACACGTATCGACCCCACAACCTACGGTCCCAGAAACTAAGACCACAGGTGTAGTCACACCTGTAAGACCCGTGTTAATCTAACCCGGTCTTACCACCTTGAACCAGGTTTACCCATCATGGTCGAGTCAAATGGACCAAGGGCGTGAAGGAGATAGAGATCCCAGGTATCAAATCGACCCAAAAACACTTAATTTGAAGGGAGGGTCGCATACCCAGCTAAGCAGGGTTGGACCTCCCAAAGCAGAAAGTCAGACCTTCAATTTTGAAGGGAGGGTCGGACATCTTGAACCCTAGGGTCGACAGGATCATCGACCCTCCCATCGACCCTCGGCTACCGTAAGATATAAAAATTAGGAAATTTCCTAATTTTCGATTGGGATTCTTTCCTAATCTCAATGGGACTTATTTAGGATGTTCCTACTCTATTTAAAGGACGTTCCTAAGCCTCTTTCACTCCTTTTAACAACCTTGATCGAATTGAGAGAGAGAGAAGAGAAGGAAAAAGAGGAAGAACAGAAGCAAGGGAGAAATTCAGTCAAAAGAGAAGAGTTGCAGAGAAGGAGTATTCTTCTCAGGTATGGATACTAATTTCATGAGTTTCTACAGACCTTAGGTTAGATATTGATGAGAGTGTGATCTCGGAGAAACCCAAACCATCAACCCATGGTTAGGTTTTCATGGAAAATCATGGGGGATTACATGAAAGCTATCTAGGTGGATTATATATGGTTTCAGACCATGGAATGAATGTAGAATGGAATGTAGGAGCAAGCCATAGGATCCCAAGCATGAAGAATGGACTAAAAGAGGGAATTGGACCAAAGTGCACCGAGGATTGCACCGAGGGTCGATGACCATCCGACCGTAGGTGATACTGACCATCGACCCTCAGTGTTCAGAAAGTTCAGAGTTTGGAGAGGGTCGCACCCAGGGTCGATCATGACTCCGACCCTACCTCCGACCCTCAGTTGACAGAATGGTTTTTAAATTGAGAATTAATTCTAATTAAATTCTATCGACTTTGTTAGGTCTTCTAGCAATACAATAACAATATAAAGGTGATTCTAAAGCTTGGAAAAGTATCTATTAGCAAGCTAAGGTGAGGAAACGGAACTCTAAACTAATTGGTTAATAACAAACTGTTTTCTATTTTCTTGAGTCCAATGCCATGTTTGATTCTATGCGACTATGCTTGTAATGTGCATACAACATGTCATCCAATATTTCTATTATTTGTTCATGCATATTTACTTTATTGTTTATAACATGATGATGATGATGATGATAGGAATAGACATGTGATTGTATGTGTGTGGTTGGTGTACTTGATGCGAGCGAGTATCAGGGGAGGTGGGATGAGAACGTCAGTAAACGTTAACCTTTGGTGGGTCTCAGCACTTTAGCTCTATCTCTAACTCAAGTCTTGTGCATTAGCATCGTCGTATCGCCATTACTTTAGCAGAACTATTATTTCGTAGAGTATCTGGGGAAGTAGTCTCGGTCCTTGTAGTCTCTGACTCTACCGGGGGGGCCTTAGCTCTATCTCTATGGACATTCTGAGGGATGCTGGGGTGAGGCCTTGGATACACTGTTTGGCATTAGGATTGGTTAGTTGCGAGCCCAGTTTGCAAGCCCTCGCTAACAGGGGCTTACATGATGGTATGGTATTATATAGCAATAAACGTTAACCTTTGTTGTATAATGTCATGATTAGGGTGGATGGGGACGACGATAAACGTTAACCTTCGGACGGACTTCCACACCCTGTGTATAGAGGCGGGGTCAATAAACGTTAATCTTTGACCACCCAACCTTTCTATTGCATATTGCAAACTATAAGCCAGACCAAAGATATGAATTGACTGCATGCATATGTATTGTTGCATTGTTTTGTCTACTCACTGAGCCGTGATGTGTGCTCACCCCTCGACGTCGAATATTTTTAGTTGATGATGCAGGTTATACGGTTGAAGATTTTATGAATGCTCCAGCATACGGGAACGTGGTGGCGTTGGAATCTGAAGCTGAAATAGATATACATGACTCCTCTTGCGAGTGCAACTCATGTGTATTCGATTAGATTTTATTAGGTTTCTTTATTTGAGTTTAATAAAGACATGTATTTGATAATTATTTATGTCTCAGTTGATACAGAATAATTTGCTATTTAATATTTATATCACAGTAGATTTTCAGTTCATTTTACTATTAGATTTCTGCTATTGTGTATTTACTCTGATTATGAATATGGATGTGTGGGAGTTTAGATAACGCGGGGATAGCCTACTCGAGATCCTTGTTGAACCGTTGGTTTGCTAGCAGTTCATCACACCATTCTGTACAATATGGAATTGGGGTGTGACAATTTGGTATCAGAGCATCTCAGGCCTTGTCCGTTGAACTAGCATACATTCAAGATAATTGTGAACTGAGATAAGATAAAATTAAAAACAGTAATATTAACATTCTGTAAGCACAAGTGATGGTTGAGACAAAACTTAAAACAAGACAATAATGTACATATAAAAGGTGAAACCATATTTATACACTCACACAGTAAGAGAAGACCAAAAATTATTCTAATAAACAAACAATATAGGGTATTATCTATAAGTTGGGTAGTTATCCAAGTGTACAAGGATATAGTACAGTAGTAAGAAGGGAGCTTCTGTAAAGCAGAAAAAAAATTGGAATACCGAGTTGGTACTCACAACATGTGAAACTCGATGTAGGACAGAGGAAGAAGGAAAATGGCTAGTAATGCCCAAAACCCTTGTAGAAAAAGGACTCGGGCTAAATCCAAAAGACATGACCAAGTACGGTACCAATTGGTAGCATTACTGTACCCCAACACATGTTAGCTATAACACAGTGCCTACCACACAGCAAGTCCCAGTAATGCACACCCCAGTGTAGAAGCTTAGTGCACAACAAGCAGTGTATCAAGGTGGTTAACCTTATCAGCCACCGACGTATGGGATAGTTGCAATGATCCAACCAAGGATTGAGGAATATTATCTGAAGACGAAGCCTTAAACGTTTTCTGTAGAGGAACAAATCTAATTGTGGCCATATAACTGGATATGTTTATATAAGATGCGGTGCATTACTGATTTACTCTTATGATTATAGAGGATGCACATACCAGATTTTAATTTCTCGGGCCTTGACAGGATACCTTCTTGATTTAACCTGTCAATTGGAGTTATAGATATTGTTTCTTTAGTATTAGTCCTGATTATACCAATCTGAGCCACTCTCATGATCGACAACATGAACAGTGATATGAACTGAATGAACAGTTAAATGTTTAATCATGTTGAGTGTACATCTTCTGATTTATACCTGATTTACTGATGTATGAAAGCTTCTCTAGATTTACTCTTGTAGTGCCTTGACCAATGGCATTATATACTCGATAGAACCTGTAACCATGAGGTTAAGGACTGTAAAACCTCTATTTTCATGTATTTGGACCACCGTGCGACCTAAGGACCTTTGGAAGCCGGTTGGATTTCCACAGAGTTACTCCTGATCCATTAAACCTAAGTACACTGGATAAAGCAAGTGTTTGCCGTTATACTAAATTTGAAAGAAGGAAGTGAATTGCTTGTGGATGAACATTCTGATTTATACACTCCCTGGCCATTGTTGATGAAGATGTTTAGTGATAATGGAATTATTGGAAGAAAGATGATTGAACTCAAGTTAGATTCTATAACCAAGAAACCTCAGATGATGTAATGGAGAATCTATTTTAGACTACTGATTTGATGGATATGAGCCATGTCTATAAAAGAGTGCATAAGCAAAAAGGTAAAAACCATCAAGGGTAGCCAGTAAAGAAATAGATAGCACTCAAGTAAAGTTAAAGATGGCTATATCGGTATGGAAGCATGTTGCCTAAGAAGCGAAGTGGATCCTCTCTGTGCTAAAAGCGAAGAGATGCCTTGAAGAGTAATGAGTTGGATATATGGTATCTGTGGTATATGTTAACAAAGAAACCCCACAGATGGAAGATATTGATGTGATGCATAAATTCTCAATGTGTTTCCAGAAGACTTACCTGGGTTACCATCTGATTATATGACCGAGTTCGTCATCGACTTGTTACCAAGGATGATACTTGTGTCAAAGGCACCTATAGAGTTGAAGGAACTGAGACTCAACCACAAGAGTTATTAGACCAATGTCCTAGTCGGCTAAGTATTGCATCATGGGAAGCGCCAATGCAATTCGTGAAGAAGAAGGACGGTAGTGTTAGATTATGTATAGACTACCGAGAATCGAACAAGCTCATGATCAAGAATCGATATCTACTACCTCGGATCGATGACTTGTTTAAATAGTTGCAAGGAGTAAAGGTATTTTCTAAGATTGATCTTCGATCAAGATATCATCAGCTGAAGAATTTGGATAGCGATATCTCGAAGATAGTTTTTTGAATCGGGATAGGCCAATTATGAGATATCAATTATGATTACGATCTTTTGGATTAACGAATGCACCAGCAACTTTCATGGAACTCATGAACCGGGTTTTCCATGATATGTTGGATACGTCGGTGATAGTATTTATTGATGATATATTCCATGGAGGAAGAAACTCATATCAAGAACCTAAATGCTGCCCTACAGCATTTAAGGAAAGAGAAGCTATATGCCAAATTTTTAAAGTGTGAGTTTTGGCTAAGTGAAGTCACCTTCTTAGGCCATGTAGTATCCGCTGAAGGAATCAAAGTGGACCCCAGCAAGATTGAGGCTATTGTAAAGTGGGAAGCACCAAAGAGCGTTTCAGAAATTAGAAGTTTTCTGGGTCTAGTTGGTTATTATCGGAGATTCATAGAAGAGTATTCCCGGATTTTCGTACCTCTCACAAGTTTGACTAAGAAATGTGAAAAGTTCGTATGGACCGATAAATGCGAGAAGAGTTTCCAAACGCTGAAGACCAGATTGATATCCGCTCTGATTTTAACTATTCCCGTTCCAGGACAGACATTTACTTTATACACTGATGCGTCGAGATTGGGACTGGGAGGTGTGCTTATGCAAGGAGAGCAAGTAATTTCTTATGCTTCAAGACAGTTAAAGGTACATGAGAAAAATTATCCCACTCATGATCTAGAGTTAGCGGCAGTAGTACATGCTGTCAAGATATGGAGACATTATCTATACGGAGAGAAATTTCAGATTAAGTCGGACCATGAAAGTCTTACTTATTTATTTAATCAGAAGGAGTTGAATATGAGACAAAGAAGATGGCTGGAACTGTTGAAAGACTATGATTGTGATATCCAGTATTATCTGGGAAAAGTAAACGTAGTAGCGGATGCGTTAAGCAGAAAAGCAATGATAAAATCGCAAGGAGAGGTTAGCACAACTGCAGCAATGTGTACTACCGGAATGGTATTCAATCACGGAAACGAGCAGTATGTGATAGACGCAACGGATGAATCAGCCAACCAAGGGATCATTCATCAGTTCTCAAATATGTTCGCTGCATTGAAGATTATACTGGACATAATGGATGAAGTAAAGACAGCTATCAAATCAGATCCTTATCTGAGAACAGTACAAGAAGATATCGAGAAAGGTAGGACTAATCCTGAGTTCACCTTGGACGAAGAGAAAGTATTGAAATACAAAGCAAGAATATGTGTACCAGAAACAGAAAATATGGACATTAGACACCGACTGATGAAAGAAGCCCATACCACCATCTATTCGATACATCCTGAAAGTACAAAAATGTATCATGATCTAAAGAAACTATATTGGTGGAGGGGAATGAAAGCAGATGTAGCCAAGTTCGTGTCTCAATGCCTAAATTGTCAGAAAGTAAAGGCTGAATGACAAAGACCCGCAGGACTGTTACAGCCATTACCGGAACCAGCATGGAAATGGGACTGCATCACAATGGACTTCGTCACGGGACTACCACTGACTCCTCGAGTAGTTGATGCAGTTTGGGTGATTATAGACCGTCTGACTAAAACAGCTCGCTTCATACCGATACGACCTCAGTATACACTGGAGAGGTTAGCAAAGCTGTATGTGGATAATATTGTTCAATTACATGGTGTTCCAGAAAGCATTGTGTCTGATAGAGATCCACGATTTACTTCCAAGTTTTGGGAAGGATTGCAAAAGGCTATGGGTACAACATTGAAGTTCAGTACTGCATTCCACCCACAGATAGACAAACAGTCAGAGCGTACAATTCAGATTCTGTAAGATATGCTACGAGCATGTGTAATTGATTTCAAAGGATCATGGGATGAAAAGTTACCATTGATCGAATTCGCTTATAATAATAGCTATCAGGCTACTATACAGATGTCACCTTATGAAGCACTGTATGGCAGAAAGTGTCGAACTCCTTTGTTTTGGAATGAAGTTGGAGAACGTAGTATTGTTGGGCCAGAATTTGTCGAAGAGACTTGTCGAGTGGTCGACATTATCAAGGAAAGAGTGAGAACGGCTCAGAACCGTCAGAAAATATGCAGATACTCGACGCAGAGATCTGGAGTTCGCTGTAGGTGATAAATTATTTTTGAAGGTATCGCCTATGCGAGGATTGAAAAGGTTTGGACAGAAAGGGAAACTAAGTCCAAGATATGTCGGGCCGTATGAAATTCTAGCTAAGCGTGGTAAAGTGGCTTATCAGTTAGCACTACCACCATCTATGTCGAGTGTGCATGACGTATTTCACATTTCCCTATTGAAGAAGTATGTCAAGGATCCAACGCACGTTTTGACAGTAGATTTGCCGAAATTAACTGATGATTTGACATTCATAGTAACACCAACAGAAATCACCCGCCGAAAGGTTCAACATCTACGCAATCGAGATATCTATTATGTTAAGGTCACATGGAAAAGTAGAGACATGGAAGAAATTACATGGGAAGAAGAAAATGCGATGCGGAAGCAATACCCTCACTTATTTGATTCAGAAGGTACGTACAATTTCGAGGACAAAATTTTTATAAGTAGGGGGGAGTTGTAAGACCCGTGCCAATCTAACCCGGTCTTACCACCTTGAACCAGGTTTACCTATCATGGTCAAGTCAAATGGACCAAGGGCGTGAAGGAGATCGAGATCCCAGGTATCAAATCGACCCAAAAACACTTAATTTGAAGGGAGGGTCGCATACCCAGCTAAGCAGGGTCGGACCTCCCAAAGCAGAAAGTCAGACCCTCAATTTTGAAGGGAGAGTCGGACATCTTGAACCCTAGGGTCGACGGGATCATTGACCCTCCCATCGACCCTCGGCTACCGTAAGATATAGAAATTATGAAATTTATTAATTTTCAATTGGGATTCTTTCCTAATCTCAATGGGACTTATTTAAGATGTTCCTACTCTATTTACTAAGCCTCTTTCACTCCTTTTCACAACCCTAATCGAATTGGGAGAAAGAGAAGAGAAGTAAAAAGAGGAAGAACAGAAGCAAGGGAGAAATTCAGCCAAAAGAGAAGAGTTGCAGAGAAGGAGTATTCTTCTTAGGTATGGATACTAATTCCATGAGTTTCTACAGTCCTTGGGTTAGATATTGATGAGAGTGTGATCTCGGAGAAACCCAAACCATCAACCCATGGTTAGGTTTTCATGGAAAATCATGGGGGATTAGATGAAAGCCATCTAGGTGGATTATACATGGTTTCAGACCATGGAATGAATGTAGAATGGAATGTAGGAGCAAGCCATAGGATCCCAAGCACGAAGAATGGTCTAAAAGAGGGAATTAGACCAAAGTGCACCGAGGGTCGATGACCATCCGACCCTAGGTGATACTGACCATCGACCCTCAGTGTTCGGGAAGTTCAAAGTTTGGAGAGGGTCGCACCCAGGGTCGATCATGACTCCGACCCTACCTTCGACCCTCAGTTGACAGAATGGTTTTTAAATTGAGAATTAATTCTAATTAAATTCTATCGACTTTGTTAGGTCTTCTAGCAATACAATAAGAATATAAAGGTGATTATAAAGCTTAGAAAAGTATTTATTAGCAAGCTAAGGTATGGAAACAGAACTCTAAACTAATTGGTTAATAACAAACTGTTTTCTTTTCTTGAGTCCAATGCCATTCTTGATTCTATGCGAATATGTTTGTAATGTGCATACAACATGTCATCCAATATTTCTATTATTTATTCATACATATTTACTTTATTGTTTATAACATGATGATGATGATGGTAGGAATAGGAATGTGATTGTATGTGTGTGGTTGGTGTACTTGATGCGAGCGAGTATCAGGGGAGGTGTGATGAGAACGTCAATAAACGTTAACCTTTGGCGGGTCTCAGCACTTTAGCTCTATCTCTAACTCAAGTCTTGTGCATTATCATCGTCGTATCGCCATTATCTTAGCAGAACTATTATGTTGTAGAGTATCAGGGGAGGTGGTCTCGGTCCTTGTAGTCTCTGACTCTACCGAGGGGGTCTTAGCTCTATCTCTATGGACATTGTGAGGGATGCTGGGGTCAGGCCTTGGATACACTGTTTGGCATTAGGATTGGTTAGTTGCGAGCCCAGTTTGCAAGCCCTCGCTAACAGGGGCTTATGTGTTGGTATGGTATTTTATAGCAATAAACGTTAACCTTTGTTGTATAATGTCATGATTAGGGTGGATAGGGACGACGATAAACGTTAACCTTCGGGCGGACTTCCGCACCCTGTGTATAGAGGCGGGGTCAATAAATGTTAACCTTTGACCACCCAACCTTTCTATTGCGCATTGCAAACTATAAACCAGACCAAAGATATGAATTAACTGCATGTATATGTATTATTGCATTGTTTTGTCTACTCACTGAGCCGTGATGTGTGCTCACCCCTCGACGTTGAATATTTTTAGTTGATGATGCAGGTTATATGGTTGAAGATTTTATGAATGCCCCAGCATACGGGAACGTGGCGGCGATGGAAGCTGAAGCTGAAGTAGATACACATGACTCCTCTTGCGAGTGTAACTCATGTGTATTCGATTAGATTTTCTTAGGTTTCTTTATTTGAGTTTAATAAAGACATGTATTTGATAATTATTTATGTCTCAATTGATACAGAATAATTTGCTATTTAATATTTATATCACAGTAGATTCTCAGTTCATTTTACTATAAGATTTCTGCTATTGTGTATTTACTCTGATTATGATTATGGATGTATGGGAGTTTAGATAACGCGGGGATAGCCTACTCGAGATCCTGGTTGAACCGTTGGTTTGCTAGCAGTTCATCACACCATTCTGTATAGTGTGGAATTGGGGTGTGACAACACCTGTGACCACTCAGTTTCTGGAGGTCTGTTTGATGCTAGTATGGACCATTGACTACTATAAATTGATGAGCTTGCACTCTAACTTAGAACTTACAAATTTCTTAGGTTTCCAAGAGGTTCAAGAGTGAGTTAAAAAGCTTGAAAAAGATTGAACGTTTCTAGCAGGTGAGGGAACAGAAGCTAAACTAACTGGCTAATAATATGATGCTGATGATGATGTTGGGAATAGGCATGTGATTATGTGTGTGTGGTTAGTGTGCTTGATGTGAGTGGAGCATCAGGGGGAGGACGTGACATTGTGGTTCATCCTAGTTATTAGACTCTAGCTCTATGTCTACTTAAGTCTTGTTTACTGACATCGTAGTATCGCCATTACCTTAGCAGAACTATTACGTTGTAGGGCATCAGGGGAGGCGGTCTCAGACCGTGTAGTATTCGACTCTACCGGGGGGCCTTAGCTCTATCTCTACGAATATATTGAGGGATGCTGGGGTGAGGCCTTGGATATACTGGATGATATTTAGGATTGGTTAGTTCCGAGCCCAGTTTGCAAGCCCTCGCTAATAGGGGCTTACGTGTTGGTATGGGTAGGGCATCAGGGGAAGTATTGGCGGTGTCTGATCCGGACACTTTAGCTCTATCTCAATTCCATGGTGGGTGCATATGGGACGGCAATGGTGTTTGATCCATTGGGCGGATACACACACTTGTGTATAGAGGTGCGGTGGCCGCCAATCCTTTCTATAGCATATTGCAAACTTAAAAACCAGACCATAGATATGAATTGAATGCATGCATATGTTTGTTACATTGTTTTGTTTTCTCACTGAGCCGTGATGTATGCTCACCCTTTCGACGTCGAATATTTTTAGTTGTTGATGCAGGTCCTACTTTTGAAGATTACATGAACATGCCGACATATGGACACATAGCGGCCATAGTCGTGGAAGCTATGGAAGGGGCGCATGATCCGTCGTGCGAGTACAATTCATGTATTTTTGATTAGTTTAGTTATTTAGTTAATGGAACATGTAAATGATTAATTATTTTATTTTACGTTTTGAGTCACTTTAGAGATAAATGGATATTTAATTATGCTATGACTGTTAGATATTCAGTTCATTAATATTAAATATTTCTGCTATTGTTTATTTACTCCGATTATGTTTGTGGAATGTATCTGGTTTAATCAGATGTGCACGTCCTATACGAGATCTTGGTTGAACCGTTGGTTATTGACGGTTCATCATACTATTCTGGTTAGTCCAAAATTGGGGTGTGACAGAAGCACTGCTCGAAAGACTGGCAAGAGTGAAGCGGACGGTCCTGTCTGGCGATGGGATGGACTGTAGTGGCCAAGGTCGTGCTGGGATCCTCTGAAGGATATCTTGGAAAGTGTCTTCAGGGTAGATTATCTTGGGGGCTCAAGAGTAATCTTCCTCCTCTTTGATAGGTGCAAAGTCTCTAAGATTTGACCTGGTTGTCGTCATCTTCTGCAAAAAATAAGAGATGTGAAATACTCAGAAATGTATTCTGAAAATCAAAACAGAAGAATGGAACTAAAAAAGAAAGTAAGATAGTGCAGAACATACCATCCTCAGCGATGATGATCGGGGGGGGGGGGGTGGGGCAGCTGGCTCCTCCATGGGGGCTAGAGGGTCGAGCACTTGGGAAGAAGATGGTTCACCCACTGGCTCGGGTTCAACGGAAGGGTCAACCTTGGCTACAGGGTCGAAAAATGGGACTACATCCTTTGAAGGTAGTGGAGGGATTTCTGCAGGAAGGGCATGAGCTATATCAGCGGCCCTCTCAAGAGCTTTCAGCTTTTGGGCCACGGTAGCGATTATCTCCTCCCTTTCTCTCTTCTGGTGGTGGAACAGGTCCGCCCCCATCAGATCCTTCCACATGCTATCATCAAGACCCTCCACTGCGTAAATAACAAATAATTCAATATTAAGGGTCGAATGAAATCACAAAGTGAAGAATGCTGAATGACAAGTTAGTATTATCAGGGGTCAAAAGGGAACTTACTTAGTCCATATAGGAACATGAACTTGTTGTTGCTCAGGTCCTTGTACTGGACTGCTCTCCCCCTTTCTTTTACTCTCTGAACGATCTTTATCTCAAGCGATGTTAAGACAGGGGCAACCCCTACCGCTGAAGGGTCGATGAACTGCCATTGGTTACCAATTGGAAAGGCTGACATGCCCATTAGATTATGCCCTCTCTTTACTATGGCCCCGAAGAATTTCTCTTTCCAATGGGGGACCAAGGAAGGAGTGGACTCGATCATTGGGGGGAACCTCTTCTAAATTCTAGTGAAAGAAATAATATGTCCTACTTGGCTCGGTCTTGTGGGTTAGAGAGTTATTCAAAGTGATAACTCTGATGTTGAATAAATATTGAAAGAACTACAGGGTGGTAGGCTCTCGACAATGGAGAAAAAAGATGATAAAGGAATGGATGTGAGCCCAAGAATTGGGCAAAAACTGAGTAGGGGCCAAATCGTAATAGCCTAAGATCTCGAATACGAGAGGATGGCAAGGGAAACGAAAACCGGACAAGAATATGTTATAATTTTCCACCATCCTATGAGAATAGGGTTGACTAGCTCGATCTCCTTAGTCCGGAGTTATCAACTCAACAGAGTCCGGGGTAAGAAAAGAAATCCTAAGATCCTGAATTTTTCTAGGTCATTAGGGGTTTTAAGGAAAATGCCACACAGTGGGGACCAGCCACACTGAAAGCATCAAGGGGAAGACTCTCAGGGTTATTGCTTTAGCTACCTTCACCCTGGGTAGATCGCCGAAGATGCGATCGACCCGGAGTGGGCTTAGAAGCACGACTAACAACGACTTTCTCACAAGCCATGACTGATTAGGTTTAAAATGACAAGAATCTAAAAAAAGAAAGCTCGGGACTTATTCTGAAAGTAAAAAGGTCACTGGAAATTTTTAACGAAGGAGAAGAAGTGCCCGACACGAGAATGAATACCCCGAACAGCAAGTCTAAGGCGAAACAAATGCAAAGAAAGCACTGTAGATGATCAAGTATGAGGAAGAAGATGAGTGAAGTAGGTGGGATTTTTATAAGTTTGTAGATAGATGGGTCCCATCGGATAATCATGATGGTTTCGTGCGGTGTGATTATCCATCAGGCTATGGATATGACGCTTGGACAAGAAAATAACGCGTGGAGGTCACTACGGATAAGAAATGGAGGGATTAAAACCGATAGTTCGAAGTGACTGCTCGATCAAGTCAGAAACATTACCAGGAGCATTCAATCAGGGCCAATTCAGGCTGTTACGAAATGTAACAAATGTTACACAAAGGACGTGGGCATTCAAGTCTTGAAAAAGTGGGAGAGAAGGTGGCTCCTGACTATTGTAACTTCAGGGAGTCTGTAAGACCCGCACTCCACTAACTAGGACTAACCGTGTCGTGCTAGGTCTTCCCATCATTCCTGGACCAAGTAGACCGAGCGTGTGAAGATAGATCACAAACCAGGTATGAGAATCGAGTTAAAAACACTAAAAACATACCTAAGGTCGCATGCCAGGGTAGGTATGGCCATAAGGAAGGGAACCAAAAATCTCAAATCCAGAACCCCATGGTCGATGATTTCAACCCTATGGTTGACGGTTTATGCGACCGTATGATCGATCGTGAGAACCCAGATCAGACTGAGTTTTGGAAACTTTCCTGAACTAAGGGATTGCTTTCCTAATTGAAAGAGGACTCTATATAGAGAGTTTTCCTCTATATAAAGGACGTCCCTCAGCCCTTTTTCACTTTTTTAAAACATTAGTAAACCCTAGAGAAAGAGAAGGAAGAGAAGGAAGAGAAGGACAAGAAGAAAAAACTAAGGAGGAGAGTTTGCTAAGAAGAGATTGGCTCTCTATCACAGGCAAAGGTTTGAAACGAATCTCTAGAGATGTAAACTCTAAGGAATAAGACTTCTATGGAGGATAGACAATATCAACCTATTATGATCTATGTGATTTCCTTGAGAAAATCCCAAGGAGAACCATGAAGAGTGAATTTGATGATTAGGGTTGATAAGAAATTACTAATGATGGCCATAGGATGACCTTAGAATAAACCCATTTGAAGCACATAAGAATTGACCCTGGAAGAACTCGAATTTCATGTAGACTGTGACCAAAAATCTCAAGGTTGCAGCTACGGTCGACCATAGCATGACCAGTATGACAAGAGGATCAACCATAGGGATTCGGGAAGATTTCAGAAATCATATGGTCACAGCTATGATTGCACCATATGCGACCGTAGGGTAACGATCGCAGACAGTAAGGTCGATACAGCATGAGACCATAGGACCAATCATGCACCTATCAGTGCTCTGTTTCGATTTTTGACTACTGTAACATGTCACATATGAACCCTAACTTAAATTCATATAACTTTTAGGTTGTTAAATCAATTCAAAGAGAAATTCAAGGCTTGGAAGGACATCGAGTATTGTCAACAGGTGAGGGAACAAGACCTAAACTAATTGGATAATAACAAGCTGTTTTATTTATTGAGTCCAATGCCATGATTGATTATATGCGTCTATACTTGTAATGTGCATCTCACATGTCATCCAATATTTCTGCTATTACTGTTCATGCATATTTAATTCCATTTATTGATAACAAGATGATGATGATGATGCTAGGAATAGGCATGCGAATGTATGTGTGTGGTTGGTGTGTTGGATGGGAGTCGAGCATCAGGGGGAGGACATGGCATGGTGGTCTTCGACCTCGTCACCAGACTCTAGCTCTATCTTTACTCAAGTCTTGCCCACTGACATTGTCATATCACCATTACCTTAGCAGAACTATTACGTTGTAGGGCATCATGAGAGGTGGTCTCGGACCGTGTGGTCTATGACTCTGTCGGGGGGCCTTAGCTCTATCCCTATGGACGTATTGAGGGATGCTGGGGTGAGGCCTTGGATACACTATTTGGCATTTGGATTGGTTAGTTGTGAGCCCAGTTTACAAGCCCTCGCCAAAAGGGCTTACGTGTTGGTATTGGTAGGGAATCGGGGGAAGTATTGGCGGTGTTTGATCCGGACACTTTAGCTCTATCTCTATTCCATGGTGGGTGCATGTGGGACTGCAATGGTGTTTGATCCATTGGGTAGATTCACACACTCGTGTATAGAGGTGCGGCGGCCACAAACCTTTTTATAGGACATTGCAAACTTATAAACCAGACCAAAGATATGAATTGAATGCATGCATATGTTTATTGCATTGTTTTGTTTGCTCACTGAGCCGTGATGTGTGCTCACCCTTTCGACGTCAAATATTTTTAGTTGATGATGCAGGTCCTACCGTTGAAGAATATATGAATGCACCGACGTATGGACACGTTGCTGCAATGGACGTAGAAGCTAAAGAAGATGCACATGATTCATCATGCGAGTGCAACCAATGTGTTTTTGCTTAGTTTTAGTTATAGTTTGAACATCGGATATGTAATTTATTATTTATTTTTATGTCTTGTGGTTTTGAGATAATTGGATTAAATATTTATTTATCACTATTAGACTCTCAGTTCATTATCTGTAAGACTTCCGCTTATTTGTTTATTACCTCTGATTATTAATGTGGAGTGTATGTGTGGTTTGATATGATGGGTACGACCTATGCGAGATCCTGGGTGAACCATTAGATTATTGTCAGTTCATCACACCATTCTGGTTTGACCAGAATTGGGGTGTGACAGAATCTACAAAAAGTCAAGTTTATGCTCGATAAAAGAGAAAGGACAACCACTATTGTCGGAAGACATGGAGGATGTGGGCGAAAGGGGGGTCGAAGAAGGTCAATCGGGGTCATAAACGGCTGACAAGATATCCAAGCACCACCTTAGGGGGTCATAATCCCCTAGACATATTGTTCTCTAGATGACAGATGATATAGATGGTGGTAGGTGGGGAGGACCTTGATCAAGCGACTCTCCCTTGAGCCTACAAGTAGCGAAAGAGTATCAATTGCAAATGATCCAGGACTTCCTACTCAGAAGAGAGCATCCATATTCAGGTATAGCTCTGGCCAAGTTCCTTTGAGACAGTAGTTGCACAATCCCTTACATAATTCGCATTTCACTAGAAAAGGAGTAAGTTACTAAAGCTCCCGTATCTCAAGGAACCCCATCTGTAAGGAGTGCTAGTGTTTTTCACTAAGAACTCCATTCTATTTGTCTTTGGAATTCACTAACTTAGGCATCGGAGTGGCCCTGAGGTATATCCCACCTACTTTACTATTGTATTTGTGTTTCAGCTACGTGGCTTGATCTGGGAAACTGAACGGAATCCATCGAGAACAATAAGATACCCATAAAATATTTAAATCCATAATCAGAAGTAACTGTAACTAAATGTCAAATAAAAGTAAATGCTTGAATCACTTCTTTTACTCGAACACACAAGCATCGCATTCACAGTGTCCATCGTTTGCACACCCAGTTGAGTGGTATTGGTGATGACAGGAGCATTCACATGATCAACAACCGTTGTACCTGAAACATCATCGAAAAAAAGGGTGTACGCAAGGGTATGCTCTCCAACTTGAATTTAGTGAGAATTAGACAAGCAAATAAGCAATAATGCATGATTAATTTATTACAATCAACAATGGTCTAATATAATTTATGCTAGTGTTAAGGTAAGGCCTGGTCATACTCACCTAAGCTAACCATAACCTCCATGCACAGTAGGGAATGGAAACTTGTCAGCCTGCACCAATAGCCATGGTAAGGCCACACATCTCCAATATAGATAGTAATAGAGCAGAGGTCTAGCCAGTGATGCTCCAACAAACATTGCCACTACCTCCCCTCATCCCCTATCTATACCAACACCTAACCCCCTACTGGCTAAAGTCACATACATGGGATAATCCACTAACCAATCCTACATGTCATCCTATGAACCCCTTCGATACCCTAACAGAAATCCCAAGCCATCCGTCATCCCCCATAGATGCTATCAATCCATTAGGATACAAGGCAGCCCATGGCAAGTTTTGCACAGTGGGTTTGTGTCACACCCCAATTCTGCACCAACCAGAATGGTGTGATGAAACATCAATAAAGCAACGGTTCAACCAGGATCTCGTATAGGCTACCCCCATTTTGACTAAATCAAAACACATTCCACATTAATCATAGATAATAAAGTAAATAGCAGAAGTCTTACAGATAATTAACTGAGGTCTAGTCATGATAAATAATTAATATTCCATTTATCTCCAAGTAATCAAAACATAATTTAATACATATTACAAATATCCAAATACAAAAATTAAACACTAAGCGTATCCATAGTTGAAACGCTCGCTTAACAAATCACAATAGTCCTCCACAGCTTGCTCATCATAGCCGCCACCTGTTCGTATGTTGGCGTGTCGACATAATCTTCAGTCGTAATACCTGCAACATCAGAAACTAAAAAGAATTACGTGTGCGAGGGTCAGCTCTCCAACTTGAGCTCAGCGAGTAAACAAAACAATGCAATGTATAATAGAAAGGATTGGTGGCCACCGCACCTCTATACACAGGGTGTGTAAACCCACCCAATGGTTCAAACACCATTGTCGTCCACATCCACCGCACCATGGAATAGAGATAGAGCTAATGTGCTTAGGACCGCACCGCATCACACTTCCCTTGATGCTCTACCCATACCAACACGTAAGCCCCTGTTGGCAAGGGCTTGCAAACTAGGCTCGCAACTAACCAATCCTAATGTCAAACAACGTATCCAAGGCCTCACCCCAGCATTCCTCAATACGTCCATAGAGATAAAGCTAAGGCCCCCCGGCAGGGTCAGAGACTATACGGTCCGAGACCACCTCCCCTGATGCCTTACGATGTAATAGTTCTACTAAGGTTATGGTGATACGACGATGTTAGTGGACAAGACTTGAGTAGAGATAGAGCTAGAGTCTGGTGACCAGGATGAACCACAGTGTCACGTCCTCCCCTTGATGCTCCACTCGCATCAAGCACACTAACCACACACATACATTCACATGCCTATTCCTAGCATCATAATCATCATCATGTTATAAATAAACTGAATTAATAGTAATAGGAATAGTAGATGACATGTGATATACACATTACAATCATAGAATCATAGAATCATACATGGTATTGGACTCAATAAACAAAAACAGTTTATTATTAGCCAATTAGTTTAGGTCTTGTTCCCTCACCTTTGATTTAGCGTAAATCCTCATTCAAACTTTATGAATCACTTTCAAATCACTAGAAAGACCTAACAAGTCAATATATTTTAATTAGAATTAATTCCATTAAATTTAGACTAACAGAAACTGTAGCGTTGCAGGGTAGGGTTGCACCTAAGGTAGCAGTTTCTGCAACCCTACGGTGTAGGGTCGAACGTGGGGTCGGATACCAATCGACCCTACGTGCGACCACACCATCCCTGGGACTTCCCGAGGGCATGTGGTCGATCCTTTGGTCTCGTAGGGTCGGATATCATTCGACCCTACGTGCGACCACACATATTCTGAGTCAAACTTTCATTCTAAAGTCCATTCTTTCATGTTTGGATCCTTTGGCTTACTTTCATGGTCCATTCTATGATTGTTCTATGGTTCAAACTACAAGTTATACACTATTCATAGTCCATAATGATTTCCTCCATGGAATCTCTTGAAACTTGTCCATGGATGGATGATTTGGGTTTCTCCTAATCCTATGTTCTTCATAACTATTCTGGAATCTCTTATTCAGGTAAGGAATTAGGTTCATACCTTTATTCAGAGGTTTCTCTGAGCTTCCTCCTCTTCTTTAGTCTTCTTCTTCAAGTTTCCTTCTCTTTCTCTTGCTCTCACTTTCAATTAAGGTTTTAAGGGAGTGAAAGAGGCTTAGGGACGTCCTATTTATAGAGAAAAACCCTCCATAATAACCCCCAATGAGTTTAGGAAAGACCCCCTTCGAATTAGGAAGGTTTCCTAATTTTCGGTTCATGCTGTTTTCGTAGGGTCGGACATAGGGTCGGATGTACTGAGACCCTACGTTTTTTTAAAATGTGAGCCCTTGGGTGTAGGGTCGCATGTAGGGTCAGATGTAGGGTCGCATAATCCGAGACCCTACGCTTTAAAACATGCGACCCCATGACCAAAAAGTCATAGGTTGGACTTCTGTCGAGGTGGGGCGACCCTACCTGTTTAGGCATGCGACCCTATCCTCATTTTGACTGTTTTTGAGTTAAATTTTATTTTGGGTCTTAGGTTTCTTCATGCACTTGGTCCACTTAGCTCGACCATGATATGTAGGCTGGTCACGACAAGAAGTGTCAGGTTAGACCGGGTTCGTGGCGTGTGGGTCTTACAACTCCACCGCCTTTAATTGAAATTTCGTCCTCAAAATTTGAACATATAGATCTTACAACTCCCCCATCTTTAAAATAAATTTTGTCGTCAAAATTTGAATTTAGGTAAAAATTCTATTTCCACATTGCATCTTCTTCTTTCCATGCAATCTTGTCCATGTCTTGTCTTCGCCAGATTATCTTCATATAATAATTATCCCAATTTTTGAGATGTTGTACCTTCCAACTAGTGAACTAGGCTGGTACCACTTCAATAGTTAAATCTTCTATCTAATCCAGTGGATTGGTGGTCAATACCCTTGATATGGATCTCTAATGTACTTCTCCAATAGAGACACGCAAAATACGTCATGCACACTAGACATGGACAGCAGTAATGCTAGTTGATATGCAACTTTTCTACGTCTCTCCAAAATTTTATAAGGTCCAACACATATATAGGATACCACTTTCCTTTCTTGCTGAACTGCTTCAAACCATACATAAGTGATACCTTCAAGAACACTTTGTCACTTATGGCGAACTCTAGGTCTTGGCATCTCTTCTAACAATCCTGAGCTGCCTTGGCCCTTTTTCTTTGATCTTGTCTGCCACTTGATAGGTTTCTACAATAGACTCAGGTCTTAAAATTCTTCACTCACTAACTTTATTCCAAAATAGAGGAATTTGACATTTCTACTGTACCATGCTTTATAGGTAACATTTACATGGTAGCTTGGTAGTAAATTCAATCCACATATAGCTTAGTTAGCCGCTCCAAAGCATATCGAGGTCGTATAGCAATGGAATGAGTTATCTTCCTAAGGTGATCAACAATCACCCAAACTGCATCAACCGTTCTAGGAGTCAGTGGCAAATCAGTGACATAGTTCATTCTAATGCAGTTTCATTTCCAGACTGACTCTGATGGTTGTTGTAGTAAGTTATGTTGGTCTTTGTCTTTCATCCTTTACTTGTTGATAATTCAAACACTGAAACACGCACGAAGCCACATTTGTTATCATTCCTCTTTACCAGTACAATCTCTTCAAATCATGATACATATTGATACTCCAGGATGTTCTGAATATTGAGTACAATGGGCTGTTATCATTATCCTCTTCATGATATCCAAGTCTTTATCTTCAGGTATTTAGAATCTACCTCTGCATCTGAGTACCGTCTCCGCATCCAAAGTAAGTCAGGGTTAGGTTTTTCCTTCTCTATATCTTCTTACCCTGCTCTTAGATATAGATCTAACAAAATTACTACCTTTACTTCGTCTATCAATTCAGAGATGATCTTTAATGTTGTGAACGCAAGTGAGGAACTATTGCTCCATAAGTTCATCCATAAGTTCTCGCTCAATTAGATCATCACGAGTTTCTATTATATGTTACTCTCCTTCCAAATATGAATCTATTGCTGCGAAACATAAGACAACATTTATACTGGGTCCTTCCTTGGACTTCATAATTCCCTTTTTCTTTAAGGCCTTAGCTACTACATTAGCCTTGCTCGGGTGACACTCAATATCACAGTCTAAATCCTTGGGCAATTTTAGCTATTTTTATCCTCATGTTCAACTCTTTCTGGTGAAGAGATAAATATTACTCTAGTGTTCCCATTTAATCTAAATTCTTCTCCGTATAGATAATGTCTCCAAGTCTTGATTACATAATTCATCATCGGTATTTCCAAGTCATGAGTAGTGTAATTCTTTTAATGCTCCTTCAATTTTCTTGAAGCATATGTAATCACTTATTTACCTTGCATCAACCCGCATCCTAGATCCAATCCGAAAGCTTCGATGTATAGGGTAAAAGGTTTCCTAGTACTGGAACGATCAAGTTGGAAGCTGATATCAACCTTGTTTTTAGAGTTTGGAAACATTCTTCACACTTGTCAGTCCAATTAAACTCCTCTCCCTTCCTGGTTAGCTTGGTAAGAGGTTTTGCGATCTTAGAGTGGTCCTCTACAAATCGTCTGTAATAACCAGCTAAACCCAAAAAACTTCTGACCTTCGTAATATTCTTTAGGTGTTTCTCACCATATGATTACTTCTATCTTAATAGGGTCCACTTTTACCCCTTTTTATGATGCTATGTGATCTAAGAAGATCACTTCGTTTATTCAAGTCTCATATTTCTTGGACTTGGCATAAAGCTTTTCCCTTCTCAGCTGTTGTGAAGCTGTTCTAAGATCCATTGTATGAGTTGCTTTATTCTTGGAATAAACCAAAATATCATCTATGAAATCAACGACCGACGTGTCCAACATGTCATGAAACACCCAGTTCATCGGTTCTATAAAATGTAAGGGCATTGGTTAATCCAAACATCATAATCAGGAACTCACAATGTCCAATCTCGATTCTAAAAACTATCTTCGAGATATCGCTGTCTAAATTATTCAACTGATGATATCTTGACTGAAGATCAATCTTAGAAAATACCTTTGCTCCTTGCAATTGTTTAAACAAGTCATCGATCTGAAGTAGTAATTATCAATTCTTGATCATGAGCTTATTTAGTTCCTAGTAGTTTATACATAATCTGACACTACCGTCCTTCTTCTTCACGAATTGGTGCTCCCCGTGATGCAATACTTAGCCGATTAGAACCCTTATCTAATAACTCCCGTAGTTGAGCCTCAATCCCTTCAACTACATAGGAACTACTCTATAGGTGCCTTTGACATAAGTATCGTCCTTAGTAACAAGTCGATGACGAACTCGGTCATATGATCAGATGGTAACCTAGGTAAGTCTCCTGGAAACATATTGAAAATTTATACATCACATCAATATCTTCCATCTGTAGTGGTTCTTTGGTAACGTATACTACAGATACTATATATCCAACTTCTTTCTCTTCAAAACATCTCTTCGCCTTTAGCATAGAGAGGATCAGCTTTCACTTCTTAGGCAACATGCTTCCAATAATACTAAATGATATCCCATCTTTATTCTTGAATGATAACCTCTTCTATGCACATAACAACTTGTACAGTGTGGAGACAACCAGTCTATTCCCAAGATGACGTCAAAGTCTGCCATCTCAAGTCGATTTAGGTTGCATCCAAATTCTGTCCATTCATATGATTCGAACATTGTTCATAATACTCATCCAATACAACATCTAGTCCAAAAGGGTTTGAACTAGCAAATCTGGTATAAAGGTCTTAAAAGCTTGTTTAGTTCCTTCATCTCTTAGTTTTTCTAAGACTATTGTCAAAATCTCATATCATGAAAGAAACTCATTATCTTATCCTTGCTGTTCTACCTTGATCTCTCTTTCATATACCTTAAAAAATATCTTGTGATTGTTACTTACTTTCTTGCTCATGCACTCTTTTATAGACATGACTCATATCCTTCCATTCAGTAATCTCGAAACAAATCCTTCATTACTTTATCTGAGGTTCATTGGCTATAGCATTTAATCTGAATCCAATCATCTTTCTTCCAATAATTCCATTATCACTTAACATCTTTTCAATAGATGTCTAGAAATGTAGGAATCAGAATGTTTATCCAAAAGTAATTCATTTCCTCCTTTCAATTTAGTATAATGACGAACACTTGCTTTATCTAGTGAACTTAGGTTTAAAGATCAGGAGTAAATCTGTGGTAATCCAACATGCATCAAATGGTCGTTAAGTTGCACGATGGTCCAAATACATGGAAATAGAGGTTTTACAGTTCTTAACCTCATGGTTATAGGTTCCATCGAATATATAATGTCATTGGTCGATGCACTATTAGAATAAATCTGGAGAAAGATTTGATACATTAATAAATCACGTATAATCAAAAAGATGTACGCTCAACACGATTAAACATTTATTGTTCACTTAGCTCATATCTTTGTTCATGTTGTCGATCATGAGAGTAGCTTAGATTGGTATAATCAGGACTAATTCTAAGAAAATAACATTTATAACTCCAATTGACAAGTTAAATCAAGAAGGTATCATGTCAAGACATGAGAAATTTAAAATCAGGTATGTGCATCCTCTATAATCATAAGAGTAAATCAATAATACACCGCATCCTATATAACCTATCTAGTTATATGGCCACAATAGATTTGATCCTTTGCTAAAGATATACGAGGCTACATCATCAGAAAACATTCCTTCAATTCTTGTTGGATTATTTGGTCATGATGCAGCTATCCCCTACATCGGTGGCTGATAAGGGTAACCACCTTGATACACTGCTTGTTGTGCACCAAGCTTCTACACTGGGGTATGCATTTCTAGGACTTGCTGTATGATAGGCACTGTGTTATAGCTAACAAGTGTTGGAGGTACAGTATTGCTACCAATCGATACCGTACTTGGTTTGATCCGAAAGTGTTGATGTAGCATTGGCAACTTGGATAGTGATTCACATAGCAACTTGCATAGTCGGTCTCATCTGTTGTTGCTCTTGTATTTTGTCTGGCCAAGTTTATTACAACCGTAGCCAAGGTACTTGGTAGTCCAGGTGATTAGCTGGAGTGGCCTGGTTGTTCACCTCCTTTGATTTGCTCCAATCTGATTATCATTATTTACCATCTACTCAAATGAGTTTTCACTACCCATTCTCAACCCAGATAGTGGTGGGGTCAAGTTGCAACATCTTCTTAATGCTCAGTGAGCAATGGATCAGCTTGTGGTGGATCTCACTCTGAGTCTCCACGTCACCCAGGAGTATAGCTTTATCTTCTTTTATTCTTAGTGTATGGCCATTGTTCTCTTATCTCTGTTGCATTCAGCCTGAGATCTTTCCCTTTACCGTTGCAGGGACTTAGGCGTTATTAGCCATTTCCTTCTTTCCCAAATACATCGAGTTTCTCATCTTGTGAATATTAACTCGGTACTCCAATGTTTCCGCTACTGTACTATATCCTTTGTATACTTAGGCAACTGCCCGACTTATAGATAGTATCCTATATTATTTGTTTATCAGGATAAACTGAGATTTTCTCTTTCTGTCTGTGTATATTTATTTTTCCACCTTTTATATGTGCATTAATGTCTTGTTTAAGTTCCGTCTCAACTAATACAGGTGCTTATGGTGTGTTTGTATTAAAGCTTTTAACTTATCCTAACTCAGTACATGAACTCTAGTGGAAGTATTTAGGTTTCATGGGCAAGACCTGAGAGCTCTGATACCAAGTTGTCACACCCCAATTCTACACCAACCAGAATGGTGTGATGAACCGTCAATAAACCAACGGTTCAATCAGGATCTCGTATAGACTATCCCCATTTTGACTAAACCAAAACACATTCCACATTAATAAGAGATAATAGAGTAAATAACGGAAGTCTTATAGATAATGAACTGAGGTCTAGTCATGATAAATAACTAATATTCCATTTATCTCCAAGTAATCAAAACATAATTTAATACATATTACAAATATCCAAATACGAAAATTAAATACTAAGCGTACCCATAGTTGAAATGCTCGCTTAACGAATCACAATAGTCCTCCACAGCTTACTCATCATAGCTGCCACCTGTTCGTATGTTGGCGTGTCCGCATAATCTTTAGTCGTAATATCTGCAACATCAGAAACTAAAAAGAATTACGCATGCGAGGGTCAGCTCTCCTACTTGAGCTTAGTGAGTAAACAAAACAATGCAACAAAACATATGCATGCATTCAATTCATATATTTGGTCAGGTTCATAAGTTTGCAATGTGCAATAGAAAGGATTGGTGGCCACTGCACCTCTATACACAGGGTGTGTATGCCACCCAACGGATCAAACACCATTTTCGTCCACATCTACCCCACCATGGAATAGAGATAGAACTAAAGTGCTTAAGACCGCACCACATCACACTTCCCCTGATGCTCTACCCATACCAATACGTAAGCCAATCCTAATGTCAAATAGTGTATCCATGGCCTCACCCCAGCATCCCTCAATACGTCCATAGAGATAGAGCTAAGGCCCCCCTACAGAGTCAGAGACTACACGGTCCGAGACCACCTCCCCTGATGCCCTACGACATAATAGTTCTGCTAAGATACTTGCGATACGACGATGTTAGTGGAGAAGACTTGAGTAGAGATAGAGCTAAAGTCTGGTGACCAGGATGAACCACAGTATCACGTCTTTCCCCTGATGCTCCACTCGCATCAAGCACACTAACCACACACATACATTCACATGCCTATTCCTAGCATCATAATCATCATCATGTTATAAATAAACTGAATCAAATATGCATGAACAGTAATAACAGGAATAGTAGATGACAAGTGATATACACATTACAATCATATAATCATAGAATCATCATGGTATTAGACTCAATAAACGAAAACAGTTTATTATTAGCCAATTAGTTTAGGTCTTGTTCCCTCATCTTTGATTGAGCGTAAATCCTCGTTCAAGCTTTATGAATCACTTTCAAATCACTAGAAAGACCTTGTAAGACCCGTGTAAATCTAACCTAGTCTTACCACCTTGAAGCAGGTTTACCCATCATGGTCGACTCAAGTGGACCAAGGGCGTGAAGGAGATCGAGATCCCAGGTATTAAATCGACCCAAAAATACTTAAAATAAGGGAAGGGTCGCATACCCAGCTAAGCAGGGTCGGACCTCCCAAAACAGAAAGTCAGACCCTCAGTTTTGAAGGGAGGGTCGGACAGCTTAAGACCCTAGGGTCGACGGGATCATCGACCCTCCCATCGACCCTCGGATTCTGCCGAATATAGAAATTAGGAAATTTTTATATTTTTTGATTGAGTTCTTTCCTAATCTCAAAGGGACTTATTTTAGGATGTTCCTAGTCTATTTAAAGGACGTCCCTAAGCCACTTTCACTCCTTTCACAACCCTAATTGAATTAAGAGAAAGAGAAGAGAAGGAAAAGAGGAAGAAGAAAGGCAAGGAAGAGAACTTAGCAAAGAGGAGAAGAATTTCAGAGAAAAGTAATCTTCTCAGGTATGGATACTAATTCCATGAGTTTCTACAGACCTTAGGTTAGTTATTGATGAGAATGTAATCTTGGAAAAACCCAAACCATTAAGCTATGGTTAGGTTTTCATGGGAAACCATAGGAAAAGGCATGAAAGCTATCTAGGTGGAAGGTTTATGGTTTCAGACCATGGAATGAATGTAGAATGGAATATAGGAGCAAGCCATAGGATTCCAAACACGAAGAATGGACTAAAAAGTGGAAATTGGATCAAAGTGCACCGAGGCTCGCACTCAGGGTCGATAGGCCATCCGACCCTAGGTATTCCTGACCATCGACCCTCAGCATTCGAGAAGTCCAGAACGAGGGGAGGGTCGATAGACCCATCGACCCTAGCATCGACCCTACCATCGACCCTCAGTTAACAGAATGGTTTTTAAATTTGGAATTAATTCTAATTAAATTCTATTGACTTTGTTAGGTCTTCTAGCAGTATAATAACATTATAAAGGTGATTCTAAAGCTTAGAAAAGTATCTTATAGCAAGCTAAGGTGAGGAACCTTAACTCCAAACTAAATTGGTTAATAATAAACTATTTTCTATTTCTTGAGTCATGTGCTATGCTTGATTCTATGCGAATATGTTTGTAATGTGCATACAGCATGCCATCCAATATTTCTATTACTTGTTCATGCATATTTACTTTATTGTTTATAACATGATGATGATGATGATGATAGGAATAGGCATTTGCTTGTATGTGTGTGGTTGATGTGCTTGATGCGAGCGAGTATCAGGGGAGGTGTGATGAGAACGTCAATAAATGTTAACCTTTGGCGGGTCTCAACACTTTAGCTCTATCTCTAACTCAAGTCTTGTGCATTGACATCGTCGTATCGCCATTACTTTAGCAGAACTATTATGTTGTAGAGTATCAGGGGAGGTGGTCTCGGTCCTTGTAGTCTCGACTCTACCGGGGGCCTTAGCTCTATCTCTATGGACATTCCGAGGGGATCTTTGGGGTGAGGCCTTGGATACACTGTTGGCATTAGGATTGGTTAGTTGCGAGCCCAGTTTGCAGCCCTCGCCAACAGGGGCTTACGTGTTGGTATGGCACTATATAGCAATAAACGTAACCTTTGTTATATATTGTTCATGATTGGGTGCATGTGAGTTGACGATAAACGTGATCTTCGGGTAATGTCACACACTCGTGTATAGAGGCGGAGTCAATAAACGCGACCTTTGGCTACCTAAACCTTTCTATTGCATACTGCAAACTTTAAACCGGACCAAAGATATAAATTGATCTGCATGCATATGTATTGTTGCATTGTTTTGGCTACTCACTGAGCCATGATGTGTGCTCACCCCTCGACGTCGAATATTTTTACTTGATGATGCAGGTTATACCGTTGAAGACTATATGAATGCGTTTGCGTACAGGAACGTGGCAGCGATGGAAGTTGAAGCTGAAGTGGATACACACGACTCCTCTTGCGAGTGCAACTCGTGTGTATTTGATTAGATATTTTATAGGTTTCTTTATTTAAATTTATTAAAGACTTGTATTGATATTTACTTATGTCTCGGTTGATACAGAATAAATTGTTATTTAATTTTTAATATCACATAGATTCTCAGTTCATGTTATTATAAGACTTCCGCTATTGTGTATTTACTCTGATTATGATTACGGATGTGCGTAAGTTTGGATAACGCGGGGATAGCCTATCTAAGATCCTGGTTGAACAGTTGGTTTGTTAGCGGTTCATCACACCATTCTGGTTAGACCAAAATTGGGGTGTGACAACTTGGTATCAGAGCATCTCAAGCCTTGCCCGCCGAACTAACATACATTCGAGACAATTGTGAACTGAGACAGGATAAAAGTAAAACAGTAATATTAACACATTATAAGCACAAGTGATGTTTGAGACCAAATTTAAAAAAAAAGAGAATAATACATCTATTAAAGGGGAAACAAGTTACATACAATTAAAGAGAGAAACAAAATGTATATACATAATGAAAGCAGAGTACAGTCCACAACCCGGACAATTACTCTGTAGTACAAGGAAAAATAAAAGTACACTCAGGAAGCTGGAGGCGAAGGAGGAGGCGGTGCCTCATGGTCTCTGTCGTAGTCCTCAGCATAGACTCTAGTCAACCAGGCTATCTGAGTCTGGGTCGTCTATAGACTAGCTATGAGACCGGCTATCCTCTGATCAGTCGCACGCTGCACCTCTAGGCGCTCTCCCATCCGCGTGTCTGATGCGTGCTGAGCAGCCAACAGCTCATCCATCCTCAGATCAGATCTGCGCTGAGCCTCCCTGATCTCCTGCAGCATCTCCATCATGGCTGAAGGTGGAAGTGAAGGATCAACCGAATGGGAAGGACCAGCCTCAGGTGCAGGAGCCACTGCGGAAGAAGTACCAACTCCAGCCGCATGTGTAGGTGAAGGCGGTGGTATCGAGTCGACGTCCATATACATACGATCGTCGTCGTCGACCGGATCCACACGAGCTCTAGCAGCAGCAGCAGCAGCCTCAGCATCAGTCATCTCGACCCGAGTGTGAGGGCGCACCATCGCGTTCCTCTCCTCATCACTAACCTCAGCATCTCGCAGCCCCATCTTGCAGATCGCCTCCCAATCTAGAGGCGACGAGAAGGTCTTCTCCTGGATCTTCTCATCTACCAGATCCACCCCCAGACGGGTCAGTAGCACTGTAATCATGCGTCCATAGGGTAGATTACCCCTATGACCGGACAATGTGGCACTAATCATCGTCCGCATGATGATGTAAGGAAGGCAGACCGGCTGGCGAGTGCAGATGCTGTAGATCAAAAATTGGGTCAGCTGAGAGACCCTCTCATAGTGCCCACTCTGCAGGATAAGATTATGATGGATAATCTTACAGAAGACCCATGGAGCTGGACGCAGATAATAAGCTCTCATCTGCTAACGATCAGGGCGTAACAGCTGGTTGTCGATCTCTGCCCTCATCTCCATCTCAACAAACTGTGGCTCTCCCGGCGCACAGTACACCATGGGGCCATCATAGGGAATGCCCAACAGATCGGCCAGCTGCCGATAATCAAAGGAAATGTGCACCCCTTTGACGTAACTGGTGATGCGCAACTCCTGACCATGCTCAACGTCATTGTAATTCCCCACCACCTGGAGATTACAATAGAACTGGCACACCAAATCTAGACATGTGCACGCGTCGTATGTGATGACAGGGAGCCACCCCATATCACCAAATGCTCCCTCTACATTGAAAAAGGCTAGCTTAGCCAAGCTCACCATGCGACCCCCTTCCACTTTCTTACGGGCATAGTCAGCATACTGTGCCTCAGCTTCATTCGAACGGAAGCGAAGTGGATCATGCAATCTGGGCACCTTGGTGCGAGCCATAGTATCTATAAAATAAGAAAGAGAAAGGAAACAAGGAGTTAATAGAGTAAAAATCTAAAATTTGATGTAATAACGACGTAAGTTGACCATAAAGCCCCATTTCTCACCATTCAAGTGGGGATGAGAACTTATGTAGGTTAAAACATATCCTACAACCCGCATACAGTAGGAAATTTTAACTAACGAAGCTCAATTTGAAGAAATTAAAGAAAAATCAAAAATTCTGACAAATTAGGGCAAAAAGAGAAAATTTTAAGTTTCTCGATAACCAACCGATGAAACTCAAAAATTTTTGAGGGCTTTCGTTCCTCGAGACACCAATAACAAAAGCCCCCAATAAAAATCGAATTTTTACGGTTGGAAAAAGTTTAATTTGGAAAATACAAGTTAAATGTGCAAAAACCTAGAAAGGAAAACCTAAAAACAGGTGAAGATGAGTGGACATACTTGTAGTGATGACGTGGACGTCGAAACCCGGAGTCAAACTGACCAAAAATGGTAGAGTAGCACTATAGCAACTCAGAGAGGAGAGACGAGTCGAAACGGAGGAGGAATAGTGAGAAATGACCCAGAATCGGATCTTAAAAATCCGATTTTTGGTCCGAGGGTCGGAACTGAGGGTCGGACACCCATCGACCCTCGCATCGACCCTCAGCTCTCGGGAACCTGACAGAAAACTAAGGGTCGGAATTGAGGGTCGGACACCCATCGACCCTCGCATCGACCCTCAGCTCTCGGGAATCTGTCAGAAAACTAAGGGTCGGATACCGAGGGTCGGATAACCATCGACCCTCGACTTGACCCTCAGCTCTCGAGAACAACAGGTCATTCCCAGGGTCGGAAACTAAGGGTCGGACATACCAGCGACCCTCACCATCGACCCTGCATAGAAAAGACAGCATTTTGTGTATAAAATGAGCTAGAATTGGAATTGATTATTGGTTAGCGTGCCTACATGAAATATAAATGACTTCTCACCTATTTTGATGATTTTTAGGCACCACCAATCACAGAAAAGAATTATGTCTGGACGTAGGGTGACCCGACAGACCCGAAACGCAATCCCACCACCACCACCAGTGGAGGAGACTAGTCAAGAGAATAACTACGCACCGGGGAATCCAAAACCGGCAAACCCTACAAATTTGCCACCTCCACCACCAGAGCTGACAACGGTGGTAATGAATCTGGCACAGCAGCTGCAGCAGATGCAACACGCACAGGCTCAGATGCAGGTTGCCATGGGAATTATGTTCCAAGCCACTCAGGCTGCACCCATGCACACCGGACAAGCTAGTGCAGCACCAGTAGGTAACCACCCAGCCCCTCAGACACCTCAACAACCGGCTGCACCGATTCCAGTGCAGGCACCGGAAGCAACTCAAGGAAATTATCAGTATCCACCATATATGTTTGGGGAAAACCCCCAAAATCAGCTGGATCACTCCCGGCTAGTGGAGATATTTTTGAAGATGAAACCCAGAGAATTCAACGGCAAGCCGTTTGATCCATTGTGGCCAGTACACTGGATAGACGAGATGGAGAGAAACTTCCTCATGATGATTGTTACAGAGGAAGAGAAAGTACTATGTGCCACCTTCATGCTCAAAGGCGACGCACGCCATTGGTGGAAATCCACGAAGACATATTTACTGACTAAGCACGCCCTACTGACATGGGCTATATATAAAGAAGCATTCTTTGAGAAATATTTTTCATGAAGCTTAAGAGATTCGATGGAGAAGGAGTTCCTGAGTCTTTATCAAGGACAGATGTCAGTGGATGAGTACCAACAGCGTTATGAAGAGCTATTTTTCTTCGCACCACTGAGTATGCAAGAAGAAGAAACCAAAACCCGTAGGTTCGTCACGGGATTGAGAGGAAGCATCAGAGAACATGTTCTGGGCTTAGAGAAGACAATATATAATGAAGCTGTCCAGATTGCTCGAGTGATTGAATCGAGCCAGAATGAGAGTTATTTTACTCAGAACAGAGGCATCAAGAGACCAGCCGGAAATTCTTACAACGGAGGCAATAACAGGATGTATAAGCCCTTCCGTCCTCAGAATTTTACTGCTGCAACCAAGACTACTCCAGCAGCTCAACCTCAGCCAAAGCCAAACTCTGAAGTCCTGAAGTGTTTTAACTGCAACCAACCCGGACATATGGCAAGGGAGTGCCCAAAGCCCAAGAAGCAGTTACATCAAGGACGGGTATATGCTGTTACATCCGAGGATGCGGCCGCATCACCCGATGTGGTCACAGGTATGACTGGAACTTTAAAAGTTATAATTACATTGAATGAGCATGTAGACTAAGTAAAGATAAATCACAGGTATTGTACCTATAAATGGCGTACCCGCCAGAGTACTCTTCGATTCCGGAGCTACTCATTCATTTATATCTGTGTCATTTGGAAAGAAGACAAAATTACCCATCAAAACATTAGACTACAAATTACTTGTATGGTCACCGATGGGGTTAGAAGTGGAACTAGAGAAGGGTTATGGACTGTGTCCAGTTCTCATTGGAGAGCAGACCTTAGATGCAACCTTGATACAACTTGAGATGGCAGACTTTGATGTCATCTTGGGAATGGACTGGTTAGCTCGGCATTCTGCAAATTTGTTATGCGCCGAAAAGAAGCTAACATTCAAAGACAAGGAAGGGGCAGAATTCAGTTTCTCGGAAACCAAACTTCCCCGGAGACGCAAGCTCATACTTTCAGCATTAAAGGCTAAGAAGTGCCTTGACAAGGGAGCAATCGGGTATCTAGTATCAGTGGTCGACCTAACCAAGGAAGCACCACGAATGGAAGACATTGATGTCGTGCGGGAATATTCTGATGTATTTCCAAAGGAACTACCCGGGTTACCACCCGACCGGGCTACGGAGTTTGTGATAGACCTTGTACCTGGGGCCGCACCCGTATCAAAAGCACCCTATAGAATGGCTCCTACGGAACTGAAGGAACTGAAGGTGCAATTACAAGAACTACTGGACAAGGGTTATATTCGACCCAGTATATCTCCATGGGGGGCACCGGTGTTGTTCGTAAAGAAGAAGGATGGTAGCATTCGATTATGTATCGACTATCGGGAGTTGAATAAACTGACAATCAAGAATCGATATCCACTACCTCAGATCGATGACTTGTTCGATCAGTTACAAGGGGCAAAAGTATTTTCAAAGATCGATCTTCGATCAGGCTATCATCAGCTGAAGATTAAAGAAGGTGATATTCCGAAGACAGCTTTCAGGACCAGATACGGACACTATGAATTTTTGGTGATGTCTTTCGGATTAACTAATGCACCGGCAACGTTCATGGAACTTATGAACCGAGTTTTCTACGATATGTTGGATACATCGGTTATAGTATTTATTGATGACATATTGGTATATTCCAAGGACAAGGAAACCCATATCAAGAACCTAAACGCAGCCCTACAGCGTTTAAGGAAAGAGAAGCTATATGCCAAATTTTCAAAGTGCGAGTTTTGGCTAAGTGAAGTCGCATTTCTAGGCCATGTAGTATCCGCTGAAGGAATCAAAGTGGATCCCAGCAAGATCGAGGCTATTGTGAAGTGGGAAGCACCAAAGAGCGTTTCGGAAATCAGAAGTTTTCTGGGTCTAGCTGGTTATTATCGGAGATTCGTAGAAGACTATTCTCGGATTGCCGTACCTCTCACCAGTTTGACCAAGAAGGGTGAAAAGTTTGTGTGGACGGATAAATGTGAGAAGAGCTTCCAGACACTGAAGACCAGATTGATATCCGCCCCGATTTTGACCATCCCCGTTCCAGGACAGACGTTTACCTTATACACCGATGCGTCGGGACTGGGATTAGGATGTGTGCTTATGCAAGGAGAGCAAGTAATTGCTTATGCTTCAAGACAGTTGAAGGTACATGAGAAAAATTATCCCACTCATGATCTGGAACTAGCGGCAGTAGTACATGCTGTCAAGATATGGAGACATTACTTATACGGGGAGAAATTCCAGATTAAGTCGGACCATAAAAGTCTTACTTATTTATTTAATCAGAAAGAGTTGAATATGAGACAAAGAAGATGGCTGGAACTATTGAAAGACTATGATTGTGACATCCAGTATCATCCGAGAAAAGCGAACGTGGTAGCGGATGCATTGAGCAGAAAAGCAATGATAAAATCTCAAGGAGAAGTTAGCATGACTGCAGCAATGTGTACCAACGGAATGGTATTCAATCACGGCAACTAGCAGTATGTGATAGATACAACGGATGAATCAGCCAACCAAGGTTTTATTCACCGGTTTTCAAATATGTTCGCGGCATTGAAGATTATACCGGATATAGTGGACGAAGTGAAGACAGCTATCAAAGCAGATCCTTATCTGAGAACAGTACAAGAAGATATTGAGAAAGGTAGGACCAACCCTGAGTTCACCTTGGACGACGAGAAAGTACTGAAATACAAAGGAAGAATATGTGTACCTGAAATAGAAAGTACAGACATTAGACACCGACTGATGAAAGAAGCCCATACTACCATCTATTCGATACATCCTGAAAGTACAAAAATGTATCATGATCTGAAGAAATTATATTGGTGGAGGGGAATGAAAGCAGATGTAGCTAAGTTCGTGTCTCAATGCATAAATTGTCAGAAAGTAAAGGCTGAATGACAAAGACCCGCAGGATTGTTACAGCCATTACCGGAACCAGCATGGAAATGGGACTGCATCACTATGGATTTCGTCACGGGACTACTACTGACTCCTCGAGTAGTTGACGCAGTTTGGGTGATTGTGGACCGTTTAACTAAAACAGCTCGCTTCATACCTATACGACCTTAGTATACACTGGAAAGGTTAGCGAAGCTGTATGTGGATAATATTGTTCGATTACATGGTGTTCCAGAAAGCATTGTGTCCGATAGAGACCCACGATTTACTTCTAAATTTTGGGAAGGATTGCAAAAGGCTATGGGTACAACGTTGAAGTTCAGTACTGCATTCCACCCACAGAAAGATGGATAGTCAGAGCATACAATTCAGATTCTAGAAGATATGCTACGAGCATGTGTGATTGATTTCAAAGGATCATGGGACGAAAAGTTACCATTGATCGAGTTCGCTTACAATAACAGCTATCAGGCTACCATATAGATGTCACCTTATGAAGCACTGTATGGCAGGAAGTGTCGAACTCCCTTGTTTTGGAATGAAGTTGGAGAACGTAGTATTGTTGGACCAGAATTTGTTGAAGAGACTTGTCGAGTGGTTGACATCATCAAGGAAAGAGTGAGAACAGCTTAGAACCGCCAGAAACAATATGCGGATACTCGACGAAGAGATCTGGAGTTCGCCGTAGGTGATAAGGTATTTTTAAAGGTATCGCCTATGCGAGGATTGAAGAGGTTCGGACAAAAAGGGAAACTAAGTCCAAGATATGTCGGGCCATATGAAATTCTAGCTAAGCGTGGAAAAGTGGCTTATCAATTAGCACTACCACCATCTATGTCAAGTGTGCATGACGTATTTCACATTTCCCTATTGAAAAAGTATGTCAAAGACCCAACGCATGTCTTGACAGTGGATTTGCCGGAATTGACTGATGATTTGATGTTTGAAGTAACACCAACAAAAATCACTAGTCAAAAGGTTCAACGTCTACACAACAGAGTTATCTACTATGTTAAGGTCACATGGAAAAGTAGAGACATGGAAGAGATTACATGGGAAGAAGAGAATGATATGCGAAAGCAATACCCTCACTTATTTGATTCAGAAGGTATGTACGATTTCGAGGACACAATTTTTATAAGTTGGGGGAGTTGTAAGACCCGTATCAATCTAACCCGGTCTTACCACCTTGAAGCAGGTTTACCCATCATGGTCGAGTCAAGTGGACCAAGGGCGTGAAGGAGATCGAGATCCCAGGTATTAAATCGACCCAAAAACACTTTAAATAAGGGAAGGGTCGCATACCCAGCTAAGCAGGGTCGGACCTCCCAAAATAGAAAGTCAGACCCTCAGTTTTGAAGGGATGGTCGGACAGCTTAAGACCCTAGGGTCGACGGGATCATCGACCCTCCCATCGACCCTCGGATTCTGTCGAATATAGAAATTAGGAAATTTCTATATTTTTTGATTGAGTTCTTTCCTAATCTCAAAGGGATTTATTTTAGGATGTTCCTAGTTTATTTAAAGGACGTCCCTAAGCCACTTTCACTCCTTTAACAACCCTAATTGAATTGAGAGAAAGAGAAGAGAAGGAAAAGAGGAAGAAGAAAGGCAAGGAAGAGAACTTAGCAAAGAGGAGAAGAATTTCAGAGAAAAGTAATCTTCTCAGGTATGGATACTAATTCCATGAGTTTCTACAGACCATAGGTTAGTTATTGATGAGAATGTGATCTCGGAGAAATCCAAACCATCAAGCTATGGTTAGCTTTTCATGGGAAACCATAGGAAAAGGCATGAAAGCTATCTAGGTGGAAGGTTCATGGTTTCAGACCATGGAATGAATGTAGAATGGAATGTAGGAGCAAGCCATAGGATTCCAAACACGAAGAATGGACTAAAAAGTGGAAATTGGACCAAAGTGCACCGAGGGTCGCACCCAGGGTCGATAGGCCATCCGACCCTAGGTATTCCTGACCGTCGACCCTCAGCATTCGGGAAGTCCAGAAAGAGGGGAGGGTCGATAGACCCATCGACCCTAGCATCGACCCTACCATCGACCCTCAGTTAACATAATGATTTTTAAATCTGGAATTAATTCTAATTAAATTCTATCGACTTTGTTAGGTCTTCTAGCAGTATAATAACATTATAAAGGTGATTCTAAAGCTTGGAAAAGTATCTTATAGCAAGATAAGGTGAGGAACCTTAACTCCAAACTAAATTGGTTATTAATAAACTGTTTTCTATTTCTTGAGTTCTGTGCTATGGTTGATTCTATGTGAATATGTTTGTAATGTGCATACAGCATGCCATCCAATATTTCTATTACTTGTTCATGCATATTTACTTTATTGTTTATAACATGATGATGATGATGATGATAGGAATAGGAATGTGCTTGTATGTGTGTGGTTAATGTGCTTGATGCGAGCAAGTATCAGGGGAGGTGTGATGAGAACGTTAATAAACGTTAACCTTTGGCGGGTTTCAGCACTTTAGCTCTATCTCTAACTCAAGTCTTGTGCATTGACATCGTCGTATCGCCATTACTTTAGCAGAACTATTATGTCGTAGAGTATCAGGGAAGGTGGTCTCGGTCCTTGTAGTCTCTGACTCTACCAAGGGGCCTTAGCTCTATCTCTATGGACATTCTGAGGGATGTTGGGGTGAGGCCTTGGATACACTGTTTGGCATTAGGATTGGTTAGTTGCGAAGCCATTTTACAGCCCTCGCCAACAGGGGCTTACGTGTTGGTATGGCACTATATAGCAATAAACGTAACCTTTGTTATATATTGTTCATGATTGGGTGCATGTGAGTTGACGATAAACGTGATCTTCGGGTAACATCACACACTCGTGTATAGAGGCAGAGTCAATAAATGCGACCTTTGGCTACCTAAACCTTTCTATTGCGTACTGCAAACTTTAAACCGGACCAAAGATATAAATTGATCTGCATGCATATGTATTGTTGCATTGTTTTGGCTACTCACTGAGCCGTGATGTGTGCTCACCCCTCAATGTCGAATATTTTTAGTTGATGATGCAGGTTATACCGTTGAAGACTATATGAATGCGTCTGCGTACGGGAATGTGGCAGCGATGGAAGTTGAAGCTGAAGTACATACACACGACTCCTCTTGCGAGTGTAACTCGTGTGTATTTGATTAGATATTTTATAGGCTTCTTTATTTGGATTTATTAATGACTTGTATTGATATTTACTTATGTCTCGGTTGATACAGAATAAATTGTTATTTAATTTTTAATATCACATAGATTCTCAGTTCATGTTATTATAAGACTTCCGCTATTGTGTATTTACTCTGATTATGATTACGGATGTGCGTAAGTTTGGATAACGCGGGGATAGCCTATCTGAGATCCTGGTTGAACCGTTGGTTTGTTAGTGGTTCATCACACCATTCTGGTTAGACCAAAATTGGGGTGTGACAGACCTAACAACTCAATAGATTTTAATTAGAATTAATTACATTAAATTTAGACTAATAGAAACTGTAGGGTCGCACCTAGGGTAGCAGTTTCTGCGACCCTAGGGTAGCAGTTTCTGCGACCCTAGGGTGTAGGGTCGGACATGGGGTCAGATACCAATCGACCCTACGTGAGACCACACCCTCCCTGGGACTTCCCGAGGGCATGTGGTCGATCATGTGGTCTCGTAGGGTCGGATATCATTCGACCCTACGTGCGACCACACTTATTCTGAGTCGACCTTTCATTATAAAGTCCATTCTTTCATGTTTGGATCATTTGGCTTACTTTCATGGTCCATTCTATGATTGTTCTATGACTCAAACTACAAGTTATACACTATTCATAGTCCATATTGATTTCCTCCATGGAATCTCTTGAAACTTGTCCATGGATGGATGATTTGGGTTTCTCCTAATCCTATGTTCTTCATAACTATTCTAGAATCTCTTATTCAGGTAAGGAATTAGGTTCATACCTTAATTCAGAGGTTTCTCTGAGCTTCCTCCTCTTCTTTAGTCTTCTTCTTCAAGTTTCCTTATCTTATTCTCTTCCTTCTCTTTCTCTTGCTCTCACTTTCAATTAGGGTTTTAAAGGAGTAAAAGAGGCTTAGGGACGTCCTATTTATAGAGAAAAACCCTCCATAATAACCCCCAATGAGTTTAGGAAAGACCCCCTTCAAATTAGGAAGGTTTCCTAATTTCTGGTTCGTATTATTTTCGTAGGGTCGGACGTAGGGTCAGATGTACTGAGACCCTACGTTTTTTTTAAAACGTGAGGCCCTAGGGTGTAGGGCGCATGTAGGGTCGGATGTAGGGTCGGATAATCTGAGACCCTACGTTTTAAAACATGCGACCCCACCACCAAAAAGTCATAGGTTGGACTTCTGTTGAGGTGGGGTCGACCCTACCTGTTTAGGCATGCAACCCTATCCTCATTTTGACTGTTTTTGAGTTAAATTTCATTTTGGGTCTTGGGTTTCTTCAAGCACTTGGTCCACTTGGCTCGACCATGATATGTAGACTGGTCACGACACGAAGTGTCAGGTTAGAATGGGTTCGTGGCGTGCGGGTCTTACAGTCTGATCCTATGGTCCTCCACCGTTTGACAACTTCTTACTCAAGCATTAATCATCACATAATCACAAGATTTAATATATTAATGCAATGCATGGAAAGTATAGATATTGGATGACATGTTATCAATTAAAATGCAACATAGGCAGATAAGTGATTAAAAATACACCAAAATAAGTCAGGGGTTCTGTCCCTCACCTGATGTACGGTTAGTCTTACAATCCACAATATGTGAGTTGATCTTGGTTACGCACGTGTTACCTAATGTGTGAGTGAGGTCATTAATAATTGCAACAGTGGTGCAACCGGAGTTGCTTCTGGTTACTTCTTGGGGCATTCTGTTTGAATCCGATCGCAGCTCCTGTTGCTGCAATCAAGTGACTGGTTCTACTGTCGGTTACTTACCAAGACTTTTCGAATGCATCCGATCATAGATCCAATTGCAACAGTCATGCGAGTGGACCCTCCCATAAGGGCTGGTCTCGAGGCTTTGTTTTTTTTTTTTTGAGGCATGGGTTTTGCCTTCGAAACTCCCTTCAAACATGATTTTGGACTTCTACTGTGGAAGTCTATCGACAAATCTTATGACCCAAGTTCAGGTAATGGATTCCAATTTCTATCTTATGGCTTAATGAGGTCGGTCAGGGATGCACTTCCTAGGTCTAGGGTTCATTGCCTGGTACTTAATCCTGGCTAGACTCAAGGTCTTTCCTAGACTGACTTCGAGAGCATTTCCTCTCGAATAAGATGAGGTTATTGTGCTCAGCCATTAATGGAGAGTGATACCTTGGAAAGAATGGAGGTTTAGGGCCTCCCTAACTAGGATTGAATAATAATAGCAACCTACAATGATGTATAGAAGACTCACTAGTGATCTGTTCAAATAGATGTGTAGACGATGCCAGCTATTATCTTACGTATTCTTCCCTCGTTCCTTCTTCTTCTTCCTCCAACCCTCTCTCCTTGTAAGAACGTGTCAGAACTATAGATTGAGTGTGTAATCACCATAAAGAGACATTGGGGAGACTTAGTCTAATTTAAGTTTCCTTTTTAAGGTAGAACTCCTAAGAAAAAGGAAAACTAAGGGGAAACTGCCAAGTAGCAAAACTGAGAGATGAGAGAGAGATTTTATTCCCTCATTCAAAGTTCAGTTAGTTTAACATGAGGAGAGATTCATTAGGTTTTTTTCATGGGTCCTAGGAATATTCCCTCTCAACCAGAGTTTAAATTTGACAAGTGTCAATTCGTGGGCTGGCTTCTTAGCCTAACTGGTCATAGTATCAGATCTCACCAGATCTGGGATCTTTTGACCAGTGGTTGCAACCGGTAACCTATTTGGTTACAACCAATCATTGACCGAAAAAAAGAATGGTTCAAAATGTCTAGTACCTGGTCTGAGGTTGTCAAAGTATCGGGTCTATCAACAGTGAAAAACACTAGCATGGGAAAAAAACCAAGTTAGACTGAGTTTTCTGGGTACGGGTTTTACAAAGTAGCCCAACATGACGACATCGAGGGATATGGACAGCCAACAATGTCCAGAAGGCCATGATCGATCTAATAGGTCATGTCACAGCCCATTCTGGATAATCTGGCTTGATATCCGGGTTAACCCTTGTGACACCCAAATTGTAAGACCCACACTCCACTAACTTGGTATAACCGTGTTGTGCGAAGTCTTCCCATCATCCCTGGACCAAGTGGACCGAGTGTGTGAATATAGATCACAAACCAGGTATGACAATCGAGTTAAAAACACTAAAAACATACCTAAGGATGCATGCCCGGGTAGGTATGGTCGACCATAAGGAAGGGAATCAAAAATCTCAAATCCAAAATCCCACAGTCGATGATTTCGACCCTATGGTCGATGGTTTATGCGACTGTATGATCGACCGTGAGAATCCAGACCAGACTCCGAGTTTTGAAAACTTTCCTAAACTAAGGGATTGCTTTCCTAATTGAAAGAGGACTCTATATGGAGAGTTTTCCTCTATAAAAAGGACGTCCCTTAGCCCTTTTTCACTCTTTTAGAACATTATTAAACCCTAGAGAAAGAGAATGAAGAGAAGAAAGAGAAGAAGAAGAAAAAAAAGCTAAGGAGAAGAATTTGTTGAGAAGAGATTGACTCTCTATTACTGGAAAAGGTATGAAACGAATCTCTGGAGATGTAAACTCTAAGGAATAAAACTTCTATGAAAGATAGGCAATATCAACCTATTATGATCTATGTGATTTCCTTGAGAAAATCCCAAGGAGAACCATGAGGAGTGAATTTGATGATTAGGGTTGAAAAAAAATTACTAATGATGGCCATAGGATGACCTTAGAATAAACCCCATTGAAGAACAGAGGAACTGACCCAGGAAGAACTTGAATTGCATGTATACTGTGACCAGAAATCTCAAGGTCGCAGCTACGATCGACCATAACATGACCAGTATGACCAGAGGATCGACAAAAGGCATTCAGGAAGACTTTAGAAATCATATGGTCGTAGCTACGGTCGCACCATATGCGACCGTAGGGTATCGATCGTAGATAGTAAGGTCGATACAGCATGAGACCATAGGACTAATTAGACACCTATCAGTGCTCTGTTTCAATTTTTGACTACTGTAACATGTCACATATGAACCCTAACTTAAATTCATATAACTTTTAGGTTGTTAAATCAATTCAAAGAGAATTTCAAGGTTTGGAAGGACAACGAGTATTGCCAACAGGTGAGGGAACAAGACCTAAACTAATTGGATAATGACAAACTGTTTATTTTTATTGAGTCCAATGCCATGATTGATTCTATGCTTGTATGTTTGTAATGTGCATCTCACATGTCATCCAATATTCTTGATATTACTGTTCATGCATATTTAATTCTATTTATTTATAACATGAGGATGATGATGATGCTAGGAATAGGCATGTGAATGTATGTGTGTGGTTGGTGTATTGGATGCCAGTGGAGCATCAGGGGGAGGACGTGGCATAGTGGTCTTCAACCTCGTCACCAGACTCTAGCTCTATCTCTATGCAAGTCTTGCCCACTAACATCTTCGTGTCGCCATTACCTTAGCAGAACTATTACGTCATAGGGCATCAAGAGAGGTGGTCTCGGTCTGTGTGGTCTCTGACTCTGCCAGAGGGCCTTAGCTCTATCTCTATGGACGTATTGAGGGATGCTAGGGTAAGGCCTTGGATACACTGTTTGGCATTAGGATTGGTTAGTTGTGAGCCTAGTTTGTAAGTCCTCGCCAATAGGGGCTTACGTATTGGTATGGGTAGGGCATCAGGGGAAGTGTTGGCGGTGTTTGATCCGGACACTTTAGCTCTATCTCTATTCCATGGTGGATGCATGTGGGATGGCAATGGTATTTGATCCATTGGGTGGATTCACACACTCGTGTATAGAGGTGCGGCGGCCACCAAACCTTTCTATAGCATATTATAAACTTATAAACCAGACCAAAGATATGAATTGAATGCATGCATATGTTTGTTGCATTGTTTTGTTTCCTTACTGAGCCGTGATGTGTGCTCACCCTTTCGACGTCGAATATTTTTAGTTGATGATGCAGGTCCTACTCTTGAAGAATATATGAATGTGCTGACGTATGGACAAGTTGCTGTGATGGACGTAGAATCTGAAGAAGATGCGCATGATTTATCATGCAAGTGTAGCCAATGTGTTTTTGTTTAAGTTTAATTATAATTTGAACATCAGATATGTAATTGATTATTTATTTTTGTGTCTAGTGGTTTGGAGATAATTAGATTAAATACTTATTTATCATTGTTAGACTCTCAGTTCATTATCAGTAAGACTTCAGCTTATTTGTTTATTACCTCTAATTATTAATGTGGAATGTGTGTTTGGTTTGATATGGTGGGTACGACCTATACGAGTCATGGGTGAACTATTGGTCTATTGGCGGTTCATCACACCATTCTGGTTAGACCAGAATTAAGGTGTGACAACTTGGTATCAGAGCCTCTCAGGTTCTACCCATTGACCGAACTACTTCCACATGAGTCATGAACTAAGTTAGGATAAAATTTAAAAGTTGTAATAAGAACACACCATAAACACCTGTGTTGTGGAGACATAAACTAAGAAAGAGAATAATGTACATATGTAAAGGGGAAACCAATTATATATATATATATATATATATATATATATATATATATATATATATATATATATATATATATATATATATATATATATATATATATATATGCCTAATAAAAACAAGATAAATGTACATCAAATTCAGAGTACAGTCCACAATCCGGACAGTTACTCTGTAGTATAAAAGGGAAAAAGATATAAATGAAAATTATGGAGCTGGAGGTGCAGGAGGAGGAGGTGCCTCACGATCTCTACCATAGTCCTCAGCATATACTCTCACGAGCCAGGCCACCTGAGTCTGAGTCGCTCAGAGACTAGCTGTCAGATCCGCTACCCGCTAGTCTGTAGAGGGCTGGGCATCTTGAAGCTCTCCTACTCTCCAATCAGTCACGCGCTGAGCCCCTCTAATCTCATGTAATAGCCCCATCATGTCATCTGGTGGTGGGGATGAAGGGCCAGCTGAATGAGAAGCCCTAGAAGGGCCAGCTCCAGTAGAATGTTGTGGTGATGGAAGAGGGATGGCATCCACATCCTTGTAAATCCGATCATCATCACCCTCGTGTGCCGCTGCTGCTGTCTCTACTGCTACCTCTGCTGATGCTGCTGCTGCTACCACCTCTGCATCTGCTGCCACTACCCTAGTGAGAGGATGTCTCATAGCATTCCTCTCATCATCACTGACCTGTATTTCTCTCATACCCATCCTGTTGATGACCTCCCAATCAAGGTCAGCTGAGAAGGTGTCCTCAAGGATCCTCTCATCCACTAGGTCGACCTATAGACGAGCGACCAAGGTGGAGATCAGCCACCCATAGGGCAAGTTACCTTTCGAGTCAGGCAACGTAGCTCTGTGCGTAGTCCAAAGAATAATATATGGGAGGTAGATAGGCTACCTAGTACAGATACAGTACAGCAGGTACTGAGTCAGTTGTGAGATCATCTAGTAGTGTCTGCCCTAGGGAATAAGATTATGCTGGATAATCTTACAGTAAACCCATGGCTATGGACGCAGGTTGACTGCTTTCATTTCCCAGCGGTCATCTAGAAGAATCTGGCTATCTATTTCTGTACGCACCTGTGTAGATAGAAACTGTGGCTCCCTAGGTGCGTAGTAAACCAACTGACCATCGTTGGAAATGCCTAGGAGATCAGCCAACTCTTGACAGTTGAAAGAGATTGAAATACCTTTCACCCAGCTGGTGATCTGAAGCTCTCTACCCCTATCTACATCTTCTAAATAACCCTCTACCTATAGGTGACAGTAGAACTATTTGACCAAGTCCGGACGAGTGCAAGCCTCGTACAAGATCACTGGAAGGCAACCCATGTCACCAAAAGCCATTTCCACATCAAACAGGGATAAATGGGTTTGGTTCACACACCGACCCCCTTTAACTTTCTTTCAGTCAAACGAAGGTTATCGCACCTCTGCTTTAACGAACCTGAAGCATCATGGGTCATGAACTTGAGGAACCTTATTGTGAACTATGATAACTGTAGGAGAAGAAAATAAGAAAACAAGTTAGATAGATTTAAAAATTTGACAGCATAACGATGTAAAATGGAAAAAGCCTCACTTTTCACACAAATATTTGGGCAGGAGGACTTACATATGTCCCAAACCATCCTGCAAGGCTCATACAATCGGAAATTTAAACTAGGTAGGTCGAATTTGAAGAAATTTTGATAATTGGGAAAAACCCCAAAATTTAGGTCAAAAATGAGAATTTTCAAGTTTTTACTAAACTAATCGATGAAACTCAAATTTTCTTGAGGACTTTCATCCATTGGGTGGCTAATAGCAAAAGCCCCCAATAAAATTAAATTTTTACTGTCAGAAAAATATTAATTAGAAGAAAACCCTACAAATAGCAAAAACCCTAGGTATGAAAGCTTAAAAATGGAGAAAAGTAGAAAACATACCTCAAGGAATGAAGTGACAGATGTTGATCGATGGAAAAATCACCAAGTTTGTATGGTCAACACTGTAGCAACTCATTGGTGGCCAGTTAAGTAGAGATCGTAGGAGAAAGAAGGAGAATGAGTGGGAAAAATTTCAACAAACAAGTTTTAAAACCTGATTTTGAATCATACAGTCGCACAATTCGACCAAAACCATCGATCGTATGATCGACCATAATGTCTCGGTAAGTTGCCAGGACTTTGAAGGTCGAACCTATGGTCGCACAACTTGCGACTGTATTCCATCGACCGTATGATTGACTGTTGTCTGCATTTTGATTCTGCTTGAACTTTTGCCTATTGATTTTTTTTTCTCTCGCCTTTCATTGTGAGACTAACCCAATACTACCATCATATCTTGTCTCACATGTACAGCCTTTCCAAGTACCGTTGAACCAAGAGTTTAAATGACTGAACGTAGAGTAAGTAGAAGGAAACAAAATGCAAACCCATCTCCACCACCTATGGGGACTAATGACAATGAGGGTTAGCAAGGACATGAAGGAAATATTGGAACTCAAAATACTGCACCACAGAATGTACACACCCAAGACAACCCAACCAACCTACCTACACCACCTATAGATTTGGCTATTGCAGTGATGAATTTAGCACAACAAATGCAGCAAATACAGCAAGTGCATCCCAACATGTAAGCTGCTATGGGAATTGCTTTTCTAGCTGCAAACACAACACCTCTACCTGCAGGACAAGCTAGTACTACCTTGGGGGTAGCAACACTATACCCCAAGTACTGCAAACACCAACAGTATAAGGCCAAGTGCAAAACCCTGAAGCATCGCAAGGCGGGTATAACCAAGGAAATTATCAGTACCAACCACCTATGTATAGAGTATATGCACAGTATCACCTTGATCACTCCAGACTGATTGAGCATTTCCTAAAGTTGAAGCCGAAGGAATTTATAGGCAAGCCATCAGATCCGTTATGGCCAGCTCACTGGATCGATGAGATGGAAAGAAACTTTATGATGATGACTATAAATGAAGAAGAGAAGGTATTATGTGCCACTTTTATGCTGAAAGGTGAAGCGCGCCATTGGTAGAAATCTACTCAGAGTTATCTATTGATAAAGAAGCTTTCTTCAAGAAGTATTTTCCCAAGAGTTTCAGAGATCAAATGGAAAAGGAGTTTCTGAGTCTGTATTAGGGACAGATGACTGTAGACGTCTATCAACAGCGTTTTGAAGAACTGCTTTTCTTTGCTCCCTCTAGCATGTAAGAGGAAAATACAAAAACCAGAAGGTTTGTCGTGGGACTTAGCAGAAGCATTCGTGAGCATGTATTAGGACTAGAAAAGAAGATTTATAATGAAGCTATACAGATTACTCGAGTACTAGAATCGAGCTAGAGAGAAAGTTATTTTGCTCAGAACATAGGTATTAAAAGGCCCAATGGAAACTCATACAACAGAGGGAACTCAAAAACATTTAAACCCTTCCATACTCAAGGCTTCAATGCTACAGCCAAGACTACTCTGACAGCCCAACCTCAATAGAAGCAAAGTAATGCTGGAGTCAAATGCTTCAATTGTGATCAAGTAGGACATTATTCAAGAGAGTGTCTTAAGCCAAGGAAGCAGCTACAGCATGGAAAGGTTTATGCAGTTACTATCTGAGGATGCTGCCACATCGCCTGATGTGGTCATAGTTATGACCTGAACTGTTCATTTTGTACTACCTTGTGTGAGCATGTAGACTAAATTAAATCAACTCACAGGTATCGTATCTATTAATGGCTTACCCGCTAGAGTACTCTTTGACTCTGGAGCTACTCATTCTTTTATATCTATGTCGTTTGGGAAGAAGTTAAATATATCCCTCAGACCTTTAGACTGTAAACTACGTGTACGATCACCTATGGGATTAGAAGTGGAACTAGACAAAGGCTATGGACCAAATCCAGTTCTTATCAGCGAGAAGATTTTGGATGCAACCTTAATTCAACTCGAGATGGCAGACTTTGATGTTATCTTGGGAATGGATTGGTTAGCTCGGCACTCTGCAAACCTATTATGTGCAGAAAAGAAATTGACAATTAAAGATAAGGAAGGAGAAGAGTTTAGTTTTGCGGGAACCAAACTTTCTCGTAAACGAAAACTCATTCTCTCTGCATTGAAGGCTAGAAAATGCCTCAAGAAAGGAGGAATTGGGTATCTAGTATCCATGGTTGACCTCACCAAGGAAGCACTACGAATAGAGGATATTGAAGTTGTGCGTAAATTTTTGGATGTATTTCCTGAGGAACTACTAGGACTACCACCCGATCGAGCGACAAAGTTCATTATAGATCTTATACTAGGAGCCGCACCAGTATCGAAAGCACCCTATCGAATGGCTCCTACTGAATTGAAGGAACTGAAGGTACAATTACAATAATTACTGGACAAGGGTTATATCAGACCTAGCATATCTCCATGGGAGCGCTAGTATTATTCCGAAGACAACATTCAGAACCAGATATGGATATTATGAATTTTTAGCCATGTCTTTTGGATTAACTAATGCACCTGCAACTTTTATGGAACTAATGAATCGGGTATTCCATGATATGTTAGATACGTCAGTCATTGTATTTATTGATGAAATACTAGTCTACTCCTAGGACAAAGAAACTCATGTCACAAATCTAAGAGCCGCTCTACAGCGTCTAAGAAAAGAGAAGCTTTACGCAAAATTTACAAAGTGTGAGTTCTGGCTAAATGAAGTCGCTTTCTTAGGCCATGTTGTATCCATTGAAGGAATTAAAGTGGATCCTAGCAAGATTGAAGCCGTTGTGAAATGGGAAGCATCTAAGAATGTTGCAGAAATCAGAAGTTTCTTAGGTTTAGCTGGTTACTATCGACGATTCGTGCAAGATACTCTAGAATCGTCGTACCTCTCACCAGTTTGACAAAGAAAGGAGAAAAGTTTGTTTGGACCGATAAATGTGAAGAGTATTTTCAAACATTGAAGGCTAGATTGATATCAGCTCCCATCTTGACTATTCTGTTCCCAAGACAACCATTTACCTTGTACACTGCTGCGTCTTGGTTAGGATTAGGATGTATGCTTATGCAAGGAGAATAACTAATTGAGTATGCCTCAAGACAACTGAAGACACATGAGATTAACTATCCCACTCATGATTTGGAATTAGCAGCAGTAGTACATGCTGTTAAGATATGGAGACATTATTTGTAAGGAGAGAAATTTTAGATTAAATAAGATCATAAGACTCTCACTCATCTTTTTAATCAGAAGGAGTTATACATGAGACAAAGAAGATGGTTGAAATTACTGAAGGATTATGATTGTGATATCCAGTATCATCTAGGAAAAGCTAATGTAGTTGCTGACGCACTGAGCAGGAAAGCTATGATAGAATCCCAAGAAGAAGTTAGTGCAAATGCTGTGGCATGTGTCACAGGGAGAATATTTAATTACGGTAAAGAGCAGTTCGTGATTGATATTCCTAATGAATCAACTGACCAAGGATTTATTCATCTATTCTCAAACATGTTTGCTACATTGAAGATTGTACCTGATCTATTAGACGAAGTGAAAGCCGCTATTAAATCAAACCCTTATCTAAGAACAGTGCAAGAAGACCTCGAAAAAGGTAGGACTACTCCTGAGTTCACCTTGGACGTTGAAAAGGTACTAAAATACAAAGGAAGGGTATGTGTCCTGAAAATGAAGACTTAGATATTAGACATAGACTAATGAAGGAAGCTCACACCACCACTTATTCGGTACATCCTGGAAGTACGAAGATGTATCATGATCAGAAGAAACTATATTGGTGGAGGGGAATGAAAGAGAATGCAGATAAATTTGTGTCTCAATGCTTGAATTGTCAGCAAGTAAAGGCTAAAAGGCAAAGATTTATAGGATTGTTGCAGCCACTGCCAGAACCAGTATGGAAATGGGACTGCATCACTATGGACTCCGTCACCGGGTTACCATTGACTCCCAAAGTAGTTGACGCAGTCTGGGTGATTGTGGATCGTTTGACCAAGACAGCTCTTTTCATAGCTATATGACCTTAGTATAACCTAGAGAGGTTAGCTAAGCTTTATGTAGATAATATTGTCCGATTACATGATGTACCTGAAAGCATTGTGTTCGACAGAGATCTACGCTTTACCTCAAAGTTTTGGGAAGGATTACAGAAGGCTATGGGTACAACATTGAAGTTTAGTACTGCATTCCATCCTCAGATAGATGGACAGTCAAAGCGTACTATTCAGATTTTAGAAGACATGTTTCGAGCTTGTGTCATTGATTTCAAAGGATCATGGGATGAGAAATTACCATTGATTGAGTTTGCTTTAACAACAGCTATCAAGCGACTATACAGATGTCACCCTATGAAGTACTGTATGGTAGGAAATGTCAAACTCCTTTGTTCTGGAATGAAATTGGAGAACGGAGTATTGTTGGACCAGAGTTTGTTGAAGAGACTTGTCGAGTAGTCAACATTATCAAGGAAAGAGTCCAAATAGCTCAGAACCATTAGAAGCAATATGCAGATAATCGACGCAGAGATCTGAATTCACCATAGGTGATAAGGTATTTCTGAAAATATCTCCTATGCGTGGTTTGAAAAGGTTTAGACAGAAGGGAAAGCTGTGTCCCAGATATATTGGACCTTATGAAGTTCTAAAAAGACGTGGAAAAGTAGCATATCAGTTAGCACTACCACCATCCATGTCAAGTGTGCATGATGTATTTCATATCTCATTACTCAAGAAGTACGTCATAGATCCAACACATGTGTTAACAATGGATCCACCGGATTTGACGGAAGATTTGACGTTCGAAGTAGTACCTTTTGAGATCACTAGGTGGAAGGTGCAATGTCTTCGCAACCGTGACATTTACTACCTTAAGATTACTTGGAGAAGCCAAAATGTAGAAGAAGTTACATGGGAAGAAGAGAACACTATGCGAAAGCAATATCCTCACCTATTCGACTCGGAAGGAATGTGAAAATTTTGATGACGAAATTTATATAAGAGGGGGATGTTTGTAAGACCCGAACTCCACTAACTTGGTCTAACCATGTCGTGCCAGGTCTTCCCACCATTCCTCGACCAAGTGGACCGAGCGTGTGAAGATAGATCACGAACCAGGTATGACAATCGAGTTAAAAACACTAAAAACATACCTAAGGTCGCATGCCCAGGTAGGTATGGTCGACCATGAGGAAGGGAACCAAAACTCTCAAATCCAGAACCCCACAGTCGATGATTTTGACCCTACGGTCGACGGTTTATGAGACCGTATGATCGACCGTGAGAACCCAGATCAAACTCCGAGTTTTGGAAACTTTCCTAAACTAAGGGATTGCTTTCCTAATTAAAAGAGGACTCTATATGGAGAGTTTTCCTCTATATAAAGGACGTGCCTCATCCCTTTTTCACTCTTTTAAAACATTAGTAAACCCTAGAGAAAGAGAAAGAAGAGAAGAAAAAGAAGGAGAAGAAGAAAAAGCTAAGGAGAAAAATTTACTGAGAAGAGATTGGCTCTCTATCATACGCAAATGTATGAAATGAATCTATGGAGATGTAAACTTTAAGGAATAAGACTTCTATGAAAGATAGGCAATATCAACCTATTATGATCTATGTGATTTCCTTGAGAAAATCCCAAGGAGAACAATGAGGAGTGAATTTGATGATTAGGGTTGATAATAAATTACTAATGATGGCCATAGGATGACCTTAGAATAAACCCCATTGAAGAACAGAAGAATTGACCCAGAAAGAACTCGAATTGCATGTAGACTATGACCAGAAATCTCAAGGTCCCAGCTACGGTCGACCATAGCATGACCAGTATGACCAGAGGATCGACCATAGGCATTCGGAAAGATTTCAGAAATCATAAGGTCGCAGCTATGGTCGCACCATATGCGACCTTAGGGTATCGATCGTAGATAGTAAGGTCGATACAACATGAGACCATAGGACTAATCAGACACCTATCAGTGCTCTGTTTTGATTTTTGACTATTGTAACGTGTCACATATCAACCCTAACTTAAATCCATATAACTTTTTGGTTGTTAAATCAATTCAAAGAGAATTTCAAGGCTTGAAACGACATCGAGTATTGCCAATAGGTGAGGGAACAAGACCTAAACTAATTGGATAATGATAAACTGTTTATTTTTATTGAGTGCAATGGCATGATTGATTCTATGCTTGTATGTTTGTAATGTGCATCTCACATGTCATCCAATATTCCTGCTATTACTGTTCATGCATATTTAATTCCATTTATTTATAACATGATGATGATGATGATGCTAGGAATAGGCAATGTGAATGTATGTGTGTGGTTGGTGTATTGGATGCGAGTGGAGCATCTGGGGGAGGACGTGGCATAGTGGTCTTCGACCTCATCACCAGACTCTAGCTCTATCTCTATGCAAGTCTTGCCCACTAACATCTTCGTATCGCCATTACCTTAGCAGAACTATTATGTCGTAGGGCATCAGGAGAGGTGGTCTCGGACCGTGTGGTCTCTGAATCTACCGGGGGGGCCTTAGCTCTATCTTTATGGACGTATTGAGGGATGCTGGGGTGAGGCCTTGGATACACTATTTGACATTAGGATTGGTGAATTGCGAGTTTAATTTGCAAACCCTCGCCAATAGGGGGTTACGTGTTGGTATGGGTAAGGCATCAGGGGAAGTATTGGCGGTATTTGATCCAGACACTTTAGCTATATCTCTATTCCATGGTGGGTGCATGTAGCACTGCAATGGTGTTTGATCCATTGGGCGGATTCACACACTCGTGTGTAGAGGTGCGGCGGCCACCAAACCTTTCTATAGCATATTGTAAACTTATAAACCAGACTAAAGATATGAATTGAATGCTTGCATATGTTTGTTGCATTATTTTGTTTGCTCACTGAGCCATGATGTGTGCTCACCCTTTCGACGTTGAATTTTTTTAGTTGATGATGCAGGTCCTACTGTTGAAGAATATATGACTATGTCGACATATGGACACGTTGCTGCAATGGACGTAGAAGCTGAAGAAGATGTTCATGATTTATCATGCAAGTGCAACCAATGTGTTTTTGCTTAAGTTTAGTTATAATTTGAACATCAGATATGTAATTGATTATTTATTTTTATGTCCTGGGATTTTGAGATAATTGGATTAAATACTTATTTATCACTGTTAGACTCTCAATTCATTATCTGTAAGACTTTCGCTTATTTGTTTATTACCTCTGATTATTATTGTGGAATGTTTGTTTGGTTTGATATGGTGGGTACGGCCTATATGAGATCCTGGGTAAACCGTTGGTCTATTGGTGGTTCATCACACCATTCTAGTTAGACCAAAATTACGGTGTAACACGAATACATCCAAGATCGCTACCACAATGATTACAAAATAAATCCCATAGTCTATGTCACACCCCATTTCTGGACTAACCAGTAATGTGATGAACCATCATGAGAACCAACGGTTCAAACCAGGATCTCATATAGGCTATGCCAACAATGTTAAACCAAAACACATTCCATAATAATAATCAGAGTAAATAAATGAATTGTGGAAGTCTTATTAATAATGAACTCAGAGTCTATAGTGATAATTAAATATTTAACAAGTTATCTTCAAGTAACTAAAACATAATTAATACTGATTACAAGTATCACAATATGAATGTTAACCTTTAAGCGTAAACATAGTTGAAACACTAGCTTAACGAGCCATATTTATCCTCCACAGCTTGCACATCCATAGCCGCTACATTTCCACACGTTGGCGTATTTATATAATCCTCAACCGTAACACTTGCAACATCAGAAACTAAAAAGAATTATGTGCGCGAGGGTCAGTTCTCCAACTTGAGCTCAGTGAGTAAACAAAACAATGCAACAAACATATGCATGCATTTAATTCATATCTTTGGTCTGGTTTATAAGTTTGCAATGTGCAATAGAAAGGTTTGGTGGCCCCTGCACCTCTATATACGAGTGTGTGAATCCACCCAATGGATCTAACACCATTGCTGTCCCACATGCACCCACCATGGAATAGAGATAGTGATAAAGTGTCTAGATCACACACCGCCAACACTTCCCCTGATGCCCTACCCATACCAATACGTAAGCCCCTACTGAAGAGAGCTTGCAAATGGGCTCGCAACTAACCAATCCTAATGCCATATAGTGTATCCAAGGCCTTACCCCAGCATCCCTCAATACGTCAATAGAGATAGAGCTAAGGCCCCCCCGGTAGAGTCAAAGACTATACGGTCCGAGACCACCTCCCCTGATGAACTACGATGTAATAGTTCTACTAAAGTAATGGCGATACAATGATGTCAGTGGGCAAGACTTGAGTAGAGACAAGCTAGAGTCTAGTGACGAGGTCAGAGACCACCATGCCACATCCTCCCCCTAATGCTCCACTAGCACCCAACACACCAACCACACATACAATCACAAGCCTATTCCTAGCATCATCATCATCATCATGTTATAAATAAACAGAATTAAATATACATGAGAAATAATAGCAGGAATATTGGATGACATGTGAGATGCACATTACGAGCATACACGCATAGAATCAATCATGGCATTAGACTCAATAAAAAATAAAGCAGTTTGTTATTATTCAATTAGTTTAGGTCTTGTTCCCTCACCTTTGATCGATGTTTGTTCCTCTCCTTTTTCCTCTCCCAAGCTTTAGAAGTCACTTTGAATATATTGGGAACCTAAACAATTAATGTATATAAGTTGGGGTTCAAGTTTACCATATTATACTAGTCAAAAATCTTGTTTGGTCTTAAAATATGCTTGTTGTTTTCTTACGATCGATGCTATGGTCGATCCTATGGTCACAATATACGCAACCGTAGGACATACGGTCGATACCCTATGGTCACATTACATGCGACCGTACCTGCGATCATATGTTTCCTGAACTCCCGAATGGCTGTAGTTGACTCTTTTCTCATCTTATGGTCGACCATAGTTGTGACCATACGTAGTCAAGTTCATTTTTACTTCTCATATGAGTTTCTCTTCATGGATCATCAATGGGGTTCATCCTAAAATCATTCTATGGCCTTTGATCACAGTTTATCCTTATCAATTATCCCTAACCTATTCTCTCATGGTTTTGCTTAGAAATTCCATAACCAAAATCATTACATTAGATTCAACACATCAATTTGATGGAAAGGAACCTATCCTATCTGATCTATCCTACAAAGTCCAGTCCATACCTTAAGCTTGTTGTAGAGAGATAGAACTCTTCTCTGCAAAACCTTCCTCTCAGCCTTCTTCTCCAAATCTCCTTCTCCTTCTCTTCCTCTCTCTCTTTCTCTCTTAGGTTTAGTGTTTCGAAATAGGTTCTAAAAGAGTGAGAGAGGCTAAGGAACGTCCCTTATATAGAGAAAAAACTTCCATATAGAGTCCCACTTTAATTAGGAAAGAGTCCTCCTCAAATTAGGAAAGTTTCCTAAACACAGAGTCGGTTCTGGGTTCATACGGTTAATCATACGATCGCATAAACCGTCGACCATACAACCAAAACATGCGTCCATAGGTGCGATCGTAGCCCTCAAAACTACCACCATAGGCCCAAAATTTATTGGTTTTTAGTTTTTGACTGGTTGCTTCTACACAAACTTAAATAGTCAACCATACCAATTAAATTGGACTTATTGCTTACCTCATCTTGTGGTTTCTTCATACAATTGGTTCACTTGAGACAATTATGATGGGAAGACCGGTCACAACATGAGAACATAAGGTTGAACCGGATTCGTGGCGTACGGGACTTACAGTCTACACAAGCAATGACTACAATAATCAAGAAGCAATAATAATATAAGCAAAAGTATTTAATATCGACATACGCATCTAATGATAACATATCCCATATTATGTATCAAATTATTTATTATAAACTTGTTGTATCCCACAAGATACTATAATATCCATATACACATACAATAATATAAAAAGAGTAAATCTGTTACATTGTTCTTGATAGATATCTTCATCTACCCACAAAAAGAATCGAATCATAATAATCCATAGTGTATCAGGGAAGGGAGAAAGTAAGGGGAGGGCTATGTCATGCGTAAACGCAGTTGCTGTAGGTGCAGCCCTCACCGTGCTCTCCACCGACGTCATTGGTACCAGCCACCACACTAGTTAGAGGGGACTCCATAACCTCAGTAATAGAGAAGTCACTTGTAGAAGGATCTAAAAAATAGTGTCGATACGAGGGTGAGCTCACATCCAAGCTCAGTCAGAAATCTAGTATCACATGCATGCAACATACAGTATCAAATGAGATGAAATACAATTCATTTTATGTTAGGTCTCAGGGTTGTGTTTCTACATCCTGGGTGAAGATAGAAGTCGAATAAATGACCCTAGGCCGCTAAACAACTTCTATAGGTAAACTTCCCCCCTTGGGGACACCCATCCTTATAGGGTTCATCACCTCCCATCATAGACTATGCATACACTAGCTACAATACACCCATATGTCACTGACTCCCCCTAGGGTCACCCAACCTTCGGAAGTGTGAAGCTATGCCAATATCTTGACCCCTACTGGAAGGACGTAGGAAACAGGGAATGACACCACCTATGCCTATTATGTTCATTCATTTTGCAATGCCTGCCTGCCAACAGAATCCCTTGAATCATTACTCCCATGGATCATCGTGCCTCCACTAACATGTTGATATAACCATCATGTAATCCACCAACAAAGAACCCCGAATCCACTCCCATGGATCACCATGTCTACCACTAGTGTGTTTACAATCCAATGTGATCCATGTGCCTATACTCCCATGTGTCACACGAACCACCCTACATGATTGCAATCCAACATGACCCGTGCACCCACACTCCTATGCGTCACACGAGTCATCATACATGGTTGCATATACTTATAAATAAAGACTATGCCCTAACGGCGAGCCCCAGCTCTACTCCCATGGATCACTGTGCTCCCGCTAGAGCATAACATCAACAATGTGATCTGTGGATTGTACCCCCACACGCCACACATCCACCATACCCAAACAATCATACAAACATTCATAGTTATTATAATGCAAATGCATGCTCATACATAGCAACAATGAAAGCATACAATTAAATAACAACCTAAGCATGTTACTAATAAAATAGACATGTTATTGAGAATGTCCTATGTCTAAGGACTAGACCCCTTACCTGATTGCACAAAGAGTGCAACAGTAATCCAAAGTCACACAGAAGGCTTCAACAATCACCCTTGTTCAATACCTATTTAACATATAAGAATTTATTAGTTTAGTTTTGTAGCTTTTAATCAACATGGACAAGCCTTACCTGTCCATACATGAGTCCCAAGATAAGTTGGGAACCCAACGGTTAGTCTTTTTATTCATTCCTAAGCAAACTGGTGCAATTTAACTGAATCGGCAGATAGAACCGGTAGAGGGTTCCTCAGGTACAGTCAACCGGTTAAGACTTAGAATATTTTCTAAGTGGATAGAACCGAAAGGATGAGCAGATGCTTGACCATCCAACTGGTCATCCGGTTCCTATACTGTTATAAACCTTGGGATTGTAGTAGCTTTTCCGGAGGCTCCGCCGAATGGTCATTCATCCAGCACTGACTCGCTTAACATTAAGCCTAAACGGAAGATCCGAACCTATTGGATCCACCAGGAACATGTTGGACTACTAGGAGGCTAATTCAGAGGATCGTGCCATCGGATCGAAAATCCGATATGAGAATCCTATACAAGAATCCAGTATGAGATTTTGGTTAACTGACTGGTTATAAGCCATGGCATTAGCCTTGGCGGAGCCATGGTTTAATTCAAGCGGATGAACGGACATGCTCATATTTCTGGTATGTGGATCTAGTTCAGACTTAGAAACTAGGTCAAGAATCGAGCTTGGTCTCCAAGCTTGGGAGACTTGTTCTCCACTTTAGCATTTCCATTTTAATTAGTGGGAAACTCGTTCCCACCATTATTAGGTACATTGGAAGCCATTTATGGCTCCAACAATCCCTTAATGGAGTTGGATGGAACAAAACCTAGATCTAGGTCATTAATGAAATCTCTATTAATGGAGCTTCAACCATCACGGCTTTAGCATTCATTCACTAAAGGAAAGAGGAAGGAGAGAAATCTTCCTCCAACAACTCCTTAAAGAGTAGGTAAAACCTAAACCTAGGTTTTCTAGGTCATTAATGGTGGTAACCATTAATGGTGCTCAACCACCATGGTTAGTAGCCATAGTACTAAGGAAGAAGGAAGAAGCTCATTATACTTACATCCAAAGGATAGGCTAGGGTTTGAGTTCCTTGAGCTCAAGCTCTTCCTCTTTTCTTCTCTACTTCTCTTTACTCTCACTCTCACCATTTCAGGAAAGAGAGAAAGGAGGTGTTGCCCTCGCTTTTATAGAAATTGGGGAAAGAGAAAGTGTTTAACTCGAGTTCAACCGACTGAACTCAATCGGGAGAACGTTCCACCGGTACGATCGATCAGTTGGGCCAAAATACATTCTATGGACCATTTCTTTAGTCTGGATGCTTTAGGGTGCATGTCCCTTTTACCCAAGGTTTACTAGGACACCTTATACTACCAATATAAGTAGTGAAGACTCACCTAAGGTTCAGATATCACCAGAGGGTCCACATTAGGTGCTCCATCAATTGATGTGTTGAAACTTAGCACAGGAGGAATCTGGGTTAGTAAAGGGATTCTGGATACGTGTCTCACAGTCCCCCAATTTATAAGAAATTTGCCCCCGAAATTAAGGTGTACTGGAGTCTTCAAACAAATATGAATATTTTCTTGCATTGCATCTTCACTTTCCTAAGTGGCTTTTTAAATAGCATAACTGCGCCAGTAAACCTTCACATAGGGGATGGAATGGTTCCGCAGTTGCTGTACTTTTCTATCCAATATTACCACAGGCTTCACTGTACAAGATAAATCTTTATCAATTTATGGAACTTCCGCACTCAGGACATGTGAGGGATCATGAACGTCTTTCTTTAAAAGGGAAATGTGGAATATGTCATGAACTTTTGATAGTATAGGAGGCAAAGCTAATTGATATGCCACTTTACCACTTCTCCTCAAAATCTCATATGGACCAATATTGTAAGACCCGTACCGAAGTAACTGGTCTTACCACCTTGTACCAGGTCTACCTATCATGGTCGAGCCACACGGACCAAGTGCGTGAAAGAAATCACAAAACTAGGTATGAAATTGACCCAAAAACAGTAAAATGGAAGGTAGGGTCGCATGCCTAAACAGGTAGGGTCGACCCCACCTCAGCAAGGTCCAACCCATGACTTTTGAGTCCTAGGGTCGGATGACTTGAGACCCTAGGGTCGACGGATTCTGTGACCCTAGGATCGACTCTAGGCAAACTAACAGAAATCGAAAATTAGGAAACTTTCCTAATTCAAAGGGAACCTTTCCTAAACTCGTTGGGACGTATTTTGGGAGGTTTTCCTCTATAAATAGATGTCCCTTAGGCTCTTTTACTCCTTTTGAAACCCTAATTGAAAGTGAGAGAAGAGAAGAGAAGGAAGAGAAGGAAAGTTGGAGAAGAAGGTTAAGAAGAAGAGTTTCAGAGGAATCCCTAAATTCAGCAAGACTAAGGTATGAAAACATTCTCCATAGACTGTGTAAGAGCCTAGAATAATATATAAAGAGGGTAGGATCTAGGAGAAACCCAAATCATCCATCCATGGGAAGATTTCAATGGAATCTATGGAGGGAATCATAGTAAACAAAGTTAAGGAAGTAACTTATAGTTTTAAGCCATAGAACAATCCTAGAATGGACCATGAAAGTAATCCAAAGGATCCAAACACGAAAGAGTGGACTGTAGGATGAAAAGTCAACTCAATTTACATCTGGTCGCACTTAGGGTCGAATGGTAACCGACCCTATCAGACCACAGGATCGACCCCTAGCCCTCGGGAAGTCCAAGGAAGCTACGGTCGCACCTAGGGTCGATGGGTAACCGACCCTATGATCGACCCTATACCCAGGGGTCTCATATCCTGCGACCCATCCTGCGACCCAACCTGCGACCCTAGCAATACAGCAAGCTTAAAATTGTTGGAATAAATTCTAATTAAATTCTATTGATTTGTTAGGTCTTTCTAGTGATATATCAATGATCCTTAAAGCTTAAAATAGGACCTAAGCTTTACCAAAGGTAAGGGAACAAGACCTAAACTAAATGGCTAATAATAAAAAAATTTATTTTATTGAGTCCAACACTGTGAATGATTCCATGCTTGTATGCATGTAATGTGCATTTAACATGTCATCTAATATTTCTATTATTACTGTTCATGCATATTTACTTCGTTGTTTATAACATGATGATGATGATGATGATAGGAATAGGCATGTGAATGTTTGTGTTTGGTTAGTGTACTTAATGCGGGTAGGGGATGGTGCAACCGGTACCTCAATGCCGTTTTCATTGGGTATATTGTGCCATAGCTCTACTCAAGTCTTGTCCACTAAGTGAATGTTGGTGTACTTGATGCGGATAGGGGATGGTGCAACTGGTACTGCAATGCCATTTTCATTGGGTATATTGTACCATAGCTCTATTCAAGTTTTGTCCACTAACATCGTCGTATCGCCATTACCTTAGCAGAGCTATTATGTCGTAGGGCATCAGGGGAGGTTGGCTCGGACCGTGTAGTCTCTGACTCTACCGGGGGCCTTAGCTCTATCTCTATGGACGTATTGAGGGATGCTGGGGTGAGGCCTTGGATACATTGTTTGTAATTAGGATTGGTTAGTTGTGAACACAGTTTGCAAGCCCTCGCCAATAGGGGCTTATGTGTTGGTATGGGCAGCCGGTACAGTAATGCTGTTTTCATTGGGTATATACTTGTCCATGATGGGTGCATGTGGGATGGCAATGCCGGTATTCATTGGGCGGCTCCACACACTCATGTATAGAGGTGAGGCGGCCTCCAAACCTTTCTATAGCACATTGCAAACTTATATACCAGACCATCGTTATGAATTGAATGCATGCATATGGTTGTTGCATTGTTTTGTTTGTTCACTGAGCCGTGATGTGTGCTCACCCTTTCAAATTCAAATATTTTTAATTGATGATGCAGGTACAACTGTGGAAGATTATATGAATGCTCCCGCGTTCGGGCATGTTGCTGCAATGGATGCTGAAGATATAGTGGAGACACATGACTCATCATGCGAGTGCAACGCATGCATTTTCGATTAGATTTTTATTTTGAACCATTAAAGAAATGTAATTGGATATTTTATTTACTTATGTCTCGATTGATACCACATAATTGGATATTTTATTTATGATTATCACATTTAGATTCTCAGTTCATTCAATATTAAGACTTTCGCTATTGTTTATTTATTCTGATTATGGTTGTGGATGTGTTTGGTTTAAGCTAATGGACACAACCTTTTTGAGATCCTGGTTGAACCATTGGTTTATTAGCGGTTCATCACACTGTTCTGAATAGTACGGAATTGGGGTGTGATAACTTGGTATCAGAGCTCTCAGGCCCTGTCTGTTAAACCAGTATACTACCACAAAAGTTTATGAACTGAGATAGGATGAAATTTAAAAGCTGTAATAATAACACACTATAAGCACCTGTGTTGTTTGAGACAAAATTTAGAAAGAGAATAATGCATCTATTAAATGAGAAACAAGTTCATATACACTCGAATGAAAGACAAACGTATATACATGTTAAACCAAAGCAAGTTTATATACATATCCAAAGCAGAGTATAGCCCACAACCCGGACAGTTACTCTGTAATACAAAAGAAAAGAAAAATACATCATGAAGCTGGAGGTGATGGGGGAGGCGGTGCCTCGCGGTCTCTGTCATAATCATCGGCATAGACTCTAGTCAACCATGCTACCTGAGTCTGGGTCATCTGGAGACTAGCCGTCAACGCAGTCATCTGCTGATCAGACGCACGCTGAGCATCTAGTAGCTCTCCCACCCTCGAATCCGTCACACGCTGAGCCTCCCTGATCTCACAAAGTAATCCCATCATATCATCAGATGGTGGGCGTGAAGGACCAGCCGTGCGTGAAGGAGTCTGTGATGGACCAGCTCCAGTAGAATGCAGAGGTGATGGAGGAGGTATGGAGTCCACATCCATGTACATACGATCTCATCCTCAGTATCACCCCCATGAATCCCTGCTCCAGTGGCTACTACTGCTGCCTTAGCGTCTGCCACCTCCACCCGACTACAAGGACACACCAGAGAGTTCCTCTCCTCATCACTGATCTGGATGTCCCGTATGCCCATCCGACAGATAGCCACCCAGTCCAGCACTGATGGGAAGGTCTTCTCCTGAATCCTCTCATCCACTAAATTAACACCCAGGCGGATAAGCAGGGTGGTGATCAGACATCCATAGGGTAGGTTGCCTATCTGACCAGGCAGCGTAGCATAGATCATCGTCTACATAATAATATAAGGGAGGCAAACAGGCTACCTAGTGCAGATACAGTAAAGCAAGTACTGGGTCAACTGGGAGATCCTCTTGTAGTGTCCATTCTGGGGTATCAGGTTGTGCTGAATGATTTTATAGTACACCCGGGGCTCTGGTTAATCACCTTCATTTCCCAGCGATCCTCTCTGGTAAGCTAACAGTCTATCTCGGCCTGCATCTCTAAAGAAAATAACTGGGGCTCTCTGGGAGCACAGTATACCAAGGGGCCATCATATGAAATCCCAAGAGGTCCGCTAACTGTCGACAGTCAAATGAAATCTCTACTCCCTTGACATAGCTCGTGATCCTGAGCTCCCTACCCCTCTCAGTGTCATTGTGATCTCCCACCACCTGGAGATTACAATAGAACTGTCTCACCAAATCTGGAAGGGTACAGGCATCGTAGGTGATCACGGGAAGCCAGCCCATGTCACCAAAGGTTCTCTCTACATCGAACAAGGCTAGGCTAGCCAAGTCCACACGACGACCTCCCTTTACCTTCTTACGAGCATAGCGGGCATACTGAGCCTCGGCCTCGTCAGAACGGAAACAAACTGGGTCGTGAACCCTAGGTACTTTGGTACTAGCCATATTATCTGCAAAAATAAAGAAAAACATATAATATCTTAGTAATGGTGAAAAACCCAAAAAAAAATTCGGCATTATAACGAAATAAATTGGGCAAAAGCCTCACTTTTTACCCAGACACATGGGCAGGAGGACTTATATAGATTCTAAACTATCCTACAAGACTTATACAATTGGAAATTTATTTAAGAAGATTAAATTTGAAAAAATTTCAAGAAATTCGAAATATCGACAAATTAGGTCAAAAGTGGAATTTTTCAAGTTTCTTGATGACCAACCGATGAAACTTGAATATTTTTGAGGGCTTTCGTCCATTGAGTCACCAACAGCAAAAGCCCTCAATAAAAATCAAATTTTTACGATTGGAAAATTTTAATTTGAAGAAAACGATAGAAATCGGCGAAAACCTAGTTAGGAAACCTTAAAAACATGCAACAGTAGAGCACATACCTGAAGTGAAGGAGTGAGAGTCTTGGAAGTATGATAGAATCACCAATGGGTCAGAGTTGTCACTGTAGCACCTCAGAGGAATGAGCTGAGTCGGAAAGGAGGTGAAAGAATGAGAAATGAATCCACAATCGAGAATTAAAACCTGATTTTGAGTCCTAGGGTCGCAGAATTCGACCAAAACATGTGCCCTACCTCTGACCCCCTCATCGACCCTAGCCTCTCGGTGATCTGATAGAAAACTAGGGGTCGACCCTAGGGTCGGACATATACCGACCCTACCATCGACCCTAGGCTCTTGGTAAGTTGACAGTGATTCTCAGGGTCGCATAAGGATCGACCCTTCCATCGACCCTACGATGGAAAATACAGTATTTTTGACAGACTGATCTGAAAATTTTGAAAATTTCCTTGATTAGTTGGATTTTTGACTGGAGAACAATTATATTGATTGCCTCACATGTGCTATGGTTACTTACAGGCACTATTATCTTCAGAACGGAAAAATGGCTGGGCGAAGAGTAACCAGACAAAGCCGAAACTCTATTCCACCACCACCACCTGTGGAGGAAGACAGCCATATACATCCTGAAACACAGGAGAATCTGAACATGGCACCGTCCATAGTTAATGAGCAGACAAATCCTACAAATCTGCTAGCTCCACCTACAGACCTGGCTACAGCCGTGATGAACTTGGCACAACAGCTGCAACAAATACAACAGGTACAAGCCACTATGCAAGCTGCCATAGGCATGGCTTTTCTAGCTGCACGGACGACACAGATGCCAGCAGGACAGGCAAGCACAATACTAGGGGGAAGTAACACGGTACCCCATGCACCTCAAACTCCCGTCATGCAGGCTCAAGTTCAGAATCTTGAAGTAGCTCAAGGTGGTTATCAGTACCAACCATCTATGTATGGGGCCTATGTTCCTCATCAGCTGGACCACTCCAGACTGGTTGAGCATTTTCTGAAGATGAAACCCAAGGAGTATAATGGTAAGCCAGCTGATCCTTTATGGCCAGCACACTAGATTGATGAGATGGAGAGGAATTTTACGATGATGATGGTGAATGAAGATGAGAAAGTGTTATGCGCAACATTCATGCTGAAAGGTGATGCACACCATTGGTGGAAGTCCACACGGACTTACCTGTTAACAAAGTACACCCAACTGACCTGGGGTATATACAAAGAGGCATTCTTTGAGAAATACTTTCCTAAAAGTTTTAGAGATTCTATGGAGAGAAAGTTCCTGAGTTTGTATAGGGGCAAATGACTGTGGATGCATATCAACAGCGTTATGAGGAGTTGTTCTTCTTTGCACCCTCCAACATGCAAGAGGAAAACACAAAGACCCGAAGGTTTGTCACGGGACTCAGGGGAAGCATTCGTGAACATGTTCTGGGACTTGAGAAGAGGGTCTACAATGAAGCTGTAAAAATTGCTCGCGTGATAGAGTCGAGCCACAAAAAGAGTTATTTTTCTCAAAACAGGGGTATAAAAAGGCCGAATGGAAATTCTTACAACGGAGGGAACACCAAGGCATTCAAACCCTTCCATACCCAAGGCTTTAATGCTGCAGCCAAGACCACTTCAGCAGCGCCACTGAAACCAAAGTCAAATGGTGAAGGAATAATATGTTTTAACTGCAATCAAGTAGGTCATATCTCAAGAGAGTGTACTAAGCCCAAAAAATAACTACAGCAAGGGAGAGTTTATGTTGTTACCTCTGAGGATGCTGCCGCATCGCCTGATGTAGTCACCGGTATGACTTAAACCTTTTCATTTTGTGTTACATTGTATGAGCATGTAGACTAAAATAAAACAAATCACAGGTATCGTACCTATTAATGGCATTCCCGCCAGAGTACTCTTTGATTATGGAGCTACTCATTCTTTTATATCTGTGTCATTTGAAAAGAAGCTAAATCTACCCCTCAAATATTTAGACTACAAACTGCTTGTATAATCGCCGATGGAATTAGAAGTGGAATTAGAAATAGGTTATGGACCATGTCCAGTCCTAATTGACGAGAAAACTCTAGATGCAACTCTGATTCAACTTGAGATGGCAGACTTTAACGTCATCTTGGGAATGGACTGGTTAGCCCGGCATTCTACAAATTTATTATGTGCCAAAAAGAAATAGACATTTAAATACAAGGAAGGAGCATAGTTCAGTTTTGTGGGAACCAAACTTCCCATAAACAAAAGCTCATCCTCTCTGCATTAAAGGCTAGGAAATGCCTCGAGAAAGGAGGAGTTGGGTATCTAGTTTCAGTGGTCAACCTTACCAAGGAAGCCCCATGAATAGAGGACATTGATGTCGTGCATGACTTTTCAGATGTATTTCCTGAAGAACTACCAGGACTACCACCTGACCGAGCCACAGAATTTTCTATATATTTGATATCTGGAGCCGCACCAGTATCTAAAGCACCTTATCGAATGGCTCCTACTGAACTAAAGGAATTAAAAGTACAACTACAAGAACTACAAAACAAGGGTTACATTAGACCTAGCATATCACCACGGGGAGCCCCAGTATTATTCGTAAAGAAGAAGGACGGTAGTGTTCGACTGTGTATAGACTATCGGGAACTGAATAAGATGACAATCAAGAATCGATACCCATTACCTCGGATCGATGACCTATTTGATCAGTTGCAAGGTGCCAAGGTGTTCTCCAAGATCGATCTTCGGTCCAGATACCATCAGTTGAAGATTAAGGATGGAGATATTCCCAAGGCAACATTCAGGACCAGATATGGATATTATGAATTTATGGTCATGTCTTTTGGATTGACGAACGCACCAGCAACCTTTATGGAACTTATGAATTGGGTATTCCATGGTATGTTGGACACGTCGGTCATTGTATTCATTGATGATATATTGGTCTACTCCAAGGACAAGGAAACTCATATTATGAATCTAAGTACCGCTCTGCAGCGATTACGGAAAGAGAAGCTTTATGCCAAATTTACAAAGTGTGAGTTTTGGCTAAACGAGGTTGCATTCTTAGGCCATGTTATATCCACTGAAGGAATTAAAGTGGATCCTAACAAGATTGAAGCTATTGTGAAGTGGGAAGCACCAAAGAGCATTGCAAAAATTAGAAGTTTCTTAGGTCTAGCTGGGTATTATCGACGATTTGTGGAAGACTATTTCCGAATTGCCATACCTCTCACTAGTTTGACTAAGAAGGGCAAAAAGTTTGTTTGGACCGATAAATGTGAGCAGAGTTTTCAAACATTGAAGACAAGATTGATATCAGCTCCGGTTTTGACTATTCCTATACCCGGAGAGCCATTTATTTTGTACACTGATGCGTCAGGATTGGATTTAGGATGTGTACTTATGCAAGGGGAACAAGTAATTGCTTTTGCCTCAAGACAACTGAAGACACATGAGAAGAACTATCCCACTCATGACTTGGAATTAGCGGCAGTGGTACATGTTGTCAAGATATGGAGACATTACTTGTACGGAGAGAAATTTCAGATTAAATCAGATCATAAGAGTCTTGCTTATCTCTTTAATCAGAAGGAGTTGAATATGAGACAAAGAAGATGGCTGGAACTATTGAAAGACTATGATTGTGATATCCAGTATCATCCGGGAAAGCTAATGTGGTTGCTGATGCGCTAAGTATAAAAGCGATGATAAAATCTCAAGGAGAGGTTAACACAACTGCCGCAATGTGTAACACCGAAAAAGTGTTCAACTACGGTAATGAGCAGTTTGTGATAGATACACCGGGTGAATCAACCAACCAAGGGTTTATCCATCGATTTTCAAATATGTTTGCCACATTAAAGATTATACCTGACATACTTGATGAAGTGAAAACAACTATTAGATCAGACCCTTATCTAAGAACGGTACAAGAAGTCATCGAAAAAGGTAGGACTATCCCTGAGTTCACCTTAGATGATGAAAAGGTACTGAAATACAAAGGAAGAATATGTGTACCTAAAACAGAAAGTTTGGACATTAGACACCGATTAATGAAGGAAGCCATACCACCGCCTATTCGATATATCCTGGAAGTACAAAAATGTATCATGATCTAAACAAATTATACTGGTGGAGAAGAATGAAAGCAGATGTAGCTAAGTTCGTGTCTCAATGCCTAAATTGTCAGAAGGTGAAGGCTGAACGACAAAGACCTGCACGACTGTTACAGCCGTTACCAGAACCTGCATGGAAATGGGACTGCATCACTATGGACTTCGTCACCGGGTTACCATTGACTCCCCGAGTAGTTGATGCGGTTTGGGTGATTGTAACCGCTGACTAAAATGACTCGATTTATAGCTATACGACCTCAATATACACTAGAGAGGTTAGCTAAGTTGTATGTGGATAATATTGTTAGATTACACGGTGTACCTGAAAGCATTGTGTCCGACAGAGATCCATGATTTACTTTAAAGTTTTGGGAAGGATTGCAAAAGGCTATAGGGACAACATTGAAGTTCAGTACTGCATTCCATCCTCAGACAGACGGACAGTCGGAGCGTACCATTCAGATTTTAGAAGACATGCTCCGAGCCTGTGTAATTGATTTTAAAGGATCGTGGGATGAAAAATTACCACTGATCGAGTTCGCTTACAACAACAGCTATTAGGCTACTATACAGATGTCACCCTATGAAGCACTATATGGCAGGAAGTGTCGAACTCCTTTATTTTGGAATGAAGTTGGAGAACGTAGCATCATTGGACTAGAATTTGTTGAAGAGACATGTCGAGTAGTTGACATTATCAAGGAATGAGTAAGAATGGCCCAGAATCATCATAAACAGTATGCAGATACTTGGCGCCGAGACCTTGAATTTGCCGTAGGTGATAAGGTATTCCTCAAAGTATCACCTATGCAAGGTTTGAAACGGTTCGGACAAAAAGGGAAACTAAGTCCGAGATATGTCAGACCATATGAGATTCTAGCTAAACGTGGAAAAGTGGCTTACCAGTTAGCACTACCACCATCAATGTCAAGTGTGCATGATGTATTTCATATCTCCTTACTAAAGAAGTATGTCAGAGATCCAACGCACATTTTGACAGTAGATCTATCTGATTTGACTGATGATTTGACATTTGAAGTAGCACCAACTGAAGTCACCAGCCGAAAGGTTCAACGACTACGCAATCGTGACATCTATTATGTTAAAGTCACCTGGAGAAGCCAAAATATAGAAGAAATCACATGGGAAGAAGAGAACGCTATGCGGAAGCAATACCCTCATCTTTTCGACTCGAAAGGTATGTGCAAATTTTGAGGACAAAATTTTTATAAGCAGGGAGGAGTTGTAAGACCCGTACCGAACTAACCAGTCTTACCACCTTGTACTAGGTCTACCTATCATGGTCGAGTCACAAGGACCAAGTGCGTGAAGGAAATCACAAAACCAGGTATGAAATTGACCCAAAAATAGTAAAATGGAAGGTAGGGTCGACCCCACCTCAGCAGGGTCCAACCCATGACTTTTTAGTCCTAGGGTCGGATGACTTGAGACCCTAGGGTCAACGGATTCTGTGACCCTAGGATCGACCCTAGGCAAACTGATAGAAACCAGAAATTAGGAAACTTTCCTAATTCAAAGGGAACCTTTCTTAAACTCGTTGGGACGTATTTTGGGAGGTTTTCCTCTATAAATAGGACATCCCTTAGGCTCTTTTACTCCTTTTGAAACCCTAATTGAAAGTGAGAGAAGAGAAGAGAAGGAAGAGAAGGAAAGTTGGAGAAGAAGGTTAGGAAGAAGAGTTTCAGAGGAATCTCTAAATTTAGCAAGACTAAGGTATGAAAACATTCTCCATAGATTGTGTAAGACCCTAGAATAGTATATAAAGAGGGTAGGATCTAGGAGAAACCCAAATCATCCATCCATGGGAAGATTTCAATGGAATCCATGGAGGGAATCATGGTAAACAAAGTAAAGGAAGTAACTTGTAGTTTTAAGCCATAGAACAATCATAGAATGGACCATGAAAGTAAGCCAAAGGATCCAAACACGAAAGAGTGGACTGTAGGATGAAAAGTCGACTCAATTTACATCTGGTCGCACTTAGGGTCGACTGGTAACCGACCCTATCAGACCACAGGATCGACCCCTAGCTCTCGGGAAGTCCAGGGAAGCTACAGTCGCACCTAGGGTCGATGGGTAACCGACCCTATACCCTGGGGTCTCATATCCTGCGACCCATCCTGCGACCCAATCTGCGACCCTAGCAATACAGAAAGGTTAAAATTGTTGGAATAAATTCTAATTAAATTCTATTGATTTGTTAGGTCTTTCTAGTGATATATCAGTGATCCTTAAAGCTTGAAAGAGGACCTAAGCTTAACCAAAGGTGAGGGAACAAGACCTAAAATAAATGGCTAATAAAAATATAAGACCTGTATCAAACTAATCCGGTCATACCACCTTGAACCAGGTTTACCCATCATGGTCGAGCCAAATGGACCAAGGGCGTGAAGGAGATCGTGATCGCAGGTATTAAATCGACCCAAAAACACTTAAATTAAGGGGAGGGTCGCATACCCAGCAAGGGAGGGTCGGACCCCCAAAGACAGAAGGTCAGACCCCCAGTTTTACAGAGGGGGTCGGACACTTTAGGAACCAGGGGTCGACGGGATCATCGACCCCCTCATCGACCCCTAGTTGCCGCCAGAAATAGAAATTAGGAAACTTTCCTAATTTCGGTTGGACTCTTTCCAAATCTCAATGGGCCTTATTTTAGGAGTTTCTACTCTATAAATAGGACGTCCCTAAGCCTCTTTCACTCCTTTTACAACCCTAATTAAATTGAGAGAAAAAGAAGAAAATGAAGAGAAGGAAAAAAGAAGGAAAGAAGAGATGAAGGCCAAAGGAGAAGAATTTCAGAGAATGAGTGTTCTTCTCAGGTATGGATACTAATTCCATGAGTCTCTACTGACCTTAGGTTAGATAATGAAGAGAGTATGATCTCGGAGAATCCCAAACCATCAACCCATGGTTAGATTTTCATGGAAAATCATGGGGAAGTCACGAAATCCATTTAGGTGAATGAATCATGGTTCTAGGCCATATGACATGTGTAATATAGACTGTAGTAGCAAGCCATAGGACCCCAAACACGAAGAATGGACTGAAAGCAAAAAAATCAACAAAACCCACAGGGGGTCACATGGGGGTCGATGGCCAATCGACCCCCAGACCCTGAGCATCGACCCCCAGTGATCTGGAAGTCCAGAATAGGGGTGGTCGCACCAGGGGTCGATCATTACTCTGACCCTACCTCCGACCCCCAGTTAACAGTATGGTTTTTAAATTCAGAATAAATTCTAATTAAGTTCTATCGACTTTGTTAGGTCTTCTACTAATATAATAACAATATAAAGGTGATTATAAAGCTTGAAAGATGATCTATTAACAAGCTAATGTGAGGGAACAAGACCTAAACTAATTGATTAATAACAAACTATTTTTATTTCTTGAGTCCAATGCCATATTGATTCTATGCGTATATGCTTGTATGTGCATTCAACATGTCATCCAATATTTCTATTATTTGTTCATGCATGTTTACTTTATTGTTTATTACATGATGATGATGATGATAATAGGAATAGGCATGTGAATGTTTATGTTTGGCCAGTGTATATGGTGCGGGTAGGGATGGTATCAACCGGTACTTCGTTGCCTTTTTCATCAGGGTATATTGTGCCATGGTTCTATCAAGTCATGTTCCCTGACGTCGTCGTATCGCCATTACCTTAGCTGAACTATTATGTCGTACAGTATCAGAGGAGGTGGTCTCGGTCATTGTAGTGTCTGACTCTATCGGGGGGCCTTAGCTCTATCTCTATGGATGTTCTGAGGGATGCTGGGGTGAGGCCTTGGATACACTGTTTGGCATTAGGATTGGTTAGTTGCGAGCCCAGTTTGCAACCCTAGCCAGCAGGGGTTTATTTGTTGGTATGATATCAACCGGTACAGCCATGACCGTTTTTCATGAGGTGTATATTGTGCCATTTTGGGTGCATGTGGGGCGACGGTGCCATTTTCATTGGGCTTTTCCACACACTTCTGTATAGAGGTGCGGCGGCCACCTATCCTTTCTATAGAACATTGCAAATTTTAAACCAGACCAAAGATATGAATTGATTGCATGCATATGTATTGTTGCATTGTTTTGTTTGCTCACTGAGCCATGATGTGTGCTCACCCCTTCGACGTCGAATATTTTAGTTGATGATGCAGGTACTACCGTCGAAGATTATATAAATGCTCCAGTGTACGGTAACGTGGCGACGATGGAAGTTGAAGATGAAGTGGATACACATGACTCATCTTACGAGTGCAACTCATGTATATTCGATTAGATATTTTCTAGATTTCTTTATTTGGATTTATTAAGGACATGTATTTGATATTTAATTATGTCTCAGTTGATACAGAATAATTTTCTATTTAAATATTAATATCATAGTAGATTCTCAGTTCATTTTACTATAAGACTTCCGCTATTGTGTATTTACTCTGATTATGAATGTGGTTGTATGAGGTTTAGGTCAGTCGGATACCATCTGTACAAGATCCTGGTTGAACCGTTGGTTTGCTACGGTTCATCACACCATTCTGAATTTTACGGAATTGGGGTGTGACAACTTGGTATCAGAGCCTCTCAGACCGTGTCCGCTAAACTAGCATACATTCACAACGAATTGTGAACTGAGATAGGATAAAAGTAAAAAACTGTAATAGTAACACACTATAAGCACAAGTGATGTTTGAGACCAAATTTGAAAAGAAAATACTGCATCTATTAAAGGAGGAACCATTTTAAGTACTATGAGAAAGAAATAAACGTATATACATAGCTAAAGCAGAGTACAGTCCACAACCCGAACAGTTACTTAGAAGTACAGAGAAAGAAAATAAGTACAATCATGAAGCTGGAGGTGAAGGAGGGGTCGGTGCCTCACGATCTCTATCATAATCCTCAGCGTAGACTCTAGTCAACTAAGCTATCTGAGTCTGGGTCGTCTGAAGACTAGCGGTAAAATCGGCTACCCGCTGATCAGTCGCACGCTGAACCTCTATGAGCTCATTCACTCTCACACGCTGAGCGTCTAGTAACTCCTTCATCCTCAGATCAGATCTGTGCTGAGCCTCTCTGATCACATGCAACATCTCCATCATATCAGAAGGTGGGTGTGAAGGACCAGCCGCATGAGAAGGACCAGCCTCATGAGAAGGACCAGCCGCATATGAAGTACCAGCTCTAGCCGCATGCGTAGGTGAAGGCGGTGGTATCGAGTCTACATCCATGTACATGCGGTCATCATCATCAGCAGGCTCCGCATGAACTCCAGCAGCGGCGGCAGCTGCCTCAGCGTCAGCTATATCTACACGAGTGTGAGGGCGCACCATCGCGTTCCTCTCCTCATCACTGACCTGGGCATCCCGCATGCCCATCTTGCAAATAGCCTCCCAATCTAGAGGCGACGAGAAGGTCTTCTCCTGAATCTTCTCATCCACAAAATCAACCCCCAGGCGGGTAAGCAGCATAGTGATCATACGTCTGTACGGAAGGTTGCTAGTGTGACTGGGCAACGTAGCAGTGATCATAGTACGCATAATGATGTACGGAAGACAGACGGGCTGTCTAGTGCAAATGTTGTACAGGAGATACTGGGTCAGTTGGGAAACCCTCTCGTAATGACCACTCTGCGAGATCAGGTTATGCTGAATAATCTTGCAAAATACCCGTGGAGCCGGACGCATATAGCATGCCCTCATCTGCCAGCGATCAGGTCGTAGGAGCTGATTATCGATCTCAGCCCTCATCTGTGTGGAGAAGAACTGGGGCTCTCGAGAATCTGACAGAAAACCAGGGGTCGCACCTGGGGGTCGGACATCCATCGACCCCCATATCGACCCCTAGCTCTTGGGAACTTGACAGTAAACCAAGGGTCGCACCTGGGGGTCGGACACCCATCGACCCCCGCATCGACCCCCGGCTCTCGGGAAGAACAGGTTATTCCCAGGGTCGGATACTGAGGGTCGGACATACCAACGACCCCCACCATCGACCTGCATAGAAAAAAAATAGTATTTTTCCTAGAATGAGCTGAAAATTTAGAAATTTTACATCGGTTAGCGTGCCTACATGAAGTATAAATGATTGTCTCACGTATTTTGATGATTTTCAGGCACCCCCATTCTCAGGAGAAAATATGTCTGGGCGTAGAGTAACCAGGCAGAGCCGAAATACAGTTCTACCACCACCACCTGTGGAGGAAACTAGTCAAGAAAATATATATGCGCAGGGTGATCCGCAGGTTGCACCACCAGTAAATCTAGGTCAGGTAAATCCTACAAACTTGCCACCTCCACCACCAGAGCTAGCAACCGTAGTTATGAACCTAGCACAGTAGCTGCAACAAATGCAACACGCACAGGCTCAAAAATGCAAGTGGTAATGGGGATTATGTTCCAGGCCGCACATGCTACACCCATGACGACTGGACAAGCCAGTGCAGCACCGGTGGGTAACCACCCAGCACCTCAAACACCTCAACCACCAGCTGCACAGATTCCAGTACCAGGTCCAGAAGCAGTTCAGGTTAATTATCAGTATCCACAACCTATGTTTGGGGCATACCCCCAAAATCATATGGATCACTCTCGACTGGTTGAGAGATTCTTGAAGATGAAGCCCAAGGAGTTTAACGGTAAACCGTCTGATTCTTTATGGCCAACACATTGGATCGACGAGATGGAGAGAAACTTTCTTATGATGACTATTACAGAAGAAGAAAAGGTATTATGTGCCACCTTCATGCTAAAAGGCGATGCACATCATTGGTGGAAATCTACCAGGGCCTATCTATATTAGGGCCAGATGTCCGTGGATTCATATCAACAGCGTTATGAGGAGCTGTTTCTCTTTGCACCACTTAGTATGCAAGAAGAAGACACTAAGACCCGTAGGTTTGTCACGGGACTTAGAGGAAGCATCAGAGAGCATGTTCTGGGTTTGGAGAAGAAAATATATAACAAAGCTGTGCAAATTGCTCGAGTTATAGAATCAAGCCAGAAGGATAGTTATTATACACAGAACAGAGGTATGAAAAGGCCAGTTAAAAATCCTTATAACGGAGGGAATAATAAGACATTCAAACCCTTCCATGCTCAAGGCTTTACTGCTGCATCCAAGACTACCCCAATAACTCAACAGCATCCAAAGCCAAATTCTGAAGGTCCGAGATGTTATAACTGCAGCCAAACGGGACATATGGCAAGGGAGTGTCCTAAGCCCAAGAAGCACTTACATCAAGGATGAGTATATGCTGTTACATCCAGGGATGCTGCCGCATCACCCGATGTGGTCACAGGTATGACCGAAACCTTTAAAGTTGTATTACATTGTATGAGCATGTAGACTAAGTAAAATAAATCATAGGTATCGTACCTATAAATGACATACCCACCAGAGTACTCTTCGATTCGGGAGCTACTCATTCTTTTATATCTGTGTCATTTGGAAAGAAACTGAACCTACCCATCAAAACATTGGACAACAAACTACTTGTATGGTCACCAATGGGGTTAAAAGTGGAGTTAGAGAAAGGTTATGGACCATGTCCAGTTCTCATTGGCGAGAAAACCTTAGATGCAACCTTGATCCAACTTGGGATGCCAGACTTTGACGTCATCTTGGGAATGGACTGGTTAGCTCGGCATTCTGCCAACCTACTATGCGCCAAAAATAAGCTAACATTTAAAGATAAAGAAGGAGCAGAATTCAGTTTTGTGGGAACCACTTCCCCGTAAACGCAAGCTCATACTCTCAGCACTAAAGGCTAAGAAGTGCCTTGAGAAGGGGGCAGTCGGGTATCTAGTATCAGTGGTCGACCTCACCAAGGAAGCACCACAGATGGAAGATATTGATGTCATGCGGGACTACCCCGACGTATTTCCTGAGGAACTACCAGGATTACCACCCGACCGAGCCACAGAGTTTGTGATAAATCTTATACCTGGAGCCGCACCAGTATCAAAAGCACCTTATAGAATGGCTCCTACTGAACTGAAGGAATTGAAAGTGCAACTACAGGAACTGCTGGACAAGGGTTATATTCGACCCAGTATATCACCATGGGGAGCACCAGTATTGTCCGTAAAGAAGAAGGACGGTAGCGTTTGATTATGTATCGACTATCAGGAGCTGAATAAACTGACAATCAAGAATCGATATCCACTACCTCGGATCGATGACTTATTCGATCAGTTGCAAGGGGAGAAATTATTTTCTATGATCAATCTTCGGTCAGGCTATCATCAGTTGAAGATTAAAGAGGGTGATATTCCTAAGATAGCTTTCATGACCAGGTATGGACATTATGAATTCTTGGTCATGTCTTTTGGATTAACAAACGCACCCGTAACTTTCATGGAACTTATGAATCGGGTTTTCCACGATATGTTGGATACGTCGATTATTGTATTTATTGACGATATATTGGTATATTCCAAGGACAAAGAAACCCATATTAAGAACCTAAACGCCGCCCTACAGCGTTTAAGGAAAGAGAAGCTATATGCCAAATTTACCAAATGTGAGTTTTGGCTAAGTGAAGTTGCCTTCCTAGGCCATGTAGTATCTGTTGAAGGAATCAAAGTGGACCCCAGCAAGATCGAGGCTATTGTAAAGTGGGAAGCACCAAAGAGCGTTGCCGAAATTAGAAGCTTTTTGGGTCTCGCGTGTTATTATCGGAGATTTGTGGAAGACTATTCCTGGATTGCCGTACCTCTCACCAGTTTGACTAAGAAAGGTGAAAAGTTTGTGTGGATGGATGAATGTGAGAAGAGCTTCCAGACATTAAAGACCAGATTGATATCCGTTCCAATTTTAACTATTCCTGTTCCCGGACAGCCATTTACCTTGTACACTGATGCGTCAGGACTGGGATTAGGATGTGTGCTTATGCAAGGAGAACAAGTAATTGCTTATGCCTCAAGATAGTTGAAGACACATGAGAAAAATTATCCCACTCATGATTTGGAGTTAGCAGCCGTGGTACATGCCGTCAAGATATGGAGACATTACCTATACGGGGAGAAGTTCCATTTTAAATCGGACAATAAAAGTCTTACTTATTTATTTAATCAAAAGGAGTTGAATATGAGACAAAGAAGATGGTTGGAACTACTGAAAGACTATGATTGTGATATCCAGTATCATCCGGGGAAAGCGAATGTAGTAGCGGACGCGTTGAGAAGAAAGGCAATGATAAAATCTTAGGGAGAGGTTAGCACAATTGCAGCAATATGTACTACAGGAATGGTATTCAATCACAGCAATGAGCAGTATGTGATAGATACAACGGGTGGATCAGCCAACCAAGGGTTTATTTATCGGTTTTCAAATATGTTCGTTGCATTGAGGATTATACCGGATATAATTGATGAAGTGAAGACAACTATCAAATCGGACCCTTACCTGAGAACGGTGCAAGAAGACATCAAAGAAGGTAGAACTAACCCTGAGTTCACCTTGGATGAAGAGAAGGTACTGAAGTACAAAGGAAGGATATGTGTACCCGAAACAGAAAGTGTGGACATTAGACACCGACTGATGAAAGAAGCCCATACCACCATCTATTCGATACATCTTGGAAGTAAAAAAATGTATCATGACCTAAAGAAACTATATTGGTGGAGAGGAATGAAAGCAGATGTAGCCAAGTTCGTGTCTCAATGCCTAAATTGTCAGAAAGTAAAGGCTGAACGACAAAGACCCGCAGGACTGTTACAGCCATTACCGAAACCAGCATGGAAATGGGACTGCATCACTATGGACTTTGTCACGGGATTACCACTGACTCCTCGTGTGGTTGACGCAGTTTGGGTGATTGTAGACCGTCTGACTAAGACAGCTCACTTTATATCGATACGACCTCAGTATTCACAGGAAAGGTTAGCAAAGATGTATGTGGATAATATTGTTCGATTATATGGTGTACCAGAGAGCATTGTGTCCGATAGAGATCCACGATTTACTTCCAAATTTTGGGAAGGATTGCAAAAGTCTATGGGGACAACATTGAAGTTTAGTACTGCATTCCATCCACAGACAGATGGACAGTCAGAGCGTACAATCCAGATTCTAGAAGATATGCTACGAGCATGTGTAATTGATTTCAAAGGATCATGGGATGAAAAGCTACCATTGATCGAGTTCGCCTATGACAATAGCTATCAGGCTACTATACAGATGTCACCCTATGAAGCACTATATGGCAAGAAGTGTCGAACTCCTTTATTTTATAACGAAGTTGGAGAATGTAGTACTGTTGGGCCAAAATTTATTGAAGAGACTTGTCGCGTGGTCGACATTATCAAGGAAAGAGTGAGAACAGCCCAGAACCGTCAGAAGCAATATGCAGATACTCGACGCAGAGATCTTGAGTTCGCCGTGGGTGATAAAGTATTCTTGAAAGTATCGCCTATGCGAGGATTGAAACGGTTCAGACAGAAAGGGAAACTAAGTCCAAGATATGTCGGGCCATATGAGATTCTAGCTAAGCGTGGAAAAGTGGCTTACCAGTTAGCACTACCACCATCTATGTCAAGTATGCATGACGTATTTTATATTTCCCTATTGAAGAATTATGTCAAGGATCCAACGCACGTTCTGACAGTAGATCTACCGGATTTTACTGATGATTTGACATTTAAAATAACAACAACTGAAATCACCAGCCGAAAGGTTCAACAACTACGCAACCGAGATATCTATTATGTTAAGGTCACCTGGAGAAGTAAAGACATGGAAGAAATTACATGGGAAGAAGAGAATGCTATGCGAAAGCAATACCCTCACTTATTTGATTCAGAAGGTACGTACAATTTTGAGGACGAAATTTCTATAAGTAGGGGGAGTTGTAAGACCCGTATCAAACTAACCTGGTCTTACCACCTTAAACCAGGTTTACCCATCATGGTCGAGCCAAATGGGCCAAGGGCGTGAATGAGATCGTGATCCCAGGTATTAAATCGACCCAAAAATACTTAAATTATGGGGAGGGTCGCATACCCAGCAAGGAAGGGTTGGACCCCCCAAGACAAAAGGTCAGACCCCCAGTTTTACAGAGGGGGTCGAACACTTTAGGAACCATCCCATCGACCCCCACATCGACCCCCAGTTGCCGCCAGAAATAAAAATTAGGAAGTTTCTTAATTTCGGTTGGACTCTTTCCAAATCTCAATGGGACTTATTTTAGGAGTTTCTACTCTATAAATAGGACATCCCTAAGCCTCTTTCACTCCTTTTACAACCCTAATTAAATTGAGAGAAAGAGAAAAAAAGGAAGAGAAGGAAATGAGAAGGAAAGAAGAGAAGAAGGCCAAAGGAGAAGAATTTCAGAGAAGGAGTGTTCTTCTCAGGTATGGATACTAATTCCATGAGTTTTTACAGACCTTAGGTTAGATAATGAAGAGATTATGATCTCGGAGAATCCCAAACCATCAACCCATGGTTAGGTTTCATGGAAAACCATGGGGAAGTCATGAAAGCCATTTAGGTGAATGAATCATGGTTCTAAGCCATAGAACATGTGTAATATGGACTATAGTTGCAAACCATAGGACCCCAAACACGAAGAATGGACTAAAAGAAGAAAAATCAACAAAACCCATAGGGGGTCGCACGGGGGGTCGATGGCTAATCGACCATACCAGACCCTGAGCATCGACCCCCAGTGTTCGGGAAGTCCAGAATAGGGGTCGTCGCACCAGGGGTTGATCATTACTCTGACCCTACCTCCGACCCCCATTTAACAGTATGGTTTTTAAATTCAGAATAAATTCTAATTAAGTTCTATCAACTTTGTTAGGTCTTCTAGTAATATAATAACAATATAAAGGTGATTCTAAAGCTTGAAAGAGGATCTATTAACAAGCTAAGGTGAGGGAACAAGACCTAAACTAATTGATTAATAACAAACTGTTTTTATTTCTTGAGTCCAATGCCATATTGATTCAATGCGTATATGCTTGTATGTGCATTCAACATGTCATCCAATATTTCTATTATTTTTTCTTACATGTTTACTTTATTGTTTATTACATGATGATGATGATGATGATGATAGGAATAGGCATGTGAATGTTTATATTTGGCCAGTGTATATGGTGCGGGTAGGGATGGTATCAACCGGTACTTCGATGTCATTTTCATCGGGGTATATTGTGCCATGGTTCTACTCAAGTCATGTTCACTGACGTCGTCGTATCGCCATTACCTTAGCAGAACTATTATGTCATAGAGTATCAGGGGAGGTGGTCTCGGTCCTTGTAGTCTCTGACTCTACCGGGGGGCCTTAGCTCTATCTCTATGGATGTTCTGAGGGATGCTAGGGTGAGGCCTTGGATACACTATTTGGCATTAGGATTGGTTAGTTGCGAGCCCAGTTTGCAACCTTACCCAGTAGGGGTTTATTTGTTGGTATGGTATCAACCGGTACAGCCATGACCATTTTTCATGGGGTGTATATTGTGCCATTCTGGGTGCATGTGGGGCGACGGTGCCGTTTTCATTGGCTGTTTCCACACACTCGTGTATAGAGGTGCGGAGGCCACCTATCCTTTCTATAGCACATTGCAAATTTTAAACCAGACCAATGATATGAATTGACTACATGCATATGTATTGTTGCATTGTTTTGTTTGCTCACTGAGCCATGATGTGTGCTCACCCCTTCGACGTCGAATATTTTAGTTGATGATGCAGGTACTATCGTCGAAGATTATATAAATGCTCCAGTGTATGGGAACGTGGCGGCGATGGAAGTTGAAGATAAAATGGATACACATGACTCCTCTTGCGAGTGCAACTCAAGTATATTCGATTAGATATTTTCTAGATTTCTTTATTTGGATTTATTAAGGACATGTATTTGATATTTATTTATGTCTCAGTTGATTCAGAATAATTTTCTATTTAAATATTAATATCACAGTAGATTCTCAATTTATTTTACTATAAGACTTCCGCTATTGTGTATTTACTCTGATTATGAATGTGGTTGTATGAGGTTTAGGTCAGTCGGATACCATCTGTACGAGATCCTGGTTGAACCGTTGATTTGCTAGCGGTTCATCACACCATTCTGAATAGTACGGAATTTGGGTGTGACAAATAAACTGTTTTATTTTATTGAGTCCAACATTGTGAATGATTCCATGCTTGTATGCGTGTAATGTGCATTTAACATGTCATCCAATATTTCTATTATTACTGTTCATGCATATTTACTTCATTGTTTATAACATGATGATAATGATGATGATGATAGGAATTGGCATGTGACATGTGAATGTTTGTGTTTGGTTAGTGTACTTGATGCGGGTAGGGGATGGTGCAACCGGAACCTCAATGCCATTTTCATTGGGTATATTGTGCCATAGCTCTACTCAAGTCTTGTCCACTAAGTGAATGTTGGTGTACTTGATGCGGATAGGGGATGGTGCAACCGGTACTGCAATGCCGTTTTCATTGGGTATATTGTACCATAGCTCTATTCAAGTCTTATCCACTAACATCGTCGTATCGCCATTATCTTAGCATAGCTATTACGTCATAAGGCATCAGGGGAGGTTGGCTCGGACCGTGTAGTCTCTGACTCTATCAGGGGCCTTAGCTCTATATTTATGGACGTATTGAGGGATGCTGGGGTGAGTCCTTGGGTACATTGTTTGACATTAGGATTGGTTAGTTGTGAACCCAGTTTGCAAGCCCTCGCCAATAGGGGCTTACGTGTTGGTATGGGCAGCCAGTACAGCAATACCATTTTCATTGGGTGTATACTTGTCCATGATGGGTGTATGTGGGAGGCAATGCCGGTATTCATTGGGCGGCTCCACACACTCGTGTATAGAGGTGAGGCGGCCTCCGAACCTTTCTATAGTACATTGCAAACTTATATGCTAGACCACAGTTATGAATTGAATGCATGCATATGGTTGTTGCATTGTTTTGTTTGCTCACTAAGCCTTGATGTGTGCTCACCCTTTCGAATTCAAATATTTTTAGTTGATGTTGTAGGTACGACTGTGGAAGATTATATGAATGCTCCCGCGTTCGGGCACGTTGCTGCAATGGATGCTGAAGATATAGTAGAGACACATGACTCATCATGCGAGTGCAATGCATGCATTTTCGATTAGATTTTTATTTTGAACCATTAAGGAAATGTAATTGGATATTTTATTTACTTATGTCTCGGTTGATACCACATAATTGGATATTTTATTTATGATTATCACATTTAGATTCTCTGTTCATTCAATCTTAAGACTTCCGCTATTGTGTATTCATTCTGGATATGGTTGTAGATGTGTATGGTTTAAGCTAATGGACGCAGCCTATTTGAGATCCTGGTTGAACCGTTGGTTTATTAGTGGTTCATTACACCGTTCTGAATAGTACAAAATTGGGGTGTGACAAATATATCTGGGACTCAGCTTCCGTTTCTTGCCAAAGCGTTGAATACCACGGTGGGATGACATTTTGAGGAAAACTTTGTCACCATCCTGAAACTCCAAATCCTTATGTCGACCATCAGCGTAACTCTTTTACCTGCTATGAGCTACCTTGATTCTCTTTCTCTTCCTAGTCAGATCCACTTTATCACAAGTGTCTTGTATGATATCAGGACCCAAATTTTTGTGCTCACCTACCTCACTCCAATACAGTAGAGTTTTGTATCCCCTACCATACAGTACCTCATATGGAGCAGTGCTAAGGGTAGCCTGGTAACTGTTGTTATAAGCGAACTCTATCAAAGACAAATACTTGTCCCCACTGCCTTTGAAATCCAAAGCACAAGCTTGAAGTATATCTTCCAAAATCTATACTGTGTGCTCAGATTGTCCATCAGTCTCTGGAAGGAACGTAATACTGAACTTTAATTGGGTTCCCATAGCCTTTTGTAAACCGTCCCATAGCTTGGACATGAATCTCAAATCTTTACCGGACACAATGCTCACCGGCACACCATGCAATCTCACTATGTTGTCAACATATAGCTTGGCCAACCTATCCATAGTATATGTTGTCCTTACAACTACGAAAAGGGCTACCTTTGTGAGATGATCCAAAATTACCCAAACTGCATTTACATTGTTTGGTGTCAAGCTTAGTCCTGTCACAAAATCTATGGTAATAAGATCCCACTTCCACTCTAGGATCAATAATGGTTGAAGTAACCCAGCTGGTCATTGTTGATCTGCCTTCACTTGCTGACAAGTAAGGCACTCGTATACAAAAGCTATGGCATTAGCCTTCATACCTCTCCACCAGTAGGCTTTCTTCAAGTCCTGGTACATCTTGGTACTGCCAGGGTAGACTAAGAAATGAGAGGAATGAGCTTCAATCATGATGGTCTCCCTCAAAATTTTGGCAGTTTCTGGTACACAATATCTTCTTCTATATCTGATTAAACCCATGCTATCAATAGAGAAATCTGGGTCTTGCTTTCCTTTCTCAAGATAATGCTTGAGAGTCTTTAAATGAGCATCACTATCAATAGCATCTTTGATCTTATCTAGTAGGGTAGGCTGAATAGTCAAGGTACAGAGCAGCTCAACTGTCGCCTTTATCCACTCTATCGTAACAGTATTAGTAATAGAGGACTCAGCATCAAGAAGAGGTTCAAGAACCAATGTATGGTCCACATTGCGCCCTTCTTTACGTTCAACTGACCAAAAGGTTTCCCCTTCCACCATAACCATTGACTTTCGGCTAAGAGAATCAGCCAGCACATTGGCCTTGCCAGGGTGATACTTGATGTAGTCGTAATCTTTTAGCAACTTAAGCCACCTTCGCTGTCTCATATTTAACTCTTTCTAGTTGAATAAGTGAGTCAGACTCTTGTGATCTAATATTATGGAGAACTTTTTGCCATATAAGTAGTGTCTCCATATTTTTATGGCGAAGACAATAGCTACAAGCTCTACGTCATGTGTGGGTAATTTTCTCATGCACCTTTAACTACCTCAAAGCATAAGCCACAATATAGTCATCTTGCATAAGTATGCAACCTAAACAAAATTTGGAAGCATCCGTATAAACAGTGAATGTACCCTTCTCAGATGGAATGGTTAGAACCGGGGTAGAGACAAGCTTCTCCTTGAGAGTTTGAAAACTTTCCTCACATTTATATAACCATTCAAACTTTATACCCTTCTTAGTCAATCCCGTCAGTGGGATTGCTATGTAGGAAAAACCCTCAATGAAGCACCGGTAATAGCCAGCCAACCCAAGGAAACTTCTAACCTTAGTCACTGAAGTGGGTGTCTTCCAGTCCATGACTGCACTGACCTTTCTAGGGTCCACTGCTAAACCTTCAACTGATATAATATGCCCTAAAAATGACACTTACCTGAATCAAAACTCGCATTTCTTGAAATTGACATACAACTTTTCTTGTCTCAGTTTCTGTAGTGCCAAGCAGAGGTGTTTCGCATGAGAGTTATCATCGGGTGGGTAGATGAGGATGTCATCGATGAAGACGATGACAAACTTATCTAAGAACTCATGGAATACCCGATTCATAGGCTCCATAAATGAGGGTAGAGCATTTGTCAATCCACAGGACATGACCAGAAATTCGAAGTGGCCATACCTTGTCCTGAATGCTATCTTGGGCACATCACTCCCCTTAATCTTCAATTAGTGATAGCCCGAACATAGGTCTATCTTCGAAAACATGCTTGCCCCCTGAAGTTGGTCGAATAAGTCATCGATTCGAGGCAAGGGATACTGGTTCTTGATTGTTAACTTATTCAAATCCCAATAATTAATGCATAAATAGACACTGTCGTCCTTCTTCATCATGAATAGTATCGATGCTCTCCAAGGTAAGATACTGGGTCTAATGAAACCCTTATCTAGAAGCTCCCGGAGCTGCACCTTGAGTTCCTTCAACTCAATAGGGGGACATATAGTGAGGAGCCTTAGAAGTAGTAGCTGCTCTTGGAACTAAGTCAATCACAAACTCCATTTCTCGATCTGGTGGTAGACCAAGCAGCTCTTCAAGGAATACATTGGGGAATTCATTTGCTACCGGTATGTCTTCCAGTCTCGGCATCTTGGCTTTGGTGTCCAATACTGATATTAGGTAACCTTCACACCCTTGGTGTATGAGTTTAAAGGCTTATAGCACCGATAGAAACAACTTGTGACATTTTCTTGTCTTATCGCCAGTGTAAACAAATGCTTCTCCAGCTGTAAGCTGGAACAAAATCTGGCACCTAGAACATAGGACATTGGCTTGGTGTTTCGCCAACCAATCCATTCCCAAAATTACCTAAAAATCCTTCATCTCAAGACAGATGAGGTTAGCTTACATTATTTTATCCTCTATGACCACGTTACATGATCCATAGCAGTCTTCTAGACCGGACTTGGATCCAATAGGTGTATGAACTATCAGTACACAAGTCATCTTGCATGATGGCATTCCCAACTTAGCGGTGAATGCAGGGGATACGAATGAGTGCGTAGCCCTAGAATCAAATAATATACATGTAGGTATTCCAGATATAGAAATAGTACTTACACATACACATATGCATTACTACATGCCATGCAAGATGATGCTTCATTCTTTAACTTTAAAATACTTATGACTACTCCAGGTCAGCCTTCTACATCATTAGCAGATAAAGCAAAGACCTTGCCTTGCCCTTGCATTGGTGCCTTCTTCGATTTGGGGCACACCCTTGCAAAATGGCCTGACTTTCCATAGTTAAAACAAGTGCCATAGGGTACAGAAGAGGCACTTGAGATTGCAGGCCTTGGATGAGTTGTCCTGGGTACAAATGCAGGCTTGCTTTTAGTGGAGGCTGGATTGCTATAAGTGGGCCTCACTATGGATGGAGCAGAAGAAGCTGTCACCGAAGAACTGGGGTAATGAGCATGAAACTGCTTGTTAGGGCGGTTGTCAGCGAAGCTCATAGGCCTTTTTTGGCCTTGGTGATTCTGATGATACCCATCCTCAATACTTTTCACTGCTTATACGGCGTCACTATACTCCATCAGTCTCATGGACTCCACTATCACTTTGATGTCTCCCCTCAAACCTTGTACAAAGTGCCTCAGTTTAGGCTCTTCATCTCTCATGGACACGGGGGAGAAATAGAAGAGCTCCTCAAACTTCTATTGATAAGCCTCAACAATAGTTCTCCCCTAAGTGTAATTAAAGTACTTAACCTCCTTACGATCTCTAAAGTTTTAGGGAAAGAAGTTATTGTAAAACACCTCTTTAAAGGTCTACCAGGTGATCTCTCCATGGCACCGCATCAAGGTAGGTTAGATGCCCTTCTACCAATCATATGGCACCCTTTCCAGTTGAAAGGTTGCACATAACAACTTTTGTGCCTCTGTGCACATCAGGGTCTCCAAGGTCTTCTCCATAGCCTGGATCCAAATAGCTGGCTGCATTGGATTGGTATCAACCCCAGTAAACTTCAGCGAATGCATACGCTGAAAATTGTTCATCACCTTTGCCCCATCTAATTGAGGCTGTAAATAAATGTCTGCCATGGAAGGGTGAGTGTAAGCTGCAGGCACTGATGCCTGATCATGATGAACCGATAGAACTAGGGGCACTTACTCATGCACATGCGGTGCAAGAGGTATTGGAGGTACGCCTCCACCTTATGCTTGTCCTAGGGTTGGTGGAGCTGGAAGCACTCCACGTAGAGCTGCTTATAATTTGGCAAAAACTGGTGCCGTATTCCTTTATTGCTCTTCTAAATTTTGTGGTAACAAACCACCCATAATCGCTATCATATCTGTCGTCGTTTGCACTAGACATGCCGATGGATGACTCTGTCACACCCCAATTCTGACTGAACTAGAAGTGTAAGTGAACTGCCACTAAACCAATGGTTTACACCAAGATCTCTATAAGACCGTGTTGATACATAAACCAATGCTCACTAACCACAATCAGAATATAAATAAATATAACAGAAGTCTTTAATTAAATGAACTGAGTTCTACATGATAAAATATAAGTAACCAATTATCTCCAAGTACCAAAACATAGAATTTAAATAAGTATTACATGTCTTATAATCAACTGGAAGAAAATAAATACTAATCCTAGAGGTATACATAGAAAGGGCACTCGCATGATGCATCATGCTCGTCTTCTCCAGCTTGTACATCCAAAGCAGCAACGGTTCCATAAGCTAGAGAAGCAACAAAGTCTTCCACAGTGTAACATGCGTCCACATCTAAAAATGGTGTATACACAAGGGTGAGCTCACAACTTAGCTCACTACGGAAATCAAACAACACAATAAGCAATTTGCATGAGATAGCATTCAACATTGGGTCTGGTAGAACTTGCAAAGTGCTATGGTAAGGTCAGGCTACAACCACACTACCTCCATGCACAAGAGTGTAAGCATGCCTAATGGATCATACACCATTTTCGCCCCACATCACTCACTCTGGTACAGAGATAGAGCTAGAGTTTGGTGGCCAGGCTGAACCATAGTACTGCGTCCTCCCTTTGATACCCTACACTGTACCAATACATACACCCCTATTAGTAAGGGCTTACAAGTGGGTTCCATTTCTAACCAATCCTATATGTCATCATAGTATCCAAGGTCCTATCCCAGCATAGCTCCCTATGGAATAGAGATAAGGCTCGAGTTTGGCAGTCAGGCTAAACCACAATACCGCATCCTCCCCCTGATACCCTACCTGTACCAAGCATGCTAAGATAGTAGAATATGAAAATATATTAGTGTAAAGAATGATCCAAAACCCCAAACGCTTCCCATTCCATACACCAACGAAAATAATTACATGCCTAACAATCACAACCTAGCATAATAATATGCCTCAACAGAATAATAACAAAAAGTAAAGATGACATGTTAATATGCACAACCAACACACCAAAAAAAACAATAATAGATAGCAACATTTTAATGTTATTAATTAAATAAGTTTGGGTCTGGTTCCATTACCTAACACTTGATAGCAACCCTTCTCTATGTCACAGAGTCCATCCTTGCTATCAATAGGTCTTACACAACATTAGGGATTGATTAGAATTAGGTTCATAGGGTTTACATTGGTCAGAACCAATTCTGGATTGAAAACTGTCCAAATCTGCACATACCGGTCACACCATATTCTACAGATGGTCGGTCGGTATATCCAAGTGGACAGTTCTGGCAGATTTCCTGAGAGATACCAATCGATGTACCAATCTTACATAAGTGCCACCGGTACTTCGACCAGACAGACTCCGTAAGTCCACCAATCTGGCATTCTTTTCTGTCGGTCTTCAACTTGATCCCTAGGGTACCTCCTATACCATTTTAGGGTTGAGAAAGGTCTTTACAACTAGTCCATCTATTCATAGTTTTTCATTCTTGTAACGTTACCTAAGAATTCCCTACTTATAGATTTAGCACTTTTGACAGGTTTAGGGTTTCGCATCTGTACTTATCTAGCCATGGTATTGATTCTCAACCAACCCTTCCTACTCCCTCACACAGAGGTAAAGTACTCACCTTAGGTTCTCAGGCCGACGGTGCTCTCCTCCCCATGGCTCTCTGCAGATATCCTTGCTTCCACAGCTCCTCTTCAAATCTCTTTCTTAGACTCTAGGGTTTATGAGAGTCAACAAAATGATCTAAGGGGAAGTAGAAGCCAATATATAGAGTAAGGTAGGTTTTAAGAAAGTTTTCAATGTAAGGAAGGTCTCTAGTAATAGAATTTGGAAAGTGGGACCCACAAAGTTAGGTTTCTAAATTGCACAGTCTGACTGCCTAGACATACCGATCGACTGTTCATGAGATCTATATGTCTCAACCAATCAGACCAGACACTTCCCAATTTTATCTATTTTGACTATTTTTCATACCTGGACTTGTGGTTCATCATCCGCTCATCCTGTCTGATTTGGTTATGACTGGAAGACCTGTCATGACATGAAATATAGGTTTAGATCAGGTTAGTGGAGTGTGGATATTACAACTCCCCCCATCCTTAAAAGAAATTTTGTCTTGAAATTTACCTGTAGGTCTCATCACTCCCCCCACCCTAAAAAAAATTTCAGCCTCAAAATTTACACATACCTTCTTCATCGAAAAGATGGGGGTATTCCTTTCCCATCACATTCTCCTCTTCCCATGTAATCTCTTCTACATCTTGACTTCTCCAATGCACTTAGACATAATGGATATCTCTGTTTCAGAGGTGTTGTACCTTTTGGATAGTGAGCTTAACTGGTAGGACCTCAAATGTCAAGTCCTCTCTCAAGTCTGGAGGATCTGCTATCAAGATGTGCAATAAATCTCTGATGTACTTCTTTAGTAGTGAGAGACGTGGAACACATCATGAACATCTGACATAGATGGTGGCAATGCGAGATGATACACCTGTAAGCACCCCATTTTTTCCACCCTCTGTGTTAGTGAACCAATATGGCAGGTTTCTGGCCTTTAATCCAAAGATTTATGATTTTTCACTGAATCCCACAGCAGGGTCATGGGCTATTATCTACAGGAATGCATAGGTCATAGAATTATCTACGAAACGAAACCAGAATTACTCAATTCTGATATCAAATGAGGAAGATATGATCATTTTAGTCGGATGATACATATAAGGGAAGTTTCTGAAATTATTATAAATAATAATCCCAGGGGCCTTCATGCAAATTATTCTAAGTCGGATTGTTTGAATTCAAATCATCATATCTTGATCATCCGACATCGGATTCAGATGATTCCAAGACCATTATTCTTCATTCATGATGTTCTACAAAGTGGACGTAAAAAATCCTGGGTAGAAGTCACCAGTGGGTCTCATGCAAGCTTGCATGCAAAATTATCGTTAGAACTTCAAAGCTTCATATCTTTTCCGTTCTACATCGGATTCAGATGATTCCAAGACCATTATTCTTCATTTGTGATGTCCTGCGAAATGGACGTAGAAAATCTCGGGTAAAAGTCTCCGGAGGGTCCCATGCAAAATGGTCAGCCAAATTATCAATAATTGGTCCGCTTAAACTTCAAAAATTCATAAGTTGACCATTTTACTTCCAAATGAGGTGATTCAAGTTCCTATATTCCTCATTTTTAATGTTCTACAAAATGAACGCAAAAAAATTTGGAATAGAGGCCATCGGAAAATTTCATGCAGGATGACAGTGGAAATGGCCCACGAAATAACAGAGATTGAAAACCCAGTTAATTTCAGTCAATCCAGTCAACTCAGCTCAACCCAAGGTAGTATTGGCCCAACCCAGTCAATCCGGACCAATTCATGGTGGCTTATATGCATGTATTTCTTTTATATATTATTATATAATGTATAATATATTGTAATATATCATATAATATATACATATATCTTATATGTATATTATATTATATATATCAATATATTGATATTATATATATACATATATATATATATATATATATATATATATATATATATATATATATATATATATATATATATATATATATATATTTATATATATAAAAAATTACATAAAAAGAATCCAAAGAGAGAGGAAACGTGAGAGAGAGGGAAATTTAGTGATAATTCAAAAGATTTTGTTTTGAGAAAAGGAAAGAAAAGAGAGAAAAAAAATCTTTTGGATTGAAAAGATTTTTGTTAGGGCATATAATCCAAAAGAAAAAAAAAATCCAAAGATAGGAAGGGAAGAGACGTCCAAGGTGGAGAGAGAAAAAAAAAGAAATAGAAAAGGGAGAATCCAAAAGATTTTATTTTGAGAAAAGGAAAGAAAAGAGAAAAAAAAATCTTTTGGATTCAAAAGCTTTTGTTAAGGGATATAATCCAAAAGAAAAAAAAAAGAAAGGAATCCAAAGTGAGGAAGGGCCGTCCAAGAGGAGAAAAAAAAAAGAAATCCAAAAGATCTCGGTTTTTGAGAAAAAGGAAAGTAAAGAGAGAAGGAAAGAGAAGGAGAGGATTTTCTAGAAGAAGGAGAGATAGAGAACGTGTGGAATGGAGAAGGAGAAGAGAAAAAGGAAGGAAAAGAAGAAAGGAAAGAAGAAAAAGGAAGAAAAAAAGATTTTTCTAGAAAAAGGAAGAAAGGAAAGAAGGATCTTCTAGAAAAGGAGAGAAAAATTATAAATAGGCAAGAGAAGAGAGAGGAGGGGTCTTTTCCCAGACCATAGAGAGAGGAGAACGTGGGTGAGGGAGAGAAAAACATGAGTGAGAGAGAGAAAAGAAAAAAAATCGAAAGAAAAGAGAAGAAGAAGAAAATAGAGAAAGAGAGAAGGAGAGAGAGAGAGAGAGAGAGAGAGAGAGAGAGAGGTGTTAAGAAGAGAAGATCTAGAGGAAAAAGAGAGAAGGATCAGAGAGGCAGCAAAGAGGATGATGAGAAGATTCAAAGGAGAGAAGGAGAGAGAAGATGCCTGAGGTAAGAATCACCCATCGCTTTTGTCAGTTTATTTTTTCAAAGTCAAAGCATACTGCAAATTCATGTCTGAGATTGGTGTCTAGCATTAGGAAGATGCCTCTGTTTGCATTAGGTTCCTTGAGACAAAATGTTGGCCTCTGAGTCTTCTTTCTGCCCATTTTGAATTTTATTTTCATGAGCTATATGATTTTATATTGATTTTATCGTACCACTGGCCAGAATCTGGAACAGACCTGACCAGTGTATTTGCCTGTACTTGGGGAATGTTTTCAACCTGCCTATGATCTTTTTTAGGAATAGGTTCCTTAAGACAAAATGTTGGCCTCTGAGTCCTCTTTCTGACCATGTATTTGGATTTTATTTTCATGAGCTATATGATTTTATATTGATTTTATAGTACCACTGGCCAGAATCTGGAACAGATCTGACCAGTGTATTTGCCTGTACTTGGGGAATGTTTTCGACCTGCCTATGGTCTCTTTCAGGATTAGCTTCCTTGAGACAAAATGTTGGCCTCTGAGTCCTCTTTCCGAGGATATCTTTTAAGAATTTTTTGAGTAAGTACAGTGCCCTATGTGCCCATTTTGGTCCAGCCTGACAAAGCTGTCATCTGGCTGCGTGTTCCATCATATTTTGATTGATTCTCATATGCTTTGGTTGTTTCTCACATGCCATATTTGATGCTATATTTGTTCACATGCTAGAAAACTCTAAAATGGAAAGAAAGTAACAATTAGGGTAGAAAACCCTAAAATGGAAAGAAAATAACAATTATGGTAGAAAACTCTAAAAAAATAGAAAGAAAATAAGAATTAGGGTAGAAAACCCTAAGAAATTGAAAGAAAATAATTAGGGTAGAAAACCCTAAAATGGAAAGAAAATAACAATTAGGGTAGAAAACCTTAAAAAATGGAAAGAAAATAATAATTAGGGAAGAAAACCCTAAAATGGAAAGAAAATAACAATTAGGGTAGAAAATCCTAAAAAATGGAAAGAAATAACAATTAGGGTAGAAAACCCTAAAAATAGAAAGAAAATAATTAGGGTAGAAAACCCTAAAATGGAAAGAAAATAACAATTAGGGTAGAAAACCCTATAAATGGAAGGAAAATAGCAATTAGGATAGAAAATCCTAAAAAATGGAAATAAAATTACAATTAGGGTAGAAAACCCTAAAATGGAAAGAAAGTAGCAATTAGGGTAGAAAAACCTAAAATGGAAAGAAAATAGCAATTAGGGTAGAAAACCCTAAATATGAAAAGAAAATGGCAATTAGGGTCTTGCCATGCTTAGAAGATAGCCTACTAGATCATGCCATATAGGCTCTTGCCTTATTTGCAATACATGCCATATTTGAAAGATTTTTAAACAATCTTACTGTATGTGAATTTCTTGTCATAAATGTTTTATGTGCCATATTTAGATAGAATATTCTATTTTTTTGGCAATAACTTATTTTATGCAACACCCTAGTCAAACTGCCATATCTGCACACTTCTAGAAGACAATCTAGGCGTGGGGACGTGCATTTAGGCACCCACATTCTTGGGAAGGGCATAATGGGAATAATAAAACCTTAATAAAGAAAGAGAATTCTTTGCCAAACCTTCCAAAATTAGAATTCAGAATGAAAAGGGTAATTTAGGATGATTTGCCCCTCGACAAACCCTAAACCTAGAATAGGTTCTAAACCCTAAACCTAGAATAGGTTCTCAATCATTAACCTAGAACAGGTTATCCACCCCGAACTACGCGGATTCTGATTCCTAGGGAAACCCTAGGATACGTAGACCATTTGGGAGAAACCCAAATTCGGATCCACACCTTAGTCCACTTGGACTATCCATAGATCCACTAGGATATTTATCCACACATTTAGTCCACTCGGACTATCCATAGATCCACTAGGATATATTTATTCACACCTTAGTCCACTCGGACTATCCATAGATCCACTAGGATATATTTATCCACACCTTAGTCCACTCAGACTATCCATAGATCCACTAGGATATCTACCCATCAACCCGAACTACGCGGATTCTGATTCCTAGGGCAAACCCTAGGATACGTAGGCTATTTGGGAGAATCCCAAATTCGGATCCACACCTTAGTCCACTTAGACTATCCATAGATCCACTAGGATATTTATCCAAACTTTAGTCCACTTGGACTATCCATAGATCCACTAGGATATTTATCCACATCTTAGTCCACTTGGACTATCCATAGATCCACTAGGATATTATCCACATTCCAACCCAAATAGGGTTATTCTTAGATCCACTAGGACTATCTATCAGTCCACTTGGACTATCCAGATCCTAACCCATAGGATTTTCTCAACCTTTCAAGCATAAATTTCAACTTGAACAAAGAACTTAATCATGCACAAGCATAAATCACATCCATAAACTTTAATCACACCTGAACTACGATGGTGAACCTGATTTTCCGAATAATTCCGTAATATGTAGGCAATCTGATGGATACAGATTCGGTTCAATGATATCAAACCACTTGGTTTGGTTTGGTTTAACAAATAGAGTCTAGCATAGGAAAGGTATAGGAGATCGATTTCGATCGGGCGGTTTGGGTCCCTAACCCCTTCCCATAACCGTAATCTGACACTTACCCAATTTCTGATGGATCAGAAATCCAATCTAAGGGTCATGAGTCAATCGAAGTCTTACCTTGGGGTGAGATTTCATATTTCTAAGGTCCTAGACCTAAATCTAGGTGGCGACTTCTAAAGATTTCCATCTTTGTCCTCACAGTGGCGACTCCACTGGGGATATAAATGTCAAACTCCTAAATGAAAACTTTCCTTGTGTGAATTGGATGTTAGATTTTAGGATACTATATTTATGCTTGTATATTATTGCTTTGGGGGGAATGGGTTCAGTCACACATTCGTGCGAGTAGCCGAACCGGGTCCCATGCATATGGGGCAGCCCGCTATGCGAAACACACAGCCTTGGCCTGTACTTTGTGAGACCACGACCGGCGAGCAGCCTCTAACGAGCGTTTCTTGGGTCCGCCTGAGAATGCGTTATGCTACTCCACGTCGCTTGGATCCTTGCAACATAGTATATAAAGGGATTGGGGGCCCATTATTCATCGAGCATTTGGTGATAGGTTACCCCATCCTCATCAAGGTGGCCTTTTCTGTCCTAACCAGATTGTAGCCCAATGTTTGTTATTTTTTGGTTCATCCCTGAACCGACCCGATAAAATCGGCTTAACCATGACATCCATGTTCGAGACATCGAAGTTCTGCCCGTTTTTGTCCTCGATTGGTCAACATGTTAGAATCTACACGATCAGCATCTTGAACTCTCACCCATTGGGAGTATGAGGTATGTATACACCTGTTCTACATCATAGTAGACGGTCACTATACACCCTCCATTAAGTAAGCTCGATGTATCGAATCTCTCATTGTTAACATGTCGATTTCAAAAAAAATGAACAGAAAATCCCTGTCAAGACATAGATACCATGGTCAAGAAGAAATTTACTAGTTTGTTCATCTATGAACCGCTTTTGCTAATCATCCCTAATAAGGATGACAGATTAATATATCCATTTCAATTTCATCGAATTCGGTAATCCAATTGGCCAAACCTTGGTACCACTGATTATCCATTTTGGAATCATGAGGTCCTAAGACTGAACACATGGCTTAATCAAATTTAATTAAATTGACTTGGATAATGTTTATCCAATCGTCCTTATGAGGGATCTAACTCTTATTTGGTTGAGTCATCCTTAATTGTGCATGTGACTTCTTCTATTCCTGTAGATGTTTAAAATCTTGATATTTCTCCATTCGGTTACAATGCCTTTGGAAAAGAAATCAATCTGCAACTATATCCACCCTTTTAGGGTGAGAGGCCCTTACAATTAGGGAATTATCTTGATCTCCCACCTTGAGATCCATCCATATTATCTTTCTAAATGAATCAATGGAAGTCATGAATCTAGATCTTGATTCAACATCAAATTTTGTAAGAAAGAAGGAAAGATTCAGCCCTTAGGCAAATCCAATCATGGTTCCCAATGCACCCCTGAATTAAGGAAAGATTCAGCCCCTAGGCAAATCCAATCATAGTTCTCAATGTACCTTTGAATTAAGGAAAGATTCAGCCCCTAGGCAAATCCAATCATAGTTCTCGATTCACCTCAGAATTAAGAAAAGATTCAGCCCCTAGGCAAATCCAATCACCGTTCTCAATTCATCTCATAATCAAGGAAAGATTTAGCCCTAGGCAAATCCAATCATAGTTCTTGATTCACCCTTGAATTAAGGAAAGATTCAGTCCCTAGGCAAGTCCAATCAATATTCCCTATTCACCTTTGAATTATGGAAAGATCCAGCCCCTAGGCAAATCCAATCATAGTTCTCAATTCATCTCTGAATTAAGAAAAGATTCAGCCCCTAGGCAAATCCAATCAATATTCCCTATTCACCTTTGAATTAAGGAAAGATTCAGTCCCTACGCAAATCCAATCAATATTCCCTATTCACCTTTGAATTAAGGAAAGATTCAGCCCCCAGGAAAATCCAATCATTGTTCCCTATTACCTTTGAATTAAGGAAAGGTTCAGCCCCTAGGCAGGTCCAATCATCATTTCGGTTCATCCAGAATTAAGGAAAGATTCAGCCCCTAGGCAGATTCAATCACATTCAGTTCATCTCAGTATCAAAGAAATATTCAGCCCCTAGGCAGGTCCAACCACCATTTCTGGTTCATCTCAGAATTAAGGAAAGATTCAGCCCCTAGGCAGGTCCAATCATCATTTTAGTACATCTCAGAATCAAAAAAATATTCAGCCCCTAGGCAGGTCCAACCACCATTTCTGGTTCATCTCGGAACTGAAGGAAAGATTCAGCCCCTGGGCAGGTCCAATCATTATTTTGGTTCATCCAGAATTAAGGAAAGATTCAGTCCCTAGGCAGATTCAATCACATTCAGTTCATCTCAGTATCAAAGAAATATTCAGTCCCAGATTCAATCACCATTTCTGGTTCATCTCAAAACTGAAGAAAGGTTCAGCCCCTAAGCAGGTTCAATCATCATTTTGGTTCATCCAGAATTAAGGAAAGATTCAGCCCCTAGGCAGATTCAATTACATCCAGTTCATCTCAGAATCAAAGAAATATTTAGCCCTAGATTCAACCACCATTTCTGGTTCAACTCAGAACTGAAGAAGGCTTTTACCCCTAGGCAGGTTCAATCATCACTCCCAGATCATGTTAAAATAGAGGAGGCATTCGGCCCCTAGGCTTTTTTTTTCACCTTCACCTCCTATTTAGGTTCTGGCTCATGTTGGAACTAGGAAAAGTTCCATTCATCTGAATTCAATTAGCCACTAGGCTTATCCAACCATCAACTTTGGTTAGAGTTCTAGTTCATGTTGAAACTAGGAAAACTTCCATTCATCTGAATTCATTTAGCCCCTAGGCTTGTCCAACCATCAACTTTGGTTCAGGTTCTGATTCATGTTAGAATTAAGAAGAGTTTCATTCATCTGAATTCATTTAGCCCTTAAGCTTATCCAACCATCAACTGTGGTTCAAATTCTAATTCATGTTGGAACTAAGAAGAGTTCCATTCATTTGAATTTAATTATCCCCTAGGCTTGTCCAACCGTCAACTCCAGTTCAGGTTCTGATTCATGTCGGAACTAAGAAAGGTTCCATTCATATGAACTCAATGTGAGCATGAGTTAGCCTCTAGGCCTGTTCAATCATTACCTTTGGTCCATGTTCCACTTCATAAAGGAATCAAAGAGAATTTTAGTCAATCCATCATCTCTAGCAATTAGAGTCCAATCCATGATTGTCTTCCTTAGCCTCTATCAATCGGAGCCCAACTCAAGCAATCCTTGCCTCTAGCAATTAGAGCCCAGTCCATGACTGTCAATCTTGATCTCTATCAATCAGAGATCAATTCAAAGTCAATCTTGATCTATATCAATCAGAGATCAATTCAAAGTAAATCTTGATCTCTATCAATCAGAGACCAATTCAAAATCAATCTTGATCTCTATCAATCAGAGACCAATTCAAAATCAATCTTGATCTCTATCAATCAAAGACCAATTCAAAATCAATCTTGATCTCTATTAATCAGAGACCAATTCAAAATCAATCTTGATCTCTATCAATCAGAGACCAATTCAAAATCAATCTTGATCTCTATCAATCAGAGATCAATTCAAAATCAATCTTGATCTCTATCAATCAGAGACCAATTCAAAGTCAACTCTGTCTCTATCAATCAGAGACCAATTCAAAGTCAATCTTGTCTCTATCAATCAGAGACTGATTCAAAATCAATCTATGGCTCTATCAATTAGAGCCCGATCCATGTCTATCATAGCCCAGTGCTACAAGTTAGGATCACTCATCAAGAATGGCGAACGAGGAGGATTTCCCATTGCTTGTCAATAAAGATCAATTCTAGATTCGGAGTCATCGGAAATCATGAACCTTCAGCTATGATAGTGCTATCCCATTGGCCAGGAAAATGCTAGAATCCAAAGAGTTGCCCTCATATTTCTTATTATTCAAAGAGAGGAATGCAATTTTCCCAAGCAGTAGGGAAGACCAAAGATGAAATCCAATGTGCCCCAAGCAAGGATAAGAACCAGAATGGTCCAATGATGAAACCCTTAACCCATAAACTGGGGCATGAACCAGATTGAACTTAGACCCAAATTGAGTGCAATCTGATGAGGAAAGCCAATGACCCCCAAATTGGGGCATGAACCGGATTGACCTTGGGCCTGAATTGGGTATGGTTCAATGAGGAAAGTCATGAGCCCTAAGCTGGTCATAAACCAGATTGATTTTGGACCCAAATTGAATGCGGTCTAATGAGGAAAGCCATTATGCCCTAAACTGGGGCATGGACCAAATTGACCTTAGACCCAAATTGAGAGTGGTCTAACAAAGAAATCCATTAAACCCCCAAGCCAAGGTATAAATTAGTCCAATCTTGGATTCAAAATGGTGTAGTGCAATGGTGATACCCCTTGCTCCATAAGCTAGGGTATAAGCTAGAATGATTTTGAACTCAACTAGAAGTGGTCCATTGATGAATCCATCAAACCCCAAACTGAGGCATGAACCAGAGTAACCTTGAGCTTAAAAAGCAATAGTCCGATTTTAAATGGATCCCAAACTGAAAAAAAAAGATGGAAAAGGTAGGTATCTTGCACCTATTGATAGAGGGGCATGATGAGTCCTACTATTAGGCCCCGTTTGATAAAACTTCTGTTTCTGGATTCTGGATTCTGGTTCAAATTTGGATTCTACTCCAAGCTACTCCAAGATTATTTTGGAGTAGAAACCTGTTTGATAACGCAATTCTATAACGGATTCTAGAGCCTATTTGGAACAAAAGCATGTTTGATAAAACACTAATCTGGAACCGTTTCAGAGCTGAAATGGAATAGAATCCTGTTTGATAAAAAAATATATTCTCGAGTAAAAATTAAAATGAATTAAAAATAACAAAAACTATCCCTCCTTTTTTTTTTCAATACATATTTTGAAATATAACTAAAATAGCATGGATGATATATAACATTACATTCTAACAATCCCTCTCAGTCTATCGAGATTTTTTTTTTTTTTCGAGTTGTGGAAAATAACATTTTACCCATCCCACATTCACACATCGGAGGTTCAAAATCAGCCATATATATTTATGAAGGGGGAAAAATGACCTCAAATTTAATTACACATGCATTCAAGTGTCCTTAAGATGAAATAAAATTTAATGATTGTATAATTATCATAGACTACTAAAATAAGGTACAACTGTAATTTGTTCTAACACATTGTGTGATAAAAGGATGCATAGTCAAATTAAACATAGTTACAAAATCAAAGTTCTGGTAAACCATTATCCCTAGCCAATTGGTTGGCAATCCCTATCCTAATTGCATTCATCTCTGGGCCTGTACCACTCAAATTACTAGGTGCATGTATTACAGGATCAGTTCCTATCTGAATATTTTCCTCCTCTTGATCCTCATCCAAGGCATTATATGCATTTAGCCTGTTGAATTCCTTGTCTGCAAGTTGCTCATCTTTAATATAATTGTGGAGAGCACAACATGCTATGACAATGAAACCCTGGATTTTGAGTGGATAGGATGGCATTGATTTCAAAATGCCGAACCGAGCCTTTAACACTTCAAATGATCGTTCAATCACATTCCGTAAAGAAGAATGTCTGTGATTGAACAATTCTTTAGCAGATCTAGGTTCTCGTCCAGCTCCCCTGTAATCACGTAGATGATATCGATTTCCTTTGAATGGTGTGAGGTACCCACGTTGATTCGAATATCCTGAATCTACAACATAATATTTGCCTATATCATTGTAAACAAAAATAAATTAATATATAAACAACTTAAGTAAATAAATAAAACAATTTGAGTATCAAAACACATAACCTGGGGGTGGATGTGGAAAAGACACTTGGCGACGAGCATCTGCTAATTTGCGGCAATCATTAGCACTACCCTCCCATCCGACATATACGTAACTAAACTTCATGTCAAATGAGCATATACACATCACATTCTGTGATAGTGTTTGCTTCCTATTTCTATAGGAAACTTGCATATTTGCTGGTACTGAAGCATCCACATGTGTGCCATCAATGCCCCAACGCAATCCTAATAAGATGGGTAGAGATACAACTGAATAATGCACAAAATATATCAATAAAAATGTGAGCACAATTGGTAGTAGAAAAATTACCTTGAAGTAAGGATGATGTCTTGTATTGTTTCGTACTTGTGATTGTTCCACGTTCATATTAGGTGGCCGAATATTTTCCTTTGATAAGTTCATAAATGCCTTTAACACAATCTTGAAAAATCTACTCACTGTCTCCCCCGAGTGTTGGAATCTTTCAGCGCGTTTCCTAATGCCACATCTCCCTTGCAACGCTTGGATGAACATGGCCAATTGTTCATCAACTTTTAGGTAACGACTATCTTGTAGCCAACCTATTTGTTTCATGAGATTACACAGATTAATGAATACATGCCGTTACATACGAAACTCATCATAGATTCTTTCACTACTACCAACTAATAATTCTGCTACCCATCTCGAACCTGTCATGAATGAATCTCTACAAGGTTCTCTGATGTGTAAAGACATCTCTAATTCATGCATTGTTATCAACTCCAACATGCTCCAATCCATTTCTTCGTAACATCTCATAACTTCATTACTAATCATTCCATTCATGTTTAATACTGCATAATAAAAAATAAAAAATAAAAAGACATATAACAGATACATAACTACCATTACATATTAAACCACATCAGACTATTGCACTATATGAAAAAGCATTCCATAAAATTTAAACAAACCATAATATGTTTACATAACCCATTATATCAAACTTTAAGTCAATTAAAAATTTAATCAAACCATAAGAAGTTTCCATAATCCATTGTATCAAACTTGGAGTTAACAAAAACTTAAACAAACCGTCCTATCAAACCATGGTACTCAAATTAAATAAACCATTGTATCAAATGTAAACAACTTTTAAATGGAACCACGGTTGATATCATGGAAGTGATTCTATCGCCCACAATTTCTTATCATCATCTAAGCTCATGAACAGCTCTCTCCAATCCGCATTATTCGTCATATGATTCATAACTTTGACATATAACTCCTTACTAAGATCCAGAATTTGGTTCAAAACTATCACACATTGGCTAATTGAATACCCTGCTGAGCTCACAGAATTGGGAGAAGGAGTAGGTGTAGTGTTGGTAATCATTGACGAAGTGAACAATTCCAACCTAGCTTTGGAATGTTCCAACATTGTGTTCATAATACCAGCTATGTCACTGCTTCTTCCTCTTTTCCTAATGGCTGATGGAGTCCGATCTAGCCTGTGAGCTCCCTGGGGGTTACATTGCACATTGGCTCCATTAGTGACACCAATGGTAGGTTGTTCAGGAGCGAGCTCTTGAGGCACCTCAGTGTCCAAGTTATCACCATCACTTTCTCCAAAGACAATGTTATCATCGTTGTTGGAACAGGCAAACACACCCGTTGCATAGGAATCAGCAAATATCACTTCAAGAGATTTCCACTGGGGTAACCCATTTTTCCTATATTTTGCCCAACCAGGGTTTTCCTGAAACCAAAATGACAACGTTTAAGAAAAACTTTGATTGAAAATAAAGGGAACTGCTTCTAATAATCTATGGAGATGTGTTTACCCGGATGAGTCCCGTCCCAAATATCCGGGTCGGATGTTTCAGCTCGTTTGGTTGAGTCATCCCATCCGAACCCAAGTGGTATTCAACGGTCTTTGGAAACCGCTGAATTCAGACCTCAACTTGTTCATTTTATTCCTCAATTGCTTCATTGTAAACGGACGACTTAGTAGTTCTTCCATCTTTGTCTTGATATTTGTCCACCCCTCTTTATTAAAGGTGCACGTAGTTTTATTTCCTTTTAGAACCTCTTCGACTAAGATGTCCACGTACGTATCTAGTTCCACTCTATTCCATTTAACAGAATCTATGGTTGTTCTTGATGAAGTTGCCATTACTAGTTGGTAATCACTGTAAACAAATCAAATGGAAGTAGAATGCAAAGAAATAATGTTCATCATCTCTCTTTGACCAAGAAAGACAAATAAAAGTGAATGTCAATTTGCAAAATTAATTTTACATGCCAAGTAATGAAAATCAGCTTCAACAAAAAAAAAATTGTAAATAGCAGACATCTTAATTCAATGCATAATGAGAAATATTGAATTCTAAATAACTAGCTCATTTAAGAATTCAACATTGTGGGAACCAAAATCCAACTTTTTTTTGTCTGGGGGGTGTCTTTTTTTTTTTTTTTTTGGGGGGGGGGATTAACCCAAATCCAAATTTCATTAAGTGAAAACAGAAAATCACTTGAGGAGCAAAACACAGGAAAAAAATTTTACTTTCTGGATGAATTTTACTTTCTGGATGATTTCCAATTCCCAAATTAGAAATTTGAAAATGAAAGATCTAACATGAGGCCCATATAGTCTATAAATACTTGAATCTTGACCCTATAACACAGAAAATAGACAAAGCCAATACAAGAACACAGAAAGTAAATTCAATTCCATCTGTGCTTCTTATTACCAAGAAGTAGCCAAAGCAACAAAGATCAAAATGGCATTGAGGACTCAAGCCCCAAGAAGTCCTGACCAAAATCAATCCTCGATGCATTATTTCTTTCATAAGAAAGAGAATATCAATATGCATTACAAGAATTATTAACCTAAAGTCTTAAGAAACGCCCACTTCACGGCTTTTTTACATAAAACAAAGATTATCCCAATCATTCAGCTACAACTCCTTTGACTCTCATGAGCTCTGTTATGATTATACAAAAGAAAAAAAAAAGAAAAGGAACTCTGGAGAATGTGGAGAATGGATCAGAATGAAAATTATAAAATGAAAATCACAAGCAGGATAAAATACAAACATAATTCTTGATGCTACGTAATTTGATTCAAGTATTAGAGGTTCACCAAAGTGAACAGATTAGAAGACAGTGATGGACATAAAACAGGGAAATGCTGGAGGAAAATTACGACATAAAAGTGGGAAAAAATGATTGCCACAAAGTTGGGAGACACTAAACTTTTGATGGACAGAAAACAGTTACTTCCATGATGGACATAAAACAGGAAGCAACTTTTGAACAGAGAGTCTACCAAGAGGAAGTTGCTTGGAGAGTACATTTACGATTTACTTCCATTCAATGTTATATGGACACGAGAGATGACACCGGGATCATACTCGACAAGTGGAATCAAGTCAATGAAGTTTCAAATGGTGGAGTACAACCAAATGGACAAATAAGAAAATTTTCGTTTGTTCCAAATATACCAATGCCAATATGCGAACTACTAGTGGGCAGACTAATGTCTCGGGAAGACCAATTGCCAGAAAAGGCAGGAATTCCTTCATCCTAGTCTTCAACTTCCGTATCATCAACAGAGAATAATAAATACTACTAAACGAACAAATTGGGCTACCTCTTCAACGACTCTAGAACAAACTGCAAGCAGAAAGTTTGCCACATCATATGTATAGGCACAGGGGTTGCACTCTAAGGTCTAATGGTTTAAGGTCTAATGGGAAAAGAAAACGTCACAAATTATTAGGGACTCCACAATATATAGAACATAAGTTTTATCTGTAACATCAAAGGCTCACTGGTTGAATCTACACCTTGCATAAATTCTAGAAAAGAAGTCTACTTATAAAGACATCATCCTCCCACACACACACACCCCTACTTTTATTTATCATGGGTTTGGAAAAGAGGTAGAGATTGTTTGTTCTTTCAGTTATTTCCTACAAGAATAAACAACAAACAATTTCTGCATGCAGTGGAACATGTGAAATAGCATTAGAACTTGAAAGCTGTGATTTTTCCTAAACGCCTCTAAAACTTCTAAAGCAGATACGTTGATGATCTATTAAGATGCATAGTAGGAATTATTATGTTGAAACCAGAACGACAACGACAAGGCTCCAACTCTTTCATCAATGTGGAGATCCGAAGGTGGGACATGGGCTGCAGTGAAGAGGCAGCAGTTCCTCTCCTCGTTGATCAGCAGTTGCCCAGCATCAGCAACATCTGCCAATCGCCAAATCTGTTTTCAGGTTTTTTTTTTTAATTCTTGCTGTCCTATTCTGCTTTCGGTTGGATTCAAGAAGGTCGGAGGTTTGATGGTTCCTTCTGAAACCGCAGATTGATTAGGATTCAAAAGGGCTTTGATGCTTTCGGTTGGATTCAAGAAGAGGGTTTATTGAAATCACAAGAAACCCTAAACTCTCTACTCTGTTGAGGAAGAAAAAACAGGGGAAGAAGAAGGTTGAAAGATTAATGACCATGGTTTCATTACTTGCAAACCTCTTCACTCCCATGAGAAACCCTATCTCACGGCCCTTATTTTCTCTGTCTTTCTCAGCCACAGCTAAGGTAAGTTTCACTATTTTCACCCCAACTAAACTCTAAGAAAACATACTTGCAGGATGAAGGGGAAAGGAGAAGAGACGGATGAAGGTGAAGAGGGAGAGAGATCAATATCTCAAAGAAACCTTAGATTCCTTAAACCCAAACTCAAAGAAATCAATGAAGGGGAAGAGAGAAGAGAGGGATGAAGGTGAAGAGGGAGAGAGATCTGTACCTCAAAGAAACCGTACTTGGAGGAGAAGATTGCAGTCGCCCTTGGGAGGAAGTTCGCAAGGCTTTGGGAGGACAAAGCTTGCAGTCGGAGCTTGCAGTCGGCCTTGGGTGGAAGTTCGCATGGGTTTGGGAGGAAGAAGCTTGCAGTCGCTGTTGGGAGAAAGCTCACAATGTCGCAGTCATGGGACGAAGCCGTTGGGAGGATGAGATTGAGTTTTATCGGGAATCAAGTTTAATTGTTGGGAGTCAAGTTGGAGTTTTATTGGGAATCCAGTTTATTGCATGAGAGACCCAATGACTCCCAACGACTCTTTCTTTCTCCCAAAACAAGTTGGAAAAAGTATCTATGACTCCAAAATTTTGGATTCTGGAGTCATTTTGAATCCGGTTCACTCTGTAGGAGTTGGAATCCAACCGGGGTTATCAAACGCATTTCTACTCTAAAATGGCTCCCTAGGAGCCAGAATCCCCAGAATCCAGAAGTAGAAGTTTTATCAAACGCCCCCTTAGAGATCTGAAGGAAGACTTATTCCCGCAATGACTGAAGGTGGTCGTCGAAGGCGTTATGCCCAACTGGAGCCGCTTGGACGAACTAGTTGTTTCAACTTTCTATTATCGGTATTTGATAGGTCATCCATGTTTGGGTCCAAGATCAATATGCTTGTTGACAAGTCTAGTCCAATCTGCCGTGCAAGTAAAAGAAAATCACCCCGTTTGGGATTTCAAACTCTGTGCCTTGTCTCTTCCATACATTTCCTCCCAGTTTCATACATCCTCCTATTTTACGTGCGCAGTCAATTCTGACTCTGAAGATGATTGAAATGATGAGCCATCTCCTGAACTTCTATGCCACCCGGCCTCTTGAGAAAGAAAGGTCCAACCCGTCTGGGAAAGCTTTAAATGATCAATCGGGAGACACAAGAGTAGTCTCAAGAAACATGTATTGGAGAAGCTGCCATTTGTTCTATCTGTGAAAAGATTCCAAGGAAAGCATTATATAATAACAGATCATATCAACAGGTCAGCCAATCAGTACAAATGAGTGGAGGACAGATGTGCCACCAAGAAGATGGAAATACCAAGTTCTTACAAAGTATATCATCTGCAAGCAAGAGATACATGATGAATGATCAATCTCAAAATCAAAGAATGAGGTCATTAGGATACCCAATAAAAAAAAATTCAAGCCTATATTTTATCTACATCAATAATTGGAAGGCAGTCACATCAGATAGAAGGTGATGATTAACTTCCAGAGGATAGCATACGGATTCACCATTTAGATAAAATCAGATACTATATGAGCAGTCACAAATGCTCATAAAGTTTATAGAAGATCAGAGTGCTAGTTGGGGCAAAGACGTTCTATCTGATTGGAAATATTTAGAAGAAGAAGATTCAAATCCAATATTGAAAGTCAGGATTCAATTTCACGATCAAGCGAAGCACTGCATTATGTGGCCTTCATATCCAAAAAAAAAAAGAAAAAGAAAAAAAGAAAAAAGAAAAAAAAAAAGCGAAGAAAAGAAAATAGTAAGATGTTGAATGGCATTGGAGCTTGACAGTAAGCCAATTGTCCCTCTCACTTCAAGAGGATGATAGTTCTAACCAAAGCCTGACAGCAAGTTCGATCATTCGTCGAGATCTACAACATGTTGGACCGGACTTTTGATTTTGGCCAATTACATCCCGCCTTTACAGGAGACGATCTCATCACTTCTTCATTATCAGAGAAACATTTCTCATCGGCATTAGACTCTCTCTCCCGTCTATCAATCTGACGGCTTTCCAAGGAGTCTCTATCACAAGCCCTTCTTTTTATTATCAATTTTTATGGCATTGTATCTCATGATCATGTCATCATTTTATGTACAAATTCATAAATCTGGCTGGAACTCTCATCTGTCGTTCATTACATCCGACGGCTTCCCAAGGTTCCTATAAGCCCTTCATTTCTCAGGCCAATAAAATGGGATCTTCTCGGTAAGATAAACCCATTCTACATAAACAACCAAACACTCTCCCAATGGTAGACCCAAGTGGACAGTTTCACATCCGTCCTCTTGGACCTTCAACATCAATACTTGTCAACAAACCTAAAGGTTTCAGGCCCAGATATGATCGTGACTGATTCAGAATCTCGATATAGTTTGTTGGGACACGTGTTCCATCTGAACATCTCCAAGAAAGGAAAACATAATTTGGCACCATTTTCAAATTTGGTGTGAGACTGCATTTCCCTAAGATCGCTTTTAGTGATGATTCAAATAGCTGCCCGCCTATCAATACGTGTAGGTATCAACTTAAACAGTGGGGCAAAGCTACCCATTTGTCATAAAAGTCATGTCGTTCAGATTTCCCCTAAGGGTTTCAGACCATTGGATAGGACCATAATTTTTGCAATATCCTCACCACATTAGGACTCTTTATTCAACCCAAGATGGGATTTGCAAAAAGAAGAAAATGAAAAAAAATAATGGGAAGAAAAGAAACCTCAGCAGGGAAAGGCAACCTGAGAAACCTCAATGGGCAACCCATAATACCTCAGTGGGGATAGGCGACCTGATGCAGCCCTAAAGCATTGCCCTCATTGGCCCTTCAAACAAAAAATTCAGTGGTTCATGTAGACAAGTGTCATACCAGTCTACCCTCCATAAGGAAAGGAACCCCTCTTGCTCTCCAGTGAATCATACTCGGAGGAGTTGAACAAACCATCATCTGTTGGGCTCCATAGCATTGCCTTTCAATAGAATTCTATCTTCAAATCCTGTTGGTCATGTTAGGGAGAGAGCAAATTCTCATGGCCTGGTTACGGATGTAGCCAAATTCATTTAAATCATCAGTTCCTTCATTTTTCAAAATTCAAGAAGGGTTTATCAAAGAAGTCATTTTCTGCAATCAATCTATCAATCTTCCCTTGACCTTGGAACCATGGTCAAATTCTAAATGCAATCCAGATTCAACCTTGTTCTAACTCTGTTAGATTTCCCATTTTCTTCTATAATAGCGGTCTGTCACAACATGCAGACACTGGGGCATAGATATACCCTATGTAGAGGAATCAAATTTGATCATGAGCATTACATCAAGGATCCATTGTCTAGTCTGAAGTCACTACTTTCATAGTCAACAGAAGTAGGTCCATCCAAGTTGGTTTTTGCCAATTTCTCAGTTCTCCCAATCCTGTTGATGAAGAAAATCCAATGTGGTCGATCACCTGTTAGGATTTGGTCACCAAATTCTCTGAAGGAACACTTCGAATCCTTTGCTCCTTGTGCCTACTTTGGGGCCATGGTTCATTCATCATTCAAAATTGGCACAACAATGTTGCAATGCCCTGAGCTTTTCATGAGCCTAGATTGAGGGCCAAAACCATGTCACATTTCATCGCCGCATGGCTATTCTACCAATTTGTTCTACCATAATGCACAGTCAAAGAACTTAGTTGACCAGATGTCCCTTGACAGTTTAACACCATGGTCAATCAATAAAATCACTTTGGTTAAAGACTGTCAAGGTCCCCTCATTCTTGTCCAAAATCCTCGCTAGAGTTTCTTTCAATCCAAAATCCAACAACACCAATGTTGGCTGAAGAGAATCATCACCTTTAAATTACATGGAACCCTTCAAAGGAAGTAACCAAGTCATCTCTACCATGCTGAAATTGAGTCAAACTTTCAGTACCAGGTCATAAATGGCAAATTTCAAATCTAGGTATCATGCCAGCAAAGTCCATGACACCACTTCCAATGATGTCATGTTTTGTGCCTTCACCAATAAAGCAGGAGCAAAAAACTCAGAAAACTGCCAAGGAATTCACCATCATTTCAAATATGTCCAGCACTCTATAGGTTCAAAGTTAATAGACTTCCAAGATGGGTCAGATTCCAACCCTAACGGTTCAAAGTCAACAAAGCCTTCATGTATGGGTCACTTTCAAGCATCCTAAAGGTTCAAAGCCATAGAGCTTCCAAGAAGGATATTCCTATTTTCAATCCCGAAGGTCCAAAGCTGGTAGGAACTGCCAAGATGAGTCATTCAGTATCACCCTATAAGTGATCTTCTGAGTTCTTGCTCATTTCAGAATCAATAGCAAATTCCTCACCCTATAAGTGACTTTCTGAGTCCTTGCTCATTTCAGAATCAAATGCAGAGCCCTAGCTCATCCAAATTTCAAATCAATCTCAGTCTATAAGTAAATCAATTGTAGAGCCCTAGCTCATTCAAAGATCAAGTCAATCTCAGCCTATAAGTGAATCCAGAGCCCTAGCTCATTCAAAGATCAATTCAATCTCAGCATATAAGTGAATCAAATGCAGAGCCCTAGCTTATTCAGAAAAAACAATCTCAGAATCTCAATCAAAAGAGCCTCAGTTCAATCAATGAGAAGACATCAAGTTTTCCATCCAAATCAAATCCGAGCCCAAGCTCATGCAATCAGCCTTATATTCATAGCCTAGCTTCATACAAGAAGAGGTTTATCAGCCTACAAATGGATCAAGCTAGGTCCAAGCCCGCACATACCTTGCATTGAGTTCCACCTCAGCAAGAAGAGGTTCCCAGCCTACAAATGAGCCTTGTATTCACAGCCTAGCTCCATACAAGAAGAGGTTTATCAGCCCACAAATGGATCAAGCCGGGTCTAAGCCCGCACATACCTTGCATTGAGTTCCACCTCAGCAAGAAGAGGTTCTCAGCCTACAAATGAACCTTGTATTCACAGCCTAGCTCCATACAAGAAGAGGTTTATCAGTCTACAAATGGATCACAAGAAGAGGTTCCCAACCTACAAATGAGCCTTGTATTCACAGCCTAGCTTCATACAAGAAGAGCATTCATCAATTCTCCAAGAAGAGCAAACCTTCTTGCCAGTCGAACTACGTTCTGGGCTTGATTTCTAGGACACCCTTAGAATACGTAGGCAATTTAGGAAGAATTACCCTAAGTGCAGCCCAATAAACAATATCACTCATACCCCAAAAAATGTGGTTCTTTTATCTTTAGCCTTCAACTGATAACAATCTCGGCTAAAGAGGGGCATCTGTAAGCACCCCATTTTTGCCACCCTCTGTGTAAGTGAACCAATATGGTAGGTTTCTGGCCTTTAATCCAAAGATTTATGATTTTTCACTGAATCCCACATTAGGGTCATGGGCTATTATCTGCAGGAATGCATAGGTCATAGAATTATCTTCGAAACGAAACCAGAATTGCCCAATTTTGATATCAAATGAGGAAGATATGATCATTTTAGTCGGATGATACATATAAGGGAAATTTCTGAAATTATTATAAATAATAATCCCAGGGGCCTTCATGCAAATTATCCTAAGTCGGATTGTTTGAATTTCAAATCATCATATCTTGATCATCCGACATCGGATTTAGATGATTCCAAGACCATTATTCTTCATTCATGATGTTCTACAAAGTAGACGTAAAAAATCCCGGGTAGAAGTCACCAGTGGGTCTCATGCAAGCTTGCATGCAAAATTATCGTTAGAACTTCAAAGCTTCATATCTTTTCCGTTCTACATCGGATTCAGATGATTCCAAGACCATTATTCTTCATCTGTGATGTCCTGCGAAATGGACGTGGAAAATCTTGGGTAAAAGTCTCTGGAGGGTCCCATGCAAAATGGTCAGTCAAATTATCGATAATTGATCCGCTTAAACTTCAAAAATTCATAAGTTGATCATTTTACTTTTAAATGAGGTGATTCAAGTTCCTATATTCTTCATTTTTAATGTTCTACAAAATGAACGCAAAAAAATTTAGAATAGAGGCCATCAAAAAATTTCATGCGGGATGACAGCGGAAATGGCCCATGAAATGACAGAGATTGAAAACCCAGTTAATTTCAGTCAATCCAGTCAACTCAGCTCAACCCAAGGTAGTATTGGCCCAACCCAGTCAATCCGGACCAATTCATGGTGGCTTATATGCATGTATTTCTTTTATATATTATTATATAATGTATAATATATCATATAATATATACATATATCTTATATGTATATTATATTATATATATCAATATATTGATATTATATAATTATATATATATATATATATATATATATATATATATATATATATATATATATATATATATATATATATATAACAAAGAATCCAAAGAGAGAGGAAACGTGAGAGAGAGGGAAATTTAGGGAGAATTCAAAAGATTTTGTTTTGAGAAAAGGAAAGAAAAGAGAGAAAAAAAATCTTTTGGATTGAAAAAATTTTTGTTAGGGCATATAATCCAAAAGAAAAAAAAATCCAAAGATAGGAAGGGAAGAGACGTCCAAGGTGGAGAGAGAAAAAAAAAAGAAATAGAAAAGGGAGAATCCAAAAGATTTTATTTCGAGAAAAGGAAAGAAAATCGAAAAAAAAATCTTTTGGATTCAAAAGATTTTGTTAAGGCATATAATCCAAAAGAAAAAAAAAAGAAAGGAATCCAAAGTGAGGAAGGGATGTCCAAGAGGAGAAAAAAAAAAGAAATCCAAAAGATCTCGGTTTTTGAGAAAAAGGAAAGTAAAGAGAGAAGGAAAGAGGAGGAGAGGATTTTCTAGAAGAGGGAGAGATAGAGAACGTGTGGAATAGAGAAGGAGAAGAGAGAAAGGAAGGAAAAGAAGAAAGGAAAGAAGAAAAAGGAAGAAAAAAAGATTTTTCTAGAAAAAGGAAGTAAGGAAAGAAGGATCTTCTAGAAAAGGAGAGAAAAATTATAAATAGGCAAGAGAAGAGAGAGGAGGGGTCTTTTCCCAGACCATAGAGAGAGGAGAATGTGGGTGAGGGAGAGAAAAACATGAGTGAGAGAGAGAAAAGAAAAAAAATCGAAAGAAAAGAGAAGAAGAAGAAAATAGAGAAAGAGAGAAGGAGAGAGAGAGAGAGAGAGAGAGAGAGAGGTGTTAAGAAGAGAAGATCTAGAGGAAAAAGAGAGAAGGATCAGAGAGGCAGCAAAGAGGATGATGAGAAGATGAAAAAAAATCGAAAGAAAAGAGAAGAAGAAGAAAATAGAGAAAGAGAGAAGGAGAGAGAGAGAGAGAGGTGTTAAGAAGAGAAGATCTAGAGGAAAAAGAGAGAAGGATCAGAGAGGCAGCAAAGAGGATGATGAGAAGATGCAAAGGAGAGAAGGAGAGAGAAGGAGAGAGAAGAAGCCTGAGGTAAGAATCACCCATCGCTTTTGTCAGTTTATTTTTTCAAAGTCAAAGCATACTGCAAATTCATGTCTGAGATTGGTGTCTAGCATTAGGAAGATGCCTCTGTTTGCATTAGGTTCTTTGAGACAAAATGTTGGCCTCTGAGTCTTCTTTCTGACCATGTATTTGGATTTTATTTTCATGAGCTATATGATTTTATATTGATTTTATCGTACCACTGGCCAGAATCTGGAACAGGCCTGACCAGTGTATTTGCCTGTACTTGGGAAATGTTTTCCACCTGCCTATGATCTCTTTTAGGAATAAGTTCCTTGAGACAAAATTTTGGCCTCTGAGTCCTCTTTCTGACCATGTATTTGGATTTTATTTTCATGAGCTATATGATTTTATATTGATTTTATAGTACCACTGGCCAGAATCTGGAACAGATCTGACCAGTGTATTTGCCTGTACTTGGGGAATGTTTTCGACCTGCCTATGGTCTCTTTCAGGATTAGCTTCCTTGAGACAAAATGTTGGCCTCTGAGTCCTCTTTTCGAGGATATCTTTTAAGAATTTTTTGAGTAAGTACAGTGCCCTATGTGCCCATTTTGGTCTAGCCTGACAAAGCTGTCATCTTGCTGCGTGTTCCATCATGTTTTGATTAATTCTCATATGCTTTGATTGTTTCTCACATGCCATATTTGATGCTATATTTGTTCACATGCTATGTTCGGATTCTCGTATACATACACTACTATAATTGGAATGGTCACACTGCCATAATTGGAATGATTACACTGCCATAATTGGATGATTACTGCCATGATTGGAATGATCATACTCACATGCTATATTAAATGTTTTTTGTCATAATTAGGATAGAAAACTCTACAATGGAAAGAAAATAACAATTAGGGTAGAAAACCCTAAAAATAAAAATAAAATAATAATTAGGGTAGAAAACCCTAAAATGGAAAGAAAGTAACAATTAGGGTAGAAAACCCTAAAATGGAAAGAAAATAACAATTAGGGTAGAAAACCCTAAAAAATAGAAAGAAAATAATAATTGGGGTAGAAAACCCTAAAAAATGGAAAGAAAATAATTAGGGTAGAAAACCCTAAAATGGAAAGAAAATAACAATTAGGGTAGAAAACCCTAAAAATTGGAAAGAAAATAATAATTAGGGTAGAAAACCCTAAAATGGAAAGAAAATAACAATTAGGATAGAAAACCCTAAAAAATGGAAATAAAATAATAATTAGGGTAGAAAACCCTAAAATGGAAAGAAAGTAACAATTAGGGTAGAAAACCCTAAAATGGAAAGAAAATAACAATTAGGGTAGAAAACCCTAAAAAAATAGAAAGAAAATAACAATTAGGGTAGAAAACCCTAAAAAATGGAAAGAAAATAATTAGGGTAGAAAACCCTAAAATGGAAAGAAAATAACAATTAGGGTAGAAAACCCTAAAAAATGAAAAGAAAATAATAATTAGGGTAGAAAACCCTAAAATGGAAAGAAAATAACAATTAGGGTAGAAAATCCTAAAAAATGGAAAGAAAATAACAATTAGGGTAGAAAACCCTAAAAATAGAAAGAAAATAATTAGGGTAGAAAACCCTAAAATGGAAAGAAAATAACAATTAGGGTAGAAAACCCTATAAAATGGAAAAAAAATATCAATTAGGGTAGAAAACCCTAAAAAATGGAAATAAAATTACAATTAGGGTAGAAAACCCTAAAATGGAAAGAAAGTAGCAATTAATGTTGAAAACCCTAAAATGGAAAGAAAATAGCAATTAGGGTAGAAAACCCTAAATATGGAAAGAAAATGGCAATTAGGGTCTTGCCATGCTTAGAAGATAGCCTACTAGATCATGCCATATAGGCTCTTGCCTTATTTGCAATACATGCCATATTTGAAAGATTTTTAAACAATCTTACTGTATGTGAATTTCTTGTCATAAATGTTTTATGTGCCATATTTAGATAGAATATTCTATTTTTTTGGCAATAACTTATTTTATGCAACACCCTAGTCAAACTGCCATATCTGCACACTTCTAGAAGACAATCTAGGCGTGGGGACATGCATTTAGGCACCCACATTCTTGGGAAGGGCATAATGGGAATAATAAAACCTTAATAAAGAAAGAGAATTATTTGCCAAACCTTCCAAAATTAGAATTCAGAATGAAAAGGGTAATTTAGGACGATTTGCCCCTCGGCAAATCCTAAACCTAGAATAGGTTCTAAACCCTAAACCTAGAATAGGTTCTCAATCATTAACCTAGAACAGGTTATCCACCCCGAACTACGTAGCTTCTGATTCGTAGGGAAACCCTAAGATATGTAGACCATTTGGGAAAAACCCAAATTTGGGTCCACACCTTAGTCCACTTGGACTATCCATAGATCCACTAGGATATTTATCCACACATTTAGTCCACTCGGACTATCCATAGATCCACTAGGATATATTTATTCACACCTTAGTCCACTCGGACTGTCCATAGATCCACTAGGATATCTATCCATATTCCAACCCAAAAAGGGTTATCCACACCTTAGTCCACTCGGACTATCCATAGATCCACTAGGATATCTACCCATCAGCCCGAACTACGCGGATTCTGATTCCTAGGGCAAACCCTAGGAAACGTAGGCTATTTGGGAGAATCCCAAATTCGGATCCACACCTTAGTCCACTTAGACTATCCATAGATCCACTAGGATATTTATCCAAACTTTAGTCCACTTGGACTATCCATAGATCCACTAGGATATTTATCCACATCTTAATCCACTTGGACTATCCATAGATCCACTAGGATATTATCCACATTCCAACCCAAATAGGGTTATTCTTAGATCCACTAGGACTATCTATCAGTCCACTTGGACTATCCAGATCCTAACCCATAGGATTTTCTCAACCTTTCAAGCATAAATTTCAACTTGAACAAAGAACTTAATCATGCACAAGCATAAATCACATCCATAAACTTTAATCACACCTGAACTACGATGGTAAACCTGATTTTCGGAATAATTCCGTAATACGTAGGCAATCTGATGGATACAGATTCGGTTCAATGATATCAAACCACTTGGTTTGGTTTGATTTAACAAATAGAGTCTAGCATAGGAAAGGTATAGGACACCGATTTCGATCGGGCGGTTTGGGTGCCTAACCCCTTCCCATAATCGTAATCTGACACTTACCCAATCTCTGATGGATCAGAAATCCAATCTAAAGGTCATGAGTCAATCGAAGTCTTACCTTGGGGTGAGATTTCACATTTCTAAGGTCCTAGACCTAAATCTAGGTGGCGACTTCTAAAGATTTCCATCTTTGTCCTCACAACACCACGTTGCCACCTTTGGCCAATATCTCGTACGGTCCCACATACCTAGGACATAGTTTTTCCTTTTTAGCAAACCATTTTAGCCTTCGCATAGGTGATATCTTCAAAAATACTTTGTCACCCACTATAAACTCTAGGTCTTGGTGTCTATTATCTGCATATTGCTTTTACCAAACTTGAGTTATCTTGACTCTTTCCTTGATCTGATCAATCGCTCTATAGGTTTCTTTTACAAACTTTGGCCCCACTATCCATCTTTCCCCCACTTCCTTCCATAACAAAGGTGTCCGACATGTCTTTCCGTACAGAGCTTCTTACAGGGCCATTTAGATAGTACCCTGATAGCTGTTATTATAAGCGAACTCAATGAGCGATAACTTCTCACCCCAAGCTCCTTTGAAATCTATGGCCCAAGCTTGGAGCATATTTTCCAAGATCTGGATAGTCCTCTCTGACTGTCCATTTGTCTGAGGGTAAAAAACTGTACTGAACTTCAGTTTGGTCCCCATAGCCTTCTATAGTCCCTCCCAGAATTTAGATGTGAAACGGGAATCTCATTCAGATACAATACTCTTTGGCACTCCATGAAGTCTGACAATATTGTCCGCATACAACTTGGCCAGTCAATCCATAGTGCATTGAGGTTGAATAGCAATGAATCGGGCTATCTTAGTAAGTTGATTGACTATCACCTAAACTGCATCCACTAATCTCGGTGTCAAGGGTAGGCCAGTGATGAAGTCCATCGTAATATAATCCCACTTCCATCTTGGCTCCAGTAGTGGCTGTCATTACCTAACAGGTTTCTGTCTCTCCGCTTTCACTTACTGGGAGTTCAGCATTGGAATACGAACTGGGCTACATCCTCTTTTAGACCCCTTTACCAATACAACCTCTTGAGGTCATGATACATCTTAGTGCTTTACGAATGTACTGAATATGGGGTATTGTGAGCTTCTCTCATGATTCTGTCTTTGATGTCTGAGTCCTCGCTCTCAAGTATGCACAACCTTCCATGGTACCTAAGTACCTTGTCTACATCTAAGGTGAAGTTAGGGTTCGGATTACCCTTCTCTAAATCCTCATGTATAGTCCTGAGGTGCGGGTCTTGCAGGATGGCTGCCCTCACCTCATCTATCAAATCAAGTAGGATCATCAAAGCTGCGAACATAAGCGTGAACTTGTGCATCAAGCCTTGCTCTACTAGATCCTTTATTCACCCAAGTATATGTTCCTCCTTATTTTTTGTCGAGCTAAATGTTGTAGAACACAGTGTGGCATTTGTACTAGGCCCTGTCTCTGAATTTGACACCCATTTTTTGCTTAAGGCGTCTGCTACAACATTTGTCCTATCTGGATGGTACTAGATGTTGCACTCATAGCCTATTAGTAGCTCCAACCACCTTCTTTGCCTCATATTCAAGTCTTTTTGAGTAAAAAGATATGTGAGACTTTTGTGGTCAGACTTGATCTGAAACTTCTCGCCATACAGGTAATGCCTCTATGTCTTGATCGCATGAATTACTGCTGCTAACTCCAAGTCATGCGGATAGTTCTTTTCATGCTCTTTCAATTGTCTTGAGGCGTAGGCTATCACCTGTTCTTCTTGCATCAAAACACACCCTAGTCCCAATCCTGAGGCATCCGTATATAGAGTGAACGATAGACCTAATGCTGGAATAGTCAAGATAGGTGCTGAGACTAACCTTGACTTCAGAGTTTGGAAGCACTCTTCACACTCATTCGTCCATATGAATTTCTCTCCCTTCTTGGTTAACGTGGTAAGTGGAACGACCTTCTTTGAATAGTCTTCCATAAATCTCCTGTAATAACCAGCTAGACCCAAAAAGCTACGAATCTCAGCAAATGTCTTCGGTGCTTTCCATCTTACTATGGCCGCTATCTTGCTTGGGTCGACTTTCATTCCTTCTGTAGATACAATGTAACGCAAGAAAGCCACTTCATTCAACCAAAATTTAAACTTCTTGAACTTCGTGTAAAGCTTCTCTCTTCTTAACCATTGTAAGGCTGCTCTCAAGTGCATTGCATACGTCTCTTTGTCCTTGGACTAGACCAATATATCATCTATGAATACAATGACTGAAGTATCCAACATATCATGACACATCCGATTTATCAATTCCATAAACGATGCTGGGGCATTGGTTAACCCGAATGACATCATAAGGAACTTGTGATGTCCATACCTTGTTTTAAAAGCAGTCTTTGGTTTGTCTCTGGCCTTGATCTTCAGTTGCTGATACCCCGACCTAAGATTAATGTTCGAGAAAACTTTTGCACCTTGCAACTGATCGAACAAATCTTTGATCCTAGGCAGTGGGTATTTTTCTTGATGGTCAATTTGTTTAACTCCTGGTAGTCAATAAATAATTGTACACTACCATCTTTCTTTCACGAACAGAACGGGTACTCCCCACGATGATATACTTGGCTGTATGAAGCCCTTGTTTAGCAATTCTTGCAACTGAATCTTCAATTCCTTCAACTCGGTAGGGGCTATTCTATAAGGTGCCTTAGACACCGGTGTTGACCCTGGCATAAGGTCTATCATGAACTCAGTAGCTCTGTCTGGAGGTAGTTCGGGTAAGTCCTTTGGAAATACATTTGGAAATTCCTGTACCACTTCTAGCTCTTCCATCTGAGGCATCTGTGCTGTTACTTCGACCATTGATACCAAGTATCCAACTCCTCCCTTTTCAAGGCATCTTTTAGCTTTGAGAGGGAAGAGGATAAGCTTCTGCTTCCTAGACAGTTTGGTTCCTGTGAAGCTAAATGACTTCCCATTGTCATCCTTGAAGATGAGCTTTTTCTCAGTGCATAATAAATTAGTCGAGTAATGGCTTAACCAATCCATTCCCAAGATGACGTCAAAGTTTGCCATCTCGAGCTGGACCAGGATTGTTTTAGGTTTCTCCCACCAATAAGGATTGAGCACGGCCTGTAGCATTCATTTAGAACTACTTCCAATCCCATAGGAGATTGAACTATCAAGCTCAGAGTCAAGGGCTTGATAGGTAACTCTAACCTCTTACCAAAAGATATAGAGACAAAAGAGTGGGTAACCCCAAAGTCAAAGAGGACTCTGGTGGGTACACCAGCTATATTTATAGTTCCTGGAATTTAATTACCCTTAGTCTACTTGCTCACACACAATAATGCAGTAAACAAAAGAGTAAGGAACAAAATCATACCAGTAACCACATCAGCTGATGAGGCTGCTTCCTCAGTGGTGACGACAAACACCTTCCCTTGCTGTGGTTGCTTCTTGGGTAATGGGCAAGTTCTGGCATAGTGGCCCATTTGCTGGTAGTTGAAGCACTTAACGTTATTGTTCTGACCAGTTGCCTACTGCTGCGATGGTGCTGTAATAGTCCTTGTTGGCACAGTAGTAGTCTGAGCTTTGTAAGGGCGGAAGGGTTTAGTATTCCCTCCACTTGATATCTCAGTAGCAGGCCTTTTCAAGCCTCTGTTCTAAGCAAAGTTGTCTCTTTGACTTGATTCGATCACTCGTGCTATTTGCATAGCTTCATTGTACACCTTTTTCTTCAGCCCCAAAACATGCTCTCATATGCTTCCTCTCAGACCCATTGTAAACCTTCGGGTCTTGGTCTCTTCTTCTTGCATACATGTTGGAGCAAAGAAGAACAACTCTTCATACCTCTGTTGGTATGCATCCATTGTCATCTGAGACTGTTACAGACTGAGGAATTCCTTTTCCATCTGATAAAAACTCCTCAAAAAGTACTTGTCAAATAAGGCATCCTTGAATATTGTCTATGTGTTTCGGGTGTGCTTCCTCTCCAAGTATGGCCAGGTAGAATTCCACCAGGCATTTGCATCTTCCCTCAGCATGTGAGTGGCAAATAACACATTTTCATCTTCTGTGCATTTCATCAAATGGAAGGTCTTTTCAATCTCAGCTATCTACTATGCTGGCCATAATGGTTTCCCTAGCTTCCCTATGAAAGTAGGGGATTTCAACTTCAAGAATCTGTTTACCGCTCTGCTAAGGTCATTCTATCCTGGTACAACCATTCCATACCATGGTGGTGGGTACAGATATCCTCCTTGATAAGCACCTTGGTACTGACAGGGTGCGGATGATGTCGAAATCTGTTGTGGTGGCGGTGGATTCAGAACTTGACCCATCGGCATAGTGCTACCATCCCCTGGTAATGAGGTATTATTTCCTCTAGATTCAAGCGTACCTGTTGTGGATGTGGGCACTAGTGACCTAAAAATTTCAGCATTTCAAAGAAGAACTCCTTCTGTTGAGCCTCCATTTAGTAGACCAGGTTGGTCACAACGGTCTTTGAATTCTTGTATGGAGGGTTCGGCAAAGTGGTTCGTGCTTCGTTACCCTACACATTGTTATTTCCTTGCTGGGTTCCATCTTCAGCACCCTTGTCTTGATTTTCTTCTTTAGGGTTCGGGTTTTGTTCGCCCACAATTTTAGTTCCCATATTGTCCTCAATGGGAGGTCCCCTTGAGTGTCGACGTCTCTGTGAACCTCTGTGACCATTTTCGCTTCCTATCTCAAATTACTTTTCACCTGGTTGGATCTGAGACAAGACATAACACATGAGGCATACTTGAGAAAATATATCAATTCATAGTAGTGTTAATCCTAGACAACAAGCATGAAGTGGAAATTCCAATGGGAATAATCAATACCAAAAGAAAAATTTTCCAACTTAATAGGGTGAGGAAATTTTGTCCGGTCGCATGTGTACGGTTGCACCACTATAGCAGCCTGTTCGACCGGTATGTCTAGGTGGACAAATTCCCCAAACTTCCAGAAATATACTGGTCGAGGTATCGGTTGCATCACTGTGTATTATGGTTTAACCGGTATGTTGAGGCGGATAAAGTTTTTAACTTATCGAGAGGTATCGCTTGAAGTACCGCTTGAGGTACCGAGAGACTCTGGGCATGCAACCAGTTGACCGATATGTTTAAAATTGCTAAATTGCTTTTTAAAACCCAATTTTTTGTATCATTTTTTACTCAACCTCTTCCTTCTCTTCTGCGATGGTGATTTTTCTCGATCAAGGCGAGTTTCTACAGTTCAACCGGTGCTTTTAGGAGCGATTCTTCTTGATCAAGGGTGCTAATCTCGATTCAAGGTCGGTTTCTTCTCTTTTTCCTTCCCTTTTGGAGAACTTTCATCGATTTTTCTTTTCCAATGTCTATTTTTTAGTGATTAAACATTTCCAATAGAGGAAAATCGATTTCTTTGGGTTGGAAGTGATCTTGGGGTCTCAATGATCAAAACCCTTCAATTTATTTGGAGTTTGGTTGAGTGGTTGGTCGAAAGCCCCAAAATTTTGATTTTTGACCAAGGATTTCCATTATTTCAAAATTTTTGAAATTTCTTGAAATTCTTGCTCTGATTGGCAATGGTTTGGATTCTGGATGATGTTATATTGTTTATGTAAGTCCTCCTACCCAATTTTGGATGAGTTCGAGGCTTTTGCTTGGATTACTACTGTTATGCTATCGAAATTTCTAAGAATTTTGACTAATTCACTATTGTTTTGGTTCGATTTTGCAATTACAACATGTCTAGACATCGCGCCACTATCAAGCATGCTTATGCTTCAAGTTCTCGAGGGCCACACCCGCCTACCCATCTATTTGATGCTAGATGGTTTCGTTTGGCGGAGGCACAAGCCCGGTTTCCGTGGTTTGATGACAAAAAGATAGAATCCAGCCGCTTTGTGAACCTAGAACAACTTCAAAGGTTCAATGTCGAGGCGGCGTTCGATGCACTTGGGTGGTTACCCATTATACAGTATGAACAAACCACTCGGCCCAACCTAGTGAAGCATTTCTACCTCAACTTGGTACTTGAGGGGAACCCCAATGACTTTGATCACTGCAGGGATCTCTACATCACCAGTTTAGTCAAGGGTGTCCCGATCTTCTTCAACACCCACAAGTTGGGTGATCTTTCGGGGATTCCCAATGATGATGACTTAGTTTACTACGCCCCCAAAGAGAAGGGCTATCTCACTGAGGACCTACGCCGAGAGGTTGCAGCTCAGATTCTTTACCCAGGTTTACCCATGTTGGCTGTAAACCTATGGCTCCTACCTCGCATTTATTGCCTCATCATATAACACAACATTATCCCTTAGAGCGGTCACTACAGCGAGGTGTCCCAGCTTATTTAATACGTCACCTACTGTGTAGCTACTAGAGATGGCATTTGCTTGCCATACATAATCATCAGGACTATGGTGCACGTGAATATGCCCAACCTAATGGGCAACCTTCCTTATGGTCGACTCATCACTGCACTTCTGCAGGACCTGCACGTGGACATGCGAGATGAGATTGCTGTTGAGGATACCATGTACTCAGATATTGTCTGGGATGCCGTCCACAGGATGAAGATGCACACCTTGCAAATCAGTGACTATGAGTTAAAGGCTCATCTGTGTTTACCAAGGAGGGCAGCAGCAGCAGTAGTAGCAGTACTTGATGGAGAGGTAGGGGCAATGAGGATGGGCATATGGAGGATATCCATGCTCCTGCACCATAGCCTATCCCAGCGGTAGGACCTTCTCAGCCCATCTTAGATCCGGTGATGGCAATGCTTCGAGAGATCCGAGATGCTTAGCGCGCCACAGATCATCGATTTGAGAACCTCACCTGTAGTCTTCGGGTCATATAGGATCAGGTGCACTGGCTCGGGGAGGCATATGAAAGGGACTAAGACATCACTGAACCGATACCACCCAGGCCCCCGACCCCATGATAGCCCAATACACAATTTTTCTTTCATCTTTATCATTACAGTTCTTTTGATCATAGAGTAACTGTCTGACCTATAGACTGTACCCTGTCGTATAATTTTAACATTTTTTTGGGGAATATTACTCGTTAGTACAGTTCTTTTCTTTCATTATGGTATGTTATGCTCTTACTTAATTAGTGACATGCATCAAACAAGTGTTTATGGTGTGTTTATATTAAGGCTTTTAAATTTTCCTATCTCAGTTCATTGACTCTGTTAAGTGCATGTATGGTCTATTGGATGGAGCCTAAGAGCTCTGATAGCAATTTGTCACACCCTAATTCCCACCAGAAGTGTAAGTGAACCACCATAAAACCAATGGTTCATACCAGGATCCCTATAAGACCGTGTCAACACATAAACCAATGCACACTAATCACAATCAGAATATAAATAAATACAGCAAAAGTCTTTAATTAAATAAATTGAGTTCTACATGATAAAATATAAGTAACCAATTATCTTCAAGTACCAAAACATAGAATTTAAATAATATTATATGTCTTGTAATCAACTAGAAGAAAATAAATACTAATCCTAAAGGTATACACAGAAAGGGCACTCGCATGATGCGTCATGCTCGTCCTCTCTGGCTTGTACATACAAAGCAGCAATGGTTCCATAAGCTAGAGCAACAACAAAGTCTTCCACAATGTAACCTGCATCCACATCTAAAAAATGGTGTATACACAAGGGTAAGCTCACAACTTAGCTTAGTAAGGAAATCAAACAATGCAAGAAGCAATATGCATGAGATAACATTCATGATTGGCTCTGGTATAACTTGCAAAGTGTTATGGTAAGGTTAAGCTACAACCACACTACCTCCATGCACAAGAGTGTGAGTACACCCAATAGATCACACACTATTGTCGCCCCACATCACTCACTCTGGTATAGAGATAGAGCTAGAGTCTGGCAGCTAGGCCGAACCATAGTACTGCATCCTCCCTTTGATACCCTACACCATACCAATACGTACACCCCTATTGGTGAGGGCTTGTATGTGAGTTCTATTTCTAACCAATCTTGCATGTCATCATAGTATCCAAGGTCCTACCCTAGCACCGCTCCCTACAAAATAGAGATAGGGCTCGAGTCTGGAGGTCAGGCTGAACCACAATACCGTATCCTCCCCCTGGTACCCTACCCGTACCAAGCATGCAAAGATAGTGGCAATACAAAATATATTAGTGTGAGGAATGATCCAAGACCCCAGACCCTTCCCCTTCTATACATCAATGAAAATAATCACATGCCTAACAATCACAACCTAGCATAATAATATGCCTAAATATAATAATAACAGAAAGTAAAGATGACATATTAATATGCACAACCAACACACCATAGAAACAAGAATAGATAGAAACATTTTACTATTATTAATTAATTAAGTTTAGGTCTGGTTCCCTTACCTTACACTTGATAGCAAGCATTCTCTACGTCACAGAGTCCAACCTTGCTATTAATAGGTCCTACACAACATTAAGGATTGATTAGAATTAGGTTCATAGGGTTGACATTGGTCAGAACCAAGTCTGGATTGAAAATTATCAAATCTACACATACCGGTCGCACATATTCTACAGATGGTCAGCCGGTATGTCCAAGTGGATAGTTTTGGCAGACTTTTCGAAAGATACCGATCGATGTACCAGTCTTACATAAGTGCCACCGGTACTTCGATCGAACAGACTCTGTAAGTCCACCAATCTAGCATCTTTTCTGTCAATCATTAACTTGATCCCTAGGGTTCCTCCTATACCATTTTAAGGTTAAGAAAGATCTTTACAACTAGTCCATACATTCATAGTTTTTCGTTCTTGTAACGTTACCTAAGAATTCCCTACTTATAGATTTAGGGCTTTTGATAGGTTTAGGGTTTTGCATCATTACCTATCTAGCCATGGTATTGATTCTCAACCAACCCTTCATACTCCCTCACACAGAGATAGAGTACTCACCTTTGCTTCTCAGGCTGACGGTGCTCTCCTCCCCATGGCTCTCTGCAAATCTCCTTGCTTCCACAGCTTATCTTCAAATTTTTTTCTCAGACTCAAGAGTTTATGAAAGTCAACAAAAGGATCTAAGGGGAAGTAGGAGCCAATATATAGAGTAAGTAGGTTTTAGGAGAGTTTCCTATGTAAGGAAGGTCTCTAGTAACCGAATTTGGAAAGTGGGACCCATAAAGTTTGGTTTTCAAATTGCACAGTCTGATCGCCTAAACATACCAATCGACTGTTCGTGAGACCGGTATGTCTCAACCAATTAGATCGAACACTTCCCAATTTTGTCTGTTTTGACTATTTTTTGTACCTGGACTTGTGATTCGTTATCCACTCATCTCGTCTGGTCTGGTCATGATTGGAAGACTTGTCTCAATACGAAATATAGATTTAGATCGGGTTCAGAGAGTGTGGGTCATATAGATTCACTGGTAGAGGAGGAGGAGGTGGTGGTGGTGGTGTATGTGGTGGTGAATTCAAACCAACCTGACCGACACTACCCTCATCCTCAGTTGGAAGAGGTGTATTTGTATTTCTCCTTCTTGGCCTTTGCCTTGGAGGCATTGTTCAATAAGGTCGATAGTTGTAAATGCCCACGTGTTAGTATCGACCACAAGTCCAATTAAACCGTAACAATATCTTAAATACTTCATGTTATGGCAGTTATAAACAATGCATCACAATTTTTCCATGTTTCAAGTCCATTTTATGTTGTTTCCTGAACCGGTAGCAGTAACCGAAAGCACACTCCATCTGTTAGGTGGGACCTGTTAGTAATCCTCCCAATTTATTGAGGAAACCGGATGATCAGCATTGGTGATCTACCTTTCGATTAGTCATTCGGTTCATATCACATATAGACTAACTTGATTTCTAGTAGGTCAAGCGGATGAAGTGGTGGATGACTGTTCATTTGGTTATTCCACCGGTTGTCCACTTAGAAAATTTTCTAAGTTTACAAATATATCGGAGGCACGAGGTGGTATGACGTGACTCCGGTTAGGTTTTGGGATGACTCCTGTTATTTTGGTGCCAACAATCCAATTGACTAGATTCTTGGTCAACTGAAAGAACAAGGAGGTGGCAGGGCTTAAGTGACCGGTATGTAGGTTCCACAAAAGCTAGAATCCTATAAAAAGGCTCGTGGGTTCTCATTTGGAGCCCACACCAGAAATTTTTGGGAGAAGAGAGAAATAGAGTCCCCTCTGGTTTCCCAAAGGTTTCTCCCCCTGTTCTCGGCGGTTTCTAACTACATTGAGCGATACATCCCCATTTCTTTTGATTTCAGGTGTGTTATCTCCCTTACTCTTGTTATTTTACTTCATTGGGCATACCTAGGTTTTATCCCATGTAATAGTGACCTATTTATCCCATGATTTTTTACCAAGGCATTATGACATGTTGCAAGGAGGGTAGGATCGTCTTAGCCAAGAGGTTTGACAAGACACGCTTCTTGTCATATGACTATAGCCAAGACTGGGTAAAGTTTAGCACAGTTAAAATTAAGGCAGGGGATCACGTTATCCTGGAGGAGTTGATTAGGTTCGTTGCTAGGGTGTACTTCGATGCATTAAGTTGGACCCTAGTCTTGCACATTCAGGATGACATATACCCCAACTTGGTGAGGCATTTCTTTTGTAATTTGGGCTACATAGTTGACAAGGCGGGTGTGCTTCGTCTTATTAGCATGGTGAAAGGCATACATATTACTCTGAGTATTGCCAGTCTGGGCAAATACTCAACACATCCACCACTGGAAAGATGGTGTATTTTGGGCCTCGTCAAGTTATAGACTGCCTAGAAGATCAGTAGATCACTTTACGAAGGGAGCTTATCTTTCTCAATAAACTAGACCTGGAGAATGGAAATATTGGGTCCGACTATAGACCCATTCCTAGGATCATCAGTCGCATTATTCAGCACAACATACTCCCCAAGGCTGGACATAGAGAAGAGCTGAACACATTTGGTATGTACGTGACGCACTGCATACTTCGGGGAGAGCAGCTATGTCTTCCATATATTATCTTGAGATACATTCTGTTCTTAGCAGATCACTTGGGTCTAGATAAAAGGCTGCCATATGGTAATCTGTTGTCACATATCTTCATTCACTTTGGGGTGAGCTTTACTGGAGAGGTGAAGGAGAATGGGAAGGAGTCTTTCCCATTTTGTTGGACCAGGGTCGTTCAGATGAAGCAGCATGAAGTGGTAATGTCTAACCCGGAGCTTGAGACAATCGAAATGCCACAACGAAAAGTATGTTGGAGGGCACACAGTAGCTATTGACAGTAAAAGGGAAGTCTCAATAGGAAATAGGGCTTCTACTCCTACAGTAGTAGCTAGATCTCGAGGATGCATGGCTCAAGTTGAGGAAATGTTTACCGCTATCCAAGAGGGTCAGCAGAAAATCATAGAGGAACTAGCTGGCATGCAGCGTGTTCAGCAGACCATAGTGAGGCATCAGGATGCCTTTGATGAAGACCCTCAATACGTTCGAGCCCCTATGATGCCTGCTCCATCATCTGCTAGTGCTCCCCAATAATCATGCTATCCTTTCTTATTGTTTCTTGACACCAGCTTCTATCATTTGGTACTCCATTTTGCTTAACACCATCTATCTTTTGGTAACAGTTTGGGTGGTAGATTGTATATATATATATATATATATATATATATATATATATATATATATATATATATATATATATATATATATATATATATATATATATATATATATATATATATATATACATATATATTATTCTTACTTTACTTGTGCATTATTCTTTTGCTTAGTTTTCGTGATTAGTGGTTAAATTATTGTTGTCCCTATTCACTACTATTGTTTGTACATGTTTTTTAATTAACCTATGCATCTGCCACTGACACATGGAAATGCATGTGTAGGAGAAACTTATAAGCAATACAAAGTGGTTTGCTTTGATACCAGTGTTGTCACAACCCATTCTAGAGAATTGGACGTGATATCCTGGTCAATCCTTGTGACACCTGAATACATCCAAGATCGCTACCACAATGATTACAAATTAAATCATAGTCTACACATGCAATGACCATAATAATCAAGAAGCAATAATAATATAAGCGAAAGCATTTAATATCGACAGCTGTATCTAATAATAACATATCCCATAATATGTATCAAATTATCTGTTGCAAACCAGTTGTACTCCACAAGATACTATAATATCCATATACACATACCAAAATGCAAAAAGAGTAAATCTCTTACATTGTTCTTGATAGTTATCTTCATTTACTAATAAAAAGAATCGAATTATAATAATCTATAGTATATCAAGGAAGGGAAAAAAGTAAGGGGAAGGCTACGTCATGCGTAGACGCAGTTGCTGTAGGTGCAGCCCTCACCATGCTCTCCATTGACGTCATCGATACTAGCCACTACGCTAGCCAGAGGGGACTCCATAACCTCAGTAATAGAGAAGTCACTTGTAGAAGGATCTAAAAAACAGTGTCGATACAAGGGTGAGCTCACATCCCAGCTCAGTGAGAAATCTAGTTTCACATGCATGCAACATACAGTATCAAATGAGATGAAATACAATTCATTTTATATTAGGTCTCAGGGTTGTGTTTCTACATCCTGGGCGAAAATAGAAGTTGAATAAATGACCGCAGACCGCTAAATAACTTCTACAGGTGAACTTCCCTCCTTGGGGACACCCATCCTTATAGGGTTCATCACCTCCCATCACAAACTATGCATATGCTAGCTACAATACACCCATACGTCACTGACTCCCCCTAGGGTCACCCAACCTTTGGAAGTGTGAAGCTATGCCAATATCTTGACCCTTACTGGAAGGGCGTAGGAAATAGGGAATGACACCACCTATGCCTATTATGTTTATTCATTTTGCATTGGCTGCCTGCCAACAGAAGCCCTTGAATCACTACTCCCATGGATCACCGTGCCTCCACTAGCATATCGATATAACCATCTCGTAATCCACCAGCAAAGAACCCCGACTCCACTCCCATGGATCACCATGTCTACCACTAGTGTGTTTACAATCCAACGTGATCCATGTGCCTATACTCCCATGCGTCACACAAACCACCCTACATGATTGCAATCCAACATGACCCGTGCACCCACACTCCTATGCATCACACGGGTCATCATATATGGTCGCATATACTTATAAATAAAGACTATGCCCTAACGACAAACCCCAGCTCTACTACCATTGATCACCGTGCTCCCGCTAGAGCATAACATCAACAACGTGACCGTGGATTGTGCTCCCACACTCCACACATCCACCATTCCTTAATAATCGTACAAACATTCATAGTTGTTATAATGCAAATGCATGCTCATACATAGCAATAATGGAAAACATACAATTAAATAACAACCTAAGCATGTTACTAATAAAATAGACATGTTATTGAAAATGTCCTATGTCTAAGGACTAGACCCCTCAACTGATTGCACAAAGAGTGCAGTAGTAATCCGAAACCACACAAAAGCCTTCAACAATCACCCTAGTTCAATACCTATTTAACATATAAGGATTCATTAGTTTGGTTTCATAGTTTTTAATCAACATAGATAAGCCTTACCTGTCCATACATGAGTCCCAAGATAAGCTGGGAACCCAATGGTTGGTTTCTCTTGTCATTCCTAAGCAAACTGGTGTAATTTGACTGAGTCGACAGATAGAACCGATAGAGGGTTCCTCTAGTACAGTCAACCGGTTAACGCTTAGAATATTTTCAAAGTGGATAGAACCAGAAGGATGAGTGGATGCTCGACCATCTGGCTGGCCATCCGGATCCTATATTGTTATAAACCCTGGGATTCTAGTAGCTTTTTTAGAGGCTCCGCCAGATGGTCATTCATTCGACACTGACTCTGCTTAACATTAAGCCTAAACGAAAGATCCAAACCTATCAGATCCATCGGGAACCGGTTAGACGGCTGGGAGGCTAATAAGAGGATTGTACCACTGGTTTGTGAATCCGATATGAGAATCTGGTACAAGAATCCAATGCAACATTAGCCTTGGTGGAGCCATGGTTTAAGCTAAGCGGACGAACAGATATGCTCATGATTCCAGTACGTAGATCTGGTTCAGACCCAAAAACCAGATCATGAACCAAGCATGGTCTCCCAGCTTGGGAGACTTGTTCTCCATTTTACCATTTCTATTTTAGTTGGTGGGAAACTCATTCCCACCATTATTAGGCACAATAAAAGCCATTTATGGCTCCAACACTCCCTTAATGGAGTTGGGTGGAACAAAACCTAGATCTAGGTCATTAATAAGATCTCTATTAATGGAGCTTCAACCATCAAGGCTTTAGCATTCATTCCACTAAAGGAAGAGGAAGGAGTGAAATCTTACCTCCAACAACTCCTTAAAGAGTGGGTAAACCTAAACCTAGGTTTTCTAGGTCATTAATGGTGATCACCATTAATGGTGCTCAACCACCATGGTTGCTAGCCATAATACCAATGAAGAATGAGGAAGCTCATTGTACTTACCTCTAAATGAGAGGCTAGGGTTTGAGTGCGTACCTCCAAATGATAGGCTAGGGTTTGAGTTCCTTGAGCTGAAGCTCTTCCTCTTTTCTTCTCCACTTCTCCTTACTCTTACTTTCATCGTTTCAGGAAAGAGAGAAAGGAGGTGTTGCCATCTCTTTTATGGAAATCGGGGAGAGAGCAATTGTTTAACTCAAGTTCAACCGGCTGAACTTAACCGAGAGAATGTTTAACCGGCATCAGTTGAGGGCAGATTATTACCACAAAATTCCAAAACAACCTCCATATCCCACCAGGAGCATCAATCCACCTCTCAGGCGCATAGGGACACCTGACAAGAAGCACCACCTACCCCTGGCTGATAGGGAATTCATGAGCTGAGTTTATTACAGTACCTAAACTAAGGGTGTCAAAAATGGGCCCGGACCGGTAGCACAGACCGAGCCGGCCCGATATAACCCGAACCCAGCCCGGACCGAACCTTAATGGACAGGTTTTGGTCTCGGCTTGTAAAGCCCGACACCGTTTCAGCCCAAACCGAAATCAGACCGGACCAACCCGTTAAGGAGCCCGAACTAGCCCGAATCAATAATACCTAACCCGAACACCGGTAAGGTCCATCCGGGCCCAGTTTCTTTTAATGGTTTTAAATTTTGAGGGATTATATTACACTGTTATAGTTCACTTCTTGATCCCAATGATTATATGAATCTATAGTTGAAAAAAGTATGTTAATTGTTACAATTTACTGAATTACATGCATATAGAAGGAATGATGCTAATTTTATAGATAAAAATAATAAAATAGACTATATATCTTACATATAAAATAGGCCCGATAAGTTTGATAAGCCCAGTCTGGACCGAACCAACCCGAAATCACCTCAATAAGCCCAACCCGATAACAAACCGACACCGGACCAGCCCGATAGTTATTGTGTCCAGCGCAGCCCAACCCAGCCCGAACTCTTAATGGACATGTTTTGGGCTGGGCTTATAAAACCCGACACCGATTCAACCCGGACCGAAACCGGCCCGGACCGGCCCGTTGACACCCTTAACCTAAACTGTTATCCCAAGCCACTACACAAAGGCGATCATAGGAGGCCTAGTTGTAATGATACCTCTAAGAACAACCGACTCTCATACGCTAAGAACGTGTATAGTACCTCGACATCCACTACTCCATACTGTACAAGAGACATCATTAGCTTCTTAGACGAAGACCTCCTCTACATGACGACGCAGTAGTCATCACCAAGGTGATCAACAAAATGAATGAAGTCGAAAGGGTTCTGGTCGACACGGGTAGCTCAGGAGATATCCTATACTACCATGCGTTCAAGGCAATGAACCTCAAAGAGAAATGCCAACGACCAATCACCTTTTTGCTAATCAGCATCACTGGCGATGCAGTGAAAGTTAAAGGAGGAATGCAGCTAAAAACCCGAGTTGGAACAAGACCAAGGAGGTCGATAGTCATGATCACTCATCTCATGGTAGACATCCTATCTAGTCATAACGTGATTCTTGGTCAGCCAGAACTCAATCTACTTAGGGCCTGTATCTTGACCACTTGTCTTGTTATAAAATTCTCAACCAAGCATAGTGAAGGATGATGCAAAATTGATTAGAAGCTCTCATGGAGATGTTACGTGATCAACTTAGTAGCACACGACAATGAGCTGCCAACTCAAACCATCCAGATTGAAGACCTCCGAGATAACTTTAATCAAGAAAGAGGTACAATCGTTGAAGAGCTGGACTAGATACCAGTCTCGGAGGACGAGCTTAAGAAGTACTTTGGGATCGGGTCCTCCTTGCAAGGTGAACAGATGGAGAATCTAATCAACTATATAAAAAACAACCTAGATGTCTTTGCCTAGTCAACGTCCAACATGTCAGGAATCCCTCATGATCTGATGGAGCACCGACTTGCAATAGATCCAAATTTTAATCCGGTTCAACAGAAAAAGAGAAACTTCCTGCATAAGCATAAAGCAGACATGAAAGTAGAATTAAATAAACTGTTAGTAGCTGGTTTTATTAGGGAGGTTAAATACCCACAATGGGTTTCTAATGTTGTAATGGCGCCAAAGTCCAATGGCAAGTGGCGTATTTGTATAAACTATTCTGATCTTAATAAAGCTTGCCCTAAGGACTATTATCCTCTCCCTATAATTGATAGGCTAATAGATGCAACAACAGTCCATGAGATGTTATCTTTTATGGATGCCTACTCTAGTTATAACCAGATCAAAATGTACAAAACTGATGAAATCAATATGGCCTTTATCACCAGAAACGGCCTGTATTGTTACAAAGAGACACCTTTCCAACTGAAGAATGTCGGGACAACCTACCAGTGACTAGTAAATAAAGTCTCAAAGAATTAGATTGGGAAAAACATGGAAGTCTATGTTGACAACTTCCTGGTCAAGAGCAAGAAGGCTACAAGACAATTGGATGACCTACAAGAAGCCTTTGAAGTCTTTCGTAGCCACTAGTTAATGCTAAACCCCCCCAACTACGTATTAGGGGTTGGCTCGAGAAAGTTCCAGGGTTTCATGGTGTCCAACTTGTGGCATAGAAGACAACCTGGTTAAGATCGAGGCAATCATGAAGATGTCATCCCCTTTAAACCCGAAACAAGTTCAGGAATTAACAGCTAGGATAGCTGCCTTAGGACAATTCATGTCCAGGTCGACAGATCGCTGCTTGTCGTTTTTCAAGACCCTAAAGGGATTTAAACACTTCGAGTGGACAAAAAAGTGCCAAAAATCCTTTGACTACTTGAAGGCATTTCTGACACCTCCATCCTCACTCGCCTACCCCGAGGTTGACGATCAACTACAGCTCTACCTCACCACCTCAGGAGAAGCGGTCAGATCAGTGCTAATAAAAAAAAGTAAACAAGGTCCAAAAGCCGTTCTACTATGTGAGTAAGGTATTGTTGGACATGAAAACTAGGTACATGCTAGTTGAGAAACTCGCTTTAGCTCTGGTTGTAGCTGCTTGAAAGCTCTAACCTTACTTCCAAGCTCATACTATTTTGGTAATGACTAACAAGCCACTGAAGAAGATATTAGCCAGGCCTAATATCTCTGGACAACTTGTAAACTAGGCCATCAAGCTCAGAGAATTTGACTTGCAGTAACAGCCAAAAATGACAATAAAAGCACAAGTGCTTGCTGACTTCCTATTGGAAACCTTTACCGATGATAATGTCGACATCAACAAAACCTTAAAGGAGGATGATGTAAGACCCGCACTCTACTAAACCAGTCTTAACATGTCGTGTCAGGTCTTCCAATCATGGTTGGATCAAGTGGACCAAGTGCGTGAAGAAACCATAAGGTTAGGTATGTAAATCGATCCAAAACAAATTAATTTAGAGTATGTGGTCGCACACCTAAGCTGGTATGGTTGACCACACCTTAGGAAAGTGAAACCACTCAATATTCAACATATGGTCACATATTTGGGACGTGTGGTCGATGGATTCTGCGACCATACTGCCACAGCACGATGATATGACTGACTCTAAAATTTGAAAACTTTTCTAATCTAAGAGATCTCTTTCCTAGTTAAGGGAGCACTCTATATGAAGGTTTTTTCTTTATATAAAGGGCATCCCTTAGCTTCATTAACTCTTTTGAAACCCAAATTGTAACTCTAAACCTAAGAGAGAAAGAGAGAGAGAAAGAGAGAGAGAGAGAGAGAGAGAGAGAGAGAGAGAGAGAGAGAGAGAGGAAGAGAAGGAGAAAGAGATTTGAGGAGGCAAGTTGAGAGGAAGGAAGGACTTAGCTTGTTACAGAGGGCCAAGGTAAGGAAATCATCTCTGTAGAAATAGATTACATAGTATATTTCCATTGTAAGTCTAGATGTAGAATTTATGAGGAATCTCAACCATGAGGCCCCATGGGTTAAACTCAAGAGAGATTCATAGAGAGTGGGCTAGGATGAGTAACTTGCAAAAATTATGAATTTAAAGCCATAGATCGATTATAGGAGGGACTCTACTTATAAACCAAGGAATCGACTCATGAAGGGATTGGATTGAGGATAAAAATCGACTAAAACTTGTATGGTCCCAGAGAAGATATGGTCGCATGTGTGGTCGCATATCATGCGACCAAACGTATCGACCACATGCCCTTTGGTCGTAAATACTGAGACCACAGGTGCAGCCACACCTGCTACCACACAGTCTCAGGAGATCTGTTTGATTCCAGATTAGGTTTCTGACTATTGTGACTTGGTAAACTTAAACCCTAACTTAAAATCCATAATTTTCTTAGGTTCTCAAGTGGTTCAAGAGTGATTTACAAGGCTTGGAGAAGAACAAGTCTCGTTACAAGGTGAGGGAACAAGACCAAACTAATTGGATAATAATAAACTATTTTATTTTATTTGTCCAATGCATTAAATGATTCTATGCTTGTATGCTTGTAATGTGCATCTCACATGTCATCTAATATTACTGTTATATTATATTCATGCATATTATTTCTATCTGTTTATAACATGATGAAGATGATGATAGGAATAGGCATGTGATTGTGTGTGTGGTTAGTGAGTTGGATGCGAGTAGAGCATCAGGGGGAGGATGTGACATTGTGGTTTAGCCAGGCCACCAGACTTTAGCTCTATCTCTATTCAAGTCTTGCCCACTGACGTCATTGTATCGTCATTACCTTAGCAGACCTATTACATCGTGGGGAATTAGGGGAGGTGGTCTTAGACCATGTGGTATCTGACTCTGTTGGGGGGCCTTAGCTCTGTCTCTATGGATGTATTGAGGGATGCTAAGGTGTGACTTTGGATACATTTGGATGGCATTAGGATTGGTGAGTTGCAAGCCCAGTTTGCAAACCCTCGCCAATAAGGGTTTATGTGTTGGTATGGGTGGGACATCAGAAAAAGTATTGACCGTTTGTGATCTGGACACTTTAGCTTTATCTCTATTCCCTGGTGGGTGCATATGGGACGACAATGGTGTTTGATCTATTGGACAGATTCACACATTTGTATATAGAGGTGCGGTGGCTACCAAACATTTTTATAGCACATTGTAAACTTAAAATCAGACCAAAGATATGAATTGAATGCATGCATATGACTGCGCATTGTTTTGTTTGCTCACTGAGCCGTGATGTGTGCTCACCCTTTCGACGTCGAATATTTTTAGTTGTTGATGCAGGTTCTACTATAGAAGACTACGTGAATGCACCGTCGTATAGACACATGGCAGCTATGGACGTAGAAGCTATGGAGGAAGTGCATGATCCATCATGCAAGTACAACCAATGTATTTTTGATTAGTTTAGTTATTTTTTACTGTCAAAACATGTAATTGATTAATTTATGTTATGTCATGAGTTACTTAAAAATAAATGGATTTACCTATTAATTATTATTGTTAGATACTCAATTCATTATTAATAAAGACTTTCACTATCGTTTATTTACTCTAATTATTATTATGGAAATGTATTCTGGTTTAACATGGTTAGCACGGCCTATATGAGATCCTGGTTTGAACCGTTGGTTCTCATGACGGTTCATCACACCATTGAAAAATCCAGAATTAGGGTGTGATAGACGATCTCGAGTAGAAAAAGAAAAAATTAAAATTTGGGCCTTAGCCAGCGTAGACTCTATACCTGGATGGATCTTCAAATGGAAAGCACTTGCTCTGTGATTTGACTTCCACGCGATAAACACTACAACAGAATATGAAGCCCTACTAGCTAGGCTATGAGTGAAAAGTCTCTGATGGTTAGGAGGTTAGAGACCTATAGTGATTCACAAGTCGTTATAAGGCAGATCAATGGTGAACATGAAAGCCAAACAAGCCCATTTGCTAGAATATCTAGCCAAGCAAAGTTAGAACTCGCCCTACTTGATGACTACTAGATTAGTAATGTGGATTCAATACCAAAGCAGACACCATATCTAGGCTCATGGCAAAAGACCTCTTTGGGATCGACCCTTTGATGTACATTGATGTCCATAGTAGACCGAGTATAAACGAAGATGCCGACGTGTAGCAAGTTGACAATGAGACGACCCACAGATCACTCCCAATTCTCTAGAATGGGCTGTGACATGACCTGTTAGATCGGTCATGGTCTTCTGGACATCGTTGGCGGTCCATATCCCTAGATGTCACCGAGTTGGGCTGCTCTGTAAAACCTGTTGTAAGACCCCAATTTTGGCCACTCTTTATATGGGCATTTTGGTCATTCAACTTTGAAAAAAAAAAGAAATAATAAAGAAGGGCAAAATATGAAATTACAAAAGAAATTGTTGTTGTTTTGGACTGGTCCGGGTTTATAGCTTCTCTTTTGATAGGTTTAGTTTTTGTTTTAGTTGGGCTTGGCCTTTAACATTAGTTTTATGTTAGTGGGTTTTAATTTTATTATTCTAATGGGTTTAGTTTAGTTTAGTTTTGTTTTTTTTTTGAATGGGTATTTGTTTGTTATTGGGCCTTATGATAGAGTTTTTTTTTTATTTTTTATTTTTTATTTTTTTTTAGTTATTTGAGTCAATGGGTTTGTTTTCATCGGGTTTAAGTTAATGGGTTTTAGGTGTTTATTTCTAATAGGTTAAGAGGTTTAGATGTTGTTGGCATTAGGTCTTTAGATAGGGGCATGCTTGTCTTTCCAAAATAGGATTATTAAACCCTCACCGAATGCCAAAAATTGAGGGTAGGTTGGCCATCTCAGAAAGGGGGGAAGGAGGAAGGTCGTCACTCAGATGGGAAATAGAGAGAAGTTGTAGGAGAAAGTGGCGACAATGAGGGAGAAGAAATAAGGAGGAAGAAAGGGCAGCTGTAGAAAGAGAGAGAGAGAGAGAGAGAGAGAGAGAGAGAGAGAGAGAGAGAGAGAGAGAGAGAGAATCTGCAATTGGAAAGAAGAAGATGGAGATTGCAGCAAGAAGATGCTACCAAAAATGGAAATGAAGTGGAAAATGCTGCCATTGTTGCTAGGAAGAAGAAGAAAAGGAGCAACAAAGAAGATTGACTCAAATAGCTCTATTAACTTTGGTCCAGGTGAGTTCTGCCTCTTCTAATCTGATAATATTTTTTAGTCTATTCCGTCATTTGAATGCTGAATCTCCCATTTCCTGTCTTCGGTTAAGGTATAATGGACCTGCTTTGCTCTTTTGTCTCCTTGCTGTGATAATAATGGCATTTAATTGAAATGAATTCTCCCCAATATGTTTAATTTGTTTGTTTGAGTTCCTTTTCCTTCTTAGAGGCATGGTTCGATGAAATGAGTTTTGTATTCTTTTTCTTTTAACATGGTGTTAGGTATTTTTATTCTTCTTTTCAAAGCTTTTGTGTTTCTTATTCCTCTCCTTTACACAGTGGAATTTTGGTAGGGGATGGGTTTGGGGTTTGGTCTCTTAGATCAGGATAGCTTCAGTTGAGGATAGGCTTGTGTTTTTGCACCATTTGTTCTTCGTTTCTGGGTTTATTGCTCAATAGATTGGTTGTTAGGGTGTTGAATTCAGTTTACGGTTAGAACCTGGCTTGGTTAGCTTGGAATTTTATTTTTTCTGGATTTAGTTTATCATTTTTATTCCCTAGAGATAATTTCGGTTAGGGAGAGGATTTTCGGGTTAAATGGTCAACTATTAACTTGTTTGATAGGTTTTGTTTCTCTTTTGTTAAACTTTTGGTATCATAGATAGTGTTTTCTTTTTCACTGTGTTGTTAATTTGTTTGTTTGTTATTATGGATAACATGGGATAACCCAGTGTGATGCTCTTTTGTGACCCAATATTAGACGCTATAAAATGTCTCGTGATTGGTTTCTTGCTATCACCATTGATAACCTACCAGAATCAACTTCATGTCAGATTGGGTTTCAAGATGTAGGACTGGAAAGAAATAGATGAGCAGATGAAGAGTTTCTACATGATGGGTGGTTGTACAAAAATGGTTGTGGTATAGCTGAGCTAGTGCATGTGTTTTGGGTGTTGGGTTCATCACTAGGGTGGACAACCCTCTGTTTGTTGAACCATGTTGCAAAGATATAGGGTTAATTGAATTTTCATACAGCTTAGCTGAATACCATGCTTTCTAGAGCCATCGGATGATGATGGCTTTGGGCATATGGATTGTTTCTCCCTTCCACTCTATAACAGAATGGATGTCGATCGGGGACTGGTTTCTGATTTAATTCTTGTTCTCCCAGTTTTCTCAATAGGTTCAGGGTAGAGTTGGGTTCCTTTTCTTTTAGTGATGTGAGTCAGTTGAGGTTTGGTTTCTGTTTTGAAAAAAACAGTTTGGGATGATGGGTTTGACATGGTCTTAGTCTTTTTTTTTGACATGTATATACTTGGTCAGAATAGGGAGGGGGTTATTGTTTGATCCTTTTGCTTTATACAAGAACATGGTATATGGCTTGTTTAATTGTTGCATCCTGGTTTTGTTTCCTCTTTAATATCAAGTATAGTTTTGTTTGAGATGTTCCTTGATGCCGAATCTGGTTTGAGTTGTTATGTTGCCATTAAATGTCTGGTTTGGGGTTATTATGTTTTCCTTGATGTCAAAGTGGGTTTGGGTTGGCTTTGTCCTGTTAATGTCAAATCTGGTTTGGTTTGAATCAGATAAATCTGGTTTGGTTTGATATTTCTATTAGATCAGATTTTATGTTTAAAGATGGAATCATTCCACTTGCTTAGCTTGTTCCATGCTTGGGTTGGATTGCTTGATGTATATCCGGATTCATGCTTAGCGTAACGTGCTTATTGCTTGCCATATTGCATACTTGATCTAGTTTTGAGTACTCAAATGGATTTTGATGTGTGAGTCCCCTCCCCCGGTGTTGAGGAATGTTTAAGGCGACTCTAGTGAGTCTAGGCTTGCTAGGATTTCCAAATCCCATGCCGACTAGTGTGGCCCTGCCTAGGTCATGAGCCCGCTCGACCATTAGGGTTGGTCCCATGTTTTCCCCCCTTCCAAAGAAAAAATACAAAAAAAGAGAGAAAAGTGAAAAAAGAAGAAGAGAGAAGTGAAAAATACAAAAAAAAGAGGTGTTCATGTTTCATGATTCAAGCGATGGTTGGGGTCATGTCTAATCCCCAACCTAGCCATTATCCAGATTCATTTATGGCCTGAGGGCATTTCGTTTCCCATGTTTGGGAGTTGGTCTGTGGACCAATCGTTTCCAAGATGTTAGTTCACCCTTGCTGAGTGCGGGGAGCTGAGGTCCGAACACCTCTTGAGTGATACCATGTGGGGTCCAGTAGCCTGTTTACTATTGGGAACTACGTTTGACCTAATTCTCTGAGGAGATACGTAGGCAGCGGGAAATGGACAGAACTTCGAGTAGTTCACCCTTCGCGTACGGTCACACGTGCTTCCTTTGTCAAGGGAGCACCTCACACAAATCACAACTTAGCACGAACTACATTTGGCCCGATTCCCGCCGCAGAGGGATACGTAGGTAGTTTGTCTCGAGCTCGATCATCCATCTGTTGTGTTTTCTTTGTTGTTCATTCATCTTTTAATTCATTATTTGTTTATTCATGATTGTTTCATTCATTCTTTTGTTCATTGATTCATTTATTGTCTGTTGACTTTTATTTTATTTTTCAAACCTGTGTGGTGGCACCCTAAGTCAGCACAACTTAGAAACTTGGTCTAGGGTTCCCCACTTGCCTAGTTAGGTTAGAATGAGCAACTTGAACATGCATAAGCTTCAAGAATGTAGGAAAGGATATGACAGAAGGAGACCGGTCCACTGACCGGGCGAGTTGGGTGCCTAACACTTTCCCAACTTGTAACTTGACGTTTACCCTTCTCTGGTAAGACTAGAAGCCAATCCATTGAGCATGACTCATAGCATCTCTCCAAGTGAGAGGTAATTTATAGGTCCTAGAATTCATCTAGGTGGCGACTCCATATTTTTCACCGTCCATTGGCGTGGATGGACAAAGTAACCTAGGTGAGAGCCTTTTTTGATTCGTAGAGGATCAGAAAATCCATTGTCCTCACACCTATAGCTAGAAAACCCTATCTAACTTGGTTTTTTATCCCATGCCAAGGTTTTTCACTGTTGACAGACGATACTATGACAAGCTAAGACCAGGTACTAGACATTCTGAACCATTCTTTTTTTTGGTCAATGATTGGTTGTAACCAAAGAGGTTACCGGTTGCAACCACCGATCGAAAGACCCTGACCTGGTGAGATCGGATACTGCGACTGGTTAGGCTGAGAAGCCAGCCCACGAAGTGACACTTGTCAAATTCAAACTCTGATTAAGAGGGAATATTCCTAGGACCCAACAAAACCTAATGGGTCCTACCTCATGTCTAACTGACTGAACTTGGAATGAGGGAATAAAGTCTCTCTCTCATCTCTTAGTTTTGCCACTTGGCAGTTTCCCCTTAGTTTTCCTTTTCCTAGGAAATCTACCTTAAAAAGGAGACATAAATTAGACTAACTCTCCCCAAAGTCTCTCTATGGTGATTACGCACTCAATCCAAAGTTCTGACACATTCTTACAAGGGAAGAGGGTTGGAGGAGGAAGAAGAAGGAACGAGGAAAAAATACGTAAGATAATAGTAGCCGGCACCGTGTACACATCTATTTGAACAGATCACCGGTGAGTCTTCTACACATCATTGTAGGTTGCTATTAGTAGTCGAACTTAGTTAGGGAGGCCCTAAAACTCCTTTCTGGTTGAGGTATCCCTCTCCATTAATGGCTGAGCACGATAACCTCATCATGTTCGAGAGGAAAGCTCTTGAAGTTAGTCTAGGAAAGACCTCAAGTCTAGCCATGATTAAGTACGAGGCAATGAACCCTAGACCTAGGAGGTGCATCCCTGACTAACCTCATTAAGCCATAGAATAGAAATTGGAATCCATTGTAGGACTTCGGTCATAAGATCTATGGATAGACTTCCACAGTAGAAGTCCAGAATCATGTCCGAAGGGAGTTATGAAGGGAAGACCCATGCCTCCAAAAAGACTAAGCCTCGAGACCAGCCCCTATGGGGGGGTCCAGTCGCATGACTGTTGCAACCAAATCTGCTACCAGATGCATTTGGGAAGTCTTGGTAAGTAACCGACAACAGAACCGATCGCATGACTGCAGCAACCAGAGCTGCATTCGGATGCAAACAGAATGCCCCAAGAAGTAACCAGAAGCAACACCGGTTGCACCACTAGGGCAATCAAAGTTGCGACTGGGTAACCCCAGAAATCCCTGTAATCGGGCTATCACAATTTAACAATTACTAATGGCCTCACTCACACATTAGGTAATACGTGCGTAACCAAGATCAACTCACGTAGTGTGGATTGTGGGACTAATTGTACATCAGGTGAGGGATAGAACCCCTAACTTATTTTGGTGTATTTCTAATCACTTATCTGCCTATGTTGCATTTTAATTGATAACAGGTCATCCAATATATGTACTTTCCATGCATTGCATTAATATATTGAATGTTGTGATTATGTGATGATTGATGCTTCTGTGGGAAGTTGTGAAACGGTCGAGGACCGTAGGATCAGACCCACTGTGCAAAACTTGCCCTGGGCTGCCTTGTATCCTAACGGATTAATAGCGTCTTGGGGGGATAATGGATGGCTGGGGATTTCTATTAAGGTATCGAGGGGATTCATAGGTTGACATGTAGGATTGGTTAGTGGATTATCCCATTTATGCGACCCTGGCCAGCAAGGGGTTAGGTGTTGGTATGGATAGGGGATGAGGGGGAGGTGGTGGCAATGTTCGTTGGAGCGTCACTGGCCAGCCATTTGCTTTATCACTGTCTATATAGGAGACGTGTGGCTTTACCAGGGTTGTCGATGCAGGTTGGCGTGTATCCATTCTCTCCTGTGCATGGAGGTTATGGTCAGCTTTAGTGAGTGTGACCAGGCCTAACCTTAGCACTAGCATACAATATACCAGACCATTGTTGTGTGTAATAAATTAATCATGCATTATTGTTTATTTTCTTGTCTGTTTCTCACTAAGCTCAAATTGGAGAGCATACCCTTGCATATGCCCTTTTTTTGTAAATGATGTTTCTGGTAAAATGGTTGTTGATCATGTGAATGCTCCTATCATCACCAATCTCACTCAATTGGGTGTGCAAACGATAGAGGAGGAAGAGCACAATGGAGACTGCAAATGGAATGCTTGCGTGTTCGAGTAAAAGAAGAGATACAAGCAAGCGTTTACTTTTATTTGACATTTATATACAGTTACTTTTTATTATGAATTTAAATACTTTATGGGTATCTTATGAACACCTCTTGATGGTTTGATTGGATCAGAACAAGACACAAACAGATTCATTGATATTTTATTTAATTATCAATAGAAGTTCAGTTTTTTACTTAGTTTAACATTTCTGCTATTGTATTACTCTGATTCATGTTTCATTACATTTGACTGGTGTGGGGTTGGTAGAGGTGCACATAGCTTATGTGGTTTTGGGTTGGACCGCGTTTAATTGTGTGTCGGTCCAGTCATATTCCAAATTGTATAGATATCAAAAGTGGGGTGTGACATGCTCCCTCTATACTACTACTAGTTTTATATTGGGGCTCTCATTGTCATCCCTATACACCCCAGAGGATGACCGATTTTTTGAAGTGGCGGTGATCCTGAAGGGTCACCCTCTGAGTCATCCTGATCCTTATGGCCATGTCATGGTTTTGTGTCAGTCTTTAGTCCGAAGGTTGTTTGTCCTTCTGTCAACTTTTAGATTGAGGCTTATCCACCTATTCCTTTAAATCTCTGCATTTGATCAAATCCTCGATTGCATATCTCAAAGCTCGGCATTTGTTAATGTCATGACCATGGTCACAGTGGTACTTGCAATACTTCTTGGATGACTGACACTTTGGACCTTCATCTTTAGAAGTTCTAAAAGCTCCATCTTTGTGTTTTTTAGGTTGTACATCACCTCCGACATGGGAACGTTTAGAGATGTGAACGTAGCCTAGTCGAATTTAGTCTTGGTTACCTGCTTTTCGGGATAGCCGTCTTTCCCTGACTTCTATTGTTTAGGTGGTTCATTGGAAGTCGCGTTCCCGATCTGTGTGTTAGTACGCCTCTTTTTTATGCCCATTGTGCTTTGCCTTTCTTCTAAGCTAGGAGCATGGTGTCATTAACATCAGCATATTTCTCACACCAAGCTTGAAAGTCGACGAGGTCGGTTAGATGCCTTTTATAGAGCGACTTCAGGAGATCTTGATTAGCTATTCTTGTCATGAAAGCTGTGAAAATTATGGCCAGGTCAAGGTTCTTTATCTCCAGGGCCTTGTTGTTGAGTCTAGGAGGAAGGTCCTTTGAGTCTCATACGACTTTTGTTTGATTGCCATCATATTGGCAAAAGTCTTCTGGGAGTCATCTGAGTCTAGAAGTGTTCGAAGAACCAATCGTTCAACTAGTCGAAGGTTTTGATTGAGTTGACTAGGAGGTATATTAAACCAAAGTCATCCCGATCCTTTGAGGCTTGATGGGAACGCCAGACAAAGGATGACGTCATCATAGCCATGGATCAACATCATAGACGAGTAGTTGTTGAGATGTGGCTGGGGGTCGGTGGTTTCATTTTATTTATCGGTCTTCGGCATTTTGAAGTGCTTTGGCCAAGGTCTCTCCATGATTTCCCTAGAGAATGCCATGTCGGCATGGTATTCCTTCTTCTTTGTAGCAGTCGCAGAGGCTATCGGTTTTCTCTCCATCTCGTTGAGTCTAGCCTGCAGAGCCATCAATTGATATTTAAGGGTCCCCGGTTATGGGACAGCTGTGGGAGCTAGAGTAGAAGTCTGTAGCTGCGTCTGCCCTATGTTTCATTGAGGAATCGAGGCTACTAGTGTAACGGTGAGGGCTGTTGTTGTAAGACCCGTATCGAACTAACCCGGTCTTATCACCTTGAACCAAGTCTACCCATCATGGTCGAGTCAAATGGATCAAGTGTGTGAGGGAGATCACGATCCCAGGTATTAAACTGACCCAAAAACACTAAAATAAGGGGGAGGGTCGCATACCCAGCAAGGCAGGGTCGGACCCCCCCAGTATAAAAGTCAGACCTGAGTTTTTAACCGGGGGTCGGACATTTTAGAACCAGGGGTCGACGGGATCTCCGACCCCCTCATCGACCCCCAGTCTACCCACAGAAACTGTGAATTAGGAACTTTCCAAATTTCAATGGGATTCTTTCCTAATCTCAATGGGACTTGTTTTGGGAGTTTCTACTCTATAAATATGACGTCCCTAAGCCTCTTTTACTCCTTTTAGAACCCTAATTGGATTGAGAGAAAGAGAAGAGAAGGAGAAGAGAAAGAGAAGAGAAGGAAAGTGGAGAAGAAGATCAAAGAGAAGGCTTCAGAGAAACAAGCCTAATTCTCAGGTATGGATACTATCTCCATGTAATTCTACAGACCTTAGAATAGGTAGTGAAGAGGATATGATCTAGGAGGAACCCAAATCATCTACCCATGGTTAGGTTTTCATGAAAAATCATGGGAGAAATCATAAAAGCCATATAGGTGAATGAACTACGGTTCTAGACCATAGAACATGTGTGGAATGGATTGTAGAAGCAAGCCATAGGACCCCAAACACGAAGAATGGACTGTAGGATGAGAATTTTGACTAAATCCACGGGGGATCGCACGGGGGGTCGATGGCCAATCGACCCTACCAGACCCTGACAATTGACCCCCAGTGTTCGGAAAGTCCAGAGTCTGGTGGTAGCACCCAGGGTCGATGGAACCTCCGACCCTAGCATCGACCCCAAGTTATCAGTAGGCTTTTTCAAATCAGAATTAATTCTAATTAAATTCTATCGACTTGATTAGGTCTTCTAGTGATATAATAATGATATTTACTTGATTCTTAAAGCTTGAAAGATGATCTATGATCAAGCAAAGGTGAGGGAACAAGACCTAAACTACTTGGTTAATAATAAATTGTTTTATTCTTGAGTCCAATACCATGATTGATTCCATGCGTGTATGCTTGTTATGTGCATTCAACATGTCATCCAATATTTCTATTGTTACTGTTCATGCATATTTAAATTATTGTTTATAACATGATGATGATGATGATGATAGGAATAGGCATATGGATGTATGTGTGTGGCTGATGTGCTTGATGCGAGCGAGTATCAGGGGTGATGTCATAGGCCGGGCCTCAGCACTCTAGCTTTATCTCTAACTCAGGTCTTGTCCATTGACATCGTCGTATCGCCATTACCTTAGCAGAACTATTACATCGTATTGTATGAGGGGAGGTGGTCTCGGACCGTATAGTCTCTGACTCTGCCGGGGGGCCTTAGCCCTATCTCTATGGACGTATTGAGGGATGCTGAGGTGAGGCCTTGGATACACTGATTGGCATTAGGATTGGATAGTTGCGAGCCCAGTTTGCAAGCCCTCGCCAGCAGGGGCTTACGTGTTGGTATGGCAACTGGTACAGCAATAAACGTAACCTTTGCGTGTACATTGTCCATGGTGGGTGCATGTGGGACGACAATAAACGTTACCTTTGGGCGGCTTCACACACTCGTGTATAAAGGTGCGGCGGCCACCTATCATTTCTATAGCACATTGCAAACTTATTACCAGACCAAATATATGAATTTAATGCATGCATATGTTTGTTGCATTATTTTGTTTGCTCACTGAGCCATGATGTGTGCTCACCCTCTCGACGTCAAATATTTTTAGTTGATGATGCAAGTACCACTGTCGAAGATTATATGAATGCTCCGGTGTACGGGCGTGTTGCTGCAATGGAAGCCGAAGACTTAGTGGATATGCATGACTCCTCATGCGAATGCAACTCATGCGTATTCGATTAGATTTTCATTTGAATTATTTAAGGAATGTAATTGATATTTTATTTACTTATGTCTCAGTTGCTACAATAATAACTTGATATTTTATTTATGATTATTATAGTTAGAATTCTCAGTTCATTTACTATAAGACTTCCGCTATTGTGTATTTATTCTGATTATGGTTGTGAATGTGTATGGTTTTATTTTTAATGGACATAGCTTATTAAAGATCTTGGTTGAACCGTTGGTTTATTAGCGGTTCATCACACCGTTCTGAATGATGCAGAATTGGGGTGTGACAACTTGGTATCAGGGCCTCTCAGGCCTTGTCTGTGAAACCGTATACTTCCACAAAAGGTCGTGAACTGAGATAAGATAAAAATTTAAAAGATGTAATAATAACACACCATAAGCATCTGTGTTGTTTGAGACTAAAATAAAAGAGAATAATATATCTATTAAATGAGAAACAAATTTATATACAACCAAAAGGAAGAACAAATGTTTATATATATATATATATGATTTAAGCAGAGTACAGTCCACAATCCGGATAGTTACTCTGAAGTACAAAAGAAAAAAAGAAGATAAAAGAAGCATATCAAGAAGCTGGAGGTGATAGGGGAGGCGGTGCCTCACGGTCTCTATCGTAATCCTCAGCGTAGACTCTAGTCAACCAAGCTATCTGAGTCTGGGTCGTCTGGAGACTAGCTGCGAGATCAGCCACCCGCTGGTCAGTCACACGCTGAGCATCCCTCAGCTCTCCCATCCGCTGATCCGACACGTGCTGAACAACTAGAAGCTCTCGCATCCACTGATCCGACATGTGCTGGGCAACCAAAAGCTCTCCCACCTGCTGATCGGACAAGCGTTGAGCCTCTAGAAGCTCTCCCATCCTCAATTCGGACATACACTGAGCCTCTCGTATCTTGTGCAAGATCCTCAACATGTCATCAGAACGAGCATATGAAGGACCAGCTGCATGCGAAGGACCAGCTGAAGAAGACGGACCAGCTCCTGTAGCATGAGTAGGTGACGGAGGAGGTATGGCATCTACATCCATGTATAGCCGATCGTCATCATCCCCATGAACCCCTGCTCCAGCGGCTACTGCTGCTGCCTCAGCGTCAGCCATCTCCACTCGAGTGCGAGGGCGCACTATCGCGTTCCTCTCCTCATCGCTGACCTGGGCATCCCGCATGCCCATCTTGCAAATAGCCTCCCAATCTAGAGGCGATGAGAAGGACTCCTGAATCTTCTCATCCAACAAATCAACCCCCACGCGGGTAAGCAAGGTAGTGATCATGCATCCATAAGGAAGGTTGCCAGTGTGACTGGGCAACGTGGCGCTGATCATCGTCTGCATGATGATATAGGGAAGGCAGACGGGCTGCCTAGTGCATATGCAGTATAACAGATACTGGGTCAACTGGGAGACCCTCTCGTAATGACCACTCTACGGTATCAGGTTATGCTGAATGATCTTACAGTATACCCGTAGATCTGAATGCAGATAACTCGCTTTCATCTCCCAGCGATCAGGTCTGATGAGCTGACGATCTATCTCAGCTCTTATCTGTAGAGAAAAGAACTAGGGCTCTCCAGGAGCACAGAATACTAAGGGGCCGCCATAGGAGATACCCAGCAAGTCGGCCAGCTGTCGATAATCGAATGAGACATCAACCCCCTTGACGTAACTGGTGATCCGAAGCTCACCACCTCTCTCAACATCGTTGTAATCTCCCACCACCTGGAGATTACAGTAGAACTGGCGTACCAAGTCAGGACGGGTACAGGCGTCATAAGTGATGACAGGGAGCCAACCCAATCACCAAAGGGCCCCTCCACATTGAACAAGGCCAAGCTAGCCAAGTCCACTTTGCGGCCTCCCTCTACTTTCTTGCGAGCGTAGCGGGCATACTGTGTCTCAGCTTCAGTGGAACGGAAGCGAAGACGGTCGCGAACACTGGGTACCTTGGTACGAGCCATGGTATCTGCAAATAAGAAAGAAAAACAAATAATGGCTTAGTAGAGAGGAAAAACCCGAAATTTCGACATAATAACGACGTAAATTGGTCAAAAGCCTCACTTTTCACCCATACACGTAGGCAGGAGGACTTACATAGATCCTAAACTATCCTGTGAGACTCATACAGTTGGAAATTTCAACTAATGAGATTGAATTGGAAGAAATTTCAAGAAATTCAAAATCTCGACAAAATTAGGGCAAAAAGAGTAAATTTTGAGTTTCTCGATAACCAACCGATGAAACTCAAATATTTTTGAGGGTTTTCGTTCCTCGAGTCACCCACAACAAAATCCCCCAATAAAAATCAAATTTTTAAGGCTGGAAAAAGTTTAATTTGAAAAATACTAGATATACGAGCAAAAATCTAGGTAAAGAAACCTAATAACATGAAAAGGTAGAAGACATACCTGTAGCAGAGGTGTAGACGATGAAACAAGGAGTGCAAACCACCAACGGATCGGAGTTGTCACTGTAGCAACTCAGAGGGACGAGATGAGTCGAAGCGGAGAAGAAAGAATGAGAAATGGACTTGAATCGGAACTTAAAAATCTGATTTTTAGTCCGGGGGTCGAAAAATTCGATTAAAACAATCGACCCACCCATCGACCCCCGCATCGACCCTCGGCTCTCAGGAATCTGACAGAGAACCAGGGGTCGCACCCTGGGTCGGACATCCTCCGACCCCCCCATCGACCCCCGGCTCTGGGGAAGAATTGGTGATTTCTCAGGGTCGCATACTGAGGGTCGGACACCCATCGACCCCCACCAACGACCCTATAGTGAAAACACAACATTTTTGACAGAATGATCTGAAAAATTTGAAATTTGCAATTGTTAGTGGTTTTATAATATGAGAATGAAATATTTAATGATTGTCTCTCGTGTTCAATGATTTTCAGGCAATCCCACTATCAGATTAATTAATGGTGGGACGCAGAGTAACCAGACAGAGTCGTAACTATATTCCACCACCACCACCTGTGGGGGAAGATAACCAGACACACCCGGAAACACCGGGGAACACGAATAGGGCACCGTCAGTCATAAATGGTAGATAAATCCTACAAATCTGTCAGCTCCACCTACAGACTTGGCCACAGTCGTAATGAACTTGGCCCAACAGCTGCAACAAATGCAACATGCACAAGCCACTATACAAGCTGCCATAGGCATAACTCCTCCAGCTGCACAGACACCTCCAATGCCAGCAGGATAGGCAAGCGCAGCACTAGGGGGAAGTAACACAGTACCCCACGCACCTCAGACTCCTATCATGCAGCCTCAAGTACAAAATCCTGAGATAATTCAAGGTGGATATCAATACCAACCACCTATGTATGGAGCGTATGTCCCGCAGCCACTAGACCACTCCAGACTGGTGGAGCATTTTCTAAAACTGAAGCCCAGAGAATTTAATGGCAAGCTGGCAGATCCTTTATGGCCAGCACATTGGGTTGACGAAATAGAAAGAAACTTTATGATGATGACATTAAATGAAGAAGAAAAAATGTTGTGTGCCACCTTTATGCTGAAAGGAGATGCACACCATTGGTGGAGGTCTACCAGGACTTATTTATTAACAAAGCACGCCCAACTGACTTGGGATATTTATAAGGAGGCGTTCTTTGAGAAGTACTTTTCGAGAAGTTTCAGAGATTCTATGGAAAGAGAGTTCCTGAGTTTATATCAGGGGCAGATGACCGTGGATGTGTATCAACAGTGTTATGAAGAGCTGTTCTTCTTTGCACCACCAGTATGCAAGAGGAAACCACAAAAACCCGAAGGTTCGTCATGGGACTTAGGGGAAGCATCTGTGAGCACGTTCTGGGACATGAAAAGAAAATCTATAATGAAGCGGCACAAGTTGCTCGAGTTATAGAATCGAGCCAGAAGGAGAGTTATTTCATGCAAAACAGAGGTATAAAAATGCCAGTTGGAAATTCTTATAATGGAGGGAATAACAAGACATTCAAACCCTTCCGTGCTCAAGGCTATACCGCTGCAACCAAGACTACTCCCGTAGCTCAACAGAAACAAAAGCCAACTACTGAAGGGATAAAATGTTTTAACTGCAACCAAGTGGGACATATGGCAAGGGAATGTCCTAAGCCCAAGAAGCAGTTACATCAAGGACGAGTTTACGCGGTTACATCGGAGGATGCTGCCGCATCGCCTGATGTGGTCACAGGTATGACTTAAAGTTTTTAGTTAGTTGTATTACATTGTATGAGCATGTAGACTAAACCAAAACAAATCACAGGTATCGTACCTATTAATGACATTCCCGCCAGAGTACTCTTTGATTCAGGAGCTACTCATTCCTTTATATCTGTGACATTTGGAAAGAAGTTAAATCTACCCCTTAAATCCTTAGACTGCAAACTACTTGTACGATCACCTATGGGATTAGAAGTGGAGTTAGAAAAAGGTTATGGACCATGTCCAGTTCTTATTGATAAAAAGACCTTGGATGCAACCTTGATCCAACTTTAGATGGCAGACTTTGGCGTTATCTTGGGAATGGACTGGTTAGTTTGGCATTCTACAAACCTGTTGTGTGCTAAATAGAAGCTGACATTTAAAGACAAAGAAAGAGCAGAGTTCAGTTTTTCAGGAACCAAACTTCCCCGTAAACGAAAGCTCATACTCTCTGCGCTAAAGGCTAAGAAGTGCCTTGAGAAAGGGGCAGTCGGGTATTTAGTATCTGTGGTCGACCTTACCAAGGAAGCATCACGAATGGAAGATATTGATGTCGTGCGTGACTATCCAGACGTATTTCCTGAAGAATTACCAGGATTACCATCCAACCGAGCTACAGAGTTTGTTATAGACCTTATACCTGGAGCTGCACCAGTATCGAAAGCACCTTATAGAATGGCTCCTACTGAATTGAAGGAATTGAAAGTACAACTACAAGAACTGTTGGACAAGGGTTATATTCGCCCTAGCATATCACCATGGGGAGCGCCAGTATTATTCGTGAAGAAGAAGGACGGTAGCGTTCGCTTGTGTATAGACTATCGAGAACTGAATAAACTGACAATCAAGAATCGATATCCATTGCCTCGGATCGATGACCTGTTCGATCAGTTGCAAGGTGCCAAAGTGTTCTCCAAGATTGATCTTCGGTCAGGCTACCATCAGTTGAAGATTAAAGACGGTGATATTCCCAAGACAACATTTAGGACCAGATATGGAGATTATGAATTTTTGGTCATGTCTTTCGGATTGACGAATGCACTAGCAACCTTTATGGAATTTATGAACCGGTTTTTCCACGACATGTTGGATACGGCGGTTATTGTATTCATTGATGATATATTAGTCTACTCCAAAGACGAGGAAACTCATGTTAAGAACCTAAATGCCGCTCTGCAGCGACTACGGAAGGAGAAGCTCTACGCCAAATTTTCAAAGTGTGAGTTTTGGGTAAAGGAAGTCGCATTTCTAGGCCATGTAGTATTCGCTGAAGGAATTAAAGTAGATCCCAGCAAGATTGAGGCTTTTGTAAAGCGGGAAGCACCGAAGAGTGTTGCAAAAATTAGAAGTTTTCTGGGTCTAGCTGGCTATTATCGACGATTTGTGGAAGACTATTCCCGAATTGCCGTACCTCTTACTAGCTTGACTAAGAAGGGCGAGAAGTTTGTTTGGACGGATAAATGCGAGAAGAGTTTCCAAACCTTGAAGGCTAGATTGATATCAGCTCCAATCTTGACCATCCCAACTCTAGGACAACCATATATCTTGTACACCGATGCGTCAGGACTGGGATTAGGATGTGTACTTATGCAAGGAGAACAAGTAATTGCTTATGACTCAAGACAACTGAAGACACATGAGAAGAACTATCCCACTCATGATTTGGAACTAGCGGCAGTAGTTCATGCTGTCAAAATATAGAGACATTATCTGTACGGGGAGAAGTTTCAGATTAAATCAGACCATAAAAGTCTTACTTATTTATTGTTTATAACATCATGATGATGATGATGATGATAGGAATAGGCATGTGGATGTATGTGTGTGGTTGGTGTGCTTGATGCGAACGAGTATCAGGGGGGTGTCATAGGCCGGGCCTCAGTACTCTAGCGCTATCTCTAACTCAAGTCTTGTCCATTGACATCATCGTATCGCCATTACCTTAGCAGAACTATTACGTCATATTGTATAAGGGGAGGTGGTCTCGGACCGTGTAGTCTCTGACTCTGCCGAGGGGCCTGAGCCCTATCTCTATGGACGTATTGAGGGATGCTGGGGTGAGGCCTTGGATACACTGATTGGAATTAGGATTGGTTAGTTGCGAGCCCAGTTTGCAAGCCCTCGCCAGCAAGGGCTTACGTGTTGGTATGGGCAACTGGTACAGCAATAAATGTAACATTTGCATGTACATTGTCCATGGTGGGTGCATGTGGGACGACAATAAACGTTACCTTTGGGCGGCTTCACACACTCGTGTATAGAGGTGCGGTAGCCACCTATCCTTTCTATAGCACATTACAAACTTATTTACCAGACCAAAAATATGAATTTAATGCATGCATATGTTTGTTGCATTGTTTTGTTTTCTCACTGAGCCATGATGTGTGCTCACCCTCTCGACGTCGAATATTTTTAGTTGATGATGCAGGTACCACTGTCGAAGATTATATGAATACTCCGGTGTACGGGCATGTTGCTGCAATGGAAGCCGAAGACTTAGTGGATACGCATGACTCCTCATGCGAGTGCAACTCATGTGTATTCGATTAGATTTTCATTTGAATTATTTAAGAAATGTAATTGATATTTTATTTACTTATGTCTCAGTTGATACAATAATAACTTGATATTTTATTTATGATTATTACAGTTAGAATTTTCAGTTCATTTACTATAAGACTTCTGTTATTGTGTATTTATTCTGATTATGGTTGTGAATGTGTATGGTTTTATTTTTAATGGACATAGCCTATTAGAGATCCTGATTGAACCGTTGGTTTATTAGCGGTTCATCACACCGTTCTGAATGGTGCAGAATTGGGGTGTGACAGTTGCATAAGTAGTGGCTACTTTGTTAGTAGTGAGTTTGTCTACGGTAGTTCGCTCCTCGACAGTCGCCCTCTCGGCCTTGGTGGCATCAATCTAGCCTGAAGGTTCTCTTGGGTAAGGGGTACTCCGCCTTGTGGTCATTGAGTTCCCCACTCCCCAAGTCAGTCATGCATTGATGCTCGAGCGGCATGGCTGGATGACGCTTCGTCTTCGAGGTCGTAATTGTCATCATTAGATGTAGTCAAATCAGGCATCCCAGTGTGCAGGTTCCAGGGGAGAGGTCATGCCGATCGGTTAGACTGTCGAGATCGGCCTGGCCCTCCTAGTTCTCACTTCGACAAACGAAGGTGCACCATTAGGATTTAATTGTTTTGAGCTGTTGTAGCTGGAATGCCCAACTGTGCGATTGCAGTGAGTTGATCTATATAGCTCGTCGTTGTTCTTGAGTGACATACTATGTTGCAGGGTCCTAGATAATCGACATCGGAGCTGGTGGGGGATTATTGTTCGTAGGGAGATCCCTACCACTGTTCCCGGCAAGCTCCTCATTGTGGTATTGAGTCCCGTCGGTTTGGTCGTTCCTATTAGGATTATTGCGGGTATTCACCATCTCAAAAGTTTGACGAGTTTGATGAAATCGAAGAGAATATTAGGGCCCCATGGTGGGTGCCAAATTGTTGCTACTAAAACTGGGTTGGCTGATGTGTCTTGTCTCCTGCAAGAAAGAAGATGTTATAGGAGGTCGGACTGGGTAGTCCGGCTACCACTCCGACGATTAAGTTAGTAACAGAGCACACAGTATAGAGCTTATGAGAAGAAGGTAAGCTCTTTAGAGTGGGGAAGGCTTGAGTATTCTTTGAGTAAAAGGTGAGGTGACGTCAAAGTGATTATACCTGTGATCGTCGAGTGTATATATAGAGTAAATGCCTCTAGCAAAAGCCGGATACATTATTGGGTGTCCGAGTTGGATGAGGAGAATGCTTTCTTGATGACCTAAGTCGGTCACATCCTACAACCGTAGGATTTTCATCCTATGGCCAAGAAGAGTTACCATTACCCATATTTCTAAGTAACGATGATTATCCATTGCGGAGGTGGAGTCCTATTCCATGTCCGACTCCTAGTTACGTGGCATCGTTAGTACGCATGATATCTTACCAAAGTACGCCACCGACTTGGAGACCTGACACATGCCAGAGTGCACGTACCTCCCCTCATCGCGCGGGAGTATTTTGGAAATGACACGTGTATGGGTATGTGTCATCCCATTATCGTGGCTCATGTACGGACACGTATCATCTTCTTGTTGATGGACGAAATATGGTATCAATAATTGTCATGAACCATTTCGGTAATCTATTAATGTCATCTTGAGATTTACCATAGTCCTTGATTGCGGATCCAACTCTCATGCATAGGAAGGAGTACAAGGCCCATAGTCCCGGACCGTGACCATGTACTCCCGTAGGATTAATCGCCTCTGATCCCTGATCATTGGCTCGTCACCCCTCAGTATAGGCTCTGTCCTAGCATCCACAGTCCCTGACTGTAGTTGTTTAATTCGCTGAATTATTCGTACGAACCGAATAATATGAACAATTCGATCGAATTCAAATTATGTTTAATGATTCGAAAAAAGTTGTGCCTTTTTGATTTAGAGATAAATATCATGATTTATTCTTCCGAATCTAAATTATACCGAATAATTCGGATACTACAAAAAACCATTAATGCTAGCCTAGTGGAGGACTTAATGCTTTCACTACCAATCCCAAATAAAGTTTTTCGAAAAAAAACTTAATGCCTTTAACTATTTGCATCTTTTCCAATCTGTGATTAAATATGAGTCTAAAAATCACACCATAATACAAAACAAATCATTAATTTTGTTTTCTTTTCCAATGTGGGATTAAATATGAGTGAAGAAATCACATCATAATACAAAACAAATCATTAATTTAGTTTGACATTCCAATGTAGGATTAAAAACGAGTATAAAAAACATACCATAATACAAAGCTAGTTATTAATTTCGTTTGCTTTTCAATATGGGATTAAATATGAGTTGAAAAGTAATATTATAATACAAATTTAAGGAAGTAATTAATGAAAATGAAAATGGGATGGGTTCCATGAGGATGATTTAGAAGAATTTATGAGCATGTTTGACTTTATATACATTAGCTTCATAAGGGCTAAATTGGTATTGCCATTGTAATGAAATCTAACAATTCACAGTATATACTATAATGAAATCTAAGAATGCACTTTTATATACACATGCACTTCTTATGTATTATATTGTTATGAGTTAAATATTATTATAATTTTATGTCACTTGTATATTATGCAAGTATGATGATTGATATTGAAAAATAGGATCATCAAATATTAAAAATTAACATCCAAATTTTTTGTCAGAATTTTTTTTAGAAAAATGAATAATTACTTTGCCACAATGACGGCCAAGTCTTCGAGTTCATGGGGAATAGGAATTCCAAGAAAAGGAAGATTTTCCTTTCGGCCTTAAAGGTAGTAAGGTGTCTACAGAAAGGTGGCACGGGCTTTCTAGTATCAGTGATGGATGTTACAGCTGAACAACCCCAGTTAGAAGATATTTAGGTAGTATGGGAATTCTTGGATGTTTTCCCCGAGGATTTATGGGGTTTACTGCCAGACTGGGTGATAGAGTTTGTGATAGACTTATTGCCAGGGACAGCTCCAGTGTCTAAAGCACCCTCCTAAATGGTTCCATCGGAGTTGAAGGAATTGTAAGCGTAACTGCAGGAATTACTGGTTAAGGGTTTTATACAACCCAGTATTTGTCTATGGGGGGGCACCGATGTTGTTTTTTGTTTGTAAAGAAGAAGGATGGTAGCATCAGACTGTGTATGGACTACCGTGAGTTAAACAACCTCACCATTAAAAATAAGTGCCCTTACCTCACATTGATGACCTTTTTACCAACTCCAAGGCACATCGGTGTTCTCCAAGATTGATCTCTGGTCGGGATATCACCAATTGAAGATCAAGGAAAGTGACATCCCTAAAATGTCTTTCAGGATCAAGTATGGGCATTATGAATTTTTGGTCATGTCTTTTGGGTTGACCAATGCCCCGACGTCGTTTATGGAACTGATGAACCGAATGTTCCATGATATGTTGGACACCTCGGTCATAGTTTTCATAGATGACATTCTAATTTATTCTAAGAGTAAGGAGGAGCACGTGGTGCATTTGAGGCAAGCCCTATAGAGGCTAAGGAAGGAGGCACTTTATGCCAAGTTCAATAAGTGTAAATTCTAGTTAAGTAAGATGGCGTTCTTAGTCCATGTGGTGTCTGTAGAGGAAATTAAATTGGACCCGAGTAAGATAAATTCCGTTGTAGATTGGGAGGCGCCTAAGATTGTCATGAAAATATGAAGTTTCTTAGGTTTAGGCGGGTACTACATAAGGTTTTCAGAAGGCTATTCCAGAATAGCAGTTCCCCTAACCAAATTGACCAAGAAGGAGGAGAAGTTTGTGTGGTCAAACCAGTGGGAGCAAAGTTTTAAGACTGAAGAAGAGATTCGTTTCGGCTCCTATATTGAAAATACTAAGGCTGGATCAAACCTTCACCCTTTATACAGATGTGTCAAGACTAGGTTTAGGGTGCGTACTTGTGTAGAAGGACCAAGTGATAGCTTATGCCTCGCGACAGTTGAAAAAGCATGAAGAAAATAATCCTACTCACAATCCGGAGCTAGCAGCGATGATTTTCGCTCTTGGAGACATTACATGTACGTGGAGAAATTCCAGATCAACTCAGACCACAAGAGTCTTATCTATCTGTTCACTCAAAAGGACATGGATATGAGACAGTGAAGTGGATAGAATTGTTAAAAGATTATGATTGTGAGATTCTATACTACTCAGGCAAAGCTAATGTAGTAGCTGATGCCTTGACTAGAAAGAGTCTGTCAAAGCCTGAGGAGAGCTCGAGTTCCAATCTGGCACAACTGTCTCTTATGTGTGCTATGGACGTAAAACAAGAGCAGGACGCCTTGGATGTCTCAGAAAGTTTACTAGGGCACAAGGTAATTTGTGAACTTGCTAGTGGGGGTGTCAATTAGTAGGTCTCGGTTGGGCCTAACCAGGCCCCCCCAATTTAATACCTTGCATTAACTAATCGATCTTGATTTGGAGACTTTGACTTGTTTATATTTGGTCTGGTTGGTCTCAGTCCCTAATTGGTCTTATGTACTCGGTTTAATCAGTCTATTACCATCCATAATTGATTATGCTATTCGGTCTTATGCTTGGTTATGTTATTCGGTTTTATAATTGATTATGTTATTCGGTTTAACCCTTGACCCATGTTCAATTGCAATTGGTCATTATTTATTCTACATTTAAAAAATTTAATACAAGGTTTGCCTTTGTCTGTTGAACTTTGGTTTGCCTTTGTCTTGTTGAACTTCAAGAGGAGAGAGAGAGAGAGAGAGAGAGAGAGAGAGAGAGAGAGGGATAAAGACATAAAGTAAAAGTTAAAAACCTATATTTAGCAGAGATAAATGGAAGGAAAAAAGTGGGAGGGAGAAATTAAAAATGGAAATTATGTCAGTTCATGTCGGTTCGGTCTTTAAGCGGTCGGTTTGGTCGGGCGACCGTCGGGTTACACCCCTACACCATGAATGACCTATTTATTATTGGTCTAGTCTAAGCCCAACACATTTATTAAATGGTGCGGCTTGATCTGATTTTTAGTCGATCAGCCCGGCACAGGGGACATGATGTGGGCCAGAATTTGATACCCCTACTTGCCAGCATGTTCATGGCCTTGCAAATCAAGCCAAAGATCTCAGAAGTGATCATAGAAATGCCAAATGACCCTCTTACTTGAGAACCATGAAAAGTGATTTAGAGAAGGGAAAGTCAGATCTTGACTTCTCCCTTTCTAGTGATGGAGTTCTCAGTTTCAAAGTACGATTGTGTATGCCCACAGGCACTAATTTTATTAAGGTGAAAATCTTGATGAAGGCTCACAATGCCCCCTATTTAGTGTACTCAAAAAGCCCAAAGATGTATCACGACCTCAAGAAAATAGTCTAGTGGAAATGAATAAAGGCAGATGTAGCAAGGTACGATTGTGTATCCCCACAGGCGCTAATTTTATTAAGGAGAAAATCTTAATGAAGGCTCACAATGCCCCCTATTTAGTGCACTCAAGAAGCACAAAGATGTATCACGACCTCAAGAAAATAGTCTAGTGGAAACGAATAAAGGCAGATGTAGCATGCTTTGTATATAAGTACTTAATCTGCCAGCAGGTAAAGGCCATTCGACAAAAACTATCAGGGTTACTTCAACCGTTGTAGGTTCCTGAATGGAAATGGGACTGTATTACCATGGATTTTGTTACTGGGTTATCATTGACCCCAAGGGCAGTGGACGATGTTTGGGTGATTATTGATCGTCTTACCAAGATGACCAGATTCATTGCCATGAGACCTCAATATCCCATGGAAAGATTAGCCCGTTTATACGTGGACCACATAGTTTCACTACATGGGTACCGAAAAGCATTGTGTCTGACTGTGACCCGAGATTTACTTCCAAGTTTTGAGAAGGTTTACAACATGCCACGGGGACGGTGTTAAAGTTTTGCACAGCCTTCCAACCTCAAAACGGATGGTCAGTCAGAGAGGACGATTTAGATCCTAAAAGACTTGCTCCGTACGTATGCACTCAATTTCAAGGGAGCTTGGGCTCAAAAGTTGTCTCTAATGGAGTTTGCATACAACAACAGTTACCAATCCACCATTGGTATGACTTCATATGAGGCCATGTATAGGAGAAAATGTCGCACACCATTATACTGGGAGGAAGTCGGTGAGAGATGAATAGTAGGGCCTAATTTCGTACAGGAGACATGCCAAGAAGTATATCAAATTTAAAAACGAATAAAAGTGGCTCAGACACGTCAGAAAAGCTATTCTGACGTTAGGCGTAAAGATTTGGTATTCACTATAAAGGACAAGGTCTTTCTAAAAATATCACCCCTACAGGTACTGAAGTGTTTTAGTAAGAAAGGGTAGTTAAGCCCCAGGTATGTAGGACCTTATGAAGTGTTGAAGAGGTGTGGAGCAGTAGCTTATCAGCTGGCCTTGCTCCCTCTCTATCCAATGTCCACGAATGTTTCATGTGTCAATACTGATGAAGTACGTCATGGACCCATCTCATGTGCTGGAAGCAGATTCCTTTCAACTAAATGAAGATCTGACATTTGAGCTAGAACCAATGGAGATAGTCGATAGAAAGGTTCAACACCTTAGGTACCGTGACATTTACTACGTCAAGGTGATTTTGAGGAATCACTCCATTGAGGAAATGTCTTGGGAGGAGGAAACAGCAATGTAACAAAAGTACCCCCACTTGTTCGATCTTTCAAGTAAGTAGAAATTTTGGTGTCAAAATTCTTTTAGGGGAGTTGTAAAACCCGCACCTGGAAAACTCTGTCTAACCTTGGTTTTCCTTTTTGTACTGAGTTTTCCCACCATGGACGGAACTGAGGCAATGACAGCTTAAAACTTTTGGTCAAACCATATAAGAAATGTCTTATTATTGGTTGTGAAGTCGGATCGAAAAAACCCTGATTCTATCTGGAAACATCTAGTCCAATAGCAAGGATCACTATATTGTGAGACCGGACCCTGCAATCGGACAACCCAGAACACAGTTCGTGGATTTGCCACGTGTCCTACACGCTTCAGAGCCAAAAAGGAGATATTCCCCCAGCCTTAAACCTTCCTATCAGACCCTTATTGGCCTCTAACTCCCTCACTTACATAGTGGGAGGTGGGTTTTCTCAAAATCCTTCCCTAGGCTTACACTTGTCAGCAACCCCCCAACCCACTAACCAATAGTTGAGTCCCACTCAAGGGAAGGACTCTTTTCCCTTTCAAGTCTTCTCCCCCTCCCTCATTGTGCATGATCATCTTAGAGAAGTTCTGATTCATCTGCTACAAAGAAGGGAGAGTTAGAAGAGAAGAGGAAGTTTAGTGGGAGAGTTTTACCAACAAATCGCGGGTGTTCCCTTAAGCTATCAGCATTACCACTCCTAACAAGAGTGTCGGTAAGCATTCGTCCTCTCATCATGATTATTTAGTTTCTACTTAGCTCTAAAAAAGGAACCTTAACTTGCTAAAAGGGAGGTTTTACCTTTTCCAGTCCATTAATGGAGGAAATATGTTTCCAACGTCGTAGGGAAAGGAGGACGCCTCGTCAAAAAACCAGTAAAGGTATAGGTTGGTACAAGAAGTTATGTGAGGGTAAGTTCCCGAGTAGTGGCTTAAGCACCCTGGATGGAATGGCAAAGCCTTAGCGCTAAAATGGTAATTAACCTAGGAACACTGACCTTGGGACTAGTAAATGGACTTCTACACAAGAGGTCTGGAGGCAAAACCTATGCCTCCAGACAGAACCAATTTCTAGACCAGTTCTCTGGGAAGGTTCAATCGCTAGGCCCGGTCGCATATCTATGTAACCGGGTTCGCCACCGGATATTACCCGAGAATCTCTAGGAAGGTTTGATCGCAGGACCGGTCGCACGTCTGTGCAATCGGAGCTGGCACCGGACCCTTCCAGAAGGGTTCTTGACTAGTCTGGATGGAAGTCTGGTCGTAGCCTCCAACTGAAGACTGCAACCGAACAACCCTTGTAGAGTTTTAAACCATTGTTTACCATTATGTCAAAACCTAATAATCTCATATGTAATATCTAGGTGTTACGTACATGGACGAGGTCAAGTCCCGTGGTACGAGAAATTACTATTCCAAGTCTACAAGTTAGGGATGGAACCTTGAATTGTTTTTGGAGTGTTTCTAATTACTCGCCTGTCTGTGATACATTTGTAGTGTACAACAAGTCATCCAATAACTGTACAATTTCATGCATTTGCATTATATATCAATGCTGTGAATGCATGATGTCTATTTAATCTGTGTGGGGAATGGGGCGAGGTCGAGGACCTCTGGTTCCATTCGCCATAGGGAGATTGCTTTGCATTGCCATGTGCCTTAGTGGATTGACAGTTTCTAAGAGGGAGTAGATGGACGGTCTGGGATATCTGTTGGGGTACAACCATAGATGCACTTGTACGACTTGTAGGATTGGTTAGTGGTATAATTTCCCCATGTGCCTAATATTGACCAATAGGGAGTTAGGTACTGGGATGAGACGAGGATGAGAGGGAAGGCTTAGCGGTGTTCATGGAGCGTCGCCATTGGGGTTTCGTCCTATCACCGTTCATAGTAAAAATGCATGACTTCACCAGAGTTGTCGGAGCATCGTTGGTTGAGTGATCATTCTCTCTCGTGTATGGAAGCATGGTTAGCTTTGGTGAGTGTGACCAAGCCTAACCATAGCACATAGGAGACATTATCGGACCTTGTTTAATGATTAAATATTCATGCATTATTGTATGCTTGTTTGTTTGTTAGTTTCTCAATGAGCTCGTGTAAGAGAGTTCACCCCACGTACGTTTCTACTTTTAGATGATACTATAGGTCCTACAGTGACTAACTACGTCAATGCACCCACCATCACCAACCTAGCTTGATTGGAGGTACAAACGACTGAAGAAGAAGAACATTGGGCGACGTGCGAGTGTGATGCTGGCATTTTCGATTAGATGGCAAGCTGTGACCATTTTAGTTCTTACTTGCCTACTAGGCCTTTGGCTAGTTTTTATTTTAAGATGTTATAAACAATGATTTGTATGTCAGTTGGGAAAGGAAAATATGTCTTGGATGATGGTTATAACTCAAAGTAATTAATTCTAACTATCAATAGAATCCTCAGTTCACCTAATACGATCTTCTGCTATATGTTATATTCTCTGATTGTTATGGTCAAATGCATTTGAATGGTTGAGGATGGTATGGAATACACAGTTTAACGTGGGTTCTGGGTTTGATCGTGTTGGTTGAGTATCAGTCCGATCACACTTTTATTGGCCCAAAAACAGGGTGTTACAAGTGTGGATTAACTCTCTCCTAAAGGAACTGGGCATACGACCATCTGATCTGTCAATCTTATTGTTTGACAACCTGGGAGCCATTTATGTCATGGCAAATCAATTCTTTCATGCCATACTAGGCATATAGAAGTGGATTTCCATTTTGTCTGGCATCATGTCTCCATGGGACTAATGATCATACAATTTATCTCCACCAAGAACCAACTAGCAGATATCTTCACAAAATATTGTCCATTAACCGGTTTACAACCTTGAGAGCCAAGCTAAAGATCTATGGCAGACCAACTTCATCTAAGGAGGGCTAGGGGGCTGCTATTAAGGAATCAGTTTTGGATTTGAATTTTGAATTCAAACTCATTTCTAAAACAGTCAAATGCCAATCCCTTTGTAAATCCCTCAAGCTCAGTTTAATGGTTGAGTCCAAAATTCCTCCTTGAACTTAGCTTAAACGGCTAGTTTTCAAATTCAAAATGTACAGCCCATGAGGTTATCATCTTGTATAACTTTTTTAAAAAGATTGATTATACATATAATTCTTAACTCACTAGAAGAGGATAAGAAAGAAATATTTTCAAAAAGGTTCTCTATATTTTCAATCCTTGGGTAGTGTTACGGTTGGAAATCGCCCGCCAATATGCTGCCCGGATGACCTGCAACCACAGAGATGAGACAAAGGAGTTGGGCGACTAAGCCCTGGGTGCACTCCAATGCCTAAGTCAGATTCCCACAGTAAGCAGTCAAGAGATAGCTAGAAGCTATCTCCAGTTTAGAAAGAAATGGAATCGTAGATAGAGTTTGAGTGTAGGAGAGATGGAATAAACGAATGAATAGTTAGTGAATGATACCTGAGGGGATCACCCTTTACTTATAGGAATAGGCAAGAAGCACAGAGGTACCAGGACTCTTGAAGGTCGTACGTCAGTAGGATTGCCAGGTGTCACACTGTGGGACGCCCAAGTCATAAACTCCAAGTAGGAGTAAGGAACCTCAACGAAGGACATTGACTCAGTCATGGTATTGATGACAAGTGTCATCACCCGTCTGGTCATATGGCCATGATAGTTGACGTCGTATTGCGATAGGAGAAGGACTCCTGTGATGTAACCAAGTTGTCTTAAGATTCTGGTCTCCTAGCAGGAGACGTAGCCTAGTGGGATTATGCCTCCGAGCAACCCAAGCCAAGTGCAACTCTATTTGCCTGGTTGACCTAAGCCATTTCCAGATGCCACGTGTAAGGTTTTTATTGGGTGATGTCCCCCCCCCCTCCCCCCCGCCCTCCCCCTAACAAGTAGTTTTTGGATTTGAGGACAAGGCCAACCCGAAGGGGATGTAACGTTACATGTTCTACAACAACTATAAAGGGTTAATGTATGGATTGTCATTAGATGTAGTGGACTAGTTTTAATTAGTTATTATTTGTGAGAGTAGTTATTAGAAAATGGTTTAGTTATTAGAAAATGGTTTAGTTATTAGATAATGGGTTAGGGAGAGGGCAATGGATGGTAATAAAAGAATTAGTAATTAACTAAATTGTAATACTTAAATACTGTTTTTATCTGATGAAGAGAGAGTATTGAAATATGTAAGCACTATGGCTTTTAAGAGTTGTACGAAGTCAGGCATCCTTCATAAAGGCCCAAAGATCTGGCTTCCTCAGTAAAGCCCTTATCCCTTTTAGTATGTATGAAAGTGGAGGAGAGAGCGATACCCATAAGTTTTTTTTATAAGACTTAATCACCAATTTTCATTTAGACGAGATTGTAATGCAGAATATATGCCAATCGTTGGAGAGTGATGCGTCAATGTTGTCAAAGGGGAAGAGTAGTCCATGGAGTCGAATTTATCATCAGTTGTAGATAACTCAGACCAAGAGGGAGAAGAAACCAAAAGGTGGTGTTGGTCTTTGAAAGATCGAGAAGATGGAAAGAGAATAAGGATTTTAAAAAAGGAGTAAGAGGGAGACGATGAAAGATGAGAATCAAAAGTAGCAAGAGGATGGATAGCAATATATGGAGATTTTGTGGATGGAAGGAGTAGTGGTATGGATGTACGCGTGAATCAGAAGAGTGGACCTTGGTTACTAATAAGGAGAAAAATGACCCCCAATCCAAAGAGAATACATGTCTAAGGATCTCACCAATGGAGAACGGCCACGTGTCCCTACATTTCAGTAAGCTGGCAAATGCCATCTCACAAGACACTTAAACGAAAGGATTATCCCCATGATTTTGGGGATAACCACAGATTCGCACCCAAAGGGTATGATTCCCTCTTTCCGCCACATGACAGCTAGAAAGGATGTATCCGAGCTAGGATTGCGGGATCTGTCAAGGAAGGTCCTCTGCGAGATCAACATCCAACAGACCAGAGGCCCCCCGCTCATGTCCGACCCCTACTTTCAAGGGATTGGATGTAGGTCCTCTAGTGTGGCTTATTATCGACTGGACATCAATCCGGTCAACCCTGAGACACTTCCCAAGGGTGTCCAGAATTGTGACCGATCTCACTCTAGGTGCAATCGATTAATTAGACTGGACAACCTCCAGGTTATTCTCCTATCTGTGCTTTCCTTAGAGTTGATCCTCTTATTCTTTGCAGGGTTTCTACTATGTAGTTCTAGGGTTGAGAACATGTTGAATCAAGGTTTTCACTATACCCTCGTTCTACACACATCTTTATCTTTAGGTTCTTGTGAATCATTCAACAATAAGTTTCATATTGTATTGGAATTTGTCAATCAGTCCTTTGACAACTGTGAATCCCATCTTCACTTTCATCCTAACCTATCTACAATGATTAGGAACTTACCATTGGTTCCTTGGCGACTTTGATAAAAAATTGACTGTGAATCCTTCCTCTCCACAGCCTCTTCTTCTTCCTCAGCTTCTCTCTCAGATCTCTTCTCAGTCTCTAAGGTTTGTGATTGATCAAAAGGGAGAGAGAATGGAGGGAATAGGGCTTATATATAGAGGGTAGTGTCCTAAATAGAATCCTCTCCCATTTGGGAGAGTAGTCTAACCAAATTAGGAAACTTTTTCATGCTCGGATTCCATTCTAGGTTTGTCCAGTAACATGTCTAGTGGCATAACTCGTGCGACCAAATAACCTCAACCAGTCAGACCGTACAAAGTTAAAGTTGTCAGTTTCGTACCTTGAATACGTGGCCTGTCATCCAACTGTCTCTTCTGGCCCGGTTATGATGGGAAGACTTGTCACGATAAGTTAACCAATGTTAGATCGGGTTAGTGGAGCGCTGGTCTTATAGTGGTATGGAAAAAATTGATTTAGATATCAAAATATGTAGGTGAGGAGAAATTACATGGAATATTAAGAGAGATCATAGAACGAGATTTAATGGGGTGGGAGGGCAAGAACAAGGTGGGTATGGAAAGAATTGATTTATATATCAAAGTATGTAGGTGATTTAGATATCCAAATATGTATATATTTTGATATCTAAATCAATTCTTCCCATACCAACCTTGATCTCGCCCTCCCATCCCCATTAAATCTCATTCTATGATCTCTCTTACTATTCCATGGAATCTCTCCTTACTTTAAAGGTACTTCAGTAAGAAATCGATAAGGTGTGTTTAAGCTGATTTTTTTTAACCTGAAGTTGAGTATGGGGGAAAAAAGAAAACTTGAGATTTGATTGAATTTGCTAGAGTTAAGTGAATCTTATTTTTCCTTTTCTTAAAGGTTCATTTGAACTATAAATTCAAGCAACATGGGGTATGTCTATCACAGACAGAATTAATTGAGTTTGAAGATAGAAAGTCATTGTATCTAAGAAGAGAGATATGGAGGGAGGAAGAAAAATTAGAGCACTTGTCATGATGTTTCTAGAGATGTTTGTGGTTGCACAAGATGTATCAAAGTTAGAGTTTTTCAAATGTATCAGTTGCATCGAATGCATTGTACAAAACAGTTCACTTACTCCATATATTCAAGAATGTGTGAACTGTATTACTTCACAATCGCAAGCTTTAGCAGATCAAAACTTCTATTGTAACCTTGAATGCGCCTAATCCTCATGCTCTGCACACATCAGTGGTATTCTCTCTCTCTCTCTCTCTCTCTCTCTCTCTCTCTCTCTCTCTCTCTATATATATATATATATATATATATATATATATATATATATATATATATATCCTTTACCCATTGTTGTTCTTGTCTATGCGGGGTCTTGGGATAGGTGAGTTTGGAGACGATCTTAATCTTTCCAAACTTTCCCATGCAGCCTCAAAATTTTATCATTTGCTCCAAGCAATGGTTTAGATCTCTTGATCTCTTTTAAATAGTAGATTGACATTATAAGCTAACTTATAAGTTATTTTGTATATATTATAGATGACATAAAATTGGAAGGGTGCCTTACTTCATGTTTCAAAAGTTGTGGCAACAACAAGACAATCCATTGAAGAACATGTCTCATATGTTGTAATCAAAATCTTGAAATATGATTGGAGAAGCTTTGGAATCAAAGCATATTAATCATGACAATAAGAAGCAAGAAAGGCTATAAAATAAATAAAAAGGATGTGGTAATTTATATATCTACTTGTCTTATAGCCTTTTGTTGCCAGTTGTTTTCATATATCTTAATGAGCTTTGGGTAACCTACTATTCTCCAATGAGTAATCATGGGCTGGACCTTGACATAGACTCCTCTTTATTTTGTACAAACCCAACATGATATAATTTCAATTTATATTTGAAGTTTGAACCAATAATTTTAAAAAATAGTAGGTGTAGATTTAAAAAAAAAAAACATCACAAAATATTTTTCTCAATAAGGATTTGAGATTTTGATCCCATTTCGATTCCAAATTGCCTACGTATTCTAGTGACTTTCCAGTAATCATGTCCAAACCGTAGTTCGAAACAAAGGGATTGATTTGAAACTTTGACGGACCAAATTTAGGAATTTTGCCCAAATTTCCTAAGTATTCTGAAGATGCTTCAGAAATCAGGTTCGCAATGTAGTTTGGGCAAAAGCCGATTAAAATTGGTAGGTTTCCAAGGCTACTAATCATGCCCACACATGAAGAGAAGTGTACTCAGAGATGAGGATCTCTCCTATGGATAGACTCTTTGGAGTCTCATATTTATTCAAACAAATTAACTATGTATGAGAACCGCTACATACATCGTGGGGAGTGGTGGACTCATGTGTGCAGTGACAGTTTATTACAAATAATCATGAATGAGGTACTTACCACAAAAAATCATGACTGGGGATACATTGGAGGGGATTAGGATCGTCCTACTCTATTCCAGACCCGCATCCTAGGCTAATGGTGGGTGGCTGACTAGATGCACAGATCTGGCGATTCCGATCCTATAAAAAAATATAATAATAATGTGTGTTCTCACTTAGAATGATCCCAACAAAATCAAGATGACAACTGTGTGATAACTCTCCAACTCCACCTCTAACTTTACCAAAAAAAAACTTCACCTCTAAGGCTGCTCTTAAATGTAACCAAACTTCGTTAACCAACAAGAGTTTGGCACTTAGCCATCAACTGCACCAAAATAAACAAAAAAAAAAATCATTTTGAAATGAGTTCGCATTCAAACCAACAAATAACATTTCAATCAGATACATTAAGCAAGGTAAAATAACTAAAATCGCCCCCACACCCCCCTCCCAAAAAAAAAAATAGAGCTTCCAATGTAAAAGAATACTTGAATACCTGAACACTACAAATCGTTTGTTTAAAAGAATACCTAAATTTCTTTTCCTTGGCATCAAATGCTCTCTGAATCTATGATTTTCACTCCTTAAGTTCATTCCCTGTTAGCATTTTTAATAGGAGTTAGGGTTTTTCTTATGGGATTTCCCATGAACCCTAACAAAACGAATCCACTAGACAGCTATCCTAGAATACAATGGGAAACAAAAGGGATGATATTATGCATACCTCTTGATATAGGTTGATTTTTTACTGTTTCTTATGGTTTTGAATGCCTCGACTATAGTCTTCCATAGTCGTTTGGGATCCCTTTTGGTCTCTATGCGTATGGGAGCAATAGAGAGAAATGACCAATGGCTACAGGGACCCTAATCATTGTATTTAACCTAGAATCATTCATATAGTAAACCGGGTTGGTAATCTACCAGTGACGAACCAGACTTGAACCGGTCAACCAATAATTGGACTCTCACTAATGAACTGATTTAGTAATTAATCAAGCCCACTGAATAGGAATCTAACAATATACCACCTGGGCTCGATTAATTACAAAATCACCATCGAAAAGTATGACCATGGAATCCTATTACAAATAAACCATCAACTTTGATCTACCCATCAAACCTACCAATGTCAAGCAAAAACAGAAAATACAGCTCAACATATGATGTACAACCTTCTATCAGTCACATACAAAAGTCTACTTAATGACACGAATCTCCTAGAGATATGTATAAATGAAAATATTATTTCATGTGGGTCAATATCGAATAACCTTTGATCTAATTGCCTTGATAAAACCTTATAGGCAATAAACCTTGATATTAACTACAGTGAACTACCATAACCTCATAGTCAATACCGTACTTTGGCACACTGTTGTGAACTATGACTAAAAACTGCCCCCGTTTATTTGGCTAAATACCACCTTTATCAATGACATGTCAAATGAATATGCAATATAGCAATAAAATAAATGCTAAAAGATTAGGTGGTTGTAGATCAGGCAATCAAACTACTGTGCTAACGCGCCCAGTAAGCAACCAAGCATCGGATGAGCGCAAACATAACCATGGTAACAAATATCTGTGCCAAAATCATAGGCAATGTAAATAAACATAATGAAATAGATCATTACAAATATGAGAATAGGTCTCCCACTAACCAAGCACATTTAATAACTTGATAATTCCTATATTGGACATATGTCCCTTAAAGACTCCTACTGACAAAGCCTTTGTCAGAGGATCAACAATCAAGTTGTTCATTGAAATATGCTCCACAACAATATAATTTCTATTGAACAAACCCTTACCTAAAGTGATTCGATCACTATTATGCTTTGATACTATATTTCATATTATTCTTTGAGAAAAACACAACTAAATCGCTGTCACAACACATCTCAATAGGTCTGAAAACAGAATCTACAACCTTCCAAGTCTGAAAAGAAACTCTTCAACTAGATACACTGCTTATTAGATTCAATTAGAGTTACAAACTCTACCTGAATAGAGGATGATGCATGGATAAACTTCTTTGCACTCTTCCTCAAAAAGGCACCATCTACCATCATGACAAAGAACCCTGAAAAAGGTTTCCTTTCACCAGTCCAACCACCAAAACACTATCACAATAGTCAAGAGTGTTGCCATAAATGAGCATATAATCCTTAGTCCTCTGCAAGTACCGCATGACCTTTTTTTTTTTTTTTTTTTGTTCTTCAATGAGCTATACCAATGTTCAACTGAAAACGTCTCAGAACACTCAGAACAAAGACTATATGAAGAGAAACACAAATTTGAGCATACACTAAGCTCCCTACTATATATGCTCTCTCTCAATATCATTATTTGTACATAACTCTATTAATTTGTCTCCTTTACTGACTTGAGCATCATCAACCTAAGTATTGTACATGCATACTGAATCATTCGATAACATGAACATTGTATCACTTTGAGACAAACCTAGAATTCTACTTTTTTATTTACAAGTAAACTCAATATCAAGTACACAAGTATTTTTCACATATTCTTTGTCTCGAAGATATCAAATAGGATAACCTTGGTTTCAACTAGTACATTTCATTGTAGGCCATTAATAAACCATCAATTCATATGATTAGAAAATGAATCCGCTCCCATTGACCTTTTGATATACACAATGAGCAATGACAATTTCAACTAGATTAAAAGAAAATACAACTCTATCAAATTTCAAGTACCACTACCTGGATGCCTACTCAGTCCATAGATTGACTTGATAAGTCTACAAAACATATCTTCTTTAATGCATATAAACACCTTCTTCTAGATTTTCTTTGATCAAAAGAATCTTTACATCTATCTGATGCAACTCCATATCAAAATACTCAATTAAGACCACAAGGATTTGAAGTCTATACCTTTTTTCTCTCTGTGTGATTCCACTTTGCTACAAGTATTACTTTGTAAAAATAAATTCTCCCACTGGAATTACATCTCCCTTGTATACCCATTTTAAGCCTATGAGTACACCGCTCATCGACAAGAGCACAAAATCCCAAGTCTAGTTGTTGTTCTTAAACAACGACACATCTTTTATGGCAATTAACCACTCAATGTTCATCATATCCAATGCCAAAACATCTTCTATGAGGTTTAAATTTTTGATATTTCAATTGGTTACTCCATTATTATTTCCTTGTAGACTCATCAAACTTAGGTTTCTTGGGTGTGACAGCTAACCAGCATCATCAATGAATCTTGCATGAATCCTTTGGACCTGTTTTGACATCCCATAAAATGACAACTCAATGTGCTAAAATAATCTCTCCCATGAGTATTATGAAACCTTGTCAGCTCTGCAGTCCCATACATGGAGATAATTTAAACTTGGACTAACTTGTTACTCGTTTTGCCGTTGAATCTCATCCACAAGTTGCTAAGCTATAAGTCTTAGAACCTGTTGTGAGGATGATGGCAGGAAATTCAGGAAATAATTCCCCTTTAAATGGTTAATTAATCTTTATTTTTAAAATTATTAAACATGTTCAAGGCTCACTTCAACTAGCTGATTTTCTATAAAGACTCCTAAGAGAATGGTAGAGGACGCTTTATTAAAGATAGGGGAATTTCTTTTTCTTGTTGATTTTATTATTGTAGAAACACATCCTGTCTCCAATAGGGATCAAATCCCTATAATTTTAGGAAGACTTTTTCTTGCTACAAGCAATGCACTAATAAATTATAGGAAAGGTCTAATGAAGCTTTCATTTAGCAAACAAACCGTTGATTTAAATATATTTAGGTTAGATAAGCAACCTAATGAGGAAGTACATATGCTCCAAGGATTCTCCGACCATGTAGAGACCACTTTTGACATTGACTTTGACTCAAAATTCTTGAAGTGTATAGACGAGTTGGGAGGAGTGGAGGACACTTTGTCTTCAGAGCCATGGAGTATCCACACACCTGTGGAACCTCTAGGACCCTTATCTACTTCCACTCCTAAGCCCTCAATTGTTGACCCACCTACCTTAGAATTAAAGGAGTTACCGTCCAATCTGAAGTATGACTTCCTAGGACCTGGCCAAACTCTTCCTGTTATTGTAGCATCTAATTTGACTTCTAGTCAGGAAGAAGAGTTGATCAAACTTTTGAAAGACCACGAGGAAGCTTTAGGTTGGACTGCAGCTGAAATGAAGCGTATTAGTCCGTCTATTGTTCAACATCATATACACCTTATTGAAAGTGTCAAACCCTCAAGGGAACCTTAGAGATGGGCAAATCTTGTGATGAAGGAAGCCATTAAGAAAGAGATTCTAAAGTTCTTAGATCATGGGATCATATATCCCATTTATGACAGTGAGTGGGTAAGCCCAATACATGTTGTACCAAAGAAGTCAAGAGTTACTGTAGTTGCTAATGCTGACAATGATTCTAACCCATATCCAAACAGGGCGGAAAGTGTGCATAGACTATAGAAAGTTGAATACGACAATGTAGAAGGATCACTTCCCTTTGCCTTTCATTGATCAAATGTTAGACCACATGTTAGAGGTTGGCCGGACATAAGTACTATTGTTTCTTAGATGGATACTCCGGTTACAACCAAATCCCCATTGCCTTAGATGACCAACACAAGACCACCTTCACATGTCCCTACGAAATATATGCTTACCAGTGCATGCCTTTTGGGCTATGTAATGCCCATGCCATGTTCTAAATGAGCATATTGAACATCTTCTCAGATATGATAGAGTAATTTTTAAAAGTATTCATGGATGATTTTTTCATACACGGGTCTACTTTTTCTGATTATCTACATAATCTTTCCTTTGCCAGGTGTACGGAGAAGAATTTGGTTTTAAATTGGGAGAAATATCATTTCATGGTAAAACAAGGCATAATGTTGGGTCACATCATTTCCAAAGAGAGGATCATGGTTGACAGAGCCAAGGTAGAGCTAATTGACAAGTTACCTATTCCCAAATCCATTAAGGACATTTTCCTCCTTTCTAGGACATGCCAGTTTCTATCGACGATTCATAAAGGACTTTTGTATGATTGCTCGCCCTCTCACTTCTTTACTTGATAAAGACCAACTTTTTGACTTTAATGTTGCCTGCCTTGAGGGTTTTAATCAACTCAAAAAGGCTTTGACCGCAGCCCCCATCATTCAAGCACCCATATGGACAGAACCCTTTGAGCTTATGTATGATGCTTCTGATTTTGCACTAGGGGCTATCTTGGGGTAATGGATCAATAAGTTGCCCCATGTGATCTGTTATGCAAGTAGGACTCTAAACGATAGATAACTAAATTACAGTACCACAGAAAAGAATTCTTAGCTGTTATATTCACTTTAGAGAAATTTTGTGTCTACTAGATAGGAACACACGTCATTGTGTATACGGATCATGTAGCCCTCAAGCATCTCTTGTAGAAAAAGGATGCCAAAGCCCAACTCATTAGATGGGTTTTGCTGTTACAAGAGTTTGATTTAGAGATTAGGGATAAAAAAGGAATAGAAAATCTGGTTGCTAACTACTTATCCTAACTGCTGAATTCTTTAACTGTCGATTCACCAGTCAACAAGTCTTTCCCAGATGAGCAGTTGTTTGCAGTATCTAATGAACCTTAGTTTGCTGATATTGTAAATTACTTGGTTACGGGTGCGACCCTTCCCATTGGTCCACCCAGGATAGGTATAGATTCCATTCCTAAGTCAAGTACTATTTTTGGGACGATCCGTATCTATTCAAGACTTGTCCTGATCAGATTATCAGGAGATGTATATCATTCGATCTTCTAAGTTTTTCTCTTTGCCATATTTGAAGATTCTGAAAGTGGGATGGGTAACCTCTACTAGTAGTACTGCTTCTGCCACGTACTCCATCATAAAAGGTGTTTCCCTGGTCAAGGTTCAACTTATGGTGTAGTAAGACCAGAGCATACTTGGCAACTTGTCGGCCCATTTTTCCCTAGATCCTTCAAGTCGTTGAGCTATTCTTTGGGAAATTGTTTTGTTTGTGGCTTCAATTAGTCCATTGGCCTCAGGGTGTACTATGGCTACAAATCATTGTTCGATGTTGAATCCCTTGAAGAAAGCTTGGAATTGCTGGCTGTTGAACTACGGTCCATTGTTGGTGACAATGACCTTGGTACATCATACCTATAGATGATGTTGAGCCAGGTGAAAGTCTTAATCCTCTCCGAGTCTATTGATACGATGGCTTTGACTTCAGTCCATTTGGAAAAATAGTCGACTACCACAATCAGGTATTTTTTGTGAAATTTGGCCCCTGAAAAAGGGCCAATGATATCCATTCCTCACATCACGAAAGGCAAAGGACTGGTGAGTTGTTGTAACTCGGTTACAGGCAGATGACTAACTTAGGCATGCTTTTGGTAGTTTTGGCACTCCTTAAAGTATTTGGTGCAATCCGCCATCATTATTGGCCAATAGTACCCTTATTTGAGGAGTCGTTGGCATAGGGCTCTTTTGCTCAAGTGGCTTCGAAAAATGCCTTCATGAATTTCCCACATGGCCTTTTGTGCTTCTATTGGGGTTAAGGCATTGTAAGAAGAGATGTGAAACTGACTTGCGGTATAGCTTGCCATCCATTATTATGTATTGTTGGGATGCTGATCTTCAGGTAGATCGCCCAACTCAGGATAAGTCTTTATTGGGTCGATCTAAGTCGACCCTTGTGACACCCGAATACATCTAAGATCGCTACCACAATGATTACAAAATAAATCTCACAATCTACACATGCAATGACCACAATGATCAAGAAGCAATAATAATATAAGTGGAAGCATTTAATATTGACAGATGCATCTAATGATAACATATCTCATACTATGTATCAAATTATCTATTACAAACCAGTTGTACTACATTAGATACTATAATATCCATATACACATACCAAAATATAAAAAGAGTAAATCTATTACATTGTTCTTGAAAGATATATTCAATTACCAACAAAAAGAATCGAATCATAATAATCCATATGGTATTAGGGAAGGGAGAAAGTAAGGAGAGGGCTACGTCATGCATAGACGCAGTCGTTGCAGGTGTAGTCCTTGCCATGCTCTCCACCGACGTCATTGGTACCAACCACCACGCTAGCCAGCGGGGACTCCATAACTTCAGTAATAAAGAAGTCACCTGTAAAAGGATCTAAAAAATAGTATCGACACGAGGGTGAACTCACATCCCAGCTCAGTAAGAAATCTAGTATCACATGCATACAACATACATAATCAAATGAGATGAAATGCAATTCATTTTATATTAGATCTCAGGTTTGTGTTTCTGCATCCTAGGCGAAGATAGAAGCTGAATAAATGACCCCAGGCCGCTAAATGACTTCTACAGTTGAACTCCCCCCTTGGGGACACCAATCCTTACAGGGTTCGTCACTTCCCATCATAGACTAAGCATACACCAGCTACCGTACACTCATATATCACTAACTCCCCCTAGGGTCACCCAACCTTCGGAAGTGTGAAGCTATGCAAATCTTGACCCCTACTGGAAGGGCGTAGGAAATAGGGAATGACACCACCTATGTCTATTATGTTAATTCATTTCACTTTGGCTGCCTGCCAACAGAAGCCCCCTGATCACCACTCCCATGGATCACCATGTCTCCATTAGCATGTCAACATAACCATCAAGCTATCAACTAGCAAAAAACCCTGGTTCCACTCTCATGGATCACCATGTCTACCACTAGCGTGTTCATATTCCAATGTGATCCATGTGCCCGCACTCCCATGGGTCACACGAACCACCATACATGGTTTCAATCCAACATGACCCGTGCACCCACACTCCTATGCGTCACACGAGCCATCATACATGATCGCATATACTTATAACTAAAGACTATGCCCTAACGGAAAATCCTGGATCCACTCCCATGGATCACCGTTCTCCCGCTAGAGCCTAGCATCAACAAAGTGACCCATGTATTGTGCTCCTACAAGCCACATGTCCACCATACCTAAGCAATTATACAAACATTCATAGTTGTTATATTGCAAATGCATGCTCATAGATAGCAATAATGGAAAACATACAATTAAATAACAATGTCACAACCTAATTCTGGTCTAACCAGAATGGTGATATGAACCGCCAATAAACCAAAGGTTCACCCAGGATCTCACATAGGTCGTACCCACCATACCAAACCACACACATATTTCACATTAATAAGAGGTAATAAACAAATAAGCGAAAGTCTTATAGATAATGAACTGAGAGTCTAACAGTGATAAATAAGTACTTAATCCAATTATCTCCAAACCACAAGACATAAAAATAAATAATCAATTACATATCCGATGTTCAAATTATAACTAAACTTAAGCAAAAACACATTGGTTGCACTCGCATGATGAATCTGCGCATTTTCATCAGCGTCTACGTCCATCGCAGCAACGTGTCCATACATCAGTGCATTCATATATTCTTCAACGGTAGGACCTACATCATCAACTAAAAATATTTGACATCGAAAGGGTGAGCACACATCATGGCTCAGTGAGCAAACAAAACAATGCAACAAACATATGCATGCATTCAATTCATATCTTTGGCCTGGTGTTAAGTTTGCAATGTGCTATAGAAAGATTTGATGGCAGTCACACCTCTATACACGAGTGTGAATTCACCCAATGGATTAAACACCATTGCCATCCCACATGCACCCACCATGGAATAGAGATAGAGCTAAATTGTCTGGATCAAACACTACCAACACTTCCCTTGATGCCCTACCCATACCAACACGTAAGCCCTTATTGGTGAGGGCTTGCAAACTGGGCTCGCAACTAACCAATCCTAATGCCAAACAGTGTATCCATGGCCTCACCCCAGCATACCTCAATACGTCTATAGAGATAAAGCTAAGGCCCCCCGACAGAGTCAGAGATCACACGGTCCGAGACCACCTCCCCTGATGCCCTACAACGTAATAGTTCTGCTAAGGTAATGGTGATACGACGATGTTAGTGGGCAAGACTTGTGTAGAGATAGAGCTAGAGTCTGATGATGAGGTCGAAGACCACCATGCCACGTCCTCCCCCTGATGCTCCACTCTCATCCAACACATTCACCACACACATACATTCACATGACTATTCCTTGCATCATCATCATCATCATGTTATAGATAAATGAAATTAAATATGCATGAATGATAATAGAAGGAATATTAGATGACATGTGAGATGCACATTACAAGCATACAAGCATAGAATCAATCATGGCATTAGATTCAATAAAAATAAACAGTTTGTTATTATCCAATTAGTTTAGGTCTTGTTCCCTCACCTGTTAGCAATTCTCGATGTCCTTTCCAGCCTTGAAATTCTCTTTGAATTGATTCAACAACCTAAAAATTATATAAATTTAAGTTAGGGTTCATATGTAACATGTTGCAGTAGTCAAAAATCGAAACAGAGCACTGATAGGTGTCTGATTAGTCCTATGGTCTCATGCAGTATCGACCTTACTGTCTACGGTCGATACCCTACGATCGCATATGGTGCAACCATAGCTGCGACCATATGATTTTTGAAATCTTCTCGAATTACTATGGTCAATCTTCTGGTCATACTGGTCACGCTATGGTCGACCGTGGCCGCGACCTTGAGATTTTTTGTCACAGTCTACATGAAATTTGAGTTCTTCCTAAGTTAATTCTTCTGTTCTTCAATGGGGTTTATTCTAAGGTCATCCTGTGGCCATCATTAGTAATATCTTATCAACCCTAATCATCAAATTCACTCCTCATGGTTCTCCTTGGGATTTTCTCAAGGAAATCATATAGATCATAATAGATTGATATTGCCTATCTTCCATAGAAGTCTTATTCCTTAGAGTTTACATTTCCAGAGATTTGTTTCATACCTTCGCCTGTGATAGAGAGCCAATCTCTTCTCAGCAAATTATTCTCCTTAGTTTCTTCCTCTTCTCCTTCTCTTCCTTCTCTTCTTTCTCTTTCTCTAGGGTTTACTAATGTTCTAAAAGAGTGAAAAGGGCTAAGGGACGTCCTTTATATAGAGTAAAACTCTCCATATAAAGTCCTCTTTCAATTATGAAAGCAATCCCTTAGTTTAGTAAAGTTTTCAAAACTCAGAGTCTGATATGAGTTCTCAAGGTCGATCATATGGTCGCATAAATCATCAACCATAGGGTTGAAATCATCGACCATGGGGTCCTGGATTTGAGATTTTTGGTTCCCTCCCTAATGGTCGACCATACCTACCCAGGCATTCGATCATAGATATGTTTTTAGTGTTTTTAACTCGATTCTCATACCTGGTTTGTGATCTATCTTCACACACTCGGTCCACTTGGTCCAAGAATGATGGGAAGACCTGGCATGACATGGTTAGACCAAGTTAATAGAGTGCGGGTCTTACAACTCTCCCCTCTTATATAAATTTCATCCTCAAAATTTGCACATACCTTCCAAGTCGAATAGGTGAGGATATTGCTTCCGCATAGCATTCTCTTCTTCCCATGTAACTTCTTCTATATTTTGGCTTCTCCAAGTAACCTTAATGTAGTAAATGTCGCGGTTGCGAAGACGTTGCACCTTTCGGCTAGTGATCTCAATAGGTACTACTTTGAACGTCAAATTTTCAGTCAAATCCGGTGGATCCATTGCTAACACGTGTGTTGGATCTCTGACGTACTTCTTCAGTAATGAGATATGAAATACATCATGCATACTTGACATGGATGGTGGTAGTGCTAACTGATATGCTACTTTTTTACATCTTTCTAGAACTTCATAAGGTCAAATATATCTGGGACACAACTTTCTCTTCTGTCCAAACCTTTTCAAATCACGCATAGGAGATATTTTCAGAAATACCTTATCACCTATGGTGAATTCGAGATCTCTGCGTCGATTATCTGCATATTGCTTCTGACGATTCTGAGCTATTCAGACTCTTTCCTTGATAATATGACTACTCGACAAGTTTCTTCAACAAACTCTAGTCCAACAATACTCTGTTCTCCAACTTCATTCCAAAACAAAGGAGTTCGACATTTCCTACCATACAGTGCTTCATAGGGTGACATCTGTATAGTCGCTTGATAGCTGTTGTTATAAGCGAACTCAATCAATGGTAATTTCTCATCCCATGATCCTTTGAAATCAATGACATAAGCTCGAAACATGTCTTCTAAAATCTGAATAGTACGCTCCGATTGTCCATTTGTCTGAGGATGGAATGCAGTACTAAACTTCAATGTTGTACCCATAGCCTTCTGTAATCCTTCCCAAAACTTTAAGGTAAAGCGTAGGTCTCTGTCGGACACAATGCTTTTAGGTACACCATGTAATCTGACAATATTATTTACATAAAGCTTAGCTAACCTCTCTAGGGTATACTGAGGTCGTATAGCTATGAAATGAGCTGTCTTGGTCAAATGATCCATAATCACCCAGACCGCGTCAACTACTCGGGGAGTCAATGGTAACCCGGTGACAAAGTCCATAGTGATACAGTCCCATTTCCATGCTGGTTCTGGTAGTGGCGGCAACAATCTTGCAGGTATTTGCCTTTCAGCCTTTACATGCTGACAATTCAAGCATTGAGACACAAATTTAACTACATCCACTTTCATTCCTCTACCAATATAGTTTCTTCAGATCATGATACATCTTCGTACTTCCAAGATGTACCGAATAAGCGATGGTGTGAGCTTTCTTCATTAGTCTGTGTCTAATATCCAAGTCTTCATTTTCAGGAACACATATTCTTTCTTTGTATCTTTGTACCTTTTCAATGTCCAAGGTGAACTCAGGAGTAGTCCTATCTTTTTCGAGGTCTTCTTGCACCATTTTCAGATAAGGGTCTGATTTAATAGTGGCTTTCACTTCGTCTAATAGATCAGGTACAATCTTCAATATAGCAAACATGTTTGAAAATAGATGAATAAACCCTTGGTCAATTAATTCATTCCAAATATTAATCACGAACTGCTCTTCACCGTAATTAAATAATCTCCTTGTGACACACGTCTAGCATTTGCACTAACTTCATCTTGGGATTCTGTCATTGCTTTCCTGCTTAGTGCGTCAGCAACTACATTAGCTTTTCCTGGATGATACTGGATATTGCAATCATAATCCTTCAATAATTTTAGTCATTTTCTTTGTCTCATGTTCAACTCCTTCTGATTAAAAAGATGAGTGAGACTCTTATGATCTGATTTAATCTGAAATTTCTCTCTATACAAATAATGTCTTCATATCTTAACAGCATGTACTACTGTTGCTAATTCCAAGTCATGAGTGGGATAGTTCTTCTCATGTGTCTTCAGTTGTCTTGAGGCATATGTAATCACTTATTCTCCTTGCATAAGCACACATCCTAAACCTAACCTAGACGCATCATCTACAAGGTCAATGGTTGTCCTGGGATCGGAATAGTCAAGATGGGAGTTGATATCAATCTAGCCTTCAATGTTTGAAAACACTTTTCACATTTATCGGTCTGAACAAATTTTTCTCCTTTCTTTATTAGACTGGTGAGAGGCACGGTAATTCTAGAGTAATCTTCCACAAATCGTCGATAGTAACCAGCTAAACCTAAGAAACTTCTGATTTCTGTAACATTCTTAGGTGCTTCCCATTTTGCAATGACTTCAATCTTGCTAGGATCCACTTTAATTCCTTCAGTAGATACAACATGGCCTAAGAAAGCTACTTCATTTAGCCAGAACTCACACTTTGTAAATTTTGCATAAAACTTATCTTTTCTTAGTCGCTGCAGAGCGGCTCTAAGATTAGTGAGATGAGTTTCTTTGTCCTTGGAGTAGACTAGTATATCGTCAATAAATACAATGACTGACGTATCCAACATATCATGTAATACCTGATTCATGAGTTCCATAAAAGTTACGGGTGCATTAGTCAATCCAAAAGACATGACTAAAAATTCATAATGTCCATATCTGATTTTGAATGCTGTCTTTGAAATATCACATTCCTTAATCTTCAACTGATGGTATCCTGACCGAAGATCAATTTTGGAGAATACTTTGGCACCTTGCAACTGATCGAACAAGTCAATGATCCGAGGCAACGGGTATCGATTCTTGATTGTAAGCTTATTCAATTCCTGATAATCTATACACAGTCGAACGCTACCATTCTTCTTTTTCAATAACAATACTGGCACTCCCCATGGTGATATGCTGGATCTGATATAACCCTTGTCTAGTAATTCCTGTAATTGTACCTTCAGTTCCTTTAGTTTAATATGAGCTATTCGATAGGGTACTTTCGATACTGGTGCAGCTCTGGGTATAAGATCTATAGCGAACTCTGTCGCTCGATCGGGTGGTAGTCCTGGTAGTTCCTCATGAAATACATCTAGAAATTATGCACAACTTCAATATCCTCCATTCGTGGTGCTTCCTTGATGAGGTCAGTCACGGATACTAGATACCCAATTGCTCATTTCTCGAGGCATTTTCTAGTCTTCAATGCAGAGAGAATGAGTTTTCATTTACGAGAAAGTTTGGTTCCCATAAAACTAAAATCTGATCCTTCTTTGTCTTTAAATGTCAATTTCTTTTCTGCATATAATTGGTTTATAGAGTACCGAGCTAACCAATCCATTCCCAAGATAACGTCAAAGTCTGCCATCTCAAGTTGAATTAAGGTTGCATCCAAAATCGTTTCACCAATAAGAACTGGACATGGTCCATAACCTTTGTCTAGTTCAACTTCTAATCCCATAGGTGATCGTACAAGTAGTTTGTAGTCTAAAGGTTTGAGGGGTAGATTTAAATTTTTTCTAAATGACACAGATATAAAAGAATGAGTAGCTCCAAAGTTAAAGAGTACTCTAGAGGGTAAGCCATTAATAAGTATGATACATGTGCCCACATCAGGCGATGCGGTAGCATCCTTAGATGTAACTGCATAAACCTTTCCTTGTTGTAGCTGTATCCTTGGCTTAGGACACTCCCATGAATATTGTCCTACTTGATTACAGTTAAAGCATTTAACTCTAGCACTACATTGCTTCGGTTGAGGTTGGGCTATCGGAGTAGTCTTGGCTGCAGCAATGAAGCCTTGAGTACAGAAGGGTTTAAATGTCTTTGAGTTCCCTCCGTTGTATGAGTTTCCATTAGGCCTTTTAATACCTCTGTTCTGAGCAAAATAACTTTTCCTTTGGCTCGATTCCAGTACTCGAGCAATATGTACTGCTTCATTATAAATCTTCTTTTTCAGTCCCAATACATGCTTACGGATGCTTCCCCTAAGTCCCATGACAAACCTTCAGGTTTTAGTGTTTTCCTCCTACATGCTAGAGGGAGCAAAGAAAAATAATTCTTCATAATGCTGTTGATATGGGTCTACAGTCATCTGTCCCTGAAACAGACTCAGCAACTCCTTTTCCATTTGATATATGAAACTCCTGGGAAAATACTTCTCGAAGAAAGCTTCTATATAGATAGCCCAGGTCAGTTGGGTGTGCTTTGTCAACAAATAACTCCGAGTAGATTTCCACCATTGGTGCGCATCACCTTTCAGCATAAAAGTGGCATAATACCTTATCTTCTTCATTTATAGTCATCATCATAAAGTTTCTTTCCATCTCATCGATCTAGTGAGCTGACCATAGCGGATCTGATGGCTTTCCTATAAATTCCTTCAGCTTTAACTTCAGGAAATGCTCGATCAGTCTGGAGTGATCAAGCTGATACTATGCATATGCTCCATACATAGGCTGTTGGTACTGATAATTTCCTTGGTTATACCCGCCTTGCGGTGCTTCAAGGTTTTGCACTTGGCCTTGTACTGCTGGTGTTTATGGTGCTTGAGGTACAGTGTTGCAACCACCAGGTGCAATACTAGCTTGTCCTGCAGGTAGAGGTGTTGTGTTTGCAGTTGGAAAAGCAATTCCCATAGCATCTTGTATGTTGTCTTGCACTTGCTGTATTTACTGCAATTGTTGTGCTAAATTCATCACCGCAGTAGCCAAATCTGTAGGTGGTGCAAGTAGGTTGGTTGGGTTGGCTTGGGTGTACACATTCTGAGGTGCAGCATTTTGAGTTTCAATATTTCCTTCCTGTCCTTGCTGACCTTCATTGTCATTAGTCTCCATAGGTGGTGGAGATGGGTTTGCATTCTGTCTCCTTCTACTTACTCTGCGTCCAGCCATTTAAACTCTTGGTTGAATGGTACTTGGAAAGACTGTACATGGGAGACAAGATATGATAGTAGTATTGGATTAGTTTCACAATGGAAGGTGAGAGAAAAACAAAATCAATAGGTAAAAGTTCAAGCAGAATCAAAATGTAGACAACAGTCATTCATACGGTCGATGGCCTATGGTCACATGTTTTGCGACCATAGGTTCGACCTTAAAAATCATGGCAACTTACCAAGACACTATGGTCGATCATACGGTCGATGGTTTTGGTCGAATTGTGTGACCGTATAATTTAAAATCAGGTTTTTAAACCTATTTTTTGAAATTTTTCTCACTCATTCTCCTTCTTCCTCCTACGGTCTCTACTCAACTCACCACTAGTGAGTTGCTACAGTGTCGACCATACAAACTTGGTAATTTTTCCATCGATCAACAACCGTCACTCCATTCCTTGAGGTTTGTTCTCTACTTTTTTCCATTTTTAAGCTTCCATACCTAGGGTTCTTTTAATTAATATTTTTCTGATCGTAAAAATTTAATTTTTATTGGGGGCTTTTGCTATTGGCCACCCAATGGATGAAAGCCCTCAAGAAAATTTGAGTTTCATCGGTTAGTTTAGTAAATTTTGAAAATCCCAATTTGACCTAAAATTTGGGGTTTTTGCCTAATTGTCAAAAATTTTCAAATTCGACCTACCTAGTTAAAATTTCCGATTGAATATACATTGCAGGATGATTTGGGACCTATGTAAGTCCTCCTGCCCAATGTTTGGGTAAAAAATAAGGCTTTTTCTCATTTTACGTCGTTATGCTGTCAAATTTTTCAAATTTTCTAACTTATTTTTCTTATTTTCTTTTCTTACAGCTATCATGGTTCGCACTAAGGTTCCTTGAGTTCATGACCACCTTCGCTTCAGGTCCGTTGAAGCAGAGGTGTGATATCCTTGGTTTGACCGAAAGAGAGTTGAAGGGGGTCGGTGTAAGACGCGCACTCCGTAAACCCGGTCTAAACCTTGGTTTTGTGTCGTAGCAGGTCTTTCGATCATCACCAGGCCAGACGGGATGAGCGGATGACAAACAGGTATGAAATCAGACCAAAGACGATCAAATCAACATGATTCTATGTTGACCGGTCGATGGTACCGGTCTTGGTACCGGTCGACCGGTCAGCTCTGCGCAGCTGAGTGTGAAGATCTAGAAATTGACTTCTGAGGGTCCCACTTTCCTGATTTGGAATCCTAAAACTTTCCTAATCCTAATAAGGTTACTAAACCCTAATTCTAGCCTATAAATACACCTTAAACCTCCTCAAATCCTTTCCATTATCTCTTACAAACTCTAGAGAAGAGAAGGAGGTTGGAAAAGAGAAGGAGCTAGGAAGAAGAAGGAGGTGCCGCCATTACCGTTCGACGACGCTCACGTTACGCCAGTCAATGGTAAGTGTTTGAATCAATCTTCGTACCCTATGTTAGTTGTGTGGGTGGATCAATACCTGCAAAGTAGGTATTGATCTAAAACCCTAAATTGCTAATAAACCATAAGTTGCCGTCAAACCCTCGATTCGAGTTTCGAGATGATATTCATCGAAACGAGACTTGAATGAGTTGGGGATAACTCTAACTCCAAGTTTAGACGTAGAATGAATAGGAGAAACCCTGGAAATCCATGGAGGATGATCGACGACAGTCGAAAAACCCATGTATGGTCTTCCGGAGACATACCGGTCGACTATACCGGTTGCACACAGTGCGGCCGGTATGTTGCCACCGGTATCCTTCGGGAGGCTGGTGTGGGGACCGGCTGACCATACCGGTCGCCAGTCTTCCCCACAGAGCTGCGATCGGTACATGTCACCGGTCAGCTCTGTGAGGGTATTTTGTAACCATGTTGGGTTCCGACCAACATGAAACCCTAAGAAAACTATTCTAATGAAACCCTAATAATACTGTAGGACTTTGTGACTTGCCGTTTGCATCTTGCGACGTGGAGCAAGCTATCAAACGAGCGTCAGGTAAGGGAATCTGACCTAAACCTAATAATTAATGGATAGTAAATCTTGTTATTAACACTAAATATATATGATGTGATGTTTATGCATATTCACATGTCATCTTTTACTTTCAGTTATTATTACTGTTCATGCATTGATAGGATGTGATTGTTATGCATGTGATTGTTTTCGTTAGTTTGTGGAGTGGGGCATGGGCCTGGGATCACTCCTCACACTAGCACCTTTTTGTAGTATTCTGTCTTAACATGCTTGGTACGGGTGGGGCATCAGGGGAAGGTCGTGGTACGGTGGTCTTCGATATTGATGTTGGCCTGGCCATGGTTGTGTTGAACTGTGGTCTCTGAGTCGACGCTGGCTTGTCCACGATGCTTTAGCTCTATCTCTATGCCGTAGGGAGTTATGTTGGGATAGGGTCTACCTGCGTTGTTTCTATTCTAGTGGGTTAGTTGCGGATAGGGCATCAGGGGAGGTGTGGGAATGCCTTAGCTCTATCTCTATGCCGTAGACAGTTGTGCTGGGATAGAGCATACATTGATGACATATAGGATTGGTTAGTTGCGAGCCCAGTTTGTGAGCCCTGGCCAGTAGGGGCTTAGGTACTGGTATGGATAGAGCATCAGGGGAGGTACGGGGGTATCTTAGCTCTATCTCTATTCCATGATGGGTGCATGTGGGCCAATGGGGGTGTGATCCATGAGGTGCCACACACTCATGTATAGAGGTGCGGGGGCCACCAAACCTTTCTATAGCACATTGCAAACTTAAACCAGACCACAGCATAAAATTGATTGTTACTCATGCATAATATTGTGAAACTGTCTGATTGTCTTACTGAGCTGTGTTGTGAGCTCACCCTTTGTATATACATTGTTTTAGATGCTGATGCAGGTTACACAGTGGATGATTTCATGAACGCTCCGACGTATGGAGGTGTAGCTGCTCCGGATGTACAAGCAGGAGAGGACGAGCATGACGCTTCATGTGGGTGCCCTTTCTGCGTGTACCTTTGATTGGTTTTTTATTTATTTATTTATTTCATTTATTTTCAGTTGGATCAGAATTGGAGTGTGACAACTTGGTATAAGAGCTCTCGGGCTCTGTCCACAGACCATATTGCACTTAACTAAGTCGATGAACTGAGTTAGGAAATATTAAATTTTTTTAATATAAACACACCCTAAGCATTGTTTGATACCTGAGATGGATTAAAAAAGAGAATAATGTATAATATTAAATGTGGTACTTAACATTTATACATGCACTAATTAGGAAAAACCATGAAATCTTTCATTAAATAGAAAATGAGTATCAGATAAAATAGTGCTACAGGGTACAGCCCACAAATCAGACAGTTACCCTGTTATATAAACAGTCAAAAGAGAAGAAAATAAAAGGGACAATCATGGGGTAGGGGGCTTAGGAGGAATAGGGTCCGCTATATCATAATCCCGCTCATAGACGACCCTGAGCCAGTGCACCTACTCCTAAGTGACTCTGAGGCTGCGAGCAAGGCTCCCCAAGTCACGGCTCATCTCATGCTGAGCATCCCAAAACTCCCTGAACATACCTATCACGGTATCGGAAGGAGGTTGAGATGGTCCCGCTATATGTGCCAGGCCCTCCTTATAGGAACTCTGAGACCATTGTTACAAACCTGGTCTATCAGATGCAAGCTCAGCAGAAAGAATTCCTGAGCGATATACTGAAGATGTTCAGGCCACCGGGTTCTGTCCCCACTGAAGGTACGCTTGAGTTTGGAGAGAAAAATACTTCACAGCCGATGCAGGGTAGCCCAAGGCCGATGGGCCAAGCACAGAATGTACCACCACCGCATCAGTTTCCGTCACCTTCTGCGTACCCGGGAGCCTATCCGTATCCACCACCATGGTATGGAATGAACACTCAGGGATAGCATGATCTGAGCAGAGCGGTGGATAGATTCTTGAAGTTGAAGCCTTCATCATTCACCGGTAAGACAGTGAAACCATTGTGGCCAGCACAGTGTGTTGCAGAGATGGAGAAAAACTTCTGACTGATGACCTGTACAGAGGAGGAAAAGGTCTGATTTGCCACTCATATGCTGAAAGAAGACGCAAATGCTTGGTGGAATTCTACACGGGTATATCTGGAGACGAAGCATACGCAGGTGGATTGGGAAGTGTTCAAGGTTGCCTTCTTCGATAAGTATTTTCCAAAGAGCTTCAGAGATCAGATGGAGAAGGAGTTCCTTAATTTGCAACAGTCTCAATCGACTGTGGATGCTTACCAGCAGAGGTACGAAGAGTTATTTTTCTTCGCACTGACAAGTATGCAAGAGGAAGAGACCAAGACGCGTAGGTTCACCATGGGACTACGTGGAAGCATCAGAGAGCACATATTGGGTCTGGACAAGAAAATCTATAATGAGGCTGTGCAGGTTGCGAGGGTGATAGAGTCAAGTCAGTGGGACAACTTCTTCGCTCAGAACAGGGGAATGAAGAGACCCGCTATTGAGAGTTCGGGTGGTGGTAACAATAGACCCTTCCGCCCATACAGGGCTCAGACCGCTACAGTGCCTGCTAGGAACAATGCGGCACCACCTGTGCCTCAGAACGCCGGATTCAACCCGAATATCAAATGTTTCAACTATCAGCAAGTGGGTCATATTGCAAGGACCTGCACTCTACCTAGGAAGCAACCTCCCTAGCAAGGAAAAGTATATGCGGTCACCACTGAAGAGGCAGCTGCATCACCTGATGTGGTCACTGGTATGACCCTATCCCTTACTATTTGGCTTATCATTATCATTGTGTGTATGCGCATATAGAACTAAGGGATAATAAAAAAATTTAGGAATTGTAAATGTAGCTGGTATACCTGCCAGAATACTATTTGACTCCGGGGCTACGCACTCCTTTGTTTCTATTTCTTTTGGGAAGCGAATGGAGTTACCAATCAAGCATTTGAACCCAAGCTTGATAGTTCACTCTCCACTAGGAGTCAAAGTGGCTTTGACCGATTACTATGGACCATGTACTGTATGTATTGAGGGCCGAGACTTAGAAGCAAGCCTAGTAATACTCGAGATGGCAGACTTTGATGTCATCCTGGGAATGGATTGGCTAGACCGTCATTCAGCCATCCTATTATGTGGTGAAAGGAAGCTTGTGCTTACTGACAAAGAGGGAAGGGAGTATAGCTTCACTGGAATCAAGCTATCTAGGAAGCGGAAGCTGATTCTCTCTGCCCTAAAAGCTAAGAGATGCTTGGAGAAAGGGGGAGTGGGCTATCTAGTATCTGTAGTCGACATCACTGCCGAGGTGCCAAAGATGGAAGATCTAGAGGTGGTACGAGAGTTTCCAGATGTATTTCCAGAAGATCTCCTAGGTTTACCACCAGACAGGCTACAAAATTTGTGATAGACCTTATGCCAAGTTCGGCGCCGGTGTCTAAAGCACCATACAGAATGGCCCCGACCGAGTTAAAGGAGTTGAAGCCCAGTTACAAGAATTGTTGGATAAGGGCTTCATACGACCTAGTATATCACCTTGGGGAGCACCGGTATTATTTGTCAAGAAGAAAGATGGAAGTGTACGGCTATGTATTGACTACCGTGAATTGAACAAGTTGACGATCAAGAATCGGTATCCTTTGCCTAGGATCGATGATTTGTTTGACCAGTTACTGGGTGCAAAGGTTTTCTCGAAGATTGATCTCCGATCGGGGTATCACTAACTGAAGATCAAGGTCGGAGATATTCCGAAGACTGCTTTCAGGACGAGGTATGGGCATTATGAGTTTCTAGTTATGTCTTTCGGGTTGACCAATGCTCCAGCGTCGTTCATGGAACTAATGAACCGAGTGTTTCATGATATGTTGGACACTTCGGTCATCGTATTTATCGATGACATATTGGTCTACTCAAAGGACATGGAGGCTCATAAAACACATTTGAGGGCAGCCCTACAACGGCTGAGACAGGAGAAGCTTTATGCAAAGTTCAAGAAATGCGAGTTTTGGCTGAAGGAAGTGGCTTTCTTGGGCCATGTAGTATCTGGAGACGGTATCAAGGTTGATCCAAGTAAGATAGATGCTATAGTAGGATGGGAAGCACCAAAATCTGTTGTGGAGATTCGTAGTTTCCTAGGGTTGGTTGGTTATTATAGAAGATTCGTGGAAGATTACTCAAGGATCGCTGTTCCATTCACCAGATTGACCAAGAAGGGAGAGAAATTCATATGGACAGATGAGTGTGAGAAGTGCTTTCAGACTTTGAAGTCAAGACTAGTCTCTGCACCTATCTTGACCATCCCAGAACCAAGCGTACCATTTACTTTATATACGGATGCTTCGGGGTTGGGTATCGGGTGTGTATTGATGCAAGGAGAACAGGTGATTGCTTACGCATCAAGACAGTTAAAGGAGCATGAGAAGAACTATCCTACGCATGATTTGGAGTTAGCAACGGTTATACATGCAATCAAGACTTGGAGACACTACTTGTACGGTGAGAAGTTTCAGATTAAGTCAGATCACAAGAGCTTAACTTACCTTTTCACTCAGAAGGATCTGAATATGAGACAGACGAGATGACTGGAATTGTTAAAAGATTATGATTACGACATCCAGTATCATCCAGATAAAGCAAATGTTGTGGCTGACGCCTTAAGCAGAAAGTGGGCATCGAAACTTGAGGCAGGACCAAGTACAAATGCCGCATTATGTGCCGAAGCCTCAAGTTCAATCGATGGTGATGAAGAGCATATTATAAAGACTGCAGAAGATCCAGTTGAGCAAGGCTTGATTCATAGGTTCACTATGATGTTCGCCGCATTGAAGATCTCACCGGATCTAGTGGATGAAGTCAAGGTAGCAATCCTACAGGATCCACATCTCAAGACAGTGCAAGAAGACTTAGAGAAGGGTACGAGCAATCCTGACTTTACCTTGGATTCAGACAAGGTACTCAGGTATCGTGGACGTTTATGTATACCGGAGAGTGAAGACTGCGATATCAGAGATCGAGTTATGACTGAAGTTCATTACACTCCATATTCGGTACATCCAAAAAGTACCAAAATGTACCATGACTTGAGAAGAGTATATTGGTGGAGGGGTATGAAAGTAGATATAGCTCGTTTCGTGTTCCAATGTTTAAATTGTCAACAAGTTAAAGCGGAAAGGCAGAGACCTGCAGGTTTACTACAGCCATTACCAAAACCTGCATGGAAGTGGGATTGCATTACCATGGATTTCGTCACTGGCTTACCTTTGACACCAAGGTCAGTGGATGCAGTTTGGGTAATAGTCGATCGACTCACCAAGACAGCTCGATTTATTGCGGTTAGACCTCAGTATACCATGGAAAAACTGGCCAAGTTATATGTTGATAATATAGTCACACTTCATGGCGCTCCAGAGAGTATAGTATCTGACAGAGATCCCCGTTTTACATCAAAGTTCTGGGAAGGATTACAGAAAGCTATGGGAACCAAGTTAAAGTTCAGCACAACTTTTCACCCTCAGACGGACAGACAGTCAGAGCGAACTATTCAAATTTTGGAAGATATGCTCCGAGCTTGTGCATTGGATTTCAAGGGAGCTTGGGATGAGAAGCTATCACTTATCGAGTTTGCTTATAACAACAGTTATCAGGCTACAATTCAGATGGCCCCATATGAAGCACTCTATGGGAAGAAGTGTCGTACACCTCTGTTATGGAACGAGGTGGGAGAAAGAAGAATTGTAGGACCAGAGTTTGTTGAAGAAACTTGCCGAGTGATTGATCAAATCAAGGATTGAGTAAAGACAGCTCAAGTTCGACAGAAGCACTATGCGGATAATCGACGTCGAGATCTGGAGTTTACGGTGGGTGACAAAGTATTCTTCAAGGTATCACCGGTGCGAGGTCTGAAACGGTTTGGTAAGAAGGGGAAGCTATGCCCCAGGTATGTGGGACCATATGAGATATTGACCCGACATAGTAATGTAGCATATCAATCGGCTCTACCACAATCTATGTCAAGCGTTCATAACGTGTTCCATGTATCATTACTGAAGAAGTATGTCAGAGATCCATCGCACATCTTGACCGCTGATCCCCCAGACTTGACTGAAGACTTAACATTCGAAGTGGTGCCTGTGATGCTCTCAAGTTGAAAGGTACAGCAACTTCGAACCAAGGATATCCATTATGTGAAGGTGCATTGGAGAAGCCAAAATGTGGAAGAAATTACTTGGGAAGAGGAGAGCGCGATGAGGAAGGAGTACCCTAACCTTTTCGACGATCAAGGTACGTTCAAATTTTGGGGCCGAAATTTCTTTTAAGGGTGGGGGAGTTGTGAAACCTACATCTAAATTTCGGGACGAAATTTCTTTTAAGGGTGGGGGAGTTGTAAGACCCGCACTCCGTAAACCCGGTCTAAACCTTGGTTTTGTGTCGTAGCAGGTCTTCCGATCATCACCGGGCCAGACGGGACGAGCGGATGACAAACAGGTATGAAATCGGACCAAAGACGATCAAATCAACATGATTCTATGTTGACCAGTCGATGGTACCGGTCTTGGTACCAGTCGATCGGTCAGCTCTGCGTAGCTGAGTATGGAGATCCAGAAATTGACTTCTGAGGGTCCCACTTTCCTGATTTCGAATCCTAAGACTTTCCTAATCCTAATAGGGTTACTAAACCCTAATTCTAGCCTATAAATACACCTTAAACCTCCTCAAATCCTTTCCATTATCTCTCATAAACTCTAGAGAAGAGAAGGAGGTTGGAAAGGAGAAGGAGCTAAGAAGAAGAAGGAGGTGCCGCCATTACCGTTCGACGACGCTCACGTTACGCCAGTCAACGGTAAGTGTTTGAATCAATCTTTGTACCCTATGTTAGTTGTGTGGGTGGATCAATACCATGCAAAGTAGGTATTGATCTAAAACCCTAAATTGGCCAATAAACCATAAGTTGCCGTCAAACCATCGATTCGAGTTGCGAGATGATATTCATCGAAACGAGACTTGAATGAGTTGGGGATAACTCTAACTCCAAGTTTAGACGTAGAATGAATAAGAGAAACCTTGGAAATCCATGGAGGATGATCGACGACAGTAAAAAAACCCATGTATGGTCTTCCGGAGACATACCGGTCGACTATACCGGTTACACACAGTGCGGCCGGTATGTTGCCACCGGTATCCTTTGGGAGGCTGGTTTGTGGGGACCGGCTGACCATACCGGTCGCCAGTCTTCCCCACAGAGCTGCGACCGGTACATGCCACCGGTCAGCTCTGTGAGGGTATTTTGTAACAATGTTGGGTTCCGACCAACATGAAACCCTAAGAAAACTATTCTAATGAAACCCTAATAATACTATAGGACTTTGTGACTTGCCGTTTGCATCTTGCGACGTGGAGCAAGCTATCAAACGAGCATCAGGTAAGGGAATCTGACCTAAACCTAATAATTAATGGATAGTAAATCTTGTTATTAACACTGAATATATATGATGTGATGTTTGTGCATATTCACATGTCATCTTTTACTTTCAGTTATTATTACTGTTCATGCATTGATAGGATGTGATTGTTATGCATGTGATTGTTTTCGTTAGTGTGTGGAGTGGGGCATGGGCCTGGGATCGCTCCTCACACTAGCATCTTTTTGTAGTATTCTGTCTTAACATGCTTGGTACGGGTGGGGCATCAGGGGAAGGTCGTGGTACGGTGGTCTCCGATATTGATGTTGGCCTGGCCATGGTTGTGTGGCACTGTGGTCTCCGGGTCGACGCTGGCTTGTCCACGATGCTTTAGCTCTATCTCTATGCCGTAGGGAGTTATGTTGGGATAGGGTCTACCTGCATTGTTTCTATCCTAGTGGGTTAGTTGCGGATAGGGCATCAGGGGAGGTGTGGGAATGCCTTAGCTCTATCTCTATGCCGTAGACGGTTGTGCTGGGATAGAGCATACATTGATGACATATAGGATTGGTTAGTTGCGAGCCCAGTTTGTGAGCCCTGCCTAGTAGGGGCTTAGGTACTGGTATGGGTAGAGCATCAGGGGAGGTACGGGGGTATCTTAGCTCTATCTCTATTCCATGATGGGTGCATGTGGGCCAATGGGGGTGTGATCCATGAGGTGCCACACACTCGTGTATAGAGGTGCAGGGGCCACCAAACCTTTCTATAGCACATTGCAAACTTAAACCAGACCACAGCATAAAATTGATTGTTACTCATGCATAATATTGTGAAACTGTCTGATTGTCTTACTGAGCTATGTTGTGAGCTCACCCTTTGTATATACATTGTTTTAGATGCTGATGCAGGTTACACGGTGGATGATTTAATGAACGCTCCGACGTATGGAGGTGTAGCTGCTCTGGATGTACAAGCAGGAGAGGACGAGCATGACGCTTCATGCGAGTGCCCTTTCTACGTGTAACTTTGATTGGTTTTTTTTATTTATTTATTTCATTTATTTTCGGTTGGATCGAAATTGGGGTGTGACAGTCGGTGTGTGAACCTAGCCCATTTAGCCCTATTTGATGTGGAGAGGGACAGAGAGCTTCGGATTACTAGTTGGGTAAAAGGGGTTTCAATTTCTTTCAACTGCCAGAAGTTGGCTGATATCCTAGGTATCTCCAATGATGGGCAGTTGATTTACTGTGCACCCAGGGAGCCACAGTTTCTATCTACACAGGTGCGTGCAGAAATAGATAGCCAGATTCTTTGGGATGACCATTGGGAGATGAAAGCAGTCAACCTGCGTCCAGAGCCACGGGTCTATTGTAAGATTATCCATCATAATCTTATTCCCCAGGGCGAACACTACGAGATGTTCTCATAGCTGACTCAGTACCTGTTGTACTGTATCTGTACTAGGCAGCTTGTCTGCCTTCTATATATTATTCTTAGGACTATGCACCGAGCTACGTTCCCTTACTTGAGAGGTAACTTGTCCTATGGGCGGCTGATCTCCACCTTGCTCGCTCGTCTACAGGTGGACCTATTGGATGAGAGGATCCTTGAGGACACCTTCTTAGCTGACCTTGATTGGAAGGCCATCAACAGGATGGGCATGAGAGAGATACAGGTCAGTGGTAATGAGAAGAATGCTATGAGATATCCTCTCACTCGAGTAGCGGCAACAGATGCAGAGGCGGTAGCAGCAACAGCAGCAGAGGTAGCAGCAAAGGCACACGAGGGTGATGATGAGGAGGATGATGATCGGATGTACATGGATGTAGTTGCCATCCCTCCTCCATCGCCACAGGATTCTACTGGAACTGGCCCTTCTAGGGGCTTCTCATTCAGCTGGCCCTTCACGTCCACCACCAGATGACATGATGGGGCTGTTACGTGAGATTAGAGAGGCTTAGTGCGTGACTGATTAGAGAGTAGGAGAGCTTCTAGATGCCCAACGCTCTATAGACCAGCGGGTAGCGGATCTGACGGCTACTCTCCGAGCGACTCAGACTCAGGTGGCCTGGCTCACGAGAGTATATGCTGAGGACTATAATAGAGATCATGAGGAACCTCCTCCTCCAGCACCTCCAGCTCTACGATTGCCATTTGTATCTTTTTCCCATTTATACTACAGAGTAACTGTCCGGATTGTGGACTGTACTCTGAATTTGATGTACATTTTTCTTATTCCCATATATATATATAATTGGTTTTCCCTTTAAATATGTGCATTATTCTTTTTCTTATTTTATGTCTCATACAATACAGGTACTTATGGTGTGTTCTTATTATAGCTTTTAAATTTTATCCTAACTCAGTTCATGACTCATGTAGAAGCAGTTAGGTCAATGGGTAGAACCTGAGATGTTTTAATATCAAGTTGTCACACCCCAATTCTGATATAACCAGAATAGTGTAATGAACCACCAATAAACCAAACGTTCACCCAGGATCTCGCAATGATCGTACCCACCATATCAACCACACACACATTCCACATTAATAATCAGAGATAATAAACAAATAAGCAAAAGTCTTACAGATAATGAACTGAGAGTCTAACAGTGATAAATAAGTATTTAATCTAATTATCTTTAAACCACAAGACATAAAAATAAATAATCAATTACATATCCGATGTTCAAATTATAACTAAACTTAAGCAATAACACATTGGTTGCACTCGCATGATGAATCATGCGCATCTTCTTCAGCGTCTACGTCCATCGCAGCAATGTGTCAATACGTCGGCGCATTCATATATTCTTCAACGGTAGGACCTGCATCATCAACCAAAAACATTCGACGTCGAAAGGGTGAGCACACATCATGGCTCAGTGAGCAAACAAAACATTGCAACAAACATATGCATGCATTCAATTCATATCTTTGGACTGATTTTAAGTTTGCAATGTGCTATAGAAAGGTTTGGTGGCCCCCGTACCTCTATACACGAGTGTGTGAATCCACCCAATGGATCAAACACCATTGTCGTCCCACATGCACCCACCATGGAATAGAGATAAAGCTAAAGTGTCTAGATCAAACACCGCCAACACTTCCCTTGATGCCCTACCCATACCAATACGTAAGCCCCTATTGGCGAGAGCTTGCAAACTAGGCTCGCAACTAACCAATCCTAATGCCAAACAATGTATCCAAGGCCTCACCCTAGCATCCCTCAGTACGTCCATAGAGATAGAGCTAAGGCCCCCCGGCAAAGTCAGAGACCACATGGTCCGAGACCACCTCCCCTGATGCCCTATGACATAATAGTTCTGCTAAGGTAATGGCTATACGACGATGTTAGTGGGCAAGATTTGAGTATAGATAGAGCTAGAGTCTGGTGACGAGGTCGAAGACCACCATGCCACGTCCTCTCCCTGATGCTTCACTCGCATCCAACAAACCAACCATACACATACATTTACATGCCTATTCCTAGCATCATCATCATCAACATGTTATAAATAAACGGAATTAAATATGCATGAACAGTAATAGCAGGAATATTAGATGACATGTGAGATGTACATTACAAGCATACAAGCATAGAATCAATCATGGCATTGGATTTAATAAAAATAAATAGTTTGTTATTATCCAATTAGTTTAGGTCTTGTTCCCTCACCTGTTAGCAATTCTCGATGTCCTTCCAAGCCTTGAAATTCTCTTTGAATTGATTTAACAGCCAAAAAGTTATATAAATTTAAGCTAAGGTTCATATGTGACATGTTACTGTAAGACCCGCACGCCACGAACCCGGTCTAACCTTACATTTCGTGTCATGACCAGTATACATATCACATATCAAGGTCGAGCCAAGTGGACTAAGTGCGTAAAGAAACCCAAGACACAATATGAAATTTAACTAAAAAATAGTCAAAATAGGGGGTAGGGTCGCATACCCAAACAAGCAGGGTCGAGCCCACCTCATTAGAAAGTCAGACCCCTGAATTTTAGACCAAGGGTCGGACAATTTAGACCCTAGGGTCGACGGGATCTCTGACCCCCTCATCGACCCTAGGATCACCAACAGAAACCGTAAATAGGAAACTTTCCAAATTTCAAGGGGATTCTTTCCTAATCTGAATGAGACTTATTTTGGGACGTTTTTATCTATAAATAGGACGTCCCTTAGCCTCTTTCACTCTTTTTGAAACCCTAATTGAAAGAGAAGAGAAGGAGAAGAGAAGGAAAGTTGGAGGAGAAGACTAAAGAGAAGAATTCAGAGAAATCTCTGAATCTCAGCAAACCTAAGGTATGGATATGCTTTCCATGAATTTTTTAAGACCTTAGAATAGTTTATGAAGAGGGTATGATCTAAGAGAAACCCAAATCATCCATCCATGAGAAGATTTTAATGAAATCCATGGAGGGAATCATGGTAGACAAAGTAAGGAAGTAACCTAGAGTTTTAAGCCATAGAACAAAGTAAGCCAAAGGACCCAAACTTGAAAGATTAGACTGTAGAATGAAAAAGTCGACTCAAACCACGTGCGGTAGGACATAGGGTCGATTGGGAATCGACCCTACCAAACCACAAGTTCGACCCCTAGCTTTCGGGAAGTCCAGGGAAGCTGCGGTCGCACTTAGGGTCGATGGAACATCCGACCCTAGCATCGACCCTATACCCTGGGGTCGCAGAAAACTACTACCCTACCTGCGACCCGTCCTGCGACCCTAGCTTAACAGCAAGCCTAAAATTATCGAAATGAATTCTAACTAAAATCTATTTACTTGTTAAGTTTTCCTATTGATATAAAAATGATTCTTAGAGCTTGAAAGAGGATTTACACTCAAGCAAAGGTGAGGGAACAAGACCTAAACTAATTGGCTAATAATAAACTATTTTTATTTATTGAGTCCAATACCGTAAATGATTATATGATTGTATGATTGTAATGTGCATATCACATGTCATCCACTATTCCTGTTATTTACTGTTCATGCATATTTAATTTCTGCTTATTTTTAATATGATGATGATAATGATGCTAGGAATAGGCATGTGAATGTTTGTGTGTGGTTAGTGTACTTGATGCGATTGGGGCATCAGGGGGAGGACGTGACATTGTGGTTCAGCCTGGTCACCAGACTCTAGCTCTATCTCTACTCAAGTCTTGTCCACTAACATCGTCGTATCGCCATTACCTTAGCAGAACTAATACGTCGTAAAGCATCAGGGGGGACGTGACATTGTGGTTCAGCCTGGTCACCAAACCCTAGCTCTATCTCTATGGATGTAATGAGGGATGTTGGGGTGAGGCCTTGGATACACTGTTTGACATTAGGATTGGTTAGTTGCGAGCCCAGTTTGTAAGCCCTCGCCAGTAGGGGCTTACGTGTTGGCATGGGCAACCGGTACAGCAATGTCGTTTTCATTGGATGTTTATTTTCCATGGTGGATGCATGTGGGACGAAAATATACGTTATCTTTGGGCGGCTTCACACACTCGTGTATAGAGGTGAGGCGGCCACCGAACCTTTCTATAGCACATTGCAAACTTAAAAACTAGACCAATGATATGAATTGAATGCATGCATATGTTTGTTGCATTGTTTTGTTTGCTCATTGAGCCGTGATGTGTGCTCATCCCTTTTGACGTCGAATATTTTAGTTGATGATGCAGGTACCACTGTTGAAGATTATATAAATGCTCCTGTGTACGGGCAAGTCCTGTGTGCATGGGTGCAGCCTGAGCGGCTTGAAACATAATTCCCATGGTAACTTGCATCTGAGCTTGTGCGTGTTGCATCTGCTGCAGCTGTTGTGCCAGATTCATCACCACGGTTGTTAGCTCTGGTGGTGGAGGTGGCAAATTTATAGGGTTTGCCGGTTTGGGATTACCCAATGCATAATCATTTTTCGGACTAGTCTCCTCCACGGGTGGTGGTGGTGGAACTGCATTCCGGGTCTGTCGGGTTACTCTACGTCCAGACATAATTCCTTTCTGTGATTGGTGGTGCCTGAAAATTATCAAAATAGGTGAGAAGTCATTTATATTTCATGTAGGCACGCTAACCGATAATCAATTCTAATTCTAGCTCATTTTATAAAAAAAAATACTGTCCTTTCTATGCAGGATCAATGGTGAGGGTCGATGGTATGTCCGACCCTTGGTATCCGACCCTGGGAATGACCTGTTCTTCCCGAGAGCTGAGGGTCGATGCGAGGGTCAATGGGTATCTGACCCTCAGTTCCGACCCTTAGTTTTCTGTCAGATTCCCGAGAGCCGAGGGTCGATGGTTCTAGTCGATTTGTCCGACCCTCGGACTAAAAATCAGATTTTTAAGATCCGATTTTGAGTCATTTCCTATTATTTCTCCTCCATTTCGACTCGTCTCTCCTCTCTGAGTTGCTATAGTGCTACTCCACTATTTTTGATCGGTTTGACTCCGGGTTTCGACGTCCACGTCATCCATACAGGTATGTCCTCTCATTTTTACCTGTTTTTAGGTTTTCTTTTCTAGGTTTTCGTCCATTTAACTCGTATTTTTCAAATTAAACTTTTTCCAATCGTAAAAATTTGATTTTTATTGGGGGCTTTTGTTATTGGTGTCTCAAGGAACGAAAGCCCTCAAAATTTTTTGAGTTTCATCGGTTGGTTATCGAGAAACTTGAATTTTTCCCCTTTTTGCTCTAATTTATCGAATTTTCGATTTTTCTTGATTTTCTTCAAATTGGACATCGTCAGTTAAAATTTCCTACTGCATGTGGGTTGTAGGGTATGTTTAGACCTACGTAAGTTCTCATGCCCACTTGTATGGTGAGGAATGGAGCTTTATAGTCAACTTACGTCGTTATCAAATCAATTTTGGATTTTTTTTTCCTATTAACTCCTTATTTTCCTTCTCTTTCTTATTTTGCAGATACCATGGCTCGTACCAAGGTACCCAGAGTGCGTGATCCACTCCGCTTCCATTCTAATAAAGCCGAGGCATAGTATGCCGATTATGCCCGTAAGAAAGTGGAAGGTGGTCATATGGTGAACTTAGCTGAGCTAGCCTTGTTCAACGTAGAGAGGGAATTTGGTGATATGGGGTGGCTCCCTGTCATCACCTACGACGTGTGCACATGTCCGGATTTGGTGGCCAGTTCTATTGTAATCTCCAGGTGGTGGGGAATTACAATGACGTTGAGCATGGTCAAGAGTTGCGCATCACCAGTTACGTTAAAGGGGTGCACATTTCATTTGACTATCGGCAACTGGCCGATCTGTTGGGCATACCCTATGATGGCCCCATGGTGTACTGACCTAGTTTCGATATACGAGATTCGCACTGCAGACCGGGCCCGCCTTCCTTACATCATCATGCGGACCATGATTAGTGCTACATTGTCTGGGCATAGGGGTAATCTACCCTATGGATGCATGATTACAATCCTACTGACCCGTCTGGGGGTTGACCTGGTAGATGAGAAGATCCAAGAGAAGACCTTCTCGTCGCCTCTAGATTGGGAGGGAATCTGCAAGATGGGTATGCGGGATGCCCAAGTTAGTGATGAGGAGAGGAACGCGATGGTGCGCCCTCACACTCGTATCGAGATGGCTGATGCTGAGGCTGCTGCTGCCGCTGCTAGAGCTCATGTTGATCCTGTCGACGATGACGACCGTATGTATATGGATGTGGACTCGATACCACCGCCTTCACCTACGCATGCGGCTGGTGTTGGTACTTCTTCTGTGGCGGGTCCTGTACCGGAGACCGGTCCTTCTCATGCGGCTGGTCCTTCACGCCCACCTGCTGATGACGTGCTGAGTATGTTTCACGAGATTAGAGAGGCTCAGCACGCATCGGATCTGAGGATAGGGGAGCTTCTAAACGCCCAGCGCCGGACTGATCAGCGGGTGGCTGATCTCACAACTAGTCTGTAGACGACTCAGACTCAGGTGGCATGGTTGACTAGAGTCTATGCCGAGGACTACGACAGAGACCGTGAGGCCCCGCCTCCTCCTTCGCCTCCAGCTTCCTGAGTGTACTTTATTTTCCTTGTACTACAGAGTAACTGTCCGGGTTGTGGACTGTACTCTGCTTTAGTTGTGTATATACATTTTGTTTCGCTCTCATTGTATGTAAACTTGTTTCCCCTTTAATAGATGCATTATTCTCTTTTTAAATTTGGTCTCAATCATCACTGGTGCTTATAATGTGTTAATATTACTATTTTTATTTTTATCCTATCTCAGTTCACAATTGTCTTGAATGTATTTTAGTTCAGCGGGCAAGGCCTGAGATGCTCTGATACCAAGTTGTTACACCCCAATTCTGCACTATTCAGAATGGTGTGATGAACCGCTAATAAACCAACGGTTTAACCAGGATCTCAAATAGGCTATCCCCGCGTTATCTAAACTTACACACATCCGTAATCATAATCAGAGTAAATACACAATAACGGAAGTCTTATAATAAGAAGAACTGAGAATCTATGCGATATTAAAATTTAAATAGCAATTTATTCTGTTTCAACTGAGACATAAATATTTAAATACCAAATACATATCTTAATATATCCAAATAAAGAAACCTATAAAATATCTAATCAAATACACACGAGTTGCACTCGCAAGAGGAGTCGTGTGTATCCACTTCAGCTCCAGCTTCCATTGCGGCCACGTTCTCGTACACAGATGCATTCATATAATCTTCAACGGTATAACCTGCATCATCAACTAAAAATATTCGACGTCGAGGGGTGAGCACACATCACGGCTCAGTGAGTAGCCAAAACAATGCAACAGTACATATGCATGCAATCAATTTATATCTTTGGTCCGGTTTAAAGTTTACAGTATGCAATAGAAAGGTTTAGGTAGCCAAAGGTCGCGTTTATTGACCCCGCCTCTATACACAAGTGTGTGACGTCACCCGAAGATCACGTTTATCGTCGACTCACATGCACCCAACCATGAACAGTATATAACAAAGGTTAACGTTTATTGTTATATATTGCCATACCAACACGTAAGCCCCTATTAGCGAGGGCTGCAAACTGGGCTTGCAACTAACCAATCCTAATGCCAAAATGTGTATCCAAGGCCTCACCCCAGTATCCCTCAGAATGTCCATAGATATAGAGGTAAGGCCCCCGGTAGAGTCGAGACTACAAGGACCGAGACCACCTCCCCTGATACTTTACGACATAATAGTTCTGCTAAAGTAATGGCGATACAACGATGCTAATGCACAAGACTTGAGTTAGAGATAGAGCTAAAGTGCTGAGACCCACCAAAGGTTAACGTTTATTGACGTTCTCATCACACCTCCTCTGATACTCGCTCGCATCAAGTACATCAACCACACACATACAAGCACATGCCTATTCCTATCATCATCATCATCATCATCATGTTATAAACAATAAAGTAAATATGCATGAACAAGTAACAAAAATATTGGATGGCATGCTGTATGCACATTACAAACATATTCGCATAGAATCAAGCATGGCATTGGACTCAAGAAAAGAGAAAATAGTTTGTTATTAACCAATTAGTTTGGAGTTCCGGTTCCTCACCTTAGCTTGCTAATAGATATTTTTCCAAGCTTTAGAATCAGCTTTACAATGTTATTATATTGCTAGAAGGCCTAACAAAGCCGATAGAATTTAATTAGAATTTATTCGGAATTTAAAAACCATGCTGTTAACTGAGGGTCGGAGGTAGGGTCAGAGTCCTGATCGACCCTCGGTGCGACCCTCCCCAAACTCTGAACTTCCCGAACACTGAGGGTCGATGGTCAAAATCACCTAGGGTCGGATGGTTATCGACCCTCGGTGCAACCCTCTGTGCACTTTGGTCCAATACCCTCTTTTTAATCCATTCTTCGTGTTTGGGTCCTATGGCTTGCTTCTACATTTCATTCTACATTCATTCCATGGTCTGAAACCATGTATAACCCACCTAGATAGCTTTCATGCATTCTTCCTATGGTTTTCCATGAAAACCTAACCATAGATTGATGGTTTGGGTTTCTCCGAGATCACACTCTCAACAACAACTAACATAAGGTCTGTAGAAACTCATGGAATTAGTATCCATACCTGAGAAGAATAATCTTTCTCTGCAACTCTTCTCTTTTGGCTTAATTCTCTTCCTTGTTTCTCTTCTTCCTCTTCTCCTTCTCTTCTCTTTCTCTCAATTCAATTAGGGTTGTAAAAGGAGTGAAAGAGGCCTAGGGACGTCCTTTAAATAGAGTAGGAACATCCTAAAATAAGTCCCTTTGAGATTAGGAAATAATCCCAATCGAAAATTAGGAAATTTCCTAATTCTATTTCCTACGGTAACCGAGGGTCAATGGGAGGGTCGATGATCCCGTCGACCCTAGGGTTCTAAGCTGTCCGACCCTTCCTTCAAAACTGAGGGTTTAACTTTCTGTTTTGGGAGGTCCGACCCTGCTTAGCTGGGTATGCGACCCTCCCCCTATTTTAAGTGTTTTTGGGTCGATTTGATACCTGGGATCTCGATCTCCTTCACGCCCTTGGTCCATTTGGCTCGACAATGTCGGGTAAACCTGTTTCAAGGTGGTAAGACCGGGTTAGATTGACACGGGTCTTACAGAACGGATGACAACCAGGTATGAAATCGGACCAATCGAACCAATTCAAGTATGAAAAACTTCATACCGGTCGATGGTACCGGTCGATGGTCGACCGGTATAGCCTGTGCAGCATGGATCCAAAAACGGATCTCTGCGGGTTCCACTTTCCAAATTTCAAACCGAAGGACTTTCCTAATGTTAGGAGGCTTCCTAAACCTAATCCTAGCCTATATAAGGACCCTTAAACCTCCTAAAAACTCTTCCATTGATTCTCACAAACCCTAGAGAGGAGAAAGAGGCTGAAGAAGGAGAAGAAGCTAGGAAGGAGAAGGAAGAGTTGCCATTGCCGTTCGACGAAGAACACATTACCGCAAGTCAACGGTAAGTGCTTAAACCTTCCTCTACAATAAGTATTCTAGGATGATTAGTTGTAATTGGATCAATACCATGCAAAGCAAGGTATTGATCTAAACCCTGTTATTGTTGAAAAACCCTAGGTTAGTGGTAAACCCTAGATTCAAGTTCTAAGTCGAAGATCATCAAGGCTAGGACTTGAATGGAGTTGGAAACAACTCTAACTCAGTATTTAGACCTAGGATGTGTAGGAGAAACCCCTAGGATCAGTAGAGGGTAACCGACGGAAGGCAAAAACAAAGCGTATGGTCTTCCAAAGACATACTAGTCGACCATACCGGTCGCACCCTATGCAATTGGGACTGTGACCGGTACCTCCCGGGGACTGGTTTGTGGGGACCGGTCGACCATACTGGTCGCAGGTTTTCCCCACAGTGCTGCGACCGGTACCTGTGACCGGTCTGCTCTGTGAAGAGTGTTTTTGACCCAGTTGGTTTTTCGACCAACTTAAACCTAAGGAAAAACTATTCTAATTAAACGTAACATTGTGTAGGACCTTGTGATATCACGTTTGGACCTTGTGATGCGGAGCAAGATATCAACCAAGCGTCAGGTAAGGGAATCGGACCTAAACCCTAATGATTTAGTAAACAGTAAATCGTTGTTAATAACCATGATTCTATGGTATGATGTTTGTGCATACTCACATGTCATCCTTTACTTTCAGTTATTATTGTTGTTCATGCATACTCGCTATGCTAGGATGTGACTGTTAGGCATGTGATTGTTTTCGTTGGTGTATGGAATGGAAAGGGCTGGAGGTCTGGGATCATTCGTCACACTAGCACCTTTCGTATCGTTTTGTCTTAGCATGCTTGGTGGGATAGGGTATCAGGGGGAGGAAGTGGCACTGTTGTCTCCGGCCTGGCCACTAGACTCTAGCTCTATCTCTATGCCGTAGGGAGCTGTGCTGGGATAGGGCCTACTGTGATGACATATAGGATTGGTTAGTTGCGAGCCCAGTTTGCAAGCCCTCGCCAATAGGGGCTTACGTGTTGGTATGGGTTGTCACACCCCAATTTCGCACTATTCAAAATGGTGTGATGAACCGCTAATAAACCAACGGTTCAACCAGGATCTCTAATAGGCTGTGTCCTTTTAAAATAAACTATACACATCCACAACCATAATCAGAATAAATACATAATAGCGGAAGTCTTAATAATAAATGAACTGAGGAATCTAACTGTGATAATCATAAATAAAATATCAGATTATGTTGTATCAATCGAGACATAAGTAAATAAAATATCAAATTACATTTTCTTAATAGTTCAAATAAAGTCTAATAAAAAATGCATGAGTTACACTCGCATGAGGAGTCATGTGCCTCCACTATGTCTTCAGCCTCCATTGCAGCAATGTGCCCGTACACAGAAGCATTCATATAGTCTTCCACAGTGGTACTTGCATCATTAACTAAAAATATTCGACGTCGAAAAGGTGAGCACACGTCACGGCTCAATGAGCAAACAAAACAATGCAACAAACATATGCATGCACTCAATTCATATCTATGGTCTGGTATATAAGTTTACAATGTGTTATAGAAATGTTTGGTGGCCGCCTCACCTCTATACACAGGGTGTGTAAGCCCACCCAATAGATCAAACACCATTGTCGTCCACATCCACCCCAACATGGAATAGAGATAGAGCTAAAGTGTCCGGATCAAACATCGCATAACACTTCCCCTGATGCCCTACCCATACCAACACGTAAGCCCCTGCTGGCGAGGGCTTGCAAACTGGGCTCGTAACTAACCAATCCTAATGTCAAACAGTGTATCCAAGGCCTCACCCCAGCATCCCTCAATACGTCCATAGAGATAGAGCTAAGGCTCCCCGACAGAGTCGAAGACTACACGGTCCGAGACCACCTCCCCTAACGCCCTATGACGTAATAGTTCTGCTAAGGTAATGGCGATACGACGATGTCAGTGGACAAGACTTGAGTAGAGATAGAGCTGAAGTGCCTGGATCAAACACCTCCCCTGATGCCCCACTCGCATCAAGTACACTAACCACACACAATCATTCACATGTCTATTCCTAGCATCATCACCATCATCATGTTATAAATAAAATAGAATTAAATATGCATGAACATTAATAGCAGGAATATTGGATGACATGTTGAATGCACATTACAAGCATACACGCATAGAATCAGTCATGGCATTGGACTCAAGAAAATAAAAACAGTTTATTACTAGTCAATTAGTTTAAGTCTTGTTCCCTCACCTTTGCTTGAGTGTAGATCCTCTTTCAAGCTCTAAGAATCACTTTTATATCAATAGGAAAACCTAACAAGTCGATAAATTTTAGTTAGAAGTCATTCCGATAATTTTAGGCTTGCTGTTAAGCGAGGGTCGCAGGGTGGGTCGCAGGTAGGGTAGCAGTTTACTGCGACTCCCAGGGTAGGATCGATGCCAGGGTTGGATGTTCCATCGACCCTGGGTGCGACCACCCCATCCCTGGACTTTCCGAATGCTGGGGGTCGATCATGTGGACTGGTAGGGTCGATTCCCAATCGACCCCACGTGCGACCCCCGTGGTTTGAGTCGAGAATATCATTCTACAGTCTATTCTTTCATGTTTGGGTCCTATGGCTTACTTCCAGAATCCATTCTATGCTTGTTCTATGGCTTAAAACTCTAGGTTTCTTCCTTACTTTGCCTAACATGATTTTCTCCATGGATTTCATTGAAATCCTCCCATGGATGGATGATTTGGGTTTCTCCTAGACCATACCCTCTTCATGAACTATTCTAAGGTCTTAAATCATTAATGGAAACATACCCATACCTTAGGTTTGCTAAGATTCAGAGGTTTCTCTGAATTCTTCACTTTAGTCTTCTTCTCCAACTTTCCTTCTCTTCTCTTTCTCTCACTTTCAATTAGGGTTTCAAAAGGAGTGAAAGAGGCTTAGGGACGTCCTATTTATAGAGGAGAACCTCCCAAAATAAGTCCCATTGAGATTAAGAAAGAATCCCCTTGAAATTTGGAAAGTTTCCTATTTACGGTTTCTGTCGGCAAAGAGGGGGTCGATGATCCCGTCGACCCTTAGGTCTAAATTGTACGACCCCCAGTTAAAATATCTGGGGTCTGACTTTCTAATGAGAGGGGTCTGACCCTGCCTATCTGGGTATGCGACCCTGCCCTCTATTTTACTATTTTTGGGTCAGTTTAATACCTGGTTTCGCTATTTCCTTCACGCACTTGGTCCATTTGGCTCGACCATGATAGGTAGACCTGGTATAAAGTGGTAAGACCGGTTAGTTCGATACGGGTCTTACATGGGTAGAGTATCAGGGGAGGTGTTGGCGGTGTTTGATCTAGATGCCTTAGCTCTATCTCTATTCCATGGTAGGGTGCATGTGAGACGACAGTGGTGTTTGATCCATTGGACGGCTTCAAACACTCGTGTATAGAGGTGCGGTGGCCGCCAATCCTTTCTATAGCACATTGTAAACTTAAAACCAGACCATGATGTGAATGTTACTCATGCATATGTTTGTTGCATTGTCTGATTGTCTTACTGAGCTAAGTTGTGAGCTCACCCTTGTTTATATACATGTTTTTAGATGTTGATGCAGGTTATACGGTGGAGGATTACGTGGACGCCCCAGTGTATGGAGGCGTGGCTGCTTTGGACATGCAAGCAGAAGAGGACGAGCATGACGCTTTATGCGAGTGCCCTTTCTACGTGTATCTCTAGGATTTGATTTGTTTTAATTATTTTCTGTTGGAATACATTGATATAAAGATATTTACTTAAGTTTTGAGAATTTGAATAATTAAATATTTTATTTAAATTTATCAATAGATTACTCAATTCATTTAATTTAAGACTTCCGCTGTATTTTATTATATTCTGATTATGGTTATGTGCAATGGTTTGTATGAGTGTACACAGTCTTATTGAGATCCTAGTGTGAACCGTTGGTTCAGTGACGGTTCACTCACACTTCTGGTCCAACAGACCATATTTGTACTTAACTAAGTCGATGAACTGAGATAGGAAGAATTAAAAACTTTAATAAAAACCCACCTTAAGCACTTGTTTGATGCCTGAAACTAAATACAAAAGAGCATAATGTACTATACTAAAGGTGAAATTAATAAACAGTCATGCTTTAGATAGGAACCTGAATGACAGGTGAGAAAAATAATAAAATTCCACTAAATTTAAAAGAAAACTGTATCAAGAGTAAAAATAATCATAATCATCCAAAGAGTGATAAGTTAATTGTGCTACAGGGTACAGTCCACAAGCTGGACAATTACCCTGTTATATAAACCATGCCGAGAGAGAAAGGAAAATAAGAAGCCTATCATGGGGTTGGGGGCATAGGAGGAATAGGGTCAGCGATGTCATAATCACGCTCGTAGGCTACCCTGAGCCAGTGCACCTGCTCCTGTGTGACTCTGAGGCTGCGAGTAAGGCGCCCTAGGTCACGGTTCATCTCCCGCTGAGTATGTCGGATCTCCGTGAACATACCCATTACGGTATCGGGAGGAGGCTGAAATGGTCCCGCTGCATGCGTGGGCTGTGGTGCTGGTGCTGGAACATCCTCCATCTGATTATCGTTACCCTCATCATCATCCCCTGCCTCTTTTACATGAGCCGCATTGGCTGCTGCTGCTGCTGCTGCCGTGGCTGCTACCCACCTGAGTGGACGAGGACGAGCCTCTAACTCCTCATCAGTGATCTGCAGGTTGTCCATCCTCATCCGAAGAATGGCATCCCAGTCAATGTCCGAGGTCATAGTGTCCTCAACTGTAGTCTCACCCCTCATGTCCACTCGTAATCGCTGTAGAAGAGTAGTGATGAGTCGACCATATGGAAGGTTACTGGCCTGATCGGACAAAGTAGCCTGATGCATGGTCCTGATAATAATGTAGGGGAGATAGACCCGCTCCCCAGTGCAGATGCAATAGGTCAACTACTGAGTGAGCTGAGACAACTCACTGTAGTGGCCGCTCTGGGGAACGATGTCATGCTGGATGATGCGATAATATACCTGAGGAACAGGCCTTAAGTTAGCGGCTTTCGTAGGCGCTCCAGGGTTAAGTATCTGCTCCGAAATCTCTTGGCGCAGATCATCAGTGAGAATGCCCTTCATCTTAGGGGCACAGTAGACCAAGTCCCCATCATTGGGAATCCCTAGGAGATCGGCAAGCTGGTGAGTGTTGAAGGAGATGGAGACGCCCTTGACAAGACTGGTAAGGCGGAGTTCCCTGCCTTGACTGAAGTCATTGACATTTTCCTCTATTTCCAAGTTGGCATAGAAATGTTTGACTAGGTTGGGGTGAGTGGTCATAGTGTACGTAATGACAGGCAACCACCCAAGCCTACCAAAAGCTGCTTCAACATCAAACCGCTGAAGCTACTCCAGGTTCACCCATTGCCCTGACTCGATATTTTTCTCGTCAAACCAAGGGAAGCGGGCTTGCGCCGCCTCAGAACAAAACCATCCCTCATCGAGTTGTGGAACAGGACGATGCAGACGATTCATGCCAAAACCAAATGAACGTTTACCCGCACCTCTGCGTTGAGACATGATGAGCTACAAAACAAAGACAAAACAAAGAGAAATTAGTTAGAAATTTTTGAAATTTCGACAGCATAACGATAGTAATTTAAGCAAAAGTTTCGAACTCACCCAAAACCTGGGAGGAGGACTTATGTAACCCTCAAACACCTCATGGAAACCAATCATACATCAATCAAACAAGAAATTTAGGAATTTTCAGAAAATTTTGATTTTTTGTAAAAACCTAGGTTAAAAACCTACAAAATTCGATTTTTTTGAAAACCATTCGGTGGAAACTCAAATTGGTTGAGGGCTTTTGCTCGTAGAGGTCCCTAAAACCTTTCTAAGCTGAAGAAAAAGAGTTCCTACGGTTAGAATCTTCCAAACTAAGAAAAACCTAGTTTTTGGGTATGAAACCATGAAGAAACGATGTAAAAATGATAAATGGAAGGAAGGAACTTACTTGGAGGCGATGTTCTAGGTCTTGATGGAAGAAAATAGCTTCGAAGACCACCGGTCGGACTGTAGCAACTCACAGAGCCAGAGAGGAATCACCACCGGAGAGGAAGAAGAAAGGAAAAATGAGAAAAATCTCACTTTTCCCGATTTTAAAGAGGATTCTGGGCATACCGGTTGACGGTTTTGCCCATACCGGTCTACCGGTACCCCCTGGTAAAGTCAACCGGTACCCCTCGGTCAGGAGAAAATTATGACCGGTCGACTATACCGGTCGCTCCATTTTCCACAGGGTTGCGACCGGTACATCGACCGGTACCCCTCGGGATTCTAAAAAGATTGTCCGCCTGGACATACCGATCTTACTACCTTATACAGTGCCACGACCGGTTGTAAGCACCCCATTTTTTCCATCCCAGCTAAACAAAGTCCTGCTGGTGTATGGACAACAAAAGGATGAAAGGTGATTGAAAGTTTGGATTTTTGACTGTGAATTTGAGGAAGTTTTCAATGGGTCTGTGAATTTGAGGAAGTTTTCAATGGGTCCCACTGCAAGGTCATAGGATGTAATCTACATGGATGCATAGGTCATGGAATTATCTTCGAAATGACTCTAGAATTGCCCAATTCTGATATCAAATGAAGAAAATATGGTCATTTTAGTCGGATGATACGTACAAGGGATGTTTCGGAAATTATCATAAATAATCCTAGGTGCTTCCATGCAAATTATCGTAAGTTGGATTGTTTGAATTTCAAATCATCATATCTTGATCATCCGACATCTGAATCATATGGTTTAAGTATCATTATTCCTTATTTTTAGTCCTCTTCAAAGTGGACATAAAGGATTTCCGGTAGAAGTCACCAGTGGGCCCCATGCAAGCTTGCATGCAAAGTTATCGTTAGAACTTCAAAGCTTCATATCTTTTCCGTTCTACGTCGGATTCAGATGATTCCAAAGCCATTATTCTTCATTTGTGATGTCCTACAAAGTGGACATGAAAATTCTCGGGTAGAAGTCTCCGGAGGGTCCCATGCAAAATTACACATGGAAATGATTATTTAATCTTTGAAAATTCATATTTTGGTCACTCCATATCCAAATCAGGTGATTTCAGTTTCATTATGTTCCATTTTTAGTACTCTACAAAGTAAAGGTAAAGAATTTCCGATAGAACTCTCCGAAGGATCCCATGCAGAATGGTCAGTCAAATTATCGATAATTGGTCTGCGTAAACTTCAGAATTTCATAAGTTGACCATTTTATTTCCAAATGTGATGATTTAAGTTCCAATATTCCTCATTTTTAGTGTTCTACAAAGTGAACGTAGAAAATTTGGAATAGAGACTATCGAAAAATTCCATGCGGAATGGCAACGGAAATGGCCCATGAAATGATAGAGAGAGAAAACTCAATTAATTCCAGTCAATCCAATCAACTCAGCTCAACCCAAGCTAGTCTTGGTCCAACCCAGTCAATCTGGACCAATTCATGTTGGCACATATACATGTATTTCTTTTATATATTATTATATAATGTATAATATATTAATATATCATATAATATATACATATGCCTTATATGTAAATTTCATCTACACCCCATCAAAGATTGTTAACATCATCTACACCCATAAGAATGCAGAAACATCACCTAGGTCCACTTAACTAACGAAAATCACTAAAATTATTAAAATACAGTTTTACCCTTCATTTTTATATTTTTTCTTTTTAATTTTAAAAAACTTAAAAGATTTATTCCAAACAGCCTTCTTCTCCGGCGACGTGAAGATTTTTCCGATAATGTGAGCTTGAGACAAAATCTAGATATGCTTGCACTCCATCGTTTCCACAATACCGCGTCGACAACTGCAGAACCCATTACAGTATCAATATCGAATCCAGCAAGAATTCGTGACATGATGAAGAGGAATTCTTCTCCAACGCGCTTGCCATACCCAATTAAACAAATTCTTCATTTCATCAAATTTAGAAGCCCTAGATCGAGATGGATCAGAGGAGCAATCTATTGAAGGAAAATGGGAAATAAAGAAAGGAACAGTACCAAAAATCCAAAACTGATGGAGATGATGACAGTGGAAGCAATGGAGATTGGAGCTAGGTCGAGATTTCCCAAATGTCCTGCAAATGCTTGAATTATTAGAGTCATGGCGTACAAGGCTACACGACTGAAAATAGCAGGACCTGCGATCTGCCATATCTTCTTCGATTCCCCCCATATCCTTTGAATCACAGATCCTTCGCTTCCCTCTTCTAACAGGGGAACCTCATCTTCCCTCATTCTCTCGCTCTCTCTGTGTCTCTAGGGCTCCGATTTTTCTGTTTCCAACCCTCGTTAATAATTAAAGAACTACCAAAAAAATTGCTAGCTTTGTGGAACAGGTCCCACGAATTCGAGTGATTCTCATAATTGCTACCATTTTTCTTCCTCAAAAGGAACACAAATTTCCATGATTGAAGGTTCAACTGTAAATTTAATCAGAGTGTATTCGTCTCTCTCTCTCTCTCTCTCTGTGTGTATATATTTCAGTCGATGAAGAACAAAAATAAAATTAAAAATTATTTATTAATATGCTTTCATCCACAACCATTACCAGCTTCTGCCATATGAATCTGACTATGGAGAAGAGCAGAGGAGGAAAGAAGAAGAGGAAAGGAAGAAGAAGAAGAAGGGTAAAATGGTATTTTATCTTTACTCTAAGGGCAGTATTGCCCATGAAAAATTTTATTTCAGTTGACGTCAGCATCTAACGGGAATTAACTGACGGAGTAGACTTCTTTGATTACCACAACCAAAGTTTTGGGACCTAAGTGATGTTTTTACAAACTTGTGGATGTAGATGATGTTAAAAATCTTTGATGGGGTGTAAATGAAATTTTTTCTATATTATATATATTCATATATTAATATATTATATAGTTATATATATGTTTTATATATAAAAAAGCAAATAGGATTCGATTAAAAAAGGGAGTAGGAAGAGATTGCCGAAGAAGGAAAGAAGAGGGAGAATAAGATAAAAAGAGGAGAGAGAGGTAGAATAAAAAAAGGAAAGGAAAAAAATAGAAAAAAGAAAGGCAAGAAGATCGAGAAGAGGAGAGAGAGAGAGATCGGTGGGAAAGAAGAGATATAAAAAAAATAGAAAAGAAAGGGAAGAAGATCGAGAAGAGGAGAGAGAGAGAGATCGGTGGGAAAAATGAAATAAAAAAGGAAAAAAAACAGAAAAAGAAAGGGAAGAAGATCGAGAAGAGGAGAGAGAGAGAGAGAGATCGGTGGGAAAGAAGAGATATAAAAAGGAAAAAAACAGAAAAAAGAGAGGAGAAGATCGAGGAGATCTAGGAGAGGAGAGAGAGGGAGGAGGAGAAGAAGAAAGAAAAAATAATAAAAAAGGAGGAGGAGGAGAAGAAGAAGAAAATAAAATAAAAGAAGAGGGGAGAAACCGAGAGGAAGAGAGGGAGCTTGAGAGAGAAAAACCAGAAAAAAGAGAGCAGAAGATGAAGAAGAAGGGATCGAGGAACTTACCTACTACATCGAATCTACAATCACTCCCACCCGATCAGGTAAGCCGCTTTTTCCCTCCTTGCTTATTCATTCTTTGTTTTTGTTTATACTTGAACTGATACTCTTTACAATCCATCCATATTCCATCACTACCACTGACCAACTCACTCACTTCCATCTCCAACACCTCACTCCGCACCCACCTGGCCATCCCAATCAAATCTTGTAGCCACCGTGAGCCACACCACCATTATCACCTGTACAGCCAGCCTTGCACACCTCAATACCTACCACTGAATACTGATCCCCATCTCACAAACCAGTTCACATTACCAAAACCACCTGCTCATCAAGCAACACTACCACATCCCAAAACCACATTACCAGATCACCACCGCTCTACACCTGTAGATCTCACTCCACTCACGGCCAAACCCAGCCATCATCGCAAGCCACATACTTTCCATTCACATTAATTACTAGATGGTTCCCACTTGATATGCACAAACCTGATCAATTCTGCCTCATACCCGATCTGCTTCATTTGACCATATTATTTGCATGTTAATGTGATTTAAGTTGATATAAACCATTGATTTTGAAGATTTAATCATATGATGCATGTTAATATGCGATCTGAACCTAATATGCGATCTGAACCATTGGATGACATGAAAACTGATTTAAATGGATCTGAACGGTTGGATTACCATCTTGAGTGATTTGAACCGTTGGACTATATTTGGGAATGTTTTAATTGAATTTGAATGGTTAGATTACCATCAAGAGTGATTTATACCGTTAAATTTTTCATCATGAGTATTTTTAGATGCTCACTGACATGTTTGGATGCCACATAATTGCCATATTTGATGCTTACACTCTTACATGCCATACTTGGAATGCTTTCACATGTTATCTTTGGATGCTTCTATTTTGGATTACACACTTACCATGTTTGTATTGATTCACATGCTCACTTGCCATCTTTGACTGATTTATTGCTAAATTTGGATATATTTCTAACATGCTATATTTGGATGCTTACACTGCTATATTTAAGCTCACATTGCTATGTTGGATTGTTTACATTGCTATTATTGAGTACAACAACTAGGGCAAAATAAACCCTAGAATGGAATGACCAATTAGGGCAAGATACACCCTAAAATGGAAAGAATACAATAATTAGGGTAGAAAATCCTAAAAATGAAAAAATAGCAATTAGGGTATGAAACCCTAAAAATTAAAAATCACAATGAAAAGAGATAGGAAACCCTAGAAAACCTAAAAATGGAAACAACAAAATGATAAGAATTTAGGTCTCATCCCTAGATCCTATTGACAAAAATAGAAAGAATTTGGTACACATCCAAAATAAAAAAGGTAGAAATTTAAGTCTCATCCCTAGATCCTATTAACAAAAATAGAAAGAATTTGGTACACATCCCAAATAAAAAAGATAGGAATTTAGGTCTCATCCCTAGATCCTATTGAAAAAAATAGAAAGAATTTGATACACATCCCAAATAAAAATGGTAGGAATTTAGGTCTCATCCCTAGATCCTATTGACAAAAATAGAAAGAATTTGATACACATCCCAAATAAAAATGGTAGGAATTTAGGTCTCATCCCTAGATCCTATTGACAAAAATAGAAAGAATTTGGTACACATTCCAAATAAAAATGATAGGAATTTAGGTCTCATCCCTAGATCCTATTGACAAAAATAGAAAGAATTTGGTACACATCCCAAATAAAAATGATAGGAATTTAGGTCTCATCCCTAGATCCTATTGACAACAAATAGAAAGAATTTGGTACACATCCCAAATAAAAATGGTAGGAATTTAGGTCTCATCCCTAAATTTTATTGACAAAAATGGAAGGAATTCGGTACACATTCCAAATCTGACTCTCACAAATATTTTCGAACTACGTCGTACCTGATTTCTAGGGCACACCCTAGAATACGTAGGCAATTTGGGAGTCCCAAATACGGTACAAAGCCACCCATCAACCATACATCCACCATAAACTTCAACTTGAACAAAAAAATCTAATTGAAGCACATGCATAAATCACTTTCATAATCTTTAATCACAAAACCCATTTGAGCTACGTTTTTGGACTTGATTTCCAGGATTGGAATACGTAGGCAGTTTGAGATGTCTTACACGACTCAGATTCAATCCAAGACTGAACCATCTTTGGTTCGGTTCACTGTATAATATTGTACATTACATTTGTTTGTTTATTTGCTTTAAAACATGATTGGCTAAACCCAAGGTTAGAATAACTTAGCAACTTGGTTTAGGACATCCCCCATTGAACCCTAGTCATCCAGTTGACCAAGCACAGTCAAAATTAGAGTTTAAGGAAAGTGTAGGAGGCCGATATTGATCGGGCGGTTTGGGTGCCTAACACCTTCCCATAATCGTACCCTGAATATTTACCCGATCTCTTGTAGACCAAAGAACTGATACATTGGGTTATGAGTCAATAGAAGTCTTATCTTAGAGTGAGGCTATATTTTTCGAGGTTCTAGACCTTAATCTAGGTGGTAACTCCAATAGAACAATTGATCTTCATCGATACGGATTCACATTCATCCCAAGGAGGATCATCGTTTCCCATTGTCCTCACACTGGTATGCTGCGACCGGACAACTAATGGAAACCCAACAAATTTTGGGAAAAATTTGTAAAATTTCGATTTAAGTTTCCTTATGAGTTTCGCCTTGCACTTGTTAAAGACTAACACTATTCGATTATACCTCATGTGTTATGTCTTCTTTTCAGATCCAAGCAGGAAAACTAATCTGAGATGGTAGGCGAAAATGGTCGTAGAGGCTCACGAAGGCTTCACCACTCCAGGGTATGCTAAGACGAGGACAACGTGGAAACAGGAACTGTTGATGAGCAAAATGTGAACCCAAACGGTGAAGAAAGACATAGTCCCAGAGCACCAACAAATTTGCCAGGACCCCCTCATACAAACTCTGAAACAATTGTGACGAATCTTGTTTTTCAGATAGAAGCTCAGCAGAAAACATTCCTGAACGAGATGCTGAAGATGTTTAGGCCACCGGGATATATTCTTACAGAAGGTACGCCTGAGTCTGGAAGAAATGACACCACACTGCCAATGGATGGTAGTACTGGGCCGATGGGCCAAGGACAGAATCTACAACCACCACACCAATTTCCATCGTCGTCTGCCTATCAAGGAATCTATCCGTACCCACCACCATGGTATGGAATGAATGCACAGGGGCAGAATGACCTAAGCCGAGCAGTGGATAAGTTCTTAAAACTGAAACCCCCTACTTTCATAGGGAAACCAGGGAAACCACTGTGGCCTGCACAGTGGGTTGCTGAAATAGAGAAGAACTTATGTTTGATGACTTGTACGAAAGATGAGAAGGTGTTGTTTGCTACGCACATGCTCAAGGAAGATGCAAATGCCTAGTGGAATTCTACCCGGTCATACTTAGAGGTAAAGCATACTCAGATCGATTGGACAATATTCAAGGGAGCCTTCTTTGATAAGTACTTTTCGAAGAGCTTCCGTGATCAAATGGAGAAAGAATTCTTGAACCTGCAACAATCCCAGTCGACGGTTGATGCTTACTAGCAGAGATACAAAGAGCTGTTCTTCTTCGCTCCGACAAGCATTTAAGAAGAAGAAACCAAGACTCGTAGGTTCACCATGGGATTGCGAGGAAGTATTCGAGAGCACGTCTTGGGTTTGGAGAAGAAGATATATAATGAGGCTGTGTAGATTGTCAGGGTAATTGAATCCAGCCAGAGAGATAGCTTCTTTGCTCAAAACAGGGGACTGAAGAGGCCTGCTACTGAGACTTCAGGTGGAGGCAATACTAGACCATTCCGCCCATACAGGGCTCAGTCTGCTGCGGTGCCTGCAAGGAACACTACTGCACCACCACCATCACAGTTTGCTGGACAGAACCTAAATGTTAAATGTTTCAACTGTCAGCAATTGGGTCATTATGCGAAGACCTGTACCCTACCTAAGAAGAAACTTCCGCAGCAAGGGAAGGTATTCGCAGTCACCACTGAAGAGGCAGCCGCATCACCTGATGTGGTTACTGGTATAATTCTTTCCCTTCCTTTTTGGCTTACTGTTTGGTTATGTTTGAGCATGAAGAACTAAGGGATAATTAAATTTCAGGGACTGTAAATATAGTTGGTGTACCTGCCAGAGTACTCTTTGACTCTAGGGCCACGCACTCCTTCATTTCTATTTCTTTTGGGAAGCGAATGGAATTACCTGTCAAGTGTTTGAACCCAAGCTTAATAGTTCGCTCTCCGCTGGGAGTCGAAGTGGCATTGAATGAATACTATGGGCCGTGTACAGTTAGTATTGAGGGTCGAAACCTAGAAGCAAATCTGGTTCAACTCGAGATGGCAGACTTTGACGTCATCTTGGGAATGGATTGGTTAGGCCATCATTCAGCTAGCTTATTATGTGGTGCTTAAAGATGAAAAAGGGAAAGAGTTTAGCTTCACTGGGACCAAGTTACCTAGGAAGCGGAAGCTGATCCTCTCTGCCCTAAAAGCTAAGAGATGCTTAGAGAAGGGAGGAGTGGGGTACTTAGTGTCTGTGGTCGACATAACTGCCGAGGTACCAAAGATGGAAGATCTAGATGTGGTACGAGAGTTTCCAGATGTATTTCCAGAAGGTCTCCCAGGTCTACCTCCAGACAGGGCTACAGAGTTTGTGAAAGACCTCATGCAAGGGTCGGCGCTGGTGTCTAAGGCACCATACAGGATGGCCCCTACTGAATTAAAGGAGTTGAAGACTCAATTACAAGAACTACTAGATAAGGGTTTCATACGACCAAGCATATCGCCATGGGGAGCACCTGTATTGTTCGTTAAGAAGAAGGACGATAGTGTATGGCTATGTATCGACTATCGAGAGCTGAACAAGTTAACCATCAAGAACCGATATCCTTTGCCTAGGATCGATGATCTGTTCGATCAGTTGCAGGGTGCAAAGGTTTTCTCGAAGATTGATCTTAGATCAGGGTATCACTAATTGAAGATCAAGGCCCTAGATATTCCGAAGACTGCTTTCAGGACAAGATATGGACATTATGAGTTCCTTGTAATGTCATTCGGGTTGACTAACGCTCCAGCGTCGTTCATGGAACTGATGAACCGAGTGTTTCATGACATGTTGGACACTTCAGTCATCATGTTCATTGATGACATAATGGTCTACTCACAAGACAGGGAGACTCATGCAACACATTTGAGACCAGCCCTACAATGGCTGAGAAGAGAGAAACTTTACGCCAAGTTCAAGAAGTGTGAATTTTGGCTGAAAAGTGTGGCCTTCTTGGGTCACGTAGTATCTACAGACGGTATCAAGGTAGATCCAAGCAAGATCGCAGCTATAGTAGGATGGGATGCACCGAAATCAGTTGCAGAGATTTGTAGTTTCCTTGGATTGGCTGGTTACTATAGAAGATTCGTGGAAGACTACTCAAGGATCGCCGTTCCACTTACCAGACTAACCAAGAAAGGGAAAAAGTTCATATGGACGGATGAGTGTGAAAAGTGCTTTCAGACCTTGAAGTCAAGACTAGTCTCTACACCTATCTTGACCATCCCAGCACCAGGCTTGCCGTTTACCCTATATACGGATGCCTCAGGGTTGGGACTTGGATGTGTGTTGATGCAAGGAGAACAGGTGATTTCCTACGCATCAAGACAGTTAAAAGAGCATGAGAAAAACTATCCTACGCATGATCTAGAATTAGCCGTAGTTATTCACGCAATCAAAATTTGGAGACACTACCTTTACGGTGAAAAATTTCAGATTAAATCGGATCACAAGAGCTTAACTTACCTTTTCACTCAGAAGGACCTGAATATGAGAAAGGGGAGATGGCTGGAATTATTAAAAGATTATGATTGTGACATCCAGTACCATCCGGGTAAGGCAAATGTTGTGGTCGATGCCTTAAGCAGAAAGTGGGCATTGAAACCTGAGGCAGGACCTAGTACAAATGCTGCATTATGTGCTGTAGCCTCAAGCTCAATAGAGAATGACGAAGAGTTTATATTAGAGACTGTAGGAGATCCAGTGGAACAGAGCTTAATTCATAAGTTTACATTGATGTTCGCAGCTTTGAAAATCTCATCGGATCTAATAGATGAGGTCAAAGTAGCAATCCTACAAGATCCACACCTCAAGACTGTGCAAGAAGATCTAAAGAAGGGTAAAAACAATCCTGACTTTACCTTGGATTCAGACAAGGTACTCAGGTATCGTGGATGATTATGTATACCTGAGAGTGAGAACTCAAATATCAGAGATCGAGTTATGACAGAAGCTCATTACACCCCATATTCGGTACATCCAGGAAGCACCAAAATGTACCATGATTTAAGAAGATTATATTGGTGGAGGGGCATGAAAGCGGATGTCGCTCGATTCATATTCCAATGTCTGAATTGTCAGCAAGTTAAAGCAGAAAGGCAGAGATCCACAGGTTTGCTACAACCACTACCGGAGCCAGCATGGAAGTGGGATTGTATTACAAGGGATTTCGTCACTAGCCTACCCTTAACACCAAGGTCAGTGGATGCAGTATGGGTTTTAGTCGATCGACTTACCAAGACAGCTCGATTCATCGCTATTAGACCTCAGTATACCATGGAGAAGCTGGCCAAGCTATATGTGGATAATATAGTCAGACTTCATGGCGTCCCAGAAAGTATAGTATCTGATAGAGAACCCCGTTTTACATCAAAGTTCTGGGAAGGATTACAGAATGCCATGGGAACCAGGTTGAATTTTAGTACAGCTTTTCATCCTCAGATAGATGGGCAGTCAGAAAGAACTATTCAAATCTTAGAAGATATGCTCAGAGCATGTGCTCTAAATTTCAAAGGAGCTTGGGACGAGAAGCTATCGCTCATCGAGTTTGCTTATAACAACTGTCACACCCCAATTCTGATCCAACCAGAATGGAGTGAGTGAACCGTCATTGAACCAACGGTTCACACCAGGATCTCGAATAGGCCGTGTCCACTCATACAAACCATCACACATAACCACAATCAGAATATAATAGTACAGCGGAAGTCTATAAAATAGAATGAACTGAGTATCTATTGATAATAAATAAGTATCCAATTATTCAAATCCAAACATAAAATAAATATCTTTTACATCCCTTTAATATCAAACGAAAATAACTGAAACGAATAAATAAAAAAAATCCAATCACAGGTACACGCAGAAAGGGCACTCGCATGAAGAGTCATGCTCGTCCTCTCCTGCCTGTACACCCAGAGCAGCAACAACACCATACGCCGGAGCGTTCATATAGTCATCCACCGTGTATCATGCATCAACATCTAAAAACAATGTGTACATAAGGGTGAGCTCACAACTTAGCTCAGTAAGACAATAACACAGTTTCACAATATTATGCATGAGTAACAATCATTTTATGCTGTGATCTGGTTTAAGTTTGCAATGTGCTATAGAAAGGTTTGGTGGCCCCCGTACCTCTATGCACGAGTGTGTGGCACCTCATGGATCACACCCCCATTGGCCCACATGCACCCATCATGGAATAGAGATAGAGCTAAGATACCCCCGTACCTCCCCTGATGCTCTACCCATACCAGTACCTAAGCCCCTACTGGCCAGGGCTCACAAACTGGGCTCGCAACTAACCAATCCTATATGTCATCAATGTACGCTCTATCCCAGCACAACCGTCTACGGCATAGAGATAGAGCTAAGGCATTCCCACACCTCCCCTGATGCCCTATCCGTAACTAACCCACTAGGATAGAAACAATACGCAGGTAGACCCTATCCCAACATAACTCCCTACGGCATAGAGATAGAGCTAAAGCATCGTGGACAAGCCAGCGTCGACTCGGAGACCACAGTGCCACATAACCATGGCCAAGCCAATATCAATATCAGAGACCACCGTACCACGACCTTCCCCTGATGCCCCACCCGTACGAAGCATGTTAAGACAGAATACTACAAAAGGTGCTAGTGTGAGGAGCGATCCCATGCCCATGCCCCACTCTACACACTAACGAAAACAATCACATGCTTAACAATCACATCCTATCAATGCATGAACAATAATAATAACTGAAAGTAAAGGATGGCATGTGAATATGCACAAACATCACATCATAGATATTCAGGTGATTAACAACAACTTACTGTCCATTAATTATTAGGTTTAGGTCAGATTCCCTTACCTAACGCTCGTTTGTTAGCGTGCTCCACATCGCAAGATCCAAACGGGAAGACACAAAGTCCTACAATATTATTAGGGTTCATTAGAATAGTTTTCTTAAGGTTTCATGTTGGTCGAAAACCCACAAAGTTACAAAATACCCTCACAGAGCTGACCGGTGGCATGTACCGGTCACAGCTCTGTGGGGAAGACTGGCGACCGGTATGGTCAGCCGGTCCCCACAGACCAGCCTCCCGAGGGATACCAGTGGCAACATAGTGGTCGCACTGTGTGCAACCGGTATAGTCGACCGGTATGTCTCCGGAAGACCATACATGGGTTTTTCGACTGCCGTCGATCATCCTCCACGGATTTCCAAGGTTTCTCCTATTCTTTCAAAGTCTAAACTTGGAGTTAGAGTTATCCCCAACTCCTTCGAGTCTCGTTCCGATGAATATCATCTCGGAACTCAAATCTAGGGTTTGACGGCAACTTAGGGTTTATTGGCCAATTTAGGGTTTTAGATCAATACCTACATTGTATGGTATTGATCCACCCACACAACTAACATAGGGTAAGAAGATCGATTCAAACACTTACCGTTGACTAGCGTAGAGTGAGTGTCGTCGAATGGCAATGGCGGCACCTTCTTCTTCTTCTTAGCTCCTTCTCCTTTCCAACATCTTTCTCTTCTCTAGGGTTTGCGAGAGACAATGGAAAGGTTTTGAGGAGGTTTAAGGGTGTATTTATAGGCTAGAATTAGGGTTTAGTAACCCTATTAGGATTAGGAAAGTCTTAGAATTTGAAATCAGGCAAGTGGGACCCTCAGAAGTCAATTTTCAGATTTCCACACTTAGCTGCACAGACCTGACCGGTCGACCGGTACCAAGACCGGTACCATCGACCGGTCAACATAAAATCATGTTGATTCGATCGTCTTTGGTCCGATTTCATACCTGTTTGTCATCCGCTCATCCCGTCTGGCCCGGTGATGATCGGAAGACCTGTCACGACACAAAACCAAGGTTTAGACCAGGTTTACGGAGTGCGGGTCTTACAACTCCCCCACCCTTAAAAGAAATTTCGTCCCGAAATTTGCATGTAGGTTTCACAACTCCCCCACCATTAAAAGAAATTTTGGCCCCGAAATTTGAACATACCTTGATCGTTGAAAAGGTTAGGGTACTCCTTCCTCATTGCGCTCTCCTCTTCCCAAGTAATTTCCTCGACATTTTGGCTTCCAATGCACCTTCTCATAATGAATATCCTTGGTTCGAAGTTGCTGGACTTTTCGACTTGACAGCATCACAGGCACCACTTCGAATGTTAAGTCTTCAGTCAAGTCTGGGGGATCAACGGTCAAGATGTGCGATGGATCTCTGACATACTTCTTCAGTAATGATACGTGGAACACATTATGAACACTGGACATAGATGGTGGTAGAGCCAATTGATATGCTACATTACCACGTCGGGTCAATATCTCATACGGTCCCACATACCTGGGCAAAGCTTCCCCTTCTTACCAAACCGTTTCAGACCTCGCACCGGTGACACCTTCAAGAAATACTTTGTCACCCACTGCAAACTCCAGATCTCGATGTCGATTATCCGCATAGTGCTTCTATCGAACTTGAGCTGTCTTTACTCTCTCCTTGATTTGATCAATCACTCGGCAAGTTTTTTCAACAAACTCTGGTCCTACAATTCTTCTTTCCCCCACTTCGTTCCACAACAGAGGTGTACGACACTTCTTTCCATAGAGTGCTTCGTATAGGGCCATCTAAATTGTAGCCTGATAACTGTTGTTATAAGCAAACTCGATAAGTGATAGCTTCTCATCCCAAGCTCCCTTGAAATCTATTGCACAAGCTCGGAGCATATCTTTTAAAATTTGAATAGTTCGCTCTGACTGTCCGTCCGTCTGAGGGTGAAAAGCTGTACTGAACTTCAACTTCGTTTCCATAGCTTTCTGTAATCCTTCCCAAAACTTTGATGTAAAACGGGGATCTCTGTCAGATACCATACTCTCTAGAACGCCATGAAATCTGACTATATTATCAACATATAACTTGGCCAGTTTCTCCATGGTATACTGAAGTCTAACCGCAATAAATCGAGCTGTCTTGGTGAGTCGATCAACTATAACCCAAACTGCATCCACTGACCTTGGTGTCAAAGGTAAGCCAGTGACGAAATCCATAGTAATGCAATCCCACTTCCATGCAGGTTCTGGTAATGGCTGTAGTAAACCTACGGGTCGATGCCTTTCTGCTTTAACTTGTTGACAATTCAGACCCTGGAACACGAAACGAGCTATATCAACTTTCATACCCCTCTACCAATATAGTCTTCTTAAATCATGGTACATTTTGGTACTTCCTAGATGTACCGAATATGGAGTGTAATGAGCTTCAGTCATAACTCGATCTCTGATATTGCAGTCTTCACTCTCAGGTATGCATAACCGTCCACGAAACTTGAGTACCTTGTCTGAATCCAAGGTAAAGTCAGGATTGCTCGTACCCTTCTCTAAGTCTTCTTGCACTGTCTTGAGATGAGGATCCTGTAGGATTGCTATCTTGACTTCATCAACTAGATCCGGTGAGATCTTCAAAGCTGCGAACATCATGGTGAACTTATGAATTAAGCCTTGCTCGACTGGATCTTCTGCAGTTTCGATTATATACTCTTCATCGCCTTCAATTGAACTTGAGGCTGCGGCACATAATGCAGCATTTGTACTTAGTCTTGCCTCAGGTTTCGATGCCCACTTTCTGCTTAAGGCGTCAGCCACCACATTTGCTTTACCCGGATGGTACTGGATGTCACAATCATAATCTTTCAACAATTCCAGCCATCTCCTCTGTCTCATATTCAGATCCTTCTGAGTGAAAAGATAAGTTAAGCTCTTGTGATCTGACTTGATCTGAAACTTCTCATCGTACAAGTAGTGTCTCCAAGTCTTGATTGCATGTATAACTGCTGCTAGCTCCAAATCATGCGTAGGATAGTTCTTCTCATGCTCCTTTAACTGTCTTGATGCGTAAGCAATCACCTGTTCCCTTTGCATCAATACACACCCAATACCCAACCCTGAAGCATCCGTATATAAAGTAAACGGTACGCTTGGTTCTGGGATGGTCAAGATAGGTGCAGAGACTAGTCTTGACTTCAAAATCTGAAAGCACTTCTCGCACTCATCTGTCCATATGAATTTCTCTCCCTTCTTGGTCAATCTGGTGAGTGGAACAGCGATCCTGGAGTAATCTTCCACGAATCTTCTATAATAACCAGCCAACCCAAGGAAACTACGAATCTCCGCAACAGATTTTGATGCTTCCCATCCTACTATAGCAGCTATCTTACTTGGATCAATCTTGATACCGTCTTCAGATACAACATGGCCCAAGAAAGCCACTTCCTTCAGCCAAAACTCACACTTCTTGAACTTAGCATAAAGCTTCTCTTGCCTCAACCGTTGTAGGGCTGCCCTCAAATGTGCTGTATGAGTCTCCATGTCCTTAGAGTAGATCAATATGTCATCGATGAATACGATGACCGAAGTGTCCAACATATCATGAAACACTCGGTTCATCAGTTCCATAAATGACGCTGGAACATTGGTCAACCCGAAAGACATAACTAGAAACTCATAATGCCCATACCTCATCCTGAAAGCAGTCTTCGGAATATCTCCGGCCTTGATCTTCAGTTGGTGATACCCCGATCGGAGATCAATCTTCGAGAAAACCTTTGCACCCTACAGCTGATCAAACAAATCATCGATCCTAGGCAAAGGATACCGATTCTTGATAGTCAACTTGTTCAGTTCACGGTAGTCAATGCATAGCCTTACACTTCCGTCCTTCTTCTTGACAAATAATATCGGTGCTCCCCAAGGCGATATGATAGGTCGTATTAAACCCTTATCTAACAATTCTTGTAATTGGGTCTTCAACTCCTTTAACTCGGTAGGGGCCATCCTGTATGGTGCTTTGGACACCGGCATCGAACCTGGCATAAGGTCTATTACAAACTCTATAGCCCTGTCCGACGGTAGACCTGGAAGTTCCTCTGGAAATACATCTGGGAACTCTCGAACCACATCTATATCTTCCATCTTGTGTGACTCCGCCGTGATGTCTACTACAGATACTAGATACCCCACTCCCCCCTTCTCTAAGCATCTCTTAGCTTTTAGGGCGGAGAGAATCAGCTTTCGCTTCCTAGATAGCCTGATCCCAGTGAAGCTAAATTCCCTTCCCTTTTTGTCAGTAAGTACTAGCTTCCTTTCACCACATAATAGAACGGCCGAATGATGGCCTAGCCAATCCATTCCCAAAATGACATCAAAGTCTGCCATCTCGAGTAGTACTAGGCTTGCTTCTAAGTCTCGGCCCTCAATACATATAGTACATGGTCCATAATATTCGGTCAAAGCCACTTCGACTCCTAGTGGAGAGCAAACTATTAAGCTTGGGTTCAAATGCTTGATTGGTAACTCCATTCGCTTCCCAAAAGAAATAGAAACAAAGGAGTGCGTGGCCCCAGAGTCAAACAGTACATGGCAGGTATACCAGCTACATTTACAATTCCTAGAATTTTTTATTACTACCCCTTAGTTCTACATGCGCATACACACAATGAAAATTAGTAAGCCAAATAGTAAGGGATAGATTCATACCAGTGACCACATCAGGTGATGCAGCTGCCTCTTCAGTGGTGACCGCATAAACTCTTCCTTGCTGGGAAGGTTGCTTCTTAGGTAGAGTGCAGGTCCTTGCAATATGACCTACTTGCTGACAGTTGAAACATTTGATATTCGGGTTGAATCCGGCATTCTGTGGCGCAGGTAGTGCCACATTGTTCCTTGCAGGCACTGCAGCGGTCTGAGCCCTGTATGGGCGGAAGGGTCTATTGTTACCGCCACCCGAACTCTCACTAGCAGGTCTCTTCACTCCCCTGTTCTGAGCAAAAAAGCTGTCCCTCTGACTGGATTCTATCACCCTCGCAACCTACACAGCCTCATTGTAGATCTTCTTATCCAAACCCAATAGGTGCTCTCTGATGCTCCCACGTAGTCCCATGGGGAACCTACGTGTCTTGGTCTCTTCCTCTTGCATACTTGCCGGTGCGAAGAAGAATAGCTCTTCGTACCTCTGCTGATAAGCATCCACGGTCGACTGAGATTACTGTAGATTGAGGAACTCCTTCTCCATTTGATCTCTGAAACTCTTCGGAAAGTATTTATCGAAGAAGGCAGCTTTAAACACTTCCCAATCCACCAGTGTATACTTAGTCTCCAGATATGACCGTGTAGAATTCCACCAAGCATTTGCATCTTCTTTCAGCATATGAGTGACAAATAAGACCTTTTCCTCCTTTGTACAGATCATCAGTCGGAAGTTTTTCTCCATCTCTGCAACCAACTGTGCTGGCCACAATGGTCTCCCTGTCTTACCGGTGAACGATGAAGGCTTCAACTTCAGAAATCTATCCACCGCTCTGCTCAGATCATGCTGTCCCTGAGTATTCATTCCGTACCATGGTGGTGGATACGGGTAGGCTCCCGGGTACGCAGAAGGCGACGGACAATGATGCGGTGGTGGTACATTCTATGCTTGGCCCATCGGCCTTGGGCTACCCTGCATTGGCTGTGAAGTATTTTTCTCTCCAGACTCAGGCGTATCTCCAGTGGGAACAGAACCCGATGGCCTGAACATCTTCAGTATCTCGCTCAGGAATTCTTTCTGCTGAGCTTGCATCTGATAGACCAAGTTTGTAACAATGGTCTCCGAATTCCTGTGAGGTGGCCCAGGCAAATTTGTTGTTACTTCTGGAACCTGTTCCTCCTCAACTTCTGGGCTTGGCTCTCTAACATGGCCTTGTTCAACCTGCTCTTCTTCCTCGAGGCGCATCCTGGCCTGGTGACGCTTCCGACCCCTACGACCGTTTCCGCCCACCATCTCAGACTATTCTGTTTGAATCTGAGAAGAAGACATAACACATGAGATTTGAAGCAATAGATGTGTTAGTCTTAAACAATATAAGGCGAAACAGTCATAAAAAGAAGTAATTAAGTCTACCAATTTTTTTAAAAAATTTCAAGGTTTTTCTGGCTTTTCAGGTGTTGACCGATCACAACATACCGGTCGACACTCTGTATACAAGGTTGCGACCGGTATAGTCGACCGGTAAGAATTAAATTTCTGACCGAGACATAGCGGTCGCACGCCTGGGGAGATACCGGTCGACCGGTATAGGCAAAACCGTCGACCGGTATGCCCAGAATTGGCTTTAAAATCTCAAAAAGTGAGAATTTTTCTCACTTTTCTCCTCTTTTCTCTCCGGTGGCGATTCCTCTCTGCCCAACCGAGTTGCTACAGTCCGGCCGGTGACCTTAGAAGCCGATTCCTTCCATTCCAAGCGTAGAACATCGTCTCCAGGTAGGTCTCTTCCTTCTCTCTCATGTTTTTAGATATTTTTCATATCGTCTATATGTAGAATTTTAGGTTTTTCATTGATTGAGATGTTCCAACCGTAGGAACTCTTTTCCTTCGGCTTGGAAAGGGTTTAGGGACCCCCAAGAGCAAAAGCCCTCAACCAATTTGGGGTTTCACCGAACGGTTTTCATAAAAATCAAATTTTTACATGTTTTGACCTAGGTTTTCCAAAATTTTCAAAATTTCTTGATTTTTCTTAATTTCTTGAAATTTCTTATTGTAATTGCCTGTGATTGGTTTGTTGAAGAGTGTGGGGGTTACGTAAGTCCTCCTCCCCATGTTTTTGGGTGTGTTTGAGGCTTTTTCCCAAATTACTGTCGTTATGCTGCTGAAATTTTAACAATTTCTAACATTTTCATCTTGCTTTCTATTATTTTGCAGTTAAAATGGCTCCCCGACGTGCTCTTGGAAAACATCCCCATGGCTCGAGTTCACATGCTCCCCCGCCACCAGTTCCCCAACTTGACGAGCACTGGTTTCGTTCTATAGAGGCATAGGCTCAGTTCCCATGGTTTGATAACAAGAGCATAGAATCTGGGCGCCGGGTTAACCTAGATCAGCTGGAGAGATTCGATGTGCGAGCCGCTTTCAACGCGCTCGGGTGGGTACCGGTAATATCCTATACTGATACCACCCGTCCCAATCTGGTTAAGCATTTCTATGCTAACCTGGAGCTGCACGGAGATGTTAACGATCCCAACCAGGGTAGGGATTTGCGCATTACTAGCTATGTCAGGGGTGTACCCATTTCATTCAACACCCACCAGCTGGCCGACCTTCTAGGGGTTCCTAATGATGGAGACCTAGTGTATTCCCCTCCCAAAGTGAAGGGCTATCTGACTGAGGATCTGCGCCGAGAGATAACAGATCAGATACTAAACCCTGGAGCTCCCATGAAGGCGGCTAGCTTGAGACCTGTACCTCGGGTATACAGTCGCATCATTCAGCACAACATCGTGCCCCAGAGCGGCCATTATAGTGAGTTATCCCAGCTCACTCAGTACATTACTTATTGCGTCTGCACTGGGGAGCGGGTCTCTCTCCCATATCTCATCATCAGGACCATGCATCAGGCGACCCTGGCCGATCAGGCCAGTAACCTTCCATACGGTCGTCTCATTACCTTTCTGCTATGTCGTCTGGGCGTGAGCATGAGAGGCGAGGTGACCATTGAGGATACTATGACCTCCAACATAGACTGGGATGTCATTTAGAGGATGCAGATGGTTGATCTGCCTATTAGCGATGAGGAGTTGGAGGCTCGCCCTCGCCCACTCGGGAGGGTAGCAACCGCGGCGGCAGCAGCAGCAACAGCCATTGCGGCCTATGCAACCGAGCTTGAGCGCGATGATGACGAAGATAGAGCCGAGGGTGTACCAGTGTCAGCCCCACAGCCTACACCTGCAGCACCACCATCTACCTCTACAGCTGGACCATCTCAGCCTCCCTCCGACACCATGATGGGTATGATTATGGAGATCCGGGACACTCAGCGTGAGATGAGCCGCGACTTAGCGCAGTTGGCTCGCAGTCTCAGAGTCACACAGGATCAGGTGCACTGGCTCAGGGTTGCTTATGAGCGAGACTATGATATAGCAGACCCTATTCCTCCTAGGCCCCCTACCCCATGATTGTCCCTCTTTATTTTTTTTTTCTTCAGACAGTTATAATACAGGGTAATTGTCCGGTTTGTGGACTGTATCCTGTAGCACTATTTTATCTGATACCCATTTTCTTGTTTAATGAAAATTCTTATGATTCACCTAACTAGTGTATGTGCACATGTTAAGTTCCATATTTAGAATAATACATTATTCTCTTTCTTAATCAGTCTCAGGTATCAAACAATGCTTAGGGTGTGTTTGTATTAAAGATTTTTAAATTTTTCCTAACTCAGTTCATCGACTTAGTTAAGTGCAATATGGTTTGTTGGACAGAGCCCGAGAGCTCTGATACGAAGTTGTCACACCCCAATTCTGATCCAACCAGAATGGTGTGAGTGAACCGTCATTGAACCAACGGTTCACACTAGGATCTCGAATAGGCCGTGTCCACTCATACAAACCATCACACATAACCACAATCAGAATATAATAGTACAGCAGAAGTCTTTAAAATAGAATGAACTGAGTATCTATTGATAATTAAATAAGTATCCAATTATTCAAATCCAAACATAAAATAAATATCTTTTACATCCCTTTAATATCAAACGAAAATAACTGAAACGAATAAACAAAAAAAAATCCAATCACAGGTACACGCAGAAAGGGCACTCGCATGAAGCGTCATGCTCGTCCTCTCCTGCCTGTACACCCAGAGCAGCAACATCACCATACGCCAGAGCATTCATATAGTCATCCACCGTGTATCCTGCATCAACATCTAAAAACAATGTGTACACAAGGGTGAGCTCACAACTTAGCTCAGTAAGACAATCAGACAGTTTCACAATATTATGCATGAGTAACAATCATTTTATGTTGTGGTATGGTTTAAGTTTGCAATGTGCTATAGAAAGGTTTGGTGGCCCCCGTACCTCTATACACGAGTGTGTGGCACCTCATGGATCACACCCCCATTGGCCCATATGCACCCATCATGGAATAGAGATAGAGCTAAGATACCCCCCGTACCTCCCCTGATGCTCTACCCATACCAGTACCTAAGCCCCTACTGGCCCAGGGCTCACAAACTGGGCTCGCAACTAACCAATCCTATATGTCATCAATGTACGCTCTATCCCAGCACAGCCGTCTACGGCATAGAGATAGAGCTAAGGCATTCCCACACCTCCCCTGATGCCCTATCCGCAACTAATCCACTAGGAAAGAAACAATACACAGGTAGACCCTATCTCAACATAACTCCCTATGGCATAGAGATAGAGCTAAAGCATCGTGGACAAGCCAGCGTCGACTCGGAGACCACAGTGCCACATAACCATGGCCAGGCCAACATCAATATCGGAGACCATCGTACCACGACCTTCCCCTGATGCCCCACCCGTACGAAGCATGTTAAGACATAATACTACAAAAGGTGCTAGTGAGAGGAGCGATCCCAGGCCCATGCCCCACTCCACACACTAACGAAAACAATTACATGCTTAACAATCACATCCTATCAATGCATGAACAATAATAATAACTGAAAGTAAAGGATGGCATGTGAATATGCACAAACATCACATCATAGATATTCAGGTGATTAACAACTTATTGTCCATTAATTATTAGGTTTAGGTCAGATTCCCTTACCTGACGCTCGTTTGTTAGCTTGCTCCACGTCGCAAGATCCAAACGGGAAGACACAAAGTCCTACAATATTATTAGGGTTCATTAGAATAGTTTCCTTAAGGTTTCATGTTGGTCGAAAACCAACAAAGTTACAAAATACCCTCACAGAGCTGACCGGTGGCATGTACCGATCGTAGTTCTGTGGGGAAGACTGGCGACCGGTATGGTCAGCCGGTCCCCACAGACCAGCCTCCCGAGGGATACCGGTGGCAACATACCGGTCGCACTGTGTGCAACCGGTATAGTCGACCGGTATGTCTCCGGAAGACCATACATGGGTTTTTCGACTGCCGTCGATCATCCTCCACGGATTTCCAAGGTTTCTCCTATTCATTCGAAGTCTAAACTTGGAGTTAGAGTTATCCCCAACTCATTCAAGTCTCGTTCCGATGAATATCATCTCGGAACTCGAATCTAGGGTTTGACGGCAACTTAGGGTTTATTGGCCAATTTAGGGTTTTAGATCAATACCTACTTTGCATGGTATTGATCCACCCACACAACTAACATAGGGTAAGAAGATCGATTCAAACACTTACCGTTGACTAGCGTAGAGTGAGTGTCGTCGAACGGCAATGGCGGCACCTTCTTCTTCTTCCTAGCTCCTTCTCCTTTCCAGCCTCTTTCTTTTCTCTAGGGTTTGCGAGAGACAATGGAAAGGATTTGAGGAGGTTTAAGGGTGTATTTATAGGCTAGAATTAGGGTTTAGTAACCCTATTAGGATTAGGAAAGTCTTAGAATTCGAAATCAGGCAAGTGGGACCCTCAAAAGTCAATTTCTGGATTTCCACACTTAGCTGCGCAGACCTGACCGGTCGACCGGTACCAAGACCGGTACCATGGACCGGTCAACATAAAATCATGTTGATTCGATCGTCTTTGGTCTGATTTCATACCTGTTTGTCATCCGCTCGTCCCGTCTGGCCCGGTGATGATCGAAAGACCTGTCACGACACAAAACCAAGGTTTAGACCGGGTTTACGGAGTGCGGGTCTTACAACAACAGTTACCAGGCTACGATCCAGATGGCTCCATATGAGGCACTCTACAGGAAGAAATGTCATACACCTCTGTTATGGAATGAGGTGGGGGAGAGAAGGATTGTAGGACCGGAGTTCGTTGAAGAAACATGTCGAGTGATTAATCAAATCAAGGAAAGAGTGAAGACAACTCAGGTACGACAAAAGCACTATGCAGATAACCGACGTCGAGATCTAGAGTTTGCAGTGGGTGATAAAGTATTTTTGAAGATATCACATGTGCGAGGTCTGAAACGGTTTGGTAAGAAGGGGAAGCTATGCCCCAAGTATATGGGACCATACGAGATTTTGACCAGACGTGGTAATGTGGCATATCAACTGGCTCTACCACCATCCGTGTCAAGTGTTCATGATGTGTTCCATGTTTCTTTATTGAAGAAGTACGTCAGGGATCCATCGCACATCTTGACAGCAGACCCACCAGACTTGACAGAGGACTTGACTTTTGAAGTTGTACCTGTGATGCTCACAAGCCAAAAAATACAACATCTCCGAAGCAAGGATATCCATTATGTGAAAGTGCATTGGAAAAGCCAAGATATGGAAGAAATTACTTGGGAGGAAGAGAACGCAATGAGAAAGGAATACCCTAACCTTTTCGACGACCAAGGTACATTCAAATTTTGAGGCTGAAATTTATTTTAAGGGTGGAGGAGTTGTGAAATCTACATGCAAATTTTGGGGACGAAATTTCTTTTAAGGGTGGGGGAGTTGTAAGACCCGCACTCCATGAACCCCGCACTCCATGAACCCGATCTAAACTTTGTTTCATGTCATAACAGGTCTTCCAATCATCACTGGACCAGACGGGACGAGCGGATGACAACCAGGTATGAAATCAGACCAATCAGACTAATTCAAATATGAAAAACTTCATACCGGTCGATGGTACCGGTCTATGGTACCGGTCGATGGTTGACCGGTATAGCCTGCGCAGCATGGATCCAAAAATGGATCTCTGTGGGTCCCACTTTCCAAATTTCAACCCGAAGGACTTTCCTAATGTTAGGAGGCTTCTTAAACCTAATCCTAGCCTATATAAGGACCCTTAAACCTCCTAAAACCTCTTCCATTGATTTTCACAAACCCTAGAGAGGAGAAAGAGGCTGAAGAAGGAGAAGAAGCTAGGAAGGAGAGGGAAGAGCTGCTATTGCCGTTCGACGAAGAACATATTACCGCAAGTCAACGGTAAGTGCTTAAACCTTCCTCTACAATAAGTATTCTAGGATGGTTAGTTGTAATTGGATCAATACCATGCAAAGCAAGATATTGATCTAAACCCTGTTTTTGTCGACAAACCCTAAATTAGTGGTAAACCCTAGATTCAAGTTCTAAGTCTAAGATCATCGAGGCTAGGACTTGAATGGAGTTGAAAACAACTCTAACTCAGTATTTAGACCTAGGATGTGTAGGAGAAATCCTAGGATCAATAGAGGGTGACCGACGGAAGGTAAAAACCAAGCGTATGGTCTTCCAGAGACATACCGGTCGACCATACCGGTCGCACCCTATGCGACCAGTACTGCGATCGGTACCTCCCGAGGACTGGTCTATGGGGACCGATCGACCATACCGGTCGCAGGTGTTCTCCACAGTGCTGCGACCGGTACCTGTGACTGGTCTGCTCTGTGAAGAGTGTTTTTAACCTAGTTGGTTTTTCGACCAACGTAAACCTAAGGAAAAACTATTCTAATTAAACCTAACATTGTGTAGGACCTTGTGATAGCACGTTTGGACCTTGTGACGCGGAGCAAGATATCAACCAAGCATCAGATAAGGGAATCAGACCTAAACCCTAATGATTTAATAAACAGTAAATCGTTGTTAATAACCATGATTCTATGGTATGATGTTTGTGCATATTCGTATGTCATCCTTTACTTTCAGTTATTATTGTTGTTCATGCATACTCACTATGCTAGGATGTGACTGTTAGGCATGTGATTGTTTTCGTTGGTGTATGGAATGGAAAGGACTAGAGGTCTGGGATCATTCCTCACACTAGCACCTTTCGTATCGTTCTGTTTTAGCATGCTTGGTGCGGGTAGGGTATTAGGGGGAGGAAGTGGCACTATGGTCTTCGGCCTGGCCACTAGACTCTAGCTCTATCTCTATGCCGTAGGGAGCTGTGCTGGGATAAGGCCTACTGTGATGACATATAGGATTGGTTAGTTACGAGCCCAGTTTGTATGCCCTCGCCAATAGGGGCTTACGTATTAGTATGGGTAGAGTATCATGGGAGGTGTTGGCGGTGTTTGATCTGGACACCTTAGCTCTATCTCTATTCCATGGTAGGGTGCATGTTGGACGACAGTGGTGTTTGATCCATTGGGCGGCTTCACACACTCGTGTATAGAGGTGCGGTGGCCGCCAATCCTTTCTATTGCACATTACAAACTTAAAATCAGACCATGATGTGAATGTTACTCATGCATATGTTTGTTGCATTGTTTGATTGTCATACTGAGCTAAGTTGAGAGCTCACCCTTGTATATATACATGTTTTTAGATGTTGATGCAGGTTATACGGTGGAGGATTACGTAGATGCTAGACGCCCCAGTGTATGGAGGCGTGGTTGCTTTGGACATGCAAGCAGGAGAGGACGAGCATGACGCTTCATGCAAGTGCCCTTTCTGCGTGTATCTCTAGGATTTGATTTGTTTTAGTTATTTTCTGTTGGAATACATTGATGTAAAGATATTTACTTAAGTTTTGGGAAGAATAATTGAATCTTTTATTTAAATTTATCAATAGATTACTCAGTTCATTTAATTTTAGACATCCGCTGTATTTTATTATATTCTGATTATGGTTATGTGCAATGGTTTGTATGAGTGGACACAGTCTTATTGAGATCCTGGTGTGAACCGTTGGTTCAGTGATGGTTCACTCACACTTCTGGTTCAGTCAAAATTCGGGTGTGACATAAAACATCTCAATTAATCAAATTATCAATATCAAGAAGTAAATAGCGAAAGTCTTATTGTTCAAACATAAGTTTTAAAGCTGACAACTAATGTTCCAAGTTCCTCAATATTCAAATTTCCAACTAATTAAAAACATTGTTCCAAGTTTATCTATAAAATAAAACGTATCCCAAATTAATCAAACACAAAACCAAAAGTACTAAAATAAGTAGGCATAGCCTAAGCCTACAAGCAGTCTCTACGAATGGCATAAAGGATAAGAGATATCTTCCTCAGGTTTGCTAACATCGTCCTCCACACCGAATGAATAGCTCCCCGAAGCATCTAACGATGTACCTGTAATGTATAAAATATTTGTGCGCACAAGGGTAAGCTCAACCACTGAGCTTAGTAAGAAAACTAAACGTACAACAAGGAAATGTATGCAACTATCAACTATGGTTAGGTAAGATAACTGTAAGTGTCAGCTCAAGACAACCCACACATGGAGTGTCCAGGTTGCACAGGTTACCCCCATCAGAATGAATGAAGCCTCCCTCGGAGCGGATTACCATCCCCCTATATATGGGTCCGTCATCTTGGTCCTCATTGACTACAACTCATCCCAAGTCCACCTTGTGGCACTTGAGGAGGTGATAATCCTACTAGTTGACTCGCTTGCCCATTCATACTACGTCAGATATAATGAGCATCACAGTTATGTTCATACCACCTTTATTGAACCCATACCAATACATAACCCCCCATTGGCTAGGAGTATAGTTATACAGGTATTTATATTCAGCTAACCATGTCCACCTAATTAGTCATATTACTAGACTGTAGCATGGCAAAGCTTTCGATCCCATCCAATCCCCACTTAGGACATTGTGACTTGGTTAAGTTACATATGATCAATGCAAAGCAACGCTAGTAAGAAGTGCTGCAAACGTCCCATACAACCCACCTTTCTCCTTACCAACTTAAATAGACATCATGAATCACCAAAACCAGCTCTACCTTTCATGGAGAGATCACGAGGCATCCCATACCACCCCGCTTCCAAACAACTACGAGTATCACTGATCACACACAAGATGATACATACGCATGAGCAAATAGAGCAACATATTGGATGACATGTTATCACACAATAACATTTTTTCAATCTCACATCAACACACAACATCATTAATAGAGAAAACATACGCATCCAAAGGTTCAGTTCTCTTACTGAAGCTAGTAGAGTAGACTATCGTAGAATTGACCGAGTAGCTTTCTTCCTTGGTGTTCTTCGTGTCTATATCAAAATCATATACAAAACTAACCATTAATTTATCATCTAATGGGTTTGTTCTAGTATTGCTTTAGATTCTAATTATTGTTTCAGCATTAGTAGTATCATTCACTTGTCCTTAATTCATGCCTATTGTTCGTTTGTCTTCGCATAACATTTATCATTTATTTCCATTCATGTTCTATAGGTATATCTAACTCATGATAGGCCTATTGTCCATGTGAGATTGGATTAATATTTCACCAGAAAATCCATAGGTTTGGTCCTTTAGCAACAAACTGGCCATACGTCATAACGTATCATTATGTTTGGGTCACCACCCTTGGTCTTAGTGTTGCATTTTAGAGTCCATAGTCCAACTCCAACTTACGACAGGTTACTGTCCAGGTAAAACAAGTGGTGTAAAGATGAACATCTCGTTTGATAGTCTGATCATACCATTTATTGAACTTAATACTAAGAAGGACTGCTTATTACAGAGGTTTAGGGGTTTAAGCACCTCAAACATTGTTCATAAGGCTGTATAGAAGCTACTGGCCGAGCATGGGAAGGTGTAGCAGTCAAAAAGGAGTGCGGTCGGTGGTTGCGGCTGCACCTCACCAGGTGCTAAGCGTGCTGCTGGTGGTTGCAGCCACATGCTTTCGCGTGGTTGTGCGACTGCGCCAGCACCCCTGGGGTGTTCCCTAGTCCCAGTATGTTGGGTTTGCTATCTAAAACTGCAGAGGTGGTGTGAGGTTGGATGTTTTAACCTGTAGTCTAATTCCACCTCCGAAATACATGAAACAACAAGGGGTAATTCTTTGTGGGACATGATCACAAGCTTTTTGACCCATAAGTAGCCTAAGATATGTCATAAAAAGCCACTGGCCGAGCTTGGCTGGTATCCGATGTGAAAACACGTGCGGCTAGAGGTCATGGTCGCACGTCACAGCTACTAGGTCTTGCGGCTGATGTCCGTAGCCGCATGATAAGTGTATAATTTTTATATTTTTATTCCCTTTGCACTATACTTTTTAATGTGTTTTATGTATAATTGAACTAAATAAAATGAATTTTATAAGTTTAGCATATTTTATAGGCTTTGTGAATTAATTGCTAAAAGATAAGAAAATTTCAGTATTCTTAATATTGACGTTCTGAGTCATGCAGGTTTCTGACATAGAAAAAGTTCTAGAATTGAAAAGGTATCTTCAATAAAGTTGTAGAGGACGTCTCAACCTTTTCGAAATGGTATTATGAAGAAAAATTTGAGTTTGTTTGGGCCTCCAAATGTGGTCTCAAAGTCTGACACGAAAATCTGATCTGAATCCTAATTGGAGCAGCCGTACGATCTGATTAAAGTTTTCAACGGTGGATGTAAATTTCATAAAGAGTTTCTTAATCAAGTTTGAAAACCTAAACCTACAATAGAAGACTCCAAAGAAGAAGAGAATGACTCCTACATAAAGAAAGAATCCTACACAAAAAAGGAATCCTACACAAAGAAGGAGTTATCAGTTACAAAGGATTGTAATGTTTTATATATAGAACATTAATATTAAGATAATCAATCTTTCTCTTTCGCTGGAATTTTTTCTCTCTCTGAAAGGATTGTAATGTCTAGCTAATTTTCTCATTCAATTTAAGGAGATTTTGAAACCCAAACTCATGTCAATGATGTAATCTCTATCCAGTAACGTTGTTCTTCTTCTCTTTTTTATTGGAATTACTTATGTTATTCTTTTCTCTTTATTTATGATATTTGTCTGAATAATTCAGTTATGGCTTGTTGAATCAATTAGATTAATATTGATTGCTAGATATAGAATCTGTGATACATAATTGTCCTGATTCTAATCACAAGTAACAAACAGTGGTAGATGATTATGTCCAAGTTTTCGTCTCATCATTGTGAATAATATAACCTAACTTAAATAATCCCCGCTTGTGTGTGATTGTTGCTTAGATTGATCTATTTTTTACCCTCTTATTGCTGCCATTGAATTAAACATTGAGAACTTATTCAGTGTTGTTCAATGGTTAGATCTATCTGAAGAGCTTGTTTCAGTAGAGATACTTAGGGAAAACTCGGGTAACAGAATGTATTGTTATCTATGGTCTTTAATTCTGATTGGAAGAAAGAGATTAACGTTGCGATTAATTTTACTCATTGCATGTGTGGGTAAATATTGAACCAAGAACTGAATATTCTCATCTAATTATTTTTTTATTTAAATTTCATCTGTTTACTTTCAATTTGATTCAACCAACCAAAACCCCCTTCAGTATTGTGTTTGCTTAGCATTAATTAGTATATTTAATTTGAGTAGAATATAAATTTTGATCAAATCACTCTTTGTGGGATCGACCTTTGCTTACCTTATTTACAGTTTAATAATCAGGTTAGTAAAGAAATATTTAATTAAATTGGTGCATTCGACATGCTACCACCGCAAGTCGTAACGTGGCTGGATGTTAGTGGCTTCACTTCTAGGGTGTTGTCCAGACTCCTTCAAGTGTGTTTATGGCTTTTGGGTTCATGGATCCTTGTGTACATCATTATTTGGATACTGTTTCTATTTAACCAATAGTCAAGATGTTGGATCTGGCATATAAACCTTCAGATCTGGTGTCCAAACTTTCGGATCCGATATTGTCTATGGTCCTGGCCTCTATTGGACACTCTCGGTTCTTTGAGAGTTCATTGGTATTTTATTTGTGTCTCATGATCCCACATCTCTACTGTGCCATATAAGCTACTGCCCACGATCCACATTCGTGAATGGGAGCCTATATGTTCCTGGCCTCACCATAGATGGTGGATTACTATTTCTTCCGTTGATTCAATCATGGAAGCATCCCAATATTCAATTCCTTATCTTGCAAGCTCCTTCACATCGACTTCAGATGTGTTGAGGAGTGCTTACAGTCATTCTAAATTCATTATTAATGAGGAAATTATTGATTCATAACTAAAGCGAACGAATACTTACAATGGTTAGCCTCCTTCGAGTTCTCCGTCAGATGTTTGCTGTTCTAACGATGAGCTTCCTTTCTCTTTGTCCTTTCTTTTTTCTCTCTTTCTGTTCATCTCCTTTCCTCTCTTTCTTTGCATTTTTCCTTCTTCCTCTCTCTTGGGTGGTATTCAGAGGAAGGTTCTCCCTTTCTCTTCTCTTCTTTTTCTTTTCGTCCTCTCCTCTCTTTTTCTCTTCTCTCTTCTTAGAGAATTCCTCAGACGTTCTTCTCTAACCTTTCCTTTGGATTAATTGATTGAATAGGTAGAGGAGGCATCATTTACAAAGAAGGATTGGATAAGGGATCCCATTATGGCAATAGGAAAGATTTCCCTCCCTTCCTACCATATTCAGGACGTTTGTGATAAGCCTTCCATGCTTGGAGAAGGCAACAATTTAAATCGGTGGGTCCATGGCTGTTTGTCACCAACCAGTTCGTGCCTAGAGGGGCTAGCTATGACTGCGTGTGGTTGGTGCGCAGCCACACCACCTTTCCCAGTTGGACCTCTATTTTTGGTCGGCCAGCTTAGGGGTGCGTGCATGTCGGGTGTTGAGTTGTCGCATTGGTTGGTTCCAAGACTTCTCATAGTACGATGTCTTGCATTCCAATGACTTAGGAGATTCAAGATGATGGTTTTTGTGTCACCTCCCGGTTATGTCATCGTTTTCGACCATGTTGGTCCAATAAGATAGCCGTGGTAAGACTTGTTACGAGCCCAAGATGGTTAAACTGTAACGGAGTTTGGGCACGGGTCTTACATCAGCAATCAACTCCCCCCAAGTAAAGAATTCATGAACAACAGAAATAATAGTCGACTTTGTAAGAGACCAAAAAGTTTGGAAAAAGGTGGAGGGAAACCCATCTGGCCCCGGACTTTTTAGGGGGGCCATTCCAAAGAGGGCCTCTCTAATTTCATCTTTAGTGGGCAAACGACATAAGGACTCATTATCCAAATCACATACTTTAGAGGCAACCCATACTCAGCATGGCGGAAAATGCAGCAGGGTTAATATTAGCCGAACAATAAAGTTGTTGATAATAAGTATGGATTACCTCATAAATCTGATGATCCGAGGAAGTCCATTCTCCATTTGAAAGTTTAAGGAGCAAAATCCTATTATGATGCCGAGGTTGCATAGTAGAAGCATGAAAGAATTTGGTATTTCGATCTCCACTATGAAGCCACTCTACCCGAGATTTTTGAGCCCACATAAGCTCCTCTCACTGTAAGTATTCATCCAGCAGCTGAATAATAGTGAGCTCATCTTGTTGGGAACGGGAAGAACGCTAGGATTGAATTTTAAGCAACTCAGAATAAAGAGCCTGAATACCCGCTTGAACATTTCCAAACATTGTCGAGTTCCATTGCCAAAAAGTAAATTGACTATTTGCCAAGCGATGAGAGAGAGTATTGGCAGCCAATGATGAAGTGGGTGTCCTCCAACCCAAAGTCGCCGCCCACGGACAGTCTAGGTGACACAACCACGTAGATTCAAAGCGGAAAGGTCGATGGCCCGGGAAGGCACCACCCTCCGTATCAACAAGTAACGGGTGTCGTGATAATCTCTATATATCTATAGAATACACGCAGGAAATGTGAGTGTGACTTCAACTTCAAACTTCCATTACACACCTCGTCTCGTCGTCGTCTACAAAATATAGATGAAAGCACTGATGATGAAGGGCTCTTGTGGGAGTATGAAATTGTTAATTAGCGGTTGGGTTTGAAACCTTTTTCTGCCTCTATTTACTTGAAATCCTATACAGATGCCTATCAAGTGGGTTTTCTTCTTCTTTTTTTTTTTTTTTTTTGGCTAAAAGGTTAGCTTGTATTAGAAAATGAAAGCTAAAAAACATGTAATAGTAATAGCTCTCCAACTTTGGCATTGCCACCAGAGCCCTATTACAGCTATATTTGATAAAAAGAATAAACTACTAACAGAATCTATATCTAATACGCTCTGAGCCATCCCAGACTACCTCACGAGCAATTAGAGTGGGACCATAGTTCCATGAATCTGTGATCAGCTCTTCAGCAGCTCTCTTGGCCAAAATATCCGCTACAACATAAGCCTCTTTGAAGCAAGTTGTAAATCTGATTTGCTTACTGTCTTTACAACTGATCAATAACACCTATTGGCTGGTGCAAGTTTAGTTTACCCTGCACATAGTTTACTTGCATGTATGTGCATCTTACATGGGATTCCATCACTGTCCAATGAGTCTCATCATTTTCTACAGCATGAGTTCACTTACATGTACATGTATTCTCTATCTAATCCCATTTTATTCATGGAGAGTGAAACCCTATAATATTGGAGTATGGTATATCTATTGAATATGGATGGTAAATCTATTGAATATGGATGGTAATGGAATCCATGTACCACTATACGCACTGGTGAATTATTGACCTACCATGCGGTTGATTAGGAAAACTATTTAATCTGATCACATCTGGGAAAAAAAATCGTCTGTAGCACTCTGGTATTGCAATGTTGATCCAGACCATTGAAAGTGCATCGATCACATGTCCCGATACACTCTCAGTTGTCAAGATCAATACTACTACACTAGAGTGCTACAGAGGATCCTAACCCTCACATATGACCAAATAAATCTGAAACAAGATAAAAAAAATCTCATTATTAATAATTTTGAAACATGTTGCCCGAGTTGGCTTGGGAATACTATAAAATGGGACACTGTTGAGTGCCCCGTTAAAGATTTTTTAGGATTTTTTTTCCTTATATCATTCGCGGATGGTAACGCCGAAGGTAAGAATTCAAAGTTTTTTCTTTGCTCCTTTTTCTTTTTCTTGTATCTGCAATTTTTATTTATAAATATTGAATATCCGATTGATCTTCGAAAAAAAAAAAAAAACAAACAAAACAAAAAACACTACCGACATTTATTATTCTGGGTCGGTTATGACAGTGTTCCTCTTGGCATTCGATCCAACTTGGATCTGCATCCTCTCCTCCCAGTGACTCTGGGAGGATGGTGGCAATCCTGTTCGGATGGTCAACACGTGGCTCTTGGTGAATCCGAGACCCATGTTCAAGCCGACACTTCCTGTCGATCGGCTTGGCTTATCGGCTGGGGTGTTGGCTTGAACGTAGGTCTCGGATTCACTGAGAGCCACGTATCGACCATCCAGACAGAATTATCACCGTCCTCTCAGAATCAATGGGAGAAAACGATGTAAATCCATCCAACTTGCAGTCACATTAATAAACAATTTGAGAATTTTTTAAAATTAATTGCTTTTGGAGTAGAGTTTGGAATAGGCCATGACGTCCTACTTTTGTCTTGTTAATGAAAGACAATTTTAAGGGAGAAAGATCCGTGGCCTCATTCCCATACAAAAAGACATGGCCATATCGGTGAAGTAACGGATTCTCAGCAAGTGTAAGTGCATGAAACCACCATTATTATTTCATCGTTACGTGGGTCAAAATTGCTTCCTCATGATCTATGTAGACCCTAGCTCTGATCACTCTTAACTCCCAGTTCTAGAGTCCAGTCCTTTTAGGGTTGAGATTTGGGAATCTCCAGATGACATGAAACCCAACGAGCTGATGAGGTTTAGAATGAGGACGGTTCCATCGGAGTTGCAGGTGCTTTTGCTACTACTGGTAGCAATAGCCGGCACAACTCCTTCCTTTGCCCGAACTGTGGAGATTTTCCCGGAGGGAAATTCAAACAAGCAACCTCCACCTCCACAATATGGGCAGCCACCGCCGTCTCAGCAACACAACCCGCCACCCTCACCCTCTCACTGCGGTCACGGCTGTCCCCCACCATCTCACGGACATCCATCACCACCTACAACATCCTCACCCTCTCACGGCGGCCACGGCTGTCCACCATCTCACGGACATCCATCACCATCACTACCACCACCCTCACCCTCTCATGGCGGCCACGGCTGTCATCCACCTTCTCACGGACATCCATCACCACCGCCACCCTCACCCTCTCACGGCGGCCACGGCTGTCCTCCACCTTCTCACGGACATCCATCACCAACGCCACCCTCACCCTCTCACGGAGGCCACGGCTGTCCTCCGCCTTCTCACGGACATCCATCACCGCCGCCACCCTCACCCTCTCACGGCGGCCACGGCTGTCCTCCGCCTTCTCATGGACATCCATCACCATTGCCACCACCCACTCATGGAAATCCTCCTCCGCCCACACCCTCGCAAGGATATAGCCCACCACCACCAAAGCACAAGAATCCACTGCCAACTCTTTACGGCTAGCCATTTACTCCATCCATGGATACCTGAAGGGCATCTCGAGAGAGTACCCAATGTAAGACATGTAATCTTCCGTTTTCATCCACTTCAGTTTTCTTGTCACATGTTACTCTCTCAGATCTCTTTTAGTGAACCCCAAAGTCCCTAAGTTTACGTGTTTTACATTTCTACTGAAGTAGTAGTAAGTATCTGTTAGTTTTCATTTCGACTCTTTGTTGTTGGTGTTCTGATGTAACGGAGTGTTTTCTATAAATAAATTTGTTGTGTCGTTAACTCTTTATTGGTGCGGTAACGAATCCCTGTGTGCATGTTTGTGGTTCGTTTGTGGTTCCATAACCCCTATACATATGATATCTTATTAGGAGAAGGGATTCATGCAGCACGATTCTTTTTACAGGGGTGCTTTGGGAATTTAGAGGGATCATGCATGCTATCTGAGCGCAATAAATATTATCAAGTACATGCATGGCCGTATGTATCTGATCCAAATGGTTTACATGGTTGGAGAGGCACCAATTGTGATTGCACGATTGATCTTCACTCGACACGTAATTAATTTGGGGAAAAGTCTTGGGTTCATTTTTTGTGACCATGAAAGGAACATTCTCTATACTGGATCTCAGAATATTTTTTCTGCATCGGCTTTGGTTGGCGAAGCAATGGCAATAAGAGCTGCGCTTTATCTTGCCGGAAGAGAAGGTTTCTACAATTTGATCATTGAATCAGATTGTGATGAGGTTATCCAGTACTTGCGCTTCCCTGATATCCCTTTTCCTATTGATGTTATTCCCATTAGAGATGATAACCTCCGTCTTGCTTCCATGTGCCACCAGATATCTTCCTATCTATTTCTAGAGTTGTCAACAAGGTTGCCCATAACCTAATTAGGAAAGCAGTGACAATTTTGAGGATATCACTTTGGCCCGTCTTCTCTCCCTGGTTTCATAACATGTGTATTGATGATGCCTCCGTGGTAGCCCGAATTTCTTTTGAATGAATTTATATTTACCAAAAAAAAAGAAAATGTTGTTGTAATCGCCAAATAAATGGAAGCTTGTTACGTGTATGCATGCATGAAACTGCCACGTAAGGATATGTGGTTATCTTCGATTACCGAATGAAGCCTAGTGTGTTATCGTAAGTGAAGAAGTTACAGTACGTGGATTATTGTTATTAGTGATAAGTATGGATAATTGATATGTGTACGTGGCTGGAGTCTTGGGTAGTTAGTAGAAGTTAAATAGGGGTTAATAGGAGTAACAAATATGTAGTGGAGTAGTTGTTAATGTCGTAAAATGTTGAAACGGTTTACTTGTCGTCTATTGATTCGGAAGATGATGTGGTGGAAATGAAGGGTCTTAGAATCCAATTTGAAACTGCTCTTAATTTGAGTTGGAGGTCGGCTTCTTCCGCCAAGAGGCACGGTTCCCTCGGTAGAATCGAATTTTCCCTTCCCTACCTACATTATCTCTCATTTTTTTTTTCTCGGCTATTTTATTTCCTTATATGTTCCTTATTTTATCCCCTCTTTTATCTGTCCCCATCCTCCAAGATACGTGTTTGTATCAAGCGGTATTAGAGCACTGCCCATGGATCAAATCAATGCATGATCCGACATGTAGAGAATTTGGAGGGTGCAGTGAAGCTGCTCAAGGCGGACAGCAGGAGATTCTCGCCTTTCAATAGTAAATTCTCTCAAAACTCAACAGATTGTTGAAGAGATTGATTGTTGTTCTTTTTTGAAATTGAGTTGACTGAGGTGTCCCGTCTCGTCTCTTGCAAGAAAGAAGAAGTTATTGGATGTCGGATTGGGTAGTCCAGCGATTATTCCGATGATCAAGTCAGTATGGAGCATACAGAGTCCTATTCCATGTCCAAATCATAGTTATGTGGTGTTGGGGGACTATCCGTTAGTAAGCAAGATATCCACCAAAGTGCGCCACCGACTCGGAGACCTGGCATGTGCTGGACTGCACGTAACTCCCCTTAGTGTGCGGGAGTATTCTGGAAATGACACGTGTATGGGCATGTGTTGTCCCCTTATCATGACATGTGTACGGACACGTGTCGCCTTCTTGTTGACGGACAAGATATGGTATCAACAGTTGCCATTTGCTTCTTTGGGCTCATCGAGTTCGAAGGACCAACTTTGATATCTGTTCTTATGATACGTGAAATTATTTAGAATATTCTTGATGATATTTAGCTTATTTTTGCAAGTTTCTAAGACATTTAGTTTAATTTAATTAATGTTTTGGATATTTTGTTAATCTATTTGATTCTTCGTATTTCTGTTATTTGGCAGGTTTTTGGGTTGGATAAAGACTGCACTAGAGAGGTTAGAGTCAGGTTAAAGCTTGGTGTTTGAGTCCTAATTGAGCTAGGATTTCTATTTTCGCCAAAATTGACATATGCTCGGTATTTGGTCCATATCTGGAGCTACGATCCTTCGTTTTGGGCGTTCTTTAGCTTTCTGAAAAGCTAAGAGCAAGGGCTACAATTGTACGAAGAGTCCAGAACTCAAAGAAGTCGTTTTGAAGTCAAAACAAAGAATCTTACAGAAAATCAGCAGTCTCCAACCAATTGGTAAGTTGCATTCAAACGTAGGAGTGTAAAAAGCTGATTTTAAGGGCATAGAATCAGGGCTATTCAAGGGCTGAAAGCACATAAAAAAGGAAAATAAATAGATGGATAGAGGGAGCTGTTCGTATGGGCTGTAAGGCATGTTGGATTCAAGCTTCGTCAATTCCCAAAACGAGTTCTTCCCTTATTTGTGACTCTTTTGTTTATGTTTCAGAATTGTCAATGATGAATTGCTAGATTTCTTATTTTAGGATTAGGATGGATTTATTGGAATAATGTTAATTAAACCTTTGACTTTTGAATGATCATGTTTTATGCAATCTGATATTTTTGGGAAAATTACGTGTGATTAATTGATCACTAATTGCATTGGATATCAATTGATGGAGCGATAGTGAAAGATTGATATTAGTTCATAAAATATCAATCCTTGGTAGAGTGTTTTCTTAGAAATAAGAGCTTGTCATTGTGATCTTTGTAATAATTCTAATGAACTTAATGAGTTTGTACTAAAATCCTGCAAACATGAAAGTAGATGTAAGACTAATACAAGCATAATTTATTATTCTCGAAAGAGATAACAAAATATCTTAGGGAATTGATTATTGCATCAATAGAAATTTGTTCAATAAGTCTGGTTTGGTTAAGCATAATTCAATTGAGGAAGTTCGAGTCCTAGAACTTGTGTCATTAATCTTTGGTTTCATAATTTGCTTATTAATTATTAATATTGATAATTCAGTTGTCTAAATAATAGAAAGAATTAATTATGTTTGGAATTTGAACATTCTCCCTGTGGAAACGATACTCGATTTATCACTATATTGTTTGCATGACCTGTACACTTGTGGATTCGACAACAAGCATATTGGCGCCGTTGTCGGGGAGTGGTGTTTTCAACATCAAAACAAACGATTCCCTTTATTAATTTGGATTGTATTCTATTTTTGGTTTATTTTTTTATTGCTCTTAATGTTTATAGTTTAATAAGGTTGTCGGGTGGATTTGTTGGTAAATCTTAATCTAATTGTATTCAATTTATTATTTGGCCAGAATTTTTTTTTAATATTTTCTGATTAATTGCTGCAGATTGCCATAGTGCATGCCACGTACCCGTGAGCTGACTAAAGCGTTTGTTCCTGAGATATAGCGGACTTTACTGGCATTAAGAAAAGAGCAGAGGTGTGAGTAGAAACGAGAAACAGCCATGGCAGAAAATCAGAACAATCAGAATCAGAGGTTGCAACAGGACTATGCCATGCCAAGCACCAATGGCAACCAAACCAGCATAACTAGACCTGTAGTCAATGCAAACAACTTTGAGATCAAACCTAGTCTCATTCAGATGGTGCAACAAGAGCAATTTGGGGGAGATATATATGAATACCCCAACGCGCATTTGGCCAACTTCTTAGAGATCTGTGTACAATTAAGCTGAATGGGTTAAGTGAAGATGCAATCAGATTACGACTCTTTCCCTTCTCTTTGAAAGACAAGGCCAAATGATGATTGAATTCCAAGCCCCCCCAATTCATTTACCACATGGATTGCATTATCCCAAGCATTCCTCAGTAAGTACTTCCCACCAGGTAAAACTACCAAACTCAGAAATGATATCACTAGTTTTGTGCAACATGATGGTGAGTCATTATATGAGACTTGGGAAAGATTTAAGGAATTGCAGAGATGGTGTCCACACCATGGCCTTCCTGAATGGCTGATTGTGTAAATTTTTTTATAATGGTTTGACACATTCAGTTAGAATCACCATAGATGCAGCTGCTGGAGGAGCCTTGATGGGTAAGTCAACCGAGGCAGCTTATGAGTTATTGGAAGAGATAGCTTCCAATAATTATCAATGGTCCAATAAATGAGGTCTTCCTAAGAAAGCTTTAGGTATGTATGAGATTGATGGCATTAACATGTTAAATGCAAAAGTTGATAATCTAGTGAAAATGTTTGGTAAGTTGGGTAATGTGAATTCTGTTGCTAACCTTAACCCTACTTTGAGTTGGTGAATGGTGTGGAGGCACACATATTAGTTCTGAGTATTTGCAGGTTAAACAGGCATAGTTCGTGTCAAATATGTATAGGCAATAGCAACACCACTAGTAGTTTAATAATCTTTACTTACAATCCTACAACCCTGGCTGGAGGAATCATCCCAACTTTTCTTGGAGAGACCAAGGTAATCAAGGTAGCAGCTTAAAATCTCTAAATCCTTTAGGTTTCCAACCAAGACCTCAAGGAGTAGTGTACAGCCTAAGACCAAACCATCGTGGGAGCTGGCTATTGAAAAATTAGCCAGTATGACTTCAGAAAGAATTGAAAGGATGAAAACCAAAGTTGATCAATTAGCTACTTACAACCTCAACTTAGAACTTCAATTGGGCCAATTGGATAATGCTTTCAACTCAAGAGGACAAGGCAATCTGCCAAGCAAAACAAAAATTAATCCAAAGGAGCAGTGCAAGGCAATTACCTTGAGAAGTGGTAAGCAAAACGGTTAAGTATGTAAGGAGGTGGTAGTGAGCGATGGAAAAGAGGTGGTTCATGAATAGGTAACCAAAGAGAATGAAACCAAAATAACTAAGCGTAATGAGACACAATCACAACCACCACCAGCAGTAAAACCTTAGTACCTCCCATTCCTTTTCCTCAGAGACTTAAACAAAATAAAATTGATAAACAATTTGAAAAGTTTCTTGAAGTGTTTAAACAATTGCATATTAACATTCTTTTTGCAGATACCTTAACACAAATTCCTGCTTATGCAAAGTTTCTTAAAGAAATTATGTCAAATAATAGGAAATTGGAGGATTATGAGACTATTGCTTTAATTGAGGAGTGTAGTGCAGTAATTCAAAATAAGCTGCCACTTAAGCTAAGAGATCCAGGGAGTTTTTCAATTCCTTGCACTATTGGTGAAGTTGATTTTTCTAGAGCTTTGTGTGATTTAGGTGCTAGTGTTTCATTAATGCCTTTATCTGTGTGCAGGAAGCTTGAGTTGAAAGAGCTAAAACCTACCACTATTTTTTTACAGTTAGTTGATTGATCAATAAAGTATCCATTAGGTATTTTAGAAAATGTACTAGTCAAGGTAAAAAATTCATCATTCTTGTTGACTTCATTGTGTTAGAAATGGATGAATATACTGAAATACCTATTATTTTGGGTCGACCTTTCTTGGCCACAGTTGGGGTTGTCATAAATGTTAAAGATGGTAGGTTGACATTTAAGGTTGGTGAGGAAGAGATAGAATTTAATTTTTTTAAATCAAATAAATATCCTTTTTTTACTGACTATGTTTTTCAAGTTAATTCTATAGATTTGATGACTTAAGAAGTTTTTAAGCTTGAAAATCCTAAAGAACTTCTTAAGAAATGTTTAGTGAGTGCAAAAACGACAAATGATGAAAATTTGGAAGTTGTAGAAATGGCTTATGCTTTAGAGGATACGTGGACTAATCAAGATAGAGGTTTTCATTATGAGGATCTAGACAAAGGTAAGCCATTACCTCCCCCTTCTAATATGCAAGCACTAGTTTTGGAATTGAAGCCATTACCCCCACATCTTAGGTATGCCTTTTTAGATAAAAATGATTAATTACTTGTTATTGTAAGCGCTTTTTTATGATGTTCAACTTGATAAACTATTGCGTGTGTTAAAATTAAGAAAATGAGCCATAGGATGGACTATTTCAGACCTTACAGGAATTAACCCCTCATTATGTATGCATAGGATTTTAATGGAAGATAACCATAAACCTGTTGTTGAAATCAGAGACGGTTAAATCCTAACATGAAAGAAGTAGTGAGGGCTGAAATTCTTAAATGATTAAATGCAAGATTTATTTATCCTATATCTGATGGTACATGGGTTAGTCCTGTGCATGTAGTGCCTAAAAAGGGTGGGATGACTGATGTGCATAATGAACATAATGAATTAATTCCCACTAGAACAGTGACTGGGTGGAGAGTGTGTATTAACTATAGACAACTTAATAGTGCTACCCGTAAGGATCATTTTCCTTTGCCTTTATTGATCAGATTCTTGAAAGACTTTCTGGGTATGAATATTATTATTTTTTAGATGGTTATTCGGGATATAATCAAATTTCTATAGCCCCGAGAGACCAAGAAAACTACTTTCACTTGTCCTTATGGTACTTTTGCATTTCGAAGGGTATCCTTTGGTTTATGTAATGCACCTGCCACATTTCAATGTTGCATGATAGCTATTTTTTTTTATTTTGTTGAAAAGATCATGGAGGTTTTCATGGATGATTTTTCTGTGTTTGGATATTCTTTTGATAGTTATTTGACTAACTTCTCTAAAGTCATGCAGCATTGTGAGGAGACTAAATTGGTCTTAAATTAGAGAAAATATCATTTCATGGTGCAGGAAGGCATTGTGTTGGGCCATAAGATCTCGGCAAGAGGTATTGAGGTGAACCGAGCAAAGATTAAGGTTATAGAGAAATTGTCACCACCTGTGAATGTGAAAGGAGTTAGGAGTTTCCTTGGTCACATAGGATTTTATCAACGTTTTTCAAGGATTTTTCTAAAATTTTAAAACCTCCGTGTAACCTATTGAATAAAGATGTTGCATTTGATTTTGACGCTCATTATTTGAATTCTTTTAATAGGTTGAAACAGGAGTTGGTGTCTGCACCAATCATGGCTGCACCGGATTGGAGTTTACCGTTTGAGCTGATGTGTGATGCAAGTGATTTTGCATTGGGTGCTATTTTAGGCCAAAAAAAAAAGGAAAAGTTTCATGTTATTTATTATGCTAGCAGACTTATGCTCAAATAAATTATGCAATTAATGAAAAAGAATTGTTTGCTATTGGGTTTGCATTTGATAAGTTTCATTCATATCTTGTAGGGTCCAAGGTGATCGTTTACACGGACCATGCGACAATCAAGTACCAATTGACTAAGAAAGATGCCAAGCCAAGGCTGATTCGGTGGGTGCCGTTGCTTCAGAAGTTTGATGTAGAGATTTGAGATAAGAAGGAAATAGAGAATGAGGTAGCTGATTACTTATCCAGGCTGGAGGTTCAATCAAAAGTAGAAGAGGTGTCAATCAATGAAAGCTTCCTAGACGAGCAGTTGCTTGTGGTTACAGTTGTTCTTTGGTATGCTGATTTAGTGAAGTATCTGGTTAGTGGTATTATTCCTTCGGCCTTTATTGTACAAGCATTGTACAAATGGGATGATCAAAAGATGTGTACCATAGGAGGAAATTCACGACATACTATACCATTGTCATTCTTTGGAGTGTGGTGGACATTTCAGCACTTCTAAGGCAATTGTAAAAGTATGGCAGTTTGGCTTCTATTGGCCAACCATGTATCAGGACGCCAGGCAGTATATGGCTACATGTGATCGATGTCAATGAGTGGGGAAAGTGACCAAAAGGAATGAGATCCCACAAAACAACATTTTTTTAGAGGTTGAATTGTTTGATGTGTGGGGGATTGACTTCATTGGTCCATTTTCGTCGTCTTTCAATAATCAGTTCATATTGGTAGCAGTAGACTATGTTTCCAAACGGGTGGAGGCAATAGCAACTCAGACCAATGATTCTTGGATGGTGACTAAGTTTTTGAAGAACATTTTTTCAAGGTTTGGTGTACCAAGAGTTATCATCAGTGATCAAGGTTCTCATTTCTGTAATCAATCCTTTGATACTTTGTTAAAGAAATATGGAGTCACACACAAGGTGGCACTTGCTTTTCATCCCTAAAAAAATGGGCAAGTGGAATTAGCTAACCGAGAATTAAAACTAATTTTGGAGAAAACTGTTGGAAGATCAAGGAAAGATTGGGCAACCAAACTTGATGATGTATTATGGGTATATCGGACGGCTTTCAAGACACCTTTAGGCATGTCTCCATATAGACTTGTCTTTGGGAAGTCTTGTCACCTACTAGTTGAGTTGGAGTATAAAGCTTATTGGGTAGTTAGAGAACTGAACATAGACTTGAAGGCTGCTGGAAAAAAGAGGTTGTTACAGTTGAGTGAATTAGAAGAGTTTAGGTTGGATGCTTATGAAAATACTCGGATTTATAAGGAAAAACCAAGTATTGTCATGATAAGCATATTTAGAAAAGAGGCTTTGAGGTTGAGCAACGAGTACTACTCTTCAATTCACAACTTAAGCTATTCCCAGGAAAGCTTCGGTCTAGGTGGTCTCGCCCATTCATGGTAACAAAAGTGTATCCATATGGTGCTATAATAGTGAGGCTATTGGTACATTTAAGGTGAATGGGCAACGTCTGAAGCCCTATCTTATTGGTGATGTAGTACTTAAAGGAGTGACATACTCCTTGGAAGAACCTAGCTACGGTTGATGGGTTGGTAGTCAAGCTAACAACTATAAACAAGAGCCTTTTGGGAGGCAACCCAAGCTACACTATTCTATCTTTTTCTTTTACTTTCATTATTATTTTTTGCTTTCTTCTAGTTGTTGAATAAATATGACTGTACTTACCATCTTTTTTAGGTACGAGCACATGGAGCAATAAATCGGTTTGAATATTATTCTTCCTTTCTTATTTACTTTCACATTGAGGACAATGTTTAAATTAAGTTTGGGGGGTAGGGTGATTGATAGTACTTATGCTTGTTTAACTGATAGGAGTAATTTTTGGAAAAAAAAATTATATTCATTTCAAAAAAATTATGCATCCTTGGCTAACCCTCGAACTAAAAGTTATTGTGAAAGAATAAGAAGGGTGAACTTGTTATTTGGAGTCATGATTTACATTCAGGTTTCTTGCCATGTTCAAGCATTGAAATTTTAACTTAGGATGGGCAATATCTTATAAAGCGAGATTAAGCATGCTTGTTTTGTTTGAAAGATTATTGAAATACATGTTCTAGGCAAAGTTGTGTGAGTAGTGTGACTATGCATAAAATATGAGTGTACTTCTTTTCTTGTGAGTATTCCCTTTGATTTAGGCCTAAACATTGTTTAAGCAAATAAGGTGGTATTATCAAAAAAAAAAAAAAAAAAATTCAAGTTAATGGGAAAGCATGTGGTGGGATTGAGAAACGAACAATGAAATTTTTACTCAACCATAAATACGCGTATGGTGGGAGAGCATAAAATGCAATCACTATTCCAAACATTGCTTGAGGTGGGAAAGAATACAATGCAACCATCGAAACTTGAGGTGGGAGAGCATAAAATGCAACCATCAGAGAAAAAAAAGAAAGAAAAAAAAAACCCTAGTTTGCTACCATTGTTTGTAGTAGTGAGAAGGGATGATTGCAAGTTTAGTTGTTACATGAATAGATTATATTGGTTGCATGATAAGCATGATTTTTATAGAATTATGTATGGATATTTGAATTGGAGAACATGAGTATACTTAGTTTTTCTTTATTTGCTATTGTTATACTAATGTTGAAGATTTGATGTTTGCATGATAGGAGTCTTGGACGTGAGGGATGATTCTAAATATGTTTCATATCCTTTGTTCTAAATGTGGTTTTTCTTTTGCTTGAGGACAATCAAATATTTAAGTTTGGGGGTGTTTGATACGTAAAATTATTTAGAATATTTTTTATCATATTTAGCTTAGTGTTGTAAGCTTTTAGGACATTTAGTTTAATTTAATTAATGTTTTGGGTATTTTATTAATCTATTTGATTCTTCGTATTTTTGTTATTTGGCAGGTTTTTGGGTTGGATAAGGACTGAACTATAGAAGTCAAAGTCAGGTCAAAGCTTGGTGTTTGAGTCCTAATTGGGTTAGGATTTCTATTTTCGCCAAAATTGACATATGCTCGGTATTTGGTCAATATCTGGAGCTACGGACCTTCGTTTTGGGCGTTCTTTAGCTTTCTGGAAAGGTAAGAGCAAGGGCTACAATCTTATGATAGTAAAGAACTCAAAGAAGTCATTTTGAAGTCAGAATCAAGCATTGAAGTCAAAACAAAAAATCTACTAGAAAATCAGCAGTCTCCAACCAATTGGTAAGTTGCGTTCAAACGCAGGAGTGCAAAAGGCTCATTTTAAGGGCGTAGAATCAGGGCTATTCAAGGACTGAAAGCATATAAAAAAAGAAAAAAAATGGAGAGAGGGAGCTATTCGTAGGGGCTATAAGGCACAATGGATTCAAGCTTTGTCTATTCCCAAAACGAGTTTTTTCCTCATCTCTGTGATTCTTTTGTTTATGTTTCAGAATTGTCAATGATGAATTGCTAGATTTCTTATTCTAGGATTAAGATCGATTCATTGGAATTGTGTTAATTAAACCCTTAACTTTTGAATGATCATGTTTTATACAATTTGGTATTTTTGGAAAAATTACGTGTGATTAATTGATTACTAATTGCATGTCTCAAGGTATCAATTGATGGAGCAAAATAGAAGATTGATATTAGTTCATAAAATACCAGTACTTGGTAGAGTGTTTTCCTAAAAATAAGAGCTTACCATTGTGATCTTTGTAATAATTCTAACGAACTTAATGAGTTTGTATTAGAATCCTGCAAACACGAAAGTAGATGTAGGACTAATACAGACATAATTTATTATTCTTGAAAGAGATAACAGAATATCTTAGGGAATTGATCATTGTATCAACAGAAATTTATTCAATAAGTCTGGTTTGATTAAGCATAATTCAATTAAGGTAGTCCGAGTCCTAGAACTTGTGTCATTAATCTTTGGTTTCATAATCTGTTTGTTAGTTATTAATCTTGGTAATTCAGTCATCTAAATAATCGAGAGAATTAATTAGGTTTGGAATTCGAGCATTCTCCCTGTGGAAACGATACTCGACTTATCGCTATATTATTTGCACGACCCGTACACTTGCGGATTCGACAACAAGCACCTTAATTCGTCCAACTTGCCATATCGATAAAACTACATGTAGAAGTTTAAAGTCGTACTTCCCCATACGGATCTTCAACCGTGTTGGGATGATATTGTCTACCCCAACTGACGCGGATTCTTTATCCCCTTTGGCATGAGACACAGGTCGGCACCAGGCCTACCCTTTAAGTTACCAGACATATTCTTCGTCGATCCAACGTGTGGGAAGAAGACCCGATCTAAGGGTGATGCACGTGGGACCCAAGATCACCAGTCCCAAAGGGTGAAGTTGTAGTAATGACCATTTTCATAGGAATTCACAATATTTTTTGAGAACCCCAATCGATAAGATCTCCTGACAGCTGGATTCACTACGGCTCTGAAACATTGGCCCTTTGAAGGCTGCCACGTGTACAACATGATTGCCCATTTCTTACACAAGAAATCGTACGACGCTGACCATGCTTCTTTATCTGTCCTTTTAATCATTTCATTAAATGCGTTCGAAGCTGTCATCGATCAGAGGTGCGGCGACACTCCATTTTTCCTGACAGAGGCAGTGAGTGGAAATGATTTGACACCTTCCGTTATGATGACTTTCAAACTCCAAAGATTTGGAATTCGTGACATTTATGTTTAGAAAGGAACTCAAAAGTATCTGAACTGCGGATTCGTGCCGTCATTCTTTCACATTTCCAATAGTTGAAAAGCAGCGATCTACTTCATCTTCTTTAGAGTTACACTTGCAACTGATACCTGTAAGTTATCTTTTTCTGTTCATCTTCATTTTTCTCTTTTTCTTTTCATGTCTCGTATGTTTGATCATCCCGGGATGGTCTATATTGATGTGTTACCACCTATCTTCAGTTGATCGGAGGAGGACATATAGCTTTAGGAATGGAGGAATGCTCCAGTGTTGACTAGGATGATTGCTGCTTCAGTTTTACCTGCCAGGTCTGCCGTCCCCATGGTTGCCGAAGTCTATCATAGGGAGAGGTCCCTATTGCCTCAAGGGAGGCAGTGACTGGTGCCTCCAGTGGTTTTCAGGAATCCATAGAGATGGCTATTCTTGCCCCTAGAGAACTGGTAACCACCGAGCCAAAGTGTGATCTCAAGGAGCGCCAACTCGCGTAACTAGTGACAGAGTTCAAGATCCCTGATCATTAAAACTGTAGGATCTCTATTGGAAAGGAAACCACCTGCGTGCCTAGCACGAGTGAGATGTCCATGTATACAGAGTTCTTCAAGTCGGGGTTCAAGCTCCTGATCCCCTAGAGGCCATTATGAGAGTGAAACATTACAGTCTAGCACCTACCCAACTCTCAATAAACTCCTGGCTCTACATCATCGCCTTCAGGGTGTTTTTCTGCCTACTTGGAAGGACGACCTCCGTAGACTTGTTTAGGTACATGTTGCTTCTAAACCGTCAAAACCCCAAGAGCCCAATCAAGATGGGGTGGTATTTTTTCAATAAGCGGCCAGATGTCCCTCCCGTGTTGGGACATAAGAGGTCCAAGGTACCCGTGTGGCACTGCAAGTTCTTTTTCCTGGGATGCAAAGATGGAAAGATGATGCCCCTGGTCAATATCTAGTACTTCCCTGATGTCACATCGATGAACGTATGGCCCGAGCTATCTCCCTATGATCAGGAGAGCTATGATCTGACCGAGACGGGGATAGTTGTGGACAACTTCGATTTCCTTTCCCCCCACTTGATAGTCCCTGGTGGCTTAGGAATGGGGGATGACGTCTATGACGACGAGGCCCCCCACTCAAGTCGTTGAGAGTGTCAAAAATAGGCCTACCAACCTTGGTAAGATTATAGGGAAGTATATATTACTTTGACTTGTCATAGATCAATTTAATTGCTGATCTTCTATTCTTTCAACTTTGCAGTGGGCAAGAAGGTATTTGACCTTGGACGAGTTTGAGAAACTACAGTGACGGGGGAAGCGAGCAAAGACTGCCTTGAGTTCTTCGAGGAAGGGGAAGAAACTGAAGCTCACTCTTTGCTCCTCTTTGGTAAAAAACTTGGACTTCGAAGTTTGGTCCGAGGGAGGGGGAGAGAAAACCCAGCACAAAACAAAGGCGAATGAGAAATCCTTGGTCGTTCTGAAGTCTTCAGCTAAGGCCGTCTCTTCTCTAGCTCCGACCTCACAAACGGGAGCAGATCCGGCTTCAGGATCCAAGACAATGATCGACTTGGCTCTGACTTCCAAGGCAATGGTTGACCCAACAGCTCTTTCCCAGGGTATTGGAGCCCTTCCCTCAGGCCCAAGTACTCTTGGCGTTACTCCTTCGGTGCTCGAGTCATCGGCCAAGGTAGTAGGGGAACAAACCCAGAGTACTCAGAGGTTTCTAAGCCTAGGTGCCCGATATTGGCTGAACTGAACAGTGAGGGACTCGGACAGTGGGACCTTGTCTCCCAGGGTGGCCCATGAACTGTAGAGGGGATCTGTCTGCCAAAGGACATCGAGTTTTTAGAAAGCAAAGAGAACGATGAGCTCATGGACATGATTAATTTAGGTTTCCTCAATGTAAGTATTTCCTTTAGCATAGTTTGTTACCTTTTTGTTCCTCGTTTGTAGGTGTTAATCCCCCTTAACTTCTTCCTTTTGCAGTTCATTGATCCGATGAAAGTTGCCATGGATCATCACCAGTCCCTCCAGCGCAAGCTCCGTTAGGTTGAGAAGGCGAGGGATGATGTGGTAAAGGCATGTAGGGCCAATTCAGTAGATATTTCCTCTCTGAACAAGGAGTTGTAGGCCACCAAGGATCAAGCTGTTGATGAAAAGAAGAAGGTAGAGGGTGCTGTCTTTGATAATGCTTGCATGGAGACCAAGCTATCAGCCCTGAAGAAGGCCAAGGAAGAATCTGATTAAAAGGTCACTGACGAGGGAAGAAGGCCACACTACAAGAAGATGTCCTTCGAGCTCGGAAAGACTGTTAACGATCTCGAGGCCAAGATGAAGGTCGAAAGGTATAAACTCCAGGAGCTCGAAGCTAAAATTCCTGGTAGGATCAGCCAGGCCATCGACTTCAAAACCTCTGACACCTTGAAGAAGTTTGTTGAGGAGTCAGATGAGATGAAGTCCTTTAGGCATCAGCTCGCTATGGCTGCCTTCTTCAAGGGAATATGTTCTTTGTGCGACCATGTTCGCGAAGTAGCTAGGGCCGGCTCTGACATCTTGGGATACCATTTCAACTTGGATGCACCCTCAGATTTTGAAGAGGGAGAGGACTCCCTTGACGCACAAAAGAATGGACAGAGGGAAGGCACCGACAAAAAGCAACTAGAAGAGGTCCCTCTTGAGCTCAGAAGTGGCACTACGGGGGACGGAGCTACAGTGGTCCCTTGTGAGTCTGAGGAGAAAACTGCTGAAGATGTGGCCTAAGGCGGGGGTGCAATTGGCGATGACACTACTCTAGGCATAGTCCTTGTTGAAGTCAGGGCCAATTATGCCACAAAAATGGAGGGCATTGCTGCAGAGATGACTCAGAAGGGTGAGGATGTGGGAGCTGAGACCGAGAGGCTGAAAAAATAACCTCCCTTTGTATTTTTGTTTTTCTTTTTGTCATTGTACTTTGAATGTGTCCCTCTCTGTACATAATACTTTGATATGAATACAACAGAGTTTTTTTTTTTGTCTGTGAGTGCTATTTTCTTAATTTTTCATAAACTTTCGCCTTGATTGACTCTGTTTTTATTTTTGGACTTAGGCTCTTGAGACTTCCGTGGCTGATAGGGCCAAACATGGAGCTATTGCCGACCTTCTTTCTGAAATTGAGGCTCTTCGCACCCAGATCTCAGAGGTCAAAAAGGACCGAGATGGACACCCTGAAGCTCTAACAAAGATTGAAGAGCCCCGGTCCAAGCAAGTTCAAGTATTACGGTGTAGGATTTAGAAGGATGAGTCCTTCCAAGATTCTTACAGCAAGTACTTTAATAAAGTTAATCATCAAGAAAGATGTATCGCTGAGCCTAATCACTTTTCCCATGAAGAAAGTCTGCTTCGTGCTAGCAACGAGCATAGGATAAGAGACCTTGCAGAGAAACTCGTCATTGTCGAGGAGACCTTAGCAGATTGCTTAGGGCAGTAAAAAGCTCCTGTTCTTTATGATAATCCCTACCCCCCGCTCAATTGTCTCTATCATTATGCATCTTGGCTTCGTGTCGACGCCGAGCATAGTGTGAAGGATATTGCTGAGGGATTAGTTGTTTTTGTAGAGGCTTTAAAGATGGTCCCTAAGAAGGGAAGGGTTTCTTTTGTGTAGGCTAGCCCTGACTTCATGATAGTGTAGGTTACCCCCCGACTTCATGATACTATAGGTTACCCCCAGACTTCATGATAGTGGAGGTCACCACATTGTAATGAAGTATTTTTTTTGTATTCTTGTGACTTTTTGGTCAATGAATGAAACTTTTTGACTGTCGAGCTCGTTTGATCTTTTGTCTGTGGATGAACTTAGGAGTGATCCTTCCCCCTGAGTTCATTTTGAATGCAAAGCACTTGCATTATGATGAATCTATGTAACATATTTGCATGTCGTCAACGCATATGTTACTTAGGACGAACTGTATCCGACTTGTGTGAAGTCGTTACCTTAGAATTTTTGGAGACAAAAGATATGAATGTAAAGACATTTCATTAAAGTTCCTCATGTCTAACACATTAATGATAGAATTGCCACAAGTTTTCTGAATGTAAGGCCTCTAGATTAACTTGCCTCTCATTGTTGCAAGATGGTAAGTTCCTAGCTCAGTTACGTAGACAACGCTATAAGACCTTTCCCAATTTGGAGTCAACTTGCCTTGTTGGGAAGGTTGGGAGACAGAAGTACGACGAAGGACCAGATCGCTGACTTTGAACTGTCGAGCTTGAACTTGTCAGTTGTAATGTCTGTCGAGCTTGAACTTGCATTATGATGAATCTATGTAACATATTTGCATGTCGTCGACGCATATGTTACTCAGGACGAACTGTATCCGACTTGTGTGAAGCCGTTACCTTAGAATTTTTGGAGACAAAAGATATGAATGTAAAGACATTTCATTAAAGTTCCTCATGTCTAACACATTAATGATAGAATTGCCACAAGTTTTCTGAATGTAAGGCCTCTGGATTAACTTGCCTCTCATTGTTGCGAGATGGTAAGTTCCTAGCTCAGTTACGTAGACAACGCTATAAGACCTTTCCCAATTTGGAGTCAACTTGCCTTGTTGGGAAGGTTGGGAGACAGAAGTACGACGAAGGACCAGATCGCTGACTTTGAACTGTCGAGCTTAAACTTGTCAGTTGTAATGTCTGCCACCTGTGAGGACAAAGATCGTAATTTGTTTAGAAGTCGTCACCTAGATTAAGGTCTAGGATCTTAGAAATGTGAAATCTCACCCTAAGGTAAAACTTCGATTGACTCATGACCCTTAGACTGAATTTCTGGTCCATCAGAGATTGGGTAAGCGTCAGGTTACGGTTATGGGAAGGGGTTAGGCACCCAAACCGCCCGATCGAGATCGATCTCCTATACCTTTCCTATGCCAGACTCTATCTATTAAACCGAACCAAACTAAGTGGTTTGATATCATTGAACCGAATTTGTATCCATCAGATTGCCTACGTATCATAAAATTATTTCAAAAATCAGGTTCACCATCGTAGTTCAGGTATGATTAAAATTTATGACTGTGATTTATGCTTGTGCTTGATTAAGTTCATTGTTTAAGTTGAAGTTTATGCTTGAAAGGTTGAGAAACCCTATGGGTTAGGATCTGGATAGTCCATGCGAACTGATAGATATTCCTAGTGGACCTAAGAATGGATAACTCTTTCTGGGTCTGAATGTGGATAACCCTATTTGGGTCAAAATGTGGATAACCCTTTCTGGGTTGGAATGTGGATAACCCTTTCTGGGTTGGAATGTGGATAACCCTTTCTGGGTTGAAATGTGGATGGATATCCTAGTGGATCTATGGATAGTCCGAGTGGACTAAAGTGTGGATCCGAATTTGAGATTTTTCCAAACAGCCTACGTATCCTAAGGTTTGCCCTAGGAATCAAAATCCATGTAGTTCGAAAAAATGATTGAAATAACCTGATCTAGGTTTACGATTGAGAACCTATTCTAGGTTTAGGGTTGAGAACCTATTATAGGTTTAGGGTTGAGAACCTATTCTAGGTTTAGGATTTACTGAGGGGCAGAAATCGTCCTGAGCTACCCTTTTCATCCTAAGCTCTAATTTTGGAAGGTTTGGAAAAGCATTCTCTTTCTTTATTAAAATTTTTATTATTTTCCATTATACCCTTCCCAAGAATGTGGGTGCCTAAATGCACGACCCCATGCCTAGATTGTCTTCTAGAAGTGTGTATACATGGCAGTTCAACTAGGGTGTTGTAAAAAATGAAGTTATTGCCACAAATGGAATATTCTATCTAAGCATGGCATGTATGATGTTTATGGTAACTAACAAAATATATAGCAAGATTATGAAAATCTCCCTAACATGGCATATGATACCATAAAAATTTATTTAAACATGGTAAAATTTACTATGCTATATTCTAAGCATGGCAAGTCTAAACATGACATGTCTAAATATGGTACTAAATGTGGTAAAAAAAATCTATTTATTCTACCAAATATAGCAACACATGGATATGGCAAACATGGTATGTGAGCAATCCAAACAAAGCATGTAAGTACTCTAAATGTGACCATTTATCCAAATATGACATTTATACACTCTAAATGTAGCAAGTATGCAATCAAATATGGTAGAATTCATCAAATCACTCAAGCAATCAATAGTATATTACAGTAAATGAGACATCGATGAAACATTTTTGAAAATCCAAAATTATAAAAAAATCATATGCGCAAGAATTTCTTTGAAAATATTGTAACTTTTATGAAGACATTTGAAATGAATAATGACTCAAAAATGTCAAAATTGCCAGACAAAGTTTCAAGTATTGCACAAACTAGAAACTGATTTCAAATTCTGTCATATTACACGAAAATGACCATAAGTATGTCTTTTGTAACTCAAATTAAACCCTATTTTTTTTCACAGAAATATGACTTGACATGCTACATTTAATTTGAAGGGGTCGAATTCCAATAGAGAGCACATATGGGTCAAAAATATTGCACAATTCAATACACATGCATGGTGACAGATTATGTCATCCTGTACCATAATGGGCATATGGAGACCTAAATATATCAGAATTAACCTCTAAACATACCCTTAAAAATAATATTTAGAAAGCTAACTTTTGCCTCAAAACACCTAATTCCAACAGGGGACGAAATAAGGTCAAATGAATGCCACAAGATCGGATATGTGCACTGGTCAAGTCTGTTCCAGATTTTTGACCAGTTGCACCATAAATTCCGTATAAAATCTCATACTTAATGAAAATTAAATCAAAACATATGTACATGTAGATAATTGATAGATCTAAAATTTTATTAAGAAAAACAAGTGCAAACAGAACATTCTCATTGTGAAAAAGATACTTTTCAATCATACCAATCAGTATATCCTAACATATTCAAAAACAGAGCACTATGCACTTAAAAATCAATATCAATTCAATAAAAAATTAAAAAAATCCAAAACTAATGCCACTTTTTAGAAGACTTCTTTATCTAAAAAAATTGTAAGAAGTTGTTTTTCTGATTATGGCCATAAGATCCTTTTCTAGAGACTTTCTGATAGGGGATTGCATTATACCCGAGTAGGGCAGCAATGCTAATGGAGAATTTTTTTGTTAAACTTTTCCAATTCCAAATGGAACGAAATTTCTAGGAGAGTCTTCTAACATATCAGAGAGAATCCCATAAAGATTTGGCCTTCAAAATCTAAACAAAACCACATGAGATGCACGTCCCTAATTTGGATCCTAAATCTGGAAATTTCAGATCAGAAATCCACTTTGTAAAATTTATCAAAAACATCAAACATCATCATATAGCATTCAAATCTTCATCATCGAACAATTTAAAAAAATTATCATACATAAAAAATATTAGACATGAGCATCCTAACATCAACATGCATGCAATAGGGCATTCTTGATCGAGATTTAATGAAAATAAGCATCTTCCAACAAAATCAACATTCAAACCTTCTAAAAGACCACTAAATTCGTTTTAGGGTACCAACCTTGTGCTCAAATGGAGCAAAACCTTTGATGTAGGATTTTTTTTGGAGGTCGTATAAAGATTTCTGAAGGTGAATTCTCATCCTCCTCTTCTCTGCTCTTTTCTCTAACTCTCTGCCTTCTTCTTCTTCCTCTTCTTTTTCTTCTTTTCCTTTTCTTTCTTTTTCTCACGGATCTCTCTTTTTTTCTTCTTCTTTTCTCCCACGGTTTCTCCCTCTCTCTTCTAGAAAATCTTCTCCCTCTCTCTTTCCTCTCCCACAGTTTTTTTCTCTTCTCCTCTCTCTCTCTCCTCTTCTCACGGCTTCTTTTCTAGAAAACCCTCTCCTCTTCTCACGGCCTCTCTTCTAGAAAACCCTCTCCCTTTCTCACGTCTTTCCTTTCTCCCTTTTCTCTCTTTCCTTCTTCTCTCTTCCTTCCTTTTCTTCTTCTTTCCTTATTCTCTTCTTTTCTTCTTTCCTTCCTCCTTCTAGAAAATCTCATCTCCTCCACGTTTTTTTTTCTCTCTTTCCTTTTTTTATTTTCATTCCTTTTCCCCTTCCTCATTCTAGAAAATCTCCTCTCCCTCATGTTTTTTTTTTCTTTTCTCTCTTTCCTTTTTTTCTTTTCTTTCATTTTCTTCTTTTCTTTCCTTCTCTTCTTCCTTCCTCTTCTTCTTCTCGGCTTCTCTCTCATTCTTTCTTTTTTCTTTTCTTTCCTTCTCTTCTTCCTTCCTCTTCTTCTTCTCGGCTTTTTCCTTCTCTCTTTCCTTTTTTTGGCTTCTTCTCTTATCTCTCTCTCTCTCTCTCTTGGCTTTCTTCCTTTCTTTCCTATAATATATATATATATATAAAAGAAATGCATGCATATGGGCCGACGTGACTTGGTTCGGATTGGTCTGAGCTGGGCTGGGCTGAGTTGGACTAAGTTGGGTTGAGTTGGTTTGGACCAAGTTGACTTCTTTTATCATTTCATAGTCCATTTTCGCCGTCATTCCACATGAAATTTTTCGATAGCCTCTATTCTAAATTTTCTACGTTCACTTTGTAGAACACTAAAAATGAGGAATATTGGAACTTGAATCACCTCATTTAAAAATAAAATGGTCAACTTATAAATTTCTGAAGTTTAAGCAGACCAATTATCGATAATTTGACTAACCATTCTGCATGAGATCCTTCGGAGACTTTTTCCTGAAATCCTTTACGTCCACTTTGTAGAGTACTAAAAATGGAACATATTGAAACTGAAATCACCTGATTTGGATGTGGGGTGACCAAAATATGAATTTTCAAAGATTAAACGATCATTTCGACATGTAATTTTGCATGGGACCCTTTGGAGATTTCTGTACCGAATTTTTCACTTCCACTTTGTAGAACACCACAAATGAAGAATAATGACCTTTGAATCATTTGAATCGGACGTAGAACGGCAAAGATATGAAGCATTGAAGTTCTATCGATAATTCTACATGAAAGCTTGCATGGGGCCTACTGGTGACCTCTACCCAAGATTTTTCACATCCACTTTGAAGAGGACTGAAAATAAGGAATATTGGCCTTTCAATCATCTGATTTCGATATCAGATGACCAAGATATGATGATTTGAAGTTTAAATGATAATGCATGCATCATACGATAATTATGTAAATGCCCCTGCACTTTCAAACTGTGATACCTTCCTTGTTTGATGTCAGAATTTGATGATTCTGGTTTCATTTTGGAGATAATTTTACTACCTATACATCCAAGTAGGTAATAGCCTATGACCTTGCTGTGGGGTTCATTAAAGAATCACAAATCTTTGGGTTAAAAGCTAAAAATCTGCCATATGGATTCACTTATGTTGGGGATGACAAAAATGGGGTGCTTAGAGATGCCTCTCTTTAGCCGAGATTGTTACCAATTGAAGGCTAAAGACAAAAGAACCACATTTTTTATATGAGTGAGATTGCTTATTGGGATGCACTTAGGGTAATTTGTCCTAAAGTGCTTACGTATTCTAAGGGTGTCCTAGAAATTAAGCCCAGCACGTAGTTGGACTGGCAAGAAGGTTTGCTCTTCTTGAAAAATTGATGATTGTTCTTCTTGTATGAAGCTAGGCTATGAATACAAGGCTCATTTCTAGGCTGGGAATCTCTTCTTGTTGAGGTGAGACTCATGATGCAAGGTATGCGCAGGCTTGAACCCGATTTGATCCATTTGTAAGCTGATAAACCTCTTCTTCTACTAGGCTAGGCTGTGAATACAAGGCTCATTTGTAGGCTGGGAACCTCTTCTTGCTGAGGTGAGACTCATGATGCAAGGTACGCGCGGACTTGAACCCGACTTGATCCATTTGTAGGCTGATAAACATCTTCTTGTACGAAGCTAGGCTGTGAATACAAGGCTGGTTTATAAGTTGATAAACCTCTTCTTGTATGGAGCTAGACTATGAATACAAGACTGGTTTATAGGTTGGGAACCTCTTCTTGTATGGAGCTAGGCTGTGAATACAAGGCTGGTTGCATGAGCTTTGGCTCGGCTTTGATTTGTCTGGGTGGAGGAATTATTGTCTTTCCCTTTGATTGAACTGAGGCTCTTTAGATTTGCCATTTTGGGTTGAGTACCTGCACTTGTCAGATCATTACAAATTTCATAGAATATGTTATAATGATCATTTCTAATGGGGTGGGGAAACAGATGTTTCTTTGTTGAATTTAAAGAGACATAGTTTATGAAACACACTGGAATTCAAAAAACCTAAAATGTTATTAGTTTCTTGACTGGGGCAACTCTAGGGAGTGTTCGAACTTTTCGATTGTTCCATTCATGAGCAATGGTATCAACCAGATCTAATGTCAACTTTCTAGGAAGTTCACAATCAGTCACTTCTCTGCTGGTGCTTGCTGGGATATTGAATTGCTGAGGTAGCCTTGTTGGGGAATAGAATGAAGTATGAGTCAACCCCATGAACCGAACATGTAAACTATTCTCTGTATTTGTGACAACCCGCTCTTGTTTCCACCAAGTGCATTTCCATCTGATATCTAATGTGGTTATTTCTTTGAGGCGGTTGAACCAATCTGTGTCCATCTGATAGGCTATAGGATCTGCTCTTTTTACCAATTGGTAGGGGTTAAGGGTCGTTGCTTCAGATTCCTCAACCAATCCTAACCTCTCTGTTAACCAAATTTGAAGTAGGTATGGTGACCCGCTAAAATTGTCCAGCTTGAACTGATTTTGATGAGTTTCCATGAAGTCAAGGCCCTTTAATGTCTCGGCCAACACTCTAGGGATGATGTCAAAACCTTGTCTCGCATGTTTGATGAGATCTATCATGATTGGAGATCTGTATCTGTGCAACTTCATAGCAATACTCGGGCTATGCCACAATAGAGGTAAACATGTCTTCTCTGCTCCTCTGCTTCTTTCCCTTTTGGACTTGTACGAGCATATGATTTTATCATGCGCTTTATCTGTAGTCGTTGATCTTGTACAAAATGACACATTTCTTTCTTGTCCCAGCTGAAAAAATTCTGTATCTCTTGCTTGTAATCTTTTTTTGGAGATGGTTTGAAATTTTTTTGCTTAGGTGTGTGCAAGAGGCAAGCTCTAAATTCTTCCACAGTTGGGCAAAACTCAACTTCTCCCATCCTGAAGACATGAACTATTGGATCCCAGCATTGAGCGGCTGCTTTCAAAAGATTTGAGCATAATTTTATCATTGTCAATTGAGGAAGTGCCTCCAGTTTGATGCTTTAGTAGGAAAGAGCTATCTTCTGTGAACTCAACATGCCAGCTCCAGTTTTTCAGTGCCTTATCCATCTCTGTAATTCTGTTCTACGGATCGATTGATTATTAGCCTTCCGGGTGTGACCTGTAGGAATCCCGACATACAAATAAAGGTTAAATAATGAATCATTGGAATTATCTTAAATTGTTGTTGTTTAGAGATATTGAAATGCCCTTAGTAGATTACACATGAAATTTATACATATGACTGACTCTGTCTGAGTTTTAAGTACTTAAATCTATAGACATGATGAACGAAAGTGGAGGTCCAAATGGGACTGATAAGAAACTGTCCAGGTGGGTCTGCTGCCTGGAGGAGTTTGTGGTTATTTATGTAGAATGGATTTATCTTACCAAGAAGACCCCATTAATTAGTTTGAGAAAGGAAGGGCCTATTGGAATCTTGGGACGCCGTCAGATATAATATACGATAGATAAGAATTCCAACCAGATTTTTTATTTTATCAGATTGATATACTCATGAGAGTTTATATCAAATGATATGAAAGATGGGCTTTGATGTGTAACTCTTGGGAAATCCATTGGATAGATGGACGGATGAAAGAGTTTAGCCAAAAAAATAAGAAATTCTTTCTTTGATTATGATGATAGGATAAACCATCCTTGGGTGAAAGGTTGTTGTACCCCATTAGAGAATCCAGTTAACCATGTCGGTAAGTTCTTCAAATGATTGATGCCCGTTGTTGGTGTCAGCAAGTGAGAGAGAGGCTTTCTACACCCTCTATTTTTTTTTGAAGTGTGTAGAGGCTACACATAATATCTCTTCACTTGATCCAAATTGGTCAAATATTGTAACTCATTGCCTTCCATGTTGATCAGTCGAACAGCTTTTCCAGGTAAGATTTCCTTTACCATGAACGGTCCACTCCAATTAGGGCAAAACTTGCCCCTAGGGTCATGGACAGGTGCTCTTTGCTCCTTCAATACCAGGTCCCCGACTGTCAAGTGACGAACACACACCTTTTTGTTAAAGGTTTCTGCCATTCTTTGTTGGTATTTTTTTACATTATCGACTACCTTCATTCTTCTTTCATCAACGAAGTTCAGTTCATCATATCTGGATTGCAGCCATTCAGTTTCTAGAATCTTACATTCCATCAAGACTCTCAATGATGGCACCTCTATTTCTACCGGGAGGACTGCTTCCATACCATATACTAGTGAATACGGCGTTGTCTCAGTGGATGCTCTTATGGATGTTGTGTACGCCCAGAGTCCATAAGGTAGTTTGTCTGCCCAGTCAACATTAGTCTCTGCCATCTTCTGGAAGATAACCTTGACATTTTTATTGGCCGCCTCTACTGCCCCATTTGTATGTGGACGATAAGGAGAGGACCCGTGCCTTTTGATGTGGAACTTGTTACATAATTCTTGGACTCTCCCTCTGAAGTGTTGTCTTTGATATGAGATTATAGAATGAGGCATCCCATGTCGGCATATGATGTACTCTTGTAGAAATTTAGCCACTTTGTTTGCTGTGAGCATGGCATATGACTGTGCCTCTACCTACTTTGTGAAATAATCAATGGCAACCAAGATGAATTCATGCCCATTTAAGGCTTTAGGGTGAACCTTTCCGATCACATCTATGCCCCAGGTTGAGAAGGGCCATGGAGAACTTAGAGTATGCAACTCTGCTGGAGGCACGTGTATCAAATTAGCATGGATTTGGCACATGTGACATTTTCTTACAAACTCTGCACAGTTTTCTTCCATTGTGTTCCAGTAATATCCCATTCTGAGGATCTTCTTTGCAAGCATTCTAGCATTCATGTGAGGTCCGCATATTCCTTGATGGACTTGTTTGATGACATTTTGCGCCTGTTCCTCGTCGACACAGACCAACTGCACTCCTTCATGGGATCTTTTGTATAGGATATCTTCACATAGTATGAACTGAGAGGCATATAGCCTAAGAGACTTCTTTTCACCTGTTGTGGCTTCCACTGGATACTTTCCTTCCTTGATGAAATCTATGATGGGAGCAAACCATGGTCGGCCATCGACTGTCAGTGCATTCACTTCTTCCAATGGACTGGTCGTACTCTTTTCTCTATGATTAGGGGTTTGATACGTCCCAAAGGATCATTTCCAATCATTGAGGCCAAGGTGGCCAATGCATCAGCATACTTATTGGTATCTCTTGGGGAGTAGTCAAATTCAATTTGCATGAACTTTCGAGCCAAGGTTATTGCACATTGTTGGTAAGGTATCAGCTTCTCATCTTTGGTTTTCCAATCCCCTCTGACTTGATAGATAACAATTGATGAGTCACCATAGACCTTTAATCTACAGATGCCTATGGCTAAGGCTGCTTTTAGCCCCATGATACATGCTTCATACTCTGCAATGTTGTTTGTGCAGTCAAAGTCTAATTTGAATAAAAATGGCACAAATGCCCCTTCTGGATCTATGAATAAGACACCGGCCCCGTATCCCATATGATTTGCGGCTCCATCGAAGAACATTATCCATGTGTCGTTCTTCCCTTCCTCATGAATTGTGTGGACTTCTTCATCTGGGAATACATCTTCCAAATGTTTGAGGTTATCTTCAACCGGTAGAGCTGATAGATGTTCTGCAATTACGCTTCCCTTGATAGACTTTTGAGTAGTATATGTGATGTCGAATTTGGACAACAACAATAGCCACCTAGCCAACCTTCCTGTCAAAGCTGGTTTCTCGAATAGATACTTCAGGGGGTCCATTCTGGAAATGAGTATGACCTTGTAGGATAACATATAATGCCTTAATCTCTTTGTTATCCAGACCAGGGTTGTGCATGTCTTCTCCAGCTGTGTATAATTGTCTTCTTAGCCTGTGAATTTCTTACTCAAGTAGTATATTGTTTTTTCTGTCTTTCCATCTATATCATGTTGGGCTATCATTGATCCCATAGAACCCTTTAGTACTGACAAGTAAAGGAGTAGTGGTCTCCCCGGTACTGGTGGGGCTAAGACTGATGGGTTCAACAGATAGGTCTTGATTTTGTCGAAGGCCATCTGACATTGAGGGTTCCGATCTTTTGGTTGGTTTTTCTGGAGTAGCTTGAAAATTAGTTCACATGTTGTAGTGAGATGTGCAATAAACCGGTTAATGTATTGAAGTCTTTCCAAGAAACCTCTTACTTCCTTTTCTGTTTGAGGAGATGGCATTTCAGAGATGACTTTTATCTTGGCTGGATCAATTTTGATTCCTCTTTGGCTGACCATAAAGCCTAGCATTTTTCCCGCTATTACCCCAAATGCATATTTTTGGGAGTTAAGCCTTAGTTTATATTGATTGATTCTTTTGACGAACTTCCTTAGCATCAGGATGTGACCTTCTCTGGTGAATGATTTTATAATCATATCATCTACATACACCTCTACCTCCTTATGGATCAGGTCGTATAGAATTGTAGTAGCCATTCTTTGATAAGTTGCCCCAGCATTCTTCAACCCAAATGGCATCACAGTGTAACAATAGGTGCCCCAGTCTGTTATGAAGGCAGTCTTCTCCTTGTCTTCAGGTGCCATCTTTATCTGATTATACCCTGAGAATCCATCCATGAAGGACAAAAGAGCATGATTTGCAGTGTTATCCACTAAGATGTCCATTTTTGGTAATGGAAAGTCATCTTTGGGACTAGCCTTATTCAGATTTCTATAATCTATGCACACCCTCAGTCTTCCATCCTTTTTAGGTACGATGACCACATTTTCTAGCCACTCTGGGTACTTTGTGACTTTTAGGAATCCTGCGTCAAACTGCTTTTTGATATCTTCTTTAACCTTGAGGGTCCATTCAGGCCTTAACTGCCTCAGCTTCTGCTTATATGGCCTTGCATTTGAGATCAAAGGTATCTTATGCTGTACAACTTCGGGGTCTATGCCGGGCATATCTTCATAGGACCAGGCGGACACTTCTTGGAACTCCATCAGTAATTCTGTTTGGCTTCTTCTTCTGTCAAGGTAGCACCGATCTTTATCTTTCGAGGTTGCTCTGCTGAGCTGAGGTTAATTATTTTGAAGTCTTCGTTGACAGGTTGAGCCTTCTTCTCCTCCGAGGCTTGGATGGATTGTAATATTTTAGGAGATGGTTCATCATTCTCATCATTTTCAAAGTTAGAGTTAGAAGGAGAAGGAAAGGAAGAAGTAGACGTAGTGTAATTCAAAATTTCATCTTTATTCATATTCAAAAGCAGAGGTACAAAGGAAAAGGTTCCTAGTTGAACAAACTCAAAACTTGAAAAGGACTCAATCTTATCTAAAGACTTAAGGACCCTAGGCTCAGACATAGTCATAATATGTGGATTACATGGCAACCCCTTTAGGTAAACAAAATTATCATAACAACTCCAATTGGGGATTATTCCATTGATGGGAAGGGTGAATTGTTGCATTTCGGGACTCTTATCTTGATCTTCACCGGTGAGCGTCATCACTTGATCCTCCTTGAACAGGTTACTGATGTTGATCACCTCTGTCTCGGATTTCTGCTCCTTGCTCTACTCTTGGATCTTGGCTTGCTCGAGCTCTTCCTAGTCAAAAGTACAATCATGGAATATTTCAAACCCGAGTACTTGCTTTTGGAGGTGGGCATTGAACCAAGGTTCTGAAAATCCACAAGAGATGTTATCTTCTCCTTCTTTAACAAAATACCCATTGAGGGTCTTCGAAAACTGGATGTCCTGCAAATTGTACAACCCCTCAGATATTGCTTGATAGACTGCTTCATCCGTCCTTTGGGGTCGCCAGTCCCCACTAGCTCTATCTGATGCTCTTATTGTGCTGCTACCATACTGACTACTATGCTTGTATTTCATCCTCTCGAGCTTTCGAAATCTTTTTATTCAGCTCCCCTCTGCTTTTGCTTGATTACTTTCAGATCCCCTTCGGTGGGGGTATACCCTAGTCCAAATCTATACTCATTGACCAATAGAGATAAGAAAGTGACATCACCATATTGGTAGGGAACCAAGGCCCATACCTGGAAAGTAGAGCATGTTAAGTAATTGATGAAATGAAAAGGGCAGATGCGTACCTGTAGGATCTGGCTCAGTTGTGGCTAGGATGTTGTCAACCTAGAACCCTCCGAGAGAAAAATCTTGTCTAATATCCCCTTGTGATTCTTCACCATTCTGTACAGTGGCCAATGTGTTCACGACTGCAGAGTCCGCATGTATCGTCACTGTGGTACCCTTGTGAATGAATTTAACCTTATGATACAAAGTAGATGTCACTGCATTGGCCTGATGGATCCAAGGCCTACCTAGAAGCATGTTGAATGAGGCCGAAATGTCAATGACTTGGAACTCTGTTTCAAATTCAGTCGGTCCTACTTGAATTGGCACTGTGAAGATACCCAATACAGTCCTTCTGGTATTGTCATATGCCTTGATGGTTATATCTGAAGGTTTCAACTCTGATTCGTTGAAGCCTAGATGCTTGAAGGTACGAAAAGGGAATACATTCAAAGCTGACCCATTATCAACCAGGACTTGGAAAATGCTCTTGCCCCGACATCCGATGGTAACATGTAAAGCCTTTATATGATCCTTACCTCCTTGAGGAAGATCGGCATCTCCAAAAACAATTGCATTAACAACATATCTGCCTCCTACTAGCGTGGCTAGTTCTTCTCCATCCATTGAAACTGGGACCTAAATGTTTGCTTGAGATTTCAGTACTGCATCCCTGTGGACCTTGGAAGCCATCAGAAGCTCCCAATAGACACGTTGGCTTGGGTCTTTTGTAATTGTTTCAATACCGGATTTGGAGGTTCTGGTTTTGCAGGTCCTTTACTTTTCTCTTTCATGGGTTTGGCCGGATCATTTACCATCAGGTGAGATGGTTTGTAGTTCTTCCTTGTTCTGGTTTCTGCTACTTCTTGCTCATCCTCCGAAAATATGAACTCTATCTCAAGGAAACGGTTGGTGACTTGATTTATATTTGCTTCTTCATCTGAGAGGTAGATGATGAATGGTTCTTCTTCTTCTTCCTGCTGTGCTTGTGCTATTGGGTGTGATGAATCTTTCGGGAAATAAAAATCATATTCTTTTTCTTCTTCTTAATGGCTACCCAACATGTTTACTTCGTCACCAGATGTGACAACCATACGGCTTACTCCTTCTATGACGGGTATAAGGTCCAAAGGCTCATCTCCCCATTCTATGAAATTGACACTGTGGTGAGGGAGGGGATTATTTGCCACCGACACTTGCCTAGAATGGACCTTAAATTACCAGAATCCAATAGATCCTGTATCGCATGCCTTAATGTGTAGCAATTGTCTGTGTCGTGCCCATGTTGATTGTGGTACTTACAGAACAGGTTCATACGAAAATTCAATGGAAGAGGACTTGGATTGGAGGTGGACGAGGGTCAAGCACTGTCAACTTCTTAGCTTGTATCAATTTGTCCAGAGCCTTGGATCGGGTCATCCCCAAATCCGTGAACTGTCTCCTTGGCCTTGCTTGCGGTGGTGGGGTGTAACTTGAACTTCCCAAGATCAATGGCTTAGAATTGGTATTAGCTACTTGCTTTGCTGATTGATTCCCTGAATTTCTTGGTGGGTATGCCCTTCTATTCGAAGCCCCTTGTGACCTTTCTGTCTTTCCTAGTAATATATCTCCCCGAGTTATGGCGTCCTCTACTTGTTGTTCTGCAACAACAAGCCCTTTGAATGATAGGATGGCTTGACCAAAAATGTATGTCTTATATGGCCCACTTAAGCCTCTCATCATTATCTGCACCTGATCTCTCTCGGAAGGTCGATCCCAAAGCTTTGCTGCTACACTTCTGAACCGAGTTAAATAGGTTGTGAATGTCTCTCCTTGTGCTTGGACCATGGTTTCCAATTGCCTATGGTGGGTCTCTATCTCTGTGTTGTAGGAATAGAAACTAATAAATGCTTTGGTGATGTCTGACTAGAAATGTATCTGTGATGGGTTCAAATTCATTAACCATCGATGAGCCCTGCCCGTGAGTGAGAATTGGAAGGCTTGTCCTAACTGCTCATCAGAAAATCCTTCACCTTGCTTCAATAAGCCTGTGAATGATCTTAAGTGGGTCCTGGGGTCTCCTGTCCCATCGAATTTCTCAGTGGTCCATTTAAATTTGGGAGGCAACTTAATTTCTAGAAAGAAGCATAATCCTTCAGAATCAATGATTTGGCTTTCTACTCCTTTCATGCCCCTTAGTATATTTTCCACTTGACTCAGTCTATCGCCGTATGGGCTATCTTCTCCCTTCAATTTCTTGGTCACAGGGGTAGCCTGAACGATTGACTGTTTCTGGGGTATGACACCTTCCATATCTTCGAATGTCGGGTTTATGAAAATTTTTGACGCAGCTGGGTTAGGGGTACCCGATCCTTGTGGCGGTGCCATATTTACCCTTTCAGAGGTCGACCCTTGAGCCTACAATTACAATTGTATATCCCTTACTGTGGCAGTTATCATTCGCATGGTATCCTCCATCTTTTCCATCTTGGCAACCATAGTGATCGGGACTTGGTTTGATCCATCAGCCATTGATTCAGTTGATGTGGTTGAGGTGGGACTAACTGGCTCTGGTGTGTACACCCTAGACAACCTCCCAGTAATGGGATCCCTTATCCAAGAGGTAGAAATGGTTGTGGTTTAGGCTGACTCTTTGGCTTGTACAGAAAAAAAACCCAAAAGTGATAAATATTAGGACTCTAGGATGACGGGAGTGGAAAGAAGTCACATGCACAATTAAGGATGACTCAACCAAACAAGAGTTAGCTCCTTCATAAGGGTAATCGGGTAAACATTATCCAAGTCAATTTAATTGAATTTAATTAAGCCATGTGTTCAGTCTTGGGACCTCATGATTCCAAAAATGAATAATTAGTGGTATCAAGGTCTGGCCACTTGGGTTACCGAATTCGATGAAATTGAAATGGATATATTAATCCGTCGTCCTAATTAGGGATGATTAGTAAAAGTGACTCATAGAGGAACAAACTAGTAAATTTCTTCTTGACCACAGTATCTATGTCTTGACAGGGATTTTCTGCTCGTTTTTCTAAATCGACGTGTTAACAATGAGAGATTCGACACATCGAGCATACTTAATGGAGGGTGTATAGTGACCGTCCACTATGATGTAGAACAGGTGTATACATACCTCATACTCCCAATGGGTGAGAGTTCAAGATGCTCATCGTGTAGATTCTAACATGTTAACCAATTGAGGACAAAAACGGGCAGAATTTTGACGTTTCGAACATGGATGTCATGGTTAAGCAGATTTTAACGGGTCGGTTCAGGGATGAACCAAAAATAACAATCATTGGGCTACAATCTGGGTTAGGACAGAAAAGGCCACCTTGACAAGGACGGGGTAACCTATCACCGAACGCACAATGAATAATGGGCCCACAATCCCTTTATATACTATGTTGTACGAATCAAGCGACGTGGAGTAGCATAACGTATTCCCAAGCGGACCCAAGAAACGCTCGTTAGAGGCTGCTCGCTGGTTGTGATCTCACAAAGTACAGGCCAAGGTTGTGTGTTTCGCCTAGCAGGTTGCCCCATATGCATGGGACCTGGTTCGGCTACTCGCACGAATGTGTGACTGAACCCATTCCCCCCAAAACAATATCATACAAACATAAATATAGTATCCTAAGAGCTAGCATCCAATTCACACAAGGAAAGTTTTCATTTAGGAGTCTGACATTTATATCCCTAGTGGAGTCGCCACTGTGAGGACAAAGATCGTAATTTGTTTGGAACTTGCCACCTAGATTAAGGTCTAGGACCTTAGAAATGTAAAATCTCACCTCAAGGTAAAACTTCGATTGACTCATGACCCTTAGATTGGATTTCTGGTCCATCAGAGATTGCGTAAGCGTCAGGTTACGATTATGGGAAGAGTTTAGGCACCAAACCGCCCGATCGAGATCGGTCTCCTATACCTTTCCTATGTCAGACTCTATCTATTAAACCAAACCAAACCAAGTGGTTTGATATCATTGAACCGAATTTGTATCTATCAGATTGCCTACGTATTACGAAATTATTTCAAAAATTAGGTTCACCAACGTAGTTCAAGTGTGATTAAAATTTATGGCTATGATTTATGCTTGTGCTTGATTAAGTTCATTGTTCAAGTTGAAGTTTATGCTTGAAATGCAGAAAAACCCTATGGGTTAGGATCTGGATAGTCCATGCGAACTGATAGATAGTCATAATGGATCTAAGAATGGATAACCCTTTCTGGGTCTGAATATGGATAACCTTATTTGGGTCAAAATGTGGATAACCCTTTTTGGATTGGAATGTGAATAACCCTTTCTGGGTTGAAATGTGGAAGGATATCCTAGTGGATCTATGGATAGTCCGAGTGGACTAAAGTGTGGATCCGAATTTGGGATTTCCCAAACAGCCTACGTATCCTAGGGTTTGCCCTAGGAATCAAAATCCACGTAGTTCGAAAAAATGGTTGAAATAATCTGTTCTAGGTTTAGGATTGAGAACCTATGGTTGAGAACCTATTCTAGGTTTAGGATTTACTGAGGGACAGAAATCGTCCTGAGCTACCATTTTCATTCTTAGCTCTAATTTTGGAAGGTTTAGCAAAACATTCTCTTTCTTTATTAAGATTTTTATTATTCCCATTATACCCTTCCCAAGAATGTAGGTGCCTAAATGCACGTCCCCACGCCTAGATTGTCTTCTAGAAGTGTGTATACATGGCAGTTCAACTAGGGTGTTGCAAAAAATGAAGTTATTGCCACAAATGGAATATTCTATCTAAGCATGGCATGTATGATGTTTATGGTAACTAACACAATATATAGTAAGATTATGAAAATCTCCCTAACATGGCATATGATACCATAAAAATTTATTTAAACATGGTAAAATTTATTATGCTATATTCTAAGCATGGCATGTCTAAATATGGTACTAAATATGGTAAAAAAAAATCTATTTATTCTACCAAATATAGCAATACATGGATATGGCAAACATGATATGTGAGCAATCCAAACAAAGCATGTGAGTACTCTAAATGTGGCCATTTATCCAAATATGGCAAGTAGACACTCTAAATGTAGCAAGTATGCAATCAAATATGATAGAATTCATCAAATCACTCAAGCAATCAATTGCATATTGCAGTGAATGAGACATCGATGAAACATTTCTGAAAATCCAAAATTATCAAAAAATCATATGCTCAAGAAGTTCTTTGAAAATATTGTAACTTTTATGAAGACATTTGAAATGAATAATGACTCAAAAATGTCAAAATTGTCAGACAAAGTTTCAAGTATTGCACAAACTAGAAAGTGATTTAAAATTCTGTCATATTACACCAAAATAACCATAAGTAGGTCTTCTGTAACTCAAATTAAACCCTATTTTTTTTCACAGAAAGATGACTTGACATGCTACATTTCATCTGAAGGGGTCGAATCCCAACAGAGAGCACATATGGGTTAAAAATATTTCACAATTCAATGCACATGCATGGTGACAGATTCTGTCACCTTGTACCATAATGGGCATATGGAGACCTAAATATATCAGAATTAACCTCTAAACATACCCTTAAAAATAATATTTATAAAGCTAACTTTTGTCTCAAAGCATCTAATCCCAACAGGGGACGAAATCAGGTCAAATGAATGCCACAAGATCGGATATGTGCACTGGTCAAGTCTGTTCTAGATTTTTGACCAGTTGTACTATAAATTCTGTATAAAATCCCATACCTAATGAAAATTAAATCAAAACATATGTTCATGTAGATAATTGACAGATCTAAAATTTTATTAAGAAAAACAAGTGCAAATAGAACATTCCCATTGTGAAAAAGATACTTTTCAATCATGTCAATCAGTATATCCTAACAGATTAAAAAAACAGAGTACTATGCACTTCAAAATCAATATCAATTCAATAAAAAATTTAAAAAATCCAAAACTAATGCCATTTTTTAGAAGACTTCTTTATCTAAAAAAATTGTATGAAGTTGTTTTTCTGATTATGGCCATAAGATCCTTTTTTAGAGACTTTCTGATAGGGGATTGCATTATACCCGAGTAGGGCAGTAATGCCAATGGAGAATTTTTTTGATGGACTTTACCAATTCCAAATGGAACGCAATTTCTAGGGGAGTCTTATAACATATCAGAGAGAATCTCATAAAAATTTGGCCTTCAAAATCTAAACAATACCACATTATATGCATGTCCCAAATTTGGATCCTAAATCTGAAAATTTCATATTAGAAATCCACTTTGTATAATTTATCAAAAACATCAAACATCATCATATAGCATTCAAATCTTCATCATCGAACTGTTTAAACAAATTATCATTCATAAAAAATATTAGACATGAGCATCCTAACATCAACATGCATGCAATAGGGTATTCCTGATCGAGATTTAATGAAAATGAGCATCTTCAAGCAAAATCAACATTCAAACCTTCTAAAAGGCCACTAAATTCGTTTTAGGGTACCAACCTTGTGCTCAAATGGAGAAAAACCTTTGATGTAGGATTTTTTTTTATAGATCGTATCAAGATTTCTGAAGGTGAATCCTCATCCTCCTCTTCTCTGCTCCTTTCTTCTCTAACTCTCTGCCTTCTTCTTCTTCTTCCTCTTCTTCTTCTTCTTTTCCTTTTCTTTCTTCTTCTCACAGCTTTCTTTTTTCTTCTTCTTCTCTCCCATGGTTTCTCCCTCTCTCTTCTAGAAAATCTTCTCCCTCTCTCTTTCCTCTCCCACGGTTTGTTTTCTCTTCTCCTCTCTCTCTCCTCTTCTCACAGCCTCTTTTCTAGAAAACCCTCTCCTCTTCTCACGGCCTCTCTTCTACAAAACCCTCTCTCCTCTCTCACGTCTTCCCTTTCTCCCTTTTCTCTCTTTCCTTCTTCTCTCTTCCTTCCTTTTCTTCTTCTTTCCTTCTTCTCTTCTTTCCTTTTTTCCTTCCTCCTTCTAGAAAATCTCATCTCCTCCACGTTTTTTTTCTTTTCTCTCTTTCCTTTTTTTCTTTTCTTTCCTTTTCTTCTTTTCTTTCCTTCTCTTCTTCCTTCCTCTTCTTCTTCCCGGCTTCTCTTTCATTCTTTCTTTTTTCTTTTCTTTCCTTCTCTTCTTCTTTTCGGCTTTTTTCTTCTCTATTTCCTTTTTTTGGCTTCTTCTCTTCTCTCTTTCTCTCTCGACTTTCTTCCTTTCTTTCTTATAATATATATATATATATATATATATATATATATATATATATATATATATATAATATACCTATAAGACATATATATATATATTATATAATAATATATTATTCATTATATAAATATAAATATAAATATATATATATATATATATATATATATAATATACCTATAAGACATATATATATATTATATAATAATATATTATTCATTATATAAATATAAATATAAATATATATATATATATATATATATATATATATATATATATATAAAAGAAATGCATGCATATGGGCCGACGTGACTTGGTTCGGATTGGCCTGAGCTGGGTCGGGCTGAGTTGGACTAAGTTGGGTTGAGCTGGTTTGGACCAAATTGACTTCTTCTATCATTTCATAGTCCATTTTCGCTGCCATTCCACATGGAATTTTCCGATAGCCTCTATTCTAATTTTCTATGTTCACTTTGTAAAACACTAAAAATGATGAATATTGGAACTTGAATCACCTCATTTGGAAATAAAATGGTCAACTTACGAATTTCTAAAGCTTAAGCAGGTCAATTATCAATAATTTGGCTAACCATTCTGCATGGGATCCTTCGGACACTTCTGCCTGAAATCCTTTACGTCCACTTTATAGAGTACTAAAAATAGAACATATTGAAACTGAAATCACCTGATTTGGATGTGGGGTGACCAAAATATGAATTTTCAAAGATTAAACGATCATTTCGACATGTAATTTTGCATAGGACCCTTCGGAGATTTCTGTATCAAATTTTTCACGTCCACTTTGTAGAACACCACAAATGAAGAATAATGGCCTTTGAATCATCTGAATCGGACGTAGAACGATAAAGATATGAAGCATTGAAGTTCTATCGATAATTCTACATGAAAGCTTGCATGGGACCCACCGGTGACCTTTACCTGGGATTTTTCACGTCCACTTTGAAGTGGACTGAAAATAAGGAATATTGGCCTTTGAATCATCTGATTCCGATATCAGATGACCAAGATATGATGATTTGAAGTTAAATGATAATGCATGCATTATACGATAGTTACGTAAATGCCCCTCCACTTTCAAACTGTGATACCTTCCTTGTTTGATGTTAGAATTTGATGATTTCGGTCTCATTTTGGAGATAATTTCACGACCTATACATCCAAGTAGGTAATAGCCTTTAACCCTACTGTGGGGTTCATTAAATAACCACAAATCTTTGGGTTAAAAGCCAAAAATCTGCCATATGGATTCACTTATGTTGGGGATGACAAAAATGGGGTGCTTACACCACCCTTTGCTGATAGGCCAGTATGCGGAGTTGGGCGTTGTTACGTACTTACTTCCAAGATGTGAGTTTTTCACTTTGTCATAGTTAAAGATTCTGAAAGTGGGATGGGTAACCTCCACTGGTAGTACTGCCTCTGCTACGTACACCATCATGAAAGGTGTTTCCCTGGTCGAGGTTCAACTTGTGGTGCAGTAAGACCAAAGCACACTTGGTAACTTGTCAGCCCATTTTTTCGTAGATCCTTCAAGTCGTTGAGCTTTTCTTCGGGAAATTGTTTTGTTAGTGGCTTCGACTAGTCTATTGGCCTCAGGGTGTGCTATGGCTATGAATCGTTATTCGATCTTGAATCCCATGTAGAAAGCTTGGAATTGCTGGCTGTCGAACTGTGGTCCATTGTCGGTGACAATGACCTTAGGAACGCCGTACGGCCCGTACCTATAGATGATCTTGAGCTAGGTGACAGTCTCTATCCTCTTCGAGTCTATTGATATGATGGCTTCGGCTTCAGTCTATTTGGAAAAATAGTCGATTGCCACAATCGGGTATTTCTTGTGAGATTTGGCCCCCGAAAGAGGGCCAACGATATCCATTCCCCACATCGCGAAAGGCAAAGGACTGGTGAGTTGTTGTTACTCGGTTCCAGGCATACGACTGACTTGGGCATGCTTTTGGCGATTTTCGCACTCCGTGAAGTATTTAGTGTAATCTGCCATCATTGTTGGTCAATAATACCCCTATCTGAGGAGTCGTTGTTACAGGGTTCTTCCACCCAAGTGGCTTCCAAATACGCCTTCGTAAATTTCCCACATGGCCTTCTATGCTTCTGTTAGGGTTAAGGCATTGTAGGAAGAGATGTGTGACTGACTTGCAGTATAACTTGCCATCCATTATTATCTATTGTTGGGATTTTTCTTGAACTTGGTGTCTTTCCGCTAATCTTTAGGTAGATCGCCCAACTTAGGATAAGTTTTTATTGGGTCGATCCAAGTCATTTCAGTGTCAACTTGCTACACGTAGGCATCTTTGTTTATACTCGGTCTACTGAGGACATCAATGTACACCGAAGCATCGATCTCAGAGAGGTTTTTTTCCATGAGCCTGGATAGAGTGTCTGCTTTGGTGTTGAATCCACATTATTGATTTAGTAGTCATCTAGCAGGGCCAGTTCTAACTTCGCTTGGCTAGATATTCCAACAAATGGGCCTGTTTGGCTTCATATTCACCATTGATCTACCTTATAACGACCTGTGAATCACTATAGATCTCTAACCTCCTAACCATCAGACACTGTTCCACTCATAGCCCGGCTAGTAGGGCTTCATATTCTGTTGTATTGTTTATCACGTGGAAGTCGAATCGTAGAGCAACCTGCACTCTAAACTTTTCAAGACTTGTTAGGATGACTCCGGCCCCAGGGTGCTTGTCATTCGAAGATCTGTCCATGTACAGTGTCCATGCTGGCAAAGGCTCAAATTTTGATTTTTCTTTTTTACTTGAGATCGTCCTCCTCTAAGGTTTATCGATGTCAGCATTATCATCGGCGGAGGTTTCCAATAGGAAGTCGGCAAGCACTTGTGCTATTGTCATTCTTGGCTGATACTGCAGGTCAAATTCTCTGAGCTTGATGGCCTAGTTTACAAGTCATCCAGAGATATCAGGCTTAGCTAATATCTTCTTTAGAGGCTTATAGTCAGTACCAAAATAGTATGAGCTTGGAAGTAAGGTTGGAGCTTCCGAGTAGCTATAACAAGGGCCAAAGTGAGTTTCTCAACTGGCCTGTACCTGGTTTCTGTGTCCAACAATACCTTACTCACATAGTAGATCGGCTTTTGGACCTTGTCTACTTCTTTGATTAGCACTGAACTGACTGCTTCTCCTGAGGTGGCGAGGTAGAGCTGTAGTTGATCGTCGACCTCGAGGTAGGCGAGTGAGGGTGGAGATGTTAGAAATGTCTTTAGGTTGTCAAAGGCTTTCTGACACTTTTTCGTCTAGTCGAAGTGTTTAGATCCCTTCAGGGTCTTGAAAAACGGCAAGCAGCGATCTGCCGACCTAGACATGAATTGTCTTAGGGCGACAATCCTACCTGTTAATTCCTGAACTTGTTTTGGCTTTAAAGGGGATGACATCTTCGTGATCACCTCGATCTTAACCAGGTTGGTTTCTATGACACAAGTTGGACACCATGAAACCCTAGAACTTTCCCGAGCCAACCCCTAATATGCATTTGGTGGGGTTTAGCTTCAATTAGTGGCTACGAAAGACTTCAAAGGCTTTTTATAGGTCATCCAGATGTCTTGTAGCCTTCTTGCTCTTGACCAGGAAGTCGTCGACATAGACTTCCATGTTTTTCCTTATTTAATTCTTGAAGACTTCATTTACTAGTCGCTGGTAGGTTGACCCGACATTTTTCAAGTAGAAAGGTATCGCGTTGTAATAATACAGGTCGTTGCTGGTGACAAAGACCGTATTGATCTCGTCAGTTTTGTACATTTTGATGGTTATAACTAGAATAGTCATCCATAAATGACAACATCTCAGGGTTTGTTGTTGCATTTATTAGCCTATCAATTCTAGGGAGAGGATAGTAGTCCTTAGGGCAAGCTTTATTAAGATTAGAATAGTCTATACAAATACGCCACTTGCCATTGGACTTTGGCACCATCACTACATTAGAAACTCACTATGGTTATTTAACCTCCCTAAGAAAACCAGCTATTAACTGTCACACCCCAATTCCGCACTATCCAGAATGGTATGATGAACCGTTAATAAACCAACGGTTCAACTAGGATCTCTAATAGGCTGTGTCCATTGAAAATAAAACCATACACATCCACAACCATAATCAAAATAAATACACAATAGCGGAAGTCTTAATAATAAATGAACTGAGGAATCTAATTGTGATAATCATAGATAAAGTATCCATTTATGTTGTATCAACTGAGACATAAGTAAATAAAATATCAATTACATTTCCTTAATAAATTCAAATGTAAATCTAATCGAAAACGCATGCATTGCACTCGCATGAGGGAACATGCGTTTCCACTAAGTCTTCAGCTTCCATTGCAGCGACGTGCCCGTACATAGAAGTATTCATATAGCCCTCCACCGTAGTACCTGCATCATCAACTAAAATATTCAACGTCGAAAGAGTGAGCACACATCATGGCTCAGTCAGCAAACAAAACAATGCAACAAACATATACATGCATTCAATTCATATCTGTGGTCTGGTAAATAAGTTTGCAATGCGCTATAAAAAGGTCCAGTGGCCGCCTCGCCTCTATGCACAGGGTGTGAAGGCCCGCCCAAAGGTTAACGTTTATTGTCGTCCCCATCCACCCTACCATGGAATAGAGATAGAGCTAAAGTGCTGAGGCCCGGCCTATGACACTTCCCCTGATACTCTACCTATACCAATACGTAAGCCCCTACTGGCGAGGGCTCTCAAACTGGGCTCACAACTAACCAATCCTAATGCCAAACAGTGTATCCAAGGCCTCACCCCAGCATCCCTCAAAACGTCCATAGAGATAGAACTAAGGCCCCCCAGCAGAGTCAGAGACTATACGGTCCGAGACCACCTCCCTTCATACACTACAATGTAATAGTTCTGCTAAGGTAATGGCGATATGACGATGTCAGTGGACAAGACTTGAGTTAGAGATAGAGATAGAGTGCTGAGGCCCAGCCTATGACACCCCCCTGATACTTGCTCGCATCAAAAACACTAACCACACACATACATTCACATGCCTATTCCTATCATCATCATCATCATCATCATGTTATAAACAATAAAGGTAAATATGCATGAACAGTAATAATAGAAATATTGGATGACATGTTAAATGCACATGACAAGCATACATGCATAGAATCAATCATGGCATTGGACTCAAGAAATAAAAATAGTTTATTATTAGCCAATTAGTTTAGGTCTTGTTTTCTCACCTTTGTTTGATTATAGATCCTCTTTCAAGCTTTAAGAATCAACTTAATATCACTATTGTATCACTAGAGGACCTAATCAAGTTGATAGAATATAATTAGAATTATTTTCAATTTTTAAAAGCCTACTGTTAACTGGGGGTCGCAGGACGGATCGCAGGTAGGGTAGCAGTTTTCTGTGACCCCCTGTAGTAGGGTCGATGCCAGGGTCGGATGTTCCATCGACCCTGGGTGCGACCACCCCTAATCTGGACTTCCCGAACACTGGGGGTCGATGCTAGGGTCTGGTAGGGTCCATTCTTTCGTGTTTGGGTCCTATGGCTTGCTTCTATAATCCATTCCATACATGTTCTATGGTTTAGAACTATAGTTTATTCACCTACATGGTTTTAATGATCTCCTCCATGGTTTCCATTGAAACCTAACCATGGATGGATGATTTGGGTTTCTCCTAGATCATACCCTCTTCACTATCTACTCTAAGGTCTTGAGAAATCCATGGAGATAGTATCCATACCTGAGATTTTGACTTGTTTCTCTGAAGCCTTCTCTTTGGTCTTCTTCTCCACTTTCCTTCTCTTCTCCTTCTCTTCTCCTTCTCTTCTCTTTCTCTCAATGCAATTAGGGTACTAAAAGGAGTGAAAGAGGCTTTGGGACGTCCTATTTATAGAGTAGAAACTCCAAAAATAAGTTTCATTGAGATTAGGAAAGAATCCCATTGAAATTTAAAAAGTTTCCAAATCACGGTTTCTATCGGCAGACTAGGCGTCAATGAGGGGGTCGGAGATCTCGTCGACCCCTGGTTCTAAGTTGTCTGACCCCCGGTTAGAAACTCAGTGTCTGACTTTTATATTGAGGTGTCCGACCCTGCTTAGCTGGGTATGCGACCCTCCCCCCTATTTTAGTATTTTTGGGTCAGTTTAGTACCTGGGATCATTATCTCCTTCATGTACTTGGTCCAATTGGCTCGACCATGATGGGTAGACCTGGTTCAAGGTGGTAAGACCGGGTTAGTTCGATACGGGTCTTACAACTCCCCCCTACTTATAAAAATTTCGTCCTCGAAATTGTACATACCTTTCGAGTCAAATAAATGAGGATATTGCTTCCGCATAGCATTCTCTTCTTCCCATGTGATTTCCTCCCTATCTCTACTTCTCCAGGTGACCTTAACATAATAGATATCACGGTTGCGTAGTCGTTGAACCTTTCGACTGGTGATTTCAGTTGGTGTTACTTCAAATGTCAAATCTTCAGTCAAATCAGGTAGGTCTATTGTCAAAACATGCGTCGGATCCTTGACATACTTCTTCAATAAGGAAATATGAAATACGTCATGCACACTTGACATAGATGGTGGTAGTGCTAATTGGTAAGCCACCTTTCCACGTTTGGCTAGAATTTCATATGGCCCGACATATCTTGGACTTAGTTTCCCTTTCTGTCTGAACCGTTTCAAACCTCGCATAGGCGATACTTTTAAGAATACTTTATCACCCACGACGAATTCAAGGTCTCGGCGTCGAGTATCTGCATATTGCTTATGACGATTCTGAGCCATTCTCACTCTTTCCTTGATAATGTCGACCACTCGACAAGTCCCTTCAACAAATTCTGGTCCAATAGTACTACGTTCCCCAAGTTCATTCCAAAACAAAGGAGTTCGACACTTCTGGCAATACAGTGCTTCATAGGGTGACAATTGTATAGTAGCCTGATAGCTATAGTTATAAGCGAACTCAATCAGTGATAACTTTTCATCCCATGATCCTTTAAAATCAATTACACATGCTCGAAGCATATTTTTTAGAATCTGAATTGTACGCTCTGACTGTCCATCTGTCTATGGATGGAATGCAGTACTAAACTTCAATGTTGTACCCATAGCCTTTTGCAATCCTTCTTAAAACTTTGAAGTAAATCATGGATCTCTATCGGACACAATGCTTTCAGGTACACCGTGTAATCGCACAATGTTATCCACATACAGCTTAGCTAATCTCTCCAGTGTATACTGAGGTCGTATAGGTATAAAGCGAGCTGTTTTAGTCAGGCGGTCTACAATCACCCAAACTGCATCAACTACTTGAGGAGTCAATGGTAATCCTGTGATGAAGTCCATAGTGATGCAGTCCCATTTCCATGCTGGTTCCGGTAACGGCTGTAACAGTCCTGTCGGTCTTTGTCGTTCAGCCTTTACTTTCTGACAATTTAGGCATTGAGACACGAACTTAGCTACATCTGCTTTCATTCCTCTCCACCAATATAATTTCTTTAGATCATGATACATTTTTGTACTTCTAGGATGTATCGAATAGATGGTGGTATGGGCTTCTTTCATCAAGCGGTGTCTAATGTCCAAGCTTTCTATTTCAGGTACACATATTCTTCCTTTGTACTTCAGTACCTTTTCTTCGTCCAAGGTGAACTCAGGGATAGTCCTACCTTTTTTAATATCCTCTTGTACCGTTCTTAGGTAAGGATCTGATTTGATAGCTGTCTTTACTTCATCAATTATATCCGGTATAATCTTCAATGTGGCGAACATATTTGAAAACCAATGAATAAACCCTTGGTTGGTCGATCCATCCGGTGCATCTATCACAAACTACTCATTACCGTGATTGAATAACTTCCCGTTAGTACACATTGCGGCAGTTGTGCTAACCTCTCCCTGAGATTTTATCATTGCCTTTCTACTTAACGCATTGGCTACTACATTAGCTTTCCCTGGGTGATACTGGATATCACAGTCATAGTCTTTCAATAATTCCAGCCATCTTCTTTGTCTCATATTCAACTCCTTCTGATTAAATAGATAAGTAAGACTTTTATGATCTGATTTAATCTGAAATTTCTCTCCGTACAAGTAGTGTCTCCATATTTTGACAGCATGTACTACTGCCGCTAGTTCCAAATCATGAGTGGGATAGTTCTTCTAATGTGTCTTCAACTGTCTTGAGGCATAGGCAATTACTTGTTCTCCTTGCATAAGTACACATCCTAATCCCAATCCTGACGCATCAGTGTACAAGATAAATGGCTGTCCTGGAATCGGAATAGTCAAGATCGGAGCGGATATCAATCTAGCCTTCAATGTTTGAAAACTCTTCTCGCATTTCTCAGTCCAAACAAACTTCTTGCCCTTCTTAGTCAAACTGGTAAGAGGTACGACAATTCGGGAATAGTCCTCCATAAATCGTCGATAATACCCAGCTAGACCCAAGAAATTTCTAATTTCTGCAACGCTCTTTGGTGCTTCCCACTTCACGATAGCTTCGATCTTGCTAGGATCCACTTTAATTCCTTCAGCGAATACAACATGGCCTAGAAATGCGACTTCCTTTAGCCAAAAGTCACACTTTAAAAATTTGGCGTAGAGCTTCTCCTTCCGTAGTTGTTGCAGGGCGGCGTTTAGATTCTTAATATGAGTTTCCTCGTCTTTAGAGTAGACCAATATATCATCGATGAATACAATAACCGACGTATCCAACATATCATGGAATACCTGATTCATAAGTTCCATAAAGGTTGCTGGTGCGTTCGTCAATCCGAAAGACATGACCAAAAATTCATAATGTCCATATCTGGTCCTGAATGTTGTCTTAGGAATATCACCATCTTTAATCTTCAACTGATGGTAGCCTGATCGAAGATCGATCTTGGAGAACACTTTTGCTCCTTGCAATTGATCGAACAAGTCATCGATCTGAGGTAATGGGTATCGATTCTTGATTGTTAGTTTATTCAGTTCTCGGTAGTCTATACACAATCGAACACTAGCGTCCTTCTTCTTTACGAATAATACTGACGCTCCCCATGGTGATATGCTAGGGTGAATGTTACCCTTGTCTAGCAGTTCTTGTAGTTGTACTTTCAATTCCTTCAGTTTAGTAGGAGCCATTCGATAAGGTGCTTTCAATTCTGGTGCGGCTCCAGGTATAAGATCTATAACAAACTCTGTAGCTCAGTCGGGTGGTAATCCTGGTAGTTCTTCAGGAAATACGTCTGGAAAGTCACGCACGACATCAATATCTTCCATTCATGGTGCTTCCTTGGTAAGGTCGACCACAGATACTAAATACCCAACTGCTCCTTTCTCAAGGCACTTCTTAGCCTTTAGCGCAGAGAGTATGAGCTTTCGTTTAAGGGGAAGTTTGGTTCCTGCAAAACTGAACTCTGCTCTTTCCTTGTCTTTAAATGTCAGCTTCTTTTCAGCACATACTAGGTTTACAGAATGCCGAGCTAACCAGTCCATTCCCAAGATGACGTCAAAGTCTGCCATCTCGAGTTGAATCAAGGTTGCATCTATGGTTTTCTCGTCAATGAGAACTGGACATGGCCCATAACCTTTTTCTAATTCCACTTCTAATCCCATCGGTGATCGTACAAGTAGTTTGTAATCTAATGTTTTGATGGGTAAATTCAGCTTCTTTCCAAATGACACAGATATAAAAGAATGAGTAGCTCCTGAGTCAAAGAGTACTCTGGCGGGTATGCCATTTATAGGTACGATACCTGTGATTTATTTTTACTTAGTCCACATGCTCATACAATGTAATACAACTTTAAAAAAAATTTAAGTCATACCTGTGACCACATCAGGCGATGCGGCAGCATCCTCAAATGTAACCGCGTAAACTCGTCCTTGATGTAGCGACTTCCTGGGCTTAGGACATTCCCTTGCCATATGTCCCACTTGATTGCAGTTATAACATTTTATCCCTTCAGTAATTGGCTTTTGTTGCTGTTGAGCTATGGGAGTGGTCTTGGTTGCAGCGGTAAAGCCTTGAGCACGGAAGGGTTTGAATGTCTTGTTATTCCCTCCGTTATAAGAATTTCCAGCTGGCCTTTTTATACCTCTGTTTTGCATGAAATAACTCTCCTTCTGGCTCGATTCTATAACTCGAGCAATTTGTGCCGCTTCATTATAGATTTTCTTTTCATGTCCCAGAACATGCTCGCTGATGCTTCCCCTAAGTCCCATGGCGAACCTTTGGGTCTTGGTGTTTTCTTCTTGCATACTGGTGGGTGCAAAGAAGAACAGCTCCTCATAACGCTGTTGATATGCATCCACGGTCATCTACCCCTGATATAAACTCAGGAACTCTCTTTCCTTAGAATCTCTGAAACTTCTAGGAAAGTACTTCTCAAAGAATGCCTTCTTATAAATATCCCAAGTCAGTTGGGCGTGCTTTGTTAATAAATATGTCCTGGTACACCTCCACCAATGGTGTGCATCTCCTTTCAGCATAAAGGTGGCACACAACACTTTTTCTTCTTCATTTACTGTCATCATCATAAAATTTCTTTCCATTTCCTCAACCCAGTGTGTCGGCCATAAAGGATCTGCTAGCTTGCCATTAAATTCTTTGGGCTTCAGTTTCAGAAAACGCTCCACCAGTCTGGAGTGGTCTAGTTGTTGCGGGACATACACCCCATACATAGGTGGTTGGTATTGATATACACCTTGAGCTACCTCAGGATTTTATACTTGAGCCTGCATGATGGGAGTCTGAGGTGCGTGGGGTACTATGTTACTTCCCCCTGGAGCTGTACTTGCCTGTCCTGCTGGCATTGGAGGTGTCTGTGCAGCTGGAAAAGTCATGCCTATGGCAGCTTGTATAGTAGCCTGTGCCTGTTGCATTTGCTGCAGCTGTTGGGCCAAGTTCAATACGACAGTAGCCAGGTCTGTAGGTGGAGCTGGCAGATTTGTAGGATTTGTCTGCCCATTAATGACGGACGGTGCCGTATTCGTATTCCCCTGTGTTTCTGGGTGTGTCTGGCTATCTTCCCCCACAGGTGGTGGTGGTGGGATAGAGTTACGGCTTTGTCTGGTTACTCTGCGTCCAGCCTTTGTCTAATCTGGTAGTGGGATTGCCTGAAAATCATTGAACACGTGAGACAATCATTATATAATTCATTCTCATATTTTAAAACCACTAACAATGGTATTTTCAAATTTTTCAGATCATTCTGTCAAAATTTACTGTCTTTCTAATGCAGGGTCGATGGTGGGGGTCGATGGTTATCCGACCATAGGATCGACCCTGGGAATCACTGATTCTTCTCGAGAGCCGAGGGTCGATATGGGGGTCGATGGGTGTCCGACCCTAGGTTCAACCCCTGGTTCTCTGTCAGATTATCGAGAGCCGCCGGTCGATGAGGGGGTCGATGGGTGGTCGATGGTTTTGGTCGAATTCTTCGACCCCCGGACTAAAAATCAGATTTTTAAGTTCCGATTCTGAGTCCATTTCCCATTCTTTCTTTTCCGCTCCAACTCGTCTCATCCCTCTGAGTTGCTACAGTGACAACTCCGATCCGTTGGTGGTTTGTGCTTCTCGTTTCGACGTCTACACCTCCTCTACAGGTATATCTTCTACGTTTTCTTGTTTTTAGGTTTCCTTACCTAGGTTTTTACTCGTATATCTCGTTTTCTTCAAATTAAACTTTTTCCAACCGTAAAAATTCAATTTTTATTGGGGGATTTTGTTGTTAGTAACTCAAGGAATGAAAGCCCTCAAAAATATTTGAGCTTCATCGGTTGGTTATCGAGAAACTCAAAATTTACCCTTTTTGCCCTAATTTGTCGAGATTTTGAATTTCTTGAAATTTCTTCCAATTCAATCTCATTAGCTAAAATTTCCAACTGTATGAGTCTTACAGGATAGTTTAGGATCTATGTAAGTCCTCCTGCCCACGTGTATGGGTGAAAAGTGAGGCTTTTGACCAATTTACGTCGTTATAATGTCAAAATTTTGGGTTTTTCATCTTTACTATCCCAATATCTGTTTTTCTTTGTTATTTTCTGATACTATGTCTCGTACCAAGGTACCTAGTATTCGTGACCATCTTCGCTTCCGTTCCCATGAAGCCGAGACGCAATATGCCCGCTACGCTCGCAAGAAAGTAAAGGGAGGCCGCCAGGTAGACTTGGCTAGCCTGGCATTGTTCGACGTGGAGAGGGCTTTTGGTGACATGGGTTGGCTTCCTGTCATCACCTATGATGCCTGTACTTGTCCTGACTTGGTACGACAGTTCTATTGTAATCTCCAAGTGGTGGGGGATTACAAGAACGTTGAGAGGGGTAGTAAGCTCAGGATCACTAGCTATGTCAAGGGTGTTGAGATTTCCTTTGACTATCGGCAGGTAGCGGACTTGCTGGGTATCTCATATGACGGCTCCTTCGTGTTCTATGCCCCTAGAGAGCCCCAGTTCTTTTCATTACGGATGAGGGCTGAGATAGACCGTCAGCTCATCAGACCTGATCGCTGGGAGATGAAAGCGAGTTACCTATGTTCAGATCCACAGGTGTACTGCAAGATTATTTAGCACAACCTGATACCGCAGAGTGGACATTACGAGAGGGTCTCCCAGTTGACCCAGTATCTGCTGTACTGTATATGCACTAGGCAGCCCGTTTGCCTTCCTTACATCATCATGCGGACGATGAACAGCGCTACGTTGCCTAGTTATACTGGCAACCTGCCTTATGGACGCATGATCACCACGCTGCTTACCCGCCTGGGTGTTGACTTGCTGGATGAGAAGATTAAGGAGAAATCCTTCTCATCACCTCTGGATTGGGAGGCCATCTATAAGATGGGCATGCAGGATGCCCAGGTCAACGATGAGGAGAGGAACGCGATGGTGCACCCTCGCACTCGAGTGGAGATGGCTGACGCTAAGGCAGCAGCAGCAGCCACTGGAGCAGGGGTTCATGGGGATGATGACGATTGTCTGTACATGGATGTGGATGCCATACCTCCTCCATCACCTACTCATGCTACAGGAGCTGGTCCTTCTTCTTCAGCTGGTCCTTCACATGCAGCTGGTCTTTCGTATGCACCTTCTGATGACATGATGGGGATATTGCATGAGATAAGAGAGGCTCAGCGCATGTCTGATTTGAGGATGGGAGAGGTTCTAGAGGCTCAACGCTTGTCCGATCAGCGGGTGGGAGAGCTTAGGGATGCTCAGCGTGTGACTGACCAGCGGGTGGCTGCTTTCACAGCTAGTCTCCAGATGACCCAGTCTCAGATAGCTTGGTTGACTAGAGTCTACGCTGAGGACTATGATAGAGACCGTGAGGCACCGCCTCCCCCATCACCTCCAGCTTCTTGATGTATTTCTTTTATCCTTCTTTTGTACTTTAGAGTAACTGTCCGGGTTGTGGACTGTACTCTGCTTTAGTCATATATATAAACGTTTGTTCTTCTTTTGGTTGTATATAAATTTGTTTCTCATTTAATAGATGCATTATTCTCTTTCAGTTTTGTCTCAAACAGCACAGATGCTTATGGTGTTATTATTACATCTTTTTTAATTTTTATCCTATCTCAGTTCACGACCTTTTGTAGAAGTATACTGGTTTCATAGACAGAGCCTGAGAGCTCTGATACCAAGTTGTCACACCCCAATTCTGTACTATCCAGAATGGTGTGATGAACCGTTAATAAACCAACGGTTCAACCAGGATCACTAATAGGCTGTGTCCATTGAAAATAAAACCATACACATCCACAACCATAATCAGAATAAATACACAATAGCGGAAGTCTTAATAATAAATGAACTGAGGAATCTAATTGTGATAATCATAGATAAAATATCAATTTATGTTGTATCAACTGAGACATAAGTAAATAAAATATCAATTACATTTCCTTAATAAATTCAAATGTAAATCTAATCGAAAACACATGCATTGCACTCGCATGAGGGATCACAAAGTCTTCAGCTTCCATTGCAGCGACGTGCCCGTACATAGAAGTATTCATATAGTCCTCCACCGTAGTACCTGCATCATCAACTAAAATATTCGACGTCGAAAGGGTGACACACATCATGGCTCAGTCAGCAAACAAAACAATGCAACAAACATATACATGCATTCAATTCATATCTGTGGTCTGGTAAATAAGTTTGCAATGCACTATAGAAAGGTTCAGTGGCCGCCTCGCCTCTATGCACAAGGTGTGAAGGCCTGCCCAAAGGTTAACGTTTATTGTCGTCCCCATCCACCCTACCATGGAATAGAGATAGAGCTAAAGTGCTGAGGCCGGGCCTATGACACTTCCCCTGATACTCTACCCATACCAACACGTAAGCCCCTGCTGGCGAGGGCTCCCAAACTGGACTCGCAACTAACCAATCCTAATGCCAAACAGTGTATCCAAGGCCTCACCCCAGCTTCCCTCAATACATCCATAGAGATAGGGATAAGGCCCCCCGGCAGAGTCAGAGACTACATGGTCCGAGACCACCTCCCCTCATACACTACGACGTAATAGTCCTGCTAAGGTAATGGAGATACGATGATGTCAGTGGACAAGACTTGAGTTAGAGATAGAGCTAGAGTGCTGAGGCCCAACCTATGACACCCCCTGATACTCGCTCGCTTTAAGCACACTAACCACACACATACATTCACATGCCTATTCCTATCATCATCATCATCATCATGTTATAAACAATAAATGTAAATATGCATGAACAGTAAAAATAAAAATATTAGATGACATGTTAAATGCACATGACAAGCATACACGCATAGAATCAATCATGGCATTGGACTCAAGAAATAAAAACAGTTTATTATTAGCCAATTAGTTTAGGTCTTGTTCCCTCACCTTTGCTTGATTGTAGATCCTCTTTCAAGCTTTAAGAATCAACTTAATATCACTATTGTATCACTAGAAGACCTAATCAAGTCAATAGAATATAATTAGAAGTAATTTTAATTTTTAAAAGCCTACTGTTAACTGGGGGCCGCAGGACGGGTCGCAGGTAGGGTAGCAGTTTTCTGCGACCCCCTGTAATAGGGTCGATGCTAGGGTCAGATGTTCCATCTACCCTGGGTGTGACCACCCCTAATCTGGACTTTCCGAACACTGGGGGTCAATGCTAGGGTCTGGTAGGGTCGATTCCCATCAACCCTACGTGCGACCCCCCGTGGGTTTAGTCAAGATTTTCATCCTACAGTCCATTCTTTCATGTTTGGGTCTTATGGTTTGCTTCTATAATCCATTCCATACATGTTCTATGGTTTAGAACTATAGATTATTCACCTACGTGGTTTTAATGATCTCCTCCATGGTTTCCATTAAAACCTAACCATGGATGGATGATTTGGGTTTCTCCTAGATCATACCCTCTTCACTATCTACTCTAAGGTCTTGGGAAATCCATGGAGATAGTATCCATACCTGAGAATTTGACTTGTTTCTCTGAAGCCTTCTCTTTGGTCTTCTTCTCTACTTTCCTTCTCTTCTCCTTCTCTTCTCCTTTTCTTCTCTTTCTCTCAATCCAATTAGGGTTCTAAAAGGAGTGAAAGAGGCTTAGGGACGTCCTATTTATAGAGTAGAAACTCCAAAAATAAGTCCCATTGAGATTAGGAAAAAATCCCATTGAAATTTGGAAAGTTTCCAAATCACGGTTTCTGTCGGCAGACTGGGGGTCGATGAGGGGGTCGAAGATCCCGTCGACCCTTGGTTCTAAGTTGTCTGACCCCCGGTTAGAAACTCAGGGTCTGACTTTTATATTGGGGGGGTCCGACCCTGCCTAGCTGGGTGTGCGACCCTCCCCCCTATTTTAGTGTTTTTGGGTCAGTTTAATACCTGGGATCATTATCTCCTTCACGCACTTGGTCCATTTTGCTCGACCATGATGGGTAGACATGGTTCAAGGTGGTAAGATCGGGTTAGTTTGATACGGGTCATACATTAACAGTTTATCTAATTCTACTTTGATGGCTGCTTTACGCTTAAGCAGGAAGTTTCTCTTTTTTTGCTGGATCGGATTGAACTTTGGATCTATTGCAAGTCGGTGCTCCACCAGATCGCGAGGGATTCCTGGCATGTCAGACACTGACTAGGCAAAGACATCTCGGTTGTTCTTCAGATAGTTGATCAGATTCTCCATATGTTCACCTTACAGGGAGGACTCGATCTGGAAGTACTTCTTAGGCTCGTCCTCCGTGACTGGTATCTAGTCCAACTCTTCAATGGGTGTACCTCTTTCCTGATTGAAGTCATTTTGGAGGTCTTTGATCTGGATGGTCTGATTTGGAAGCTCGTTGTCATGTGTTGCTAAGTCGGTCACATAACATCTGCCTGAGAGCTTCTAATAAATTTTGCATCGTCCTTCACTGTGTTCGGTTGAGAATTTCATAACAAGACAATAGGTCGAGACACAGGCCCTAAGTAGATTGAGTTCTGGCTGACCAAGAATCACTTTATGACTAGATAGGATGTCTATCACAAGATAGGTGTGAGGACAAATATGTCCACCCACACTGATGGACAGTAATGATTGGAATCACCACCTAGATTAAGATCTAGGACTTATAAAAATGTAATATCATCATAAGACATGACTTCTATTGACTCATGACCCAATATATTGGCTTTGATCTATCAGAGAATGGATAAGTGTTCAAGGTACAGTTTGGGAAGGTATTAGGCACCCAAACCTGTCCGATCAGAAAATTTGCCTCCTATGTGATTCTACTTTCCTTAGACTCTATTGTACTGACTGTTCATGGTCAATGGATGATGGTTAGGGCTCATGGGAGATCCTATGCCGAGTTGCTAAACTCTTCTAACCTAGGTTTAGCCAAATATGTTCTCAAAGTAAATAAAGAAGCAAAATAATGTACAATGCACCAAATCGAAGATTGTTCAGTGATGGACTGAATCTGAGACGTTTAAAACATCTCAAATTGCCTATGTATTCTAATCCTAGAAATCAAGTCCATAACGTAGTTCGAACGAAATTTTGATTAAGGATTATGGATGTTGTTTATAGTTAAGCTTCATTAGATTCAATTGTTCAAGTTGAAGTTTATGTTTGATGATGATTGAGATTGAATCTAGAGATAGCCTAATGTGGATTGAAGTGAATATAGATATGAATATTAGTATGGATATGGATGTGGATATGGAAATGGAGGGCCTAAGGATACTAAGATATGGTATTGTACTTGGAGAGTCCTCCAAGTTGCCTACGTATTTCAAAGGTTCTGAAAATCAGGTACAACGTAGTTCGTTGTGATGGGCTGTGAATATGGATATCGTAGAACCACTCAGGTGTACTATACCTTGGTTTAGGAAATAAAAATGGGTATTGCATAGCCTAAGATCACTCAAGTGTACTCTACCTTGATCTATGAAGGCTAAAATGGATAGTATTCTAAGACTACTCAGGTGTACTCTACCTTGGTTTAGGAAGACAAAAGGGGTGGCTAAAACAGCTCAGGTGTACTCTACCTCAGTTTAGGAAGCCTAGATGGACAGTCCAAAATTGCTCAGGTGTATTCTACCTCGGTTTAAGAAGACTAAAGGGTACGTCTAAGACTACTCAGGTGTACTCAACCTTGGTCTAGGAAGCCTAGAATTTATTATCCTAAAACTACTCAGGTGTATTCTACCTTGGTCTAAGAAGCGTAGAGGGTTAATCTATACAGATTGAAACGTGGAACCGTGTTTAGGTGTTCACCAAATTGCCTACGTATCTTAGGGTCTGTCCTAAGAATCAACATCTGCATAGTTCAGAATGCGGATTCGATTCATTCATGTGTTCCTTCAATATCAGGATGTAGAACCTAAATGCTCTGTGGTTCGATTCACATCACACCTATCTAGTTCTCTGTATCCTAAGGGAGATGAGCTGAAGGGTAGGGATCGTCTTAAAGCTACCCTTGACCTAAAACCCTAATTTGAAAGTGTGGGGCTAGGTTTTATGATTCATGATTATGATTTTTATCATTTTTCTATTATTACCCTTCCCATGAATATAGTGCCTACAATGCACGTCCCCACACCTAATATGTCTGCTAAGTGTATAAATATGACAGTTCGACTAGGGTGTTGCAGAAAGTAAGTTATTGCCAACAATAGAAAATATTCAAATAAGGCAAGAAACAACGTGGCATCTCAAATATAGCAAGAAAACATGTGAATCAATATAGTAGCAAGCATGTAAGCATCAAGGTAACAGACATGGCGTCTCATGTATCATTCTCAACAAGGTATGTATGAATATGTGCATTAGTCCAGACATTCTAGATCTATGATTGAAATCTACTGTAAATCTCTCAATATCTCAAGATCAGATTCTCAATCTAATAGTTAAATCTCTTTAAAATATTATCATTAATATCAACACCTCAAATTTCATCAAAGCAGCCAAGATCAACGGCTTAGATCTCACATCAGGATACAATCATGATCATATTAGGAAATCAATGGCTAGACTCTTTTAAATCACTTCATCATGATAGTATAACGGTTCAAATTTATTTAAATCACACATGATGATAATTCAATTGTTCAGATTCATTTACATCAATCATCAAGACAATTTGATGGTCTAAATTTATTTATATCACTCATAATGTCAATCTAATGGCTCAAATTCTTTTAAAATACAATATGATGAAAATCTAACGATTTAAATCATTCCTGATGATAATCCAACCGTTCAGATTTATTCCAATCACTCCCAATGATAATCTAACAGTTTAGATCGCCTATCATGATAATCTAATAGTTCAGATTGATTAAAATCTCTTTTGATGACAATTCAACGGTTTAGATTACTCAAATTAATAATCTAACCATTTAGATTACTCAAATCAAGGTAAATTATGATTAACGGATCAAACCAAAACTCCAAGATCAATAGTCCTATTTCATTAAAATTCCAAGCATATGGGATCAATCAATTTCATCATATTTCCACATAATTGTATCAATTTCATCTAATTTCCACACGATTGGATCAAATTCATAAAAATTTCACAATCGGATCAAATCTATAAAAATTTCACAATTGAATAATTCCATTCAATTTCCACACAATTGGATCAATTCCATTCAAATTAAAATTCAGCTCATAGTTGAATCAATCACGTTAAATTTTAAAATCATGGCATATTTCGTCACATTAAATTTTAATCATATTGCAATTTCAAGCATATGGACAGATTAATCATATTGCAATTTCAAGAACATGGACAGATTAATCATATTATAATTTTAAATCAGTGGCTAAATTAAAATTCTCCATGGTTTAGATCAATAAGGAGAGAGAGAGAGGGTCTGATGGCTGAGTGTATGTAGGGACAAACGGTGATGATATGGAATGGGTTTTGAGTTGGGAGTGATACATGGTTGCTGGTTTGGGTTCTGCACATGGTGGGATAAATCAGGGTAAGCAGGAGGTGTGAACTATTGCAGGTGATGCACAGGTGTAGCAGGTCGACGGTGGTTTGAGGAGATATGTAGTAGGTCGGCAAGGGTTCAACAGCTTTGGTGATGGGGTTGGTTGTGGCTCACGGTTAGCCTAGCCACGGGAAGGTGCATTAGTGAAAAACTGGTGTGAGGTGGCGGTTTATGGTGCTGCAAGTGGAAGGCAAAGGTGCTGGTTGTGGGGTTATCGGACTGGGGTGATTAGATGGGAAGATGAGGGTGAATGTGCAGGAAGTAGGTGTCGCTTTGAGGTTGCAGGTGGCCTGGTGACATGAAGTTATAGTGGCTGCGGTAATGGTTGAGGTAGAGAGGTGGAGTAGAGTGTTGGGGTGCGTGTTGTGGGTTTACACGGGTTAGGTGTTGCATGGCCAGGTGGTTTGGGCAGGTATAGGTGTTAAAAAGATTGCAAGGGAGGTGGATCGGTGCATGGGCAGTAGGGTGAGTGGGTGGATAGAAGTTTACCAGTGAAGCTGTGGTAGGTGAGATGAAGCAGGTTCTTTATGTGGAGTGAGATCTGGCCGATGGGTGTGTGAGCATGAAGATGGATAGATTGTGGAAGTTGGGAATCGATATAGTGGTTCAGGTAAGTCGGCCAGGGTATTGCAGTTTCAGTAGGGATGGATTGCAGGGATGAAGCAAATGGTTATGACATATGGAGGGTTGTGGAGGTTTAACCAGGTCAGTGGTGATGGTTGCAAGCAGTTGGATAAGAATAAAACCAAAGCAAAGAGAAGGGGCGGCGGTGGCTTACCTGAATCGCAGACCCACCTCTGCCTTCTCCTTTTTCGTCTTCTTCTTCTTCATCTTTTGATTTCTTCTTTTGCCGGTTCTTTTTCCCTCTGATCTGCCTTCTCCTTTTCGATCTCTCCCCCGAATTTCTCAATTTTTTTCTTAGTTCCCTCCCTCGCTTAGATTTCCTCTTTCCTTATTCTATTCTTTTAGATTTTTCCTTTCTCTTCTTTGAGTCACCACCGACTCAGTTATTCTTTTCTTATTCATTCTTAATCTTCTCTCATTGGCCGAACCTTTCATTCATCTTCTGAGCTGGCCGAATCCTTCCCCCCTATTCGGATTCTATCTTCTATATATAATAATATATATTATATACATATATACACATATATTTAATAACATACATATATATCGTATACCATATATAATACATATAAATACTATGCACATGGATGAACCGATTCGATCTAGACTGGTCTGGGCTGGACTGAGCTAGACTGGGTTGACTGGTCGGGCTGAGACTAAGCTAGACTGACTTAGGTTGAGCTGGATTGACTAGGTTTTCTATCATTTAATGAGCCCATTTGGCTTGTACCTCCTTATGAAATCTTTTGACAGCCTTTGTCCCAGATTTTTCACGTCCACTTTGAAGAGTACTAAAAATGTAACATACTGGAACTTGAATCATCTAATTTGGACATCGGATAGTAAAATTATGAAGGATCGAAGTTTAAATAATTAAACTTATGATAATTTGCATGCACGCCCTTGGATGTTTATTATTGATTTTCAGAAAATGCCCTTATTTTCATTCCCGGACTAAAATCGTCATATCTTCCTCGTTTGATATCAGAATTGAGCGATTCTGGTCTCATTTCGAAGGTATTTTCATGAATTAAGCATCCATGTAGGTTGTAGCCCATGACCTTGCTATGGGGTCCACAGAAAACTGTGTCAAAGTCACAGCCAAAAATCCAAACCTTGCATTGGAACCCACAAACTTGCCGTATGTGTTCACTTAGGCTCCTGGACACTAGGGATCATCTTAGTTCTTCTCAAAAATTTATAGAGAGCATGTTGGGATTGATCGACTGTTACTTCTAAGAATGTTTCACTTCCCTCCCTTGTATTTTTCTAAACTTTCTTTTATCTCTCTCACTTTGCGGTTTATACTCTAGTAAGACTTTGTTCAGCTGGGGATGGCAAAAATGGGGTGCTTACAATAGGTGATTATGATTGTCGACCTCCTCACTCTTGTTCCAACTTGGGTTTCAAGCTGGATTCCTTTTTTAACTTTCACTGCATTGCCAGTGAAGCTGATTAGCGAAAATGTGATTGATCACAGGAATTTCTCATCGAGGTTCATTGCCTTGAATGCTTGGTAGTACAAAATATCTCCCGAGCTACCTATTTCGACCAGAACCCTTTCGACTTCTTTCGTCTTGTTGATCACCATGGTGATGACTACTGCGTCGTCATCTGGGAAGTCAATATGGAGGAGGTCTTTTTCTGAGAAGCTAATGACGTCTCTTGTATAATATGGAGTAGAGCATCTTGAGGTACTACACACATTCTTAGCGTATGCGAGTTAGTTGTTCTTGGAGGTATCATTATAGCTGAGCTTCCTATGATGGCCTTTGTGTAGTGGTCTAGGATAATAGTCTGGGTACTGTAATAATCTCAGCTCGTGAATTCTTGTCTACCAAGGGTAGGTGGTACTTCTTGTCTGGTGTTTTTATGTGTCTAAGAGGTGGAGTGATGCTCCTGGTGGGATATAGAGGTCGTCTAGGAATTCTGTGGTAACAATCTGCCCTCAACTGATGTCCTAGATAAAACTTTAAAAGCTGACCTATGAAAACCGCACCCAGAATCCCTTTACTAACCTAGATTCCTCCTGCGTTGGGTTTCAACACATTGACTGATGGAGTACCTAATGCGGACCCTATGGTGGTATCCGAACCTTAGGTGAGTCTTCTTTATTTGTATTGATAGTGTAAGGTGTCCTAGTAGAACTTAGGTGGATGGGATACACACCCCAAAGCATCGGGGCCAAAGAAATGGTCCATAGGATGTATTTTGGCCCAACCGGTGGTTCGTACCGGTGGAACGTTCTCCCAGTTGAGTTCAACTAGTTGAACTCTAGTTAAACACTTTCTCTCTCCCCGATTTCTATAAAAGGGAGGGCAACACCTCCTTTCTCTCTTTCCTAAAACGGTGAAAGTGAGAGTGAGGAGAAGTGGAGAAGAGAAGAGGAAGAGCTTGAGCTCAAGGAACTCAAACCCTAGCCTATACTTTGGAGGTAAATACAATGAGCTTCCTCCTTCTTCCTTGGTATTATGGCTAGCAACCATGGTAGTTGAGCACCATTAACGGTGACCACCATTAATGACCTAGAAAACCTAGGTTTAGGTTTATCCACTCTTTAAGGAGTTGTTGGAGGTAAGATTTATCTCCTTCATTTTTCCTTTAGTAGAATGAATGCTAAAGCCTTGATGATTGAAGCTCCATTAATGGAGAACTCATTAATGACCTAGATCAAGGTTTTGTTCCACCCAACTCCATTAAGGGAGTGATGGAGCCATAAATGGTTTTCATTGTGCCTAATAATGGTGGGAATGAGTTTCCCACCAACTAAAATGGAAATGTTAAAGGGGAGAACAAGTCTCCCAAGCTTAGAGACCAAGCTCGGTTCGTGACTTGGATTTTGGGTCTGAACTGGATCTAGGTACCGGAACCATGGGCATGTCCGTTCGTCCGCTTGGCTTAAACCATGGCTCCGCCAAGGCTAATGCCTTGGCTTATAACCAGTCAGTTAATCGGAGTATCGTACTGGATTTTCATATCGGATTCTTGAATCGGTGGCACAATCCTCTGAATTAGCCTCTTAACCGTCCAACCAGTTCCTAATGGATCTAATAGGTTCGAATCTTCCGTTTAGGCTTAATGTTAAGTAGAGTCAGTGCCGGATGAATGACCATCAGGCAGAGCCTTTGAAAAAGCTACTAGAATCGCAGTGTTTATAACAGTATCGGAACTTGATGACCAGTCGGATGGTCGAGCATCTGCTCATCCTTCCAGTTCTATCTACTTAGAAAATATTTTAAGTGTTAACCGGTTGATAGTACCAAAGGAACCCTCTACCAGTTCTATCTGTCGGTTCAGTCAAATTGCACCAGTTTGCTTAGGAATGACTAGAGAGACCAATTGTTGGGTTCTCGATTTATCTTGGGAGTTGTGTATGGACAGTTAAGGCTTGTCTATGTTGATTAAAAGCTATGAAATCAAACTAATGAATCCTTATATGTTAAGTAGCTATTGAACAAGGGTGATTGTTGAAGCCTTTTGTGTGGCTTCGGATTACTGCTGCATTCTTTGTGGAATCAGGTGAGGGGTCTAGTCCTTAAATATTGGACATTCTCAATAACATGTCTATTTTACTAGTAACATGCTTAGGTTGTTATTTAATTGTATGCTTTCCATTATTGCTATGTATGAGCATGCATTTGCATTATAACAACTATGAATTTGCATTTGTATGATTATTTGGGTATGGTGGACGTGTGGCTTGTGGGAGCACAATACATAGGTCAAGTTGTTGATGCTAGGGTCTAGCGGGAGCATAGTGATCCATGGTAATAGAGCCAGGGTTCACTGTTAGGGCATAGTCTTTATTTATAAGTATATGCGACCATGTATGAAGGCTCATGTGACGCATATGAGTACGGGAAGATGGATCACGTTGGAATGTGAACACACTAGTGGTAGACACGGTGATCCATGGGAGTAGAGCTAGGGTTCTCTGCTGGTGGATAGCGCGATGGTTATGTTGACATGCTAGTGGAGACATGGTGATCCATGGGAGTGTTGATCTGGGGGTTTCTATTGGCAGGATATCAAAGCAAAATGAATGAACATAATAGACATAGGTGGTGCCATTCCATATTTCCTATGCCCTTCCAGTAGGAGTCAAGATATTGGCATAGGTTCTCACTTTCGAAGGTTGGGTAACCTTTGAGGGAGTTAGTGACTTATGGGTGTACGATAGTTGGCGTACGCATAGTCTGTGATGGGAGGTGACAAACACTGTAAGAATGGGTGTCCCCAAGGGGGCCAGTTCACCTGTAAAAGTCATTTAACATCCTAGGATCGTTTATTCAGCTTCTATCTTTGCCCAGGATGTTGAAACACAAACCGAGACCTAATATAAAATGAATTGCATTTAATCTCATTTGATGTTGTACGTTGCACACATGTGATAATAAATTTCTTACTGAGCTAAGATGTGAGCTCACCCTCGTGTTGATACTATTTTTCAGATCCTTCTATAGGTGACTTCTTTATTATTGAGGCTATGGAGTCCCCTCTAGCTAGCATGGTAGCTGGTACCAATGACATCGGTGGAGAGCACAGTGAGGGCTGCACCTGTAGTGACTATGTTTACGCATGACGTAGCCTTCCCCCTTACTTTCTCCCTTCCTTGATACACTATGGATTATTATGATTCGATTCTTTTTGTTGATAGATGAAGATATCTATCAAGAACAATGTAACAGATTTACTTTTTTTGTATTTGGGTATGTGTATATGGATATTATAGTATCTTGTAGAGTACAATTGGTTTGTAATAGATAATTTGATACGTAGTATGGGATATGTTATCATTAGATGCATCTATCAATATTAAATGCTTCCGTTTATATTATTATTGCTTCTTGATTATTGTGGTCATTGCATGTGTAGACTGTGGGATTTATTTTGGAATCATTGTGGTAGCGATCTTAGATGTATTTAGGTGTCACAAGGATTGACCCGGATATCACAATTGATTCTCCAGAATGGGCTATGACAACACTGGTATCAGAGCAAACCACTTTGTATTACTTATAAGTTTTCCCTACACACGTGTTTCCATGTATCAGTGGCAGATGCATAGGTTAATTAAAAAAATGTACAAACCAATAGTAGTGAATAAGGACAACAGAAGGGCTGCACCTGCAGTGACTATGTCTATGCATGACGTAGCCTTCCCCTTACTTTCTCCCTTCCCTGATATACTGTGGATTATTACAATTCAATTTTTTTTTTTTTTTGGTAGATGAAGATATCTATCACGAACAATGTAACAGATTTACTCTTTTTGTATTTGGGTATGTGTCTATGGATATTATAGTATCCTGTAGAGTACAACTGGCTTGTAATAGATAATTTGATATATAGTATGGGATATGTTATCATTAGATGCATCTGTCGATATTAAATGCTTTCGTTTATGTTATTATTGCTTCTTGAAACTGTGGTCTTTGCATGTGTAGACTGTGGGATTTATTTTAGAATCATTGTGGTAGAGATCTTAGATGTATTTGGGTGTCACAAGGGTTGACCCGAATATCACACCTGATTCTTCAGAATGGACTATGGCAACACTGGTATCAGAGCAAACCACTTTGTATTACCTATAAGTTTTCCCTGCACACACGTTTCCATGTATCAGTGGCAGATGCATAGGTTAATTAAAAAAATGTTCAAACCAATAGTAGTGAATAAGGACAACAATAATTTAGCCACCAATCACGAGAACCAAGCAAGAGAATAATGCGCAAGTAAATTAAGAATTATATATATATATATATATATATATATATATATATATATATATATATATATATATATATATATATATATATATATATATATATATATATATATATATATTGTTGAGTGTAAAATGGGGTACAGTCTACCACTTGGACTGTTACCCTATACATATAATAAGTTCCAAAAGATAGATGTTGGTGTCAAACAATAGTAAAAAAAGATAACGTGATCATTGAAGAGTGCTAGTAGATGATGAAGCAGGCATTATAGAGGCTCGAACCTATCGAAGGTCCTCATCAAAGGCGTCCTGATGCCCCACTATGGTCTTTTGAACACGCTACTTGTTGGCCAGTTCCACTATGATTTTTTGCTAACCCTCTTGGATAGCAGTAAATATTTCCTCAACTCGAGCCATGCATCCTTGAGATCTAGCTACTGTTGTAGAAGTGGAAGCCCCGTCTCCTACTGGGACTTCCCTTTCGCTGTCACTATCCTCTTTGACACCAACTCTGCGCGCCACTGGATGCTTCTAACGTGCTCTTCGGTGCAGCTTTTCGATTGCCTCGAACTCTAGGTCAGACTTCACCACTTTATGCAGCTTCATCTGAACAATGCTGGTCCAACTGAATGGGAAGACTCCTTCCCATTATCCATCACCTCTCCAGCAAAGCTCACCCGAAAGTAAGTGAAGATATGAGACAATAAACGACCATATGGCAGCCTTCCATTTGGACACAGGTGGTTTGCTAATAACAGAATGTGTCTCAAGATAAAATATGGGAGACATAACTGCTCTTCCCGAAATACGCAGTGTGTTATGTACATACCAAATGTGTTCAGCTCATCTCTATGTATAGCCCTAGGGAGTATTTTGTGTTGAATGATGCGACTGATGATCCAAGGAATGGGTCTGTAGTCAGGCTCAATATTTCCATTCTCCAGGTCTAATTTATTGGGAAAGATAAGCTCCCTTTGTAAAGTGATCTACTAATCTTCTGGGCAGTCTACAATCTGATGAGGCCCAAAATACACTGTCCTTCCAGTGGTGGACGTGTTGCGTATTTTGTCCAGACTGGCAATGCTCAAAGTAATACGTATGCCTTTCACCACACTAATAAGACGAAGCACACCGTCCTCGCCAACTGTGTGGCCCAGGTTACAAAAGAAATGCCTCACCAAGTTGGGGTATACATCATCCCGAATGCTTATGACTGGGGTCCAACCTAGTGTATCGAAGTGTACCCTAGTAGCGAACCTGGTCAACTACGCCCATTTTTGGCTATAGTCATATGATAGAAAGCATTTCCTATCAAACCTCTTGGCTGGGATGATCCTACCCTCCTTGCGACATGTCATAATGCCTACAGGTTAGGCAAATGGAAAAATTCTTGGTTAGAATGCGGTCGAGCACCATGTATGATGGGTTGGGCAAGAAAAACATGATTCCCCAAGAAAGTGAAGTGGGAAAATAATGCCCTAACCCTAAAGGGTCACTATTACATGGGATAAAACCTAGGTATGCCCAATGAAGTAGAATAACAAGAGTAAGGGAGATAACACACCTGAAATCGAAAGAGATGGGGATGTATGGCCCAATGTAATTAGAAACCGCCAAGAACAGGGGGAGAAACCTTTGGGAAACCGGAGGGAACTCTATTTCTCTCTTTTCTTATAAATTTCTGGTGTGGGCTCCAAATGAGAACTCACGAGCCTTTTTATAGAATTCTTGCTTTTGCAAAACCGGCAGACCTATCACTTAATCCCTACCACCGCTTTGTTCTTTCGGTTGACCAAGAATCGAGTCAATTAGACTGTTGGCACCAAAATAGTCAGAGTCATCCAAAAACCTAACCGGAGTTACATAATACCACCTCGTGCCTCTGGTATATTTGTAAACTTAGAAAATTTTCTAAGTATTCAACCAGCGGAATAACCGGATGAACAGTCATCTGCCACTTCATCCGCTTGACCTACTGAAAATCAAGTTAGTTTACAAGTGATATGAACCGGATGACTAACCAGAAGGTAAATCACCCGATGTCGATCATCCGGTTTCCCTAATAAATTGGGGGAATTATTAATCTGTCCCACCTAACTGATGGAGCGTGGTTTCGGTTACTGCTATCGATTTAGGAAACAACATAAAATGGATTTGAAACATGGAAAAATTGTGATGCATTGTTTATAACTGCCATAACATGAAGTATTTAAGATATTGTTACGATTTAATTGGACTTGTGGTCGATACTTATACGTTGGCATTTACAGATTTTCCCTACCAACTATCGACCTTATTGAACAATGCCTCCAAGGCCAAGGCCAAGAGGGAGAAATGCAAATGCACCTCTTCCAATTGAGGATGAGGGTAGTGTGGGACAGGGTGGTTCAAATTCACTACCACATACACTACCACCACCACCTCCTCCTCCGCCACTAGTAAATCTTCCACCGGCACCTCCAGTGCAAACTACAATGGATATGGTAGCGATTATGGGTAGTTTGGTGTGAAATTTGGAAGACCAACAAAGAAATACGACAACAGTTTTTACCAAATTATTGGCAGCTCTACGTGGAGTGCTTCCAGCTCCACCAGCCCCAGGATAAGCATAAGGGGGAGGCATACCTCCAATTCCTCTTACACGACATGTGCATCAGTAGGTGCCCCTAGTTCCACCGGTTCATCATGATCAGACACCAGTGCCTGCTATTCACACTCACCCTGCCATGGTTGGCATTCATTTGCAGCCTCAATTAGATGGGGGCAAAGGTGATGAACAACTTTCTGCATATGCATCCGCTTAAGTTTATTGGGGTTGATACCAATCCAATGCAACCAGCTATTTGGATCCAGGCTATGGAGAAGACCCAGGAGACGTTGATGTGCACAGAGGCATAAAAGTTGATATGTGCAACCTTTCAACTAAAAGGGGTGTCATATGATTGGTGGAAGGGCATCCAACATACCTTGATGCGGCGCCATAGAGAGATCACCTGGCATATCTTTAAAGAGGCATTTTACAAGAACTTCTTTCCCCAAAACTTTAGGAGGTTGAGTACCTCAATTACACTCAAGGGAGTACTACTATTGAGGTATATCAATAGAAGTTTGAGGAGCTCTTCTATTTCTTCCCCGTGTCTATTAGAGATGAAGAGCCTAAACTGAGGTGCTTTGTACAAGGATTGAGGAGAGACCAAAGTGATAGTGGAGTCTATGATACTGACGGATTATAGTAACGCCGTGCAGGTGGCCAAAAGTGTTGAAGATGGGTACCGTCAGAATCACCAAGGCCAAAAGAGGCCTATGAGCTTTGCTGACAATGGCCCCAATAAGCAATTTTGTGCTCACTACCCTAGTTCTTCTATGACAGCTTCTTTTGCTCCATTCATGGTGAGCCCGCTTATAGCAATCTGGCCTCTACTCAAAGCAAGCTGGCATTTGTATCCAGGACAACACAGCCAAGGCCTGTAACCTTAAGTGCCTCTTCTGTACCCTATGGCACTTGTTTTAACTATGGAAAGTCAGGTCATTTAGCAAAGGTGTGCCCTGAATAGAAGAAGGCACCTCCGTCGGGGCAAGGTAAGGTCTTTGCTTTATCTGTTGATGATGCAAAAAGCTCATCTAGAGTAGTCACACGTATTTTAAAGTTAAAGAATGAAGCATCATCTTGCATGACATGTAGTAATACATATGTGTATGTGTAGGTACTATTTCTATATTTGGCATACCTACACGTGTATTATTTGATTCTAGGGCTACCGCACTCATTCATATCCCCTGCATTCGTCATTAAGTTGGGAATGCCCTCATGCAAGATGACTTGTACACTGATAGTTCATGTAAGACCCGCACTCTAAAAACCCGGTCTAAACCTTGGTTTTGTATCGTGACAGGTCTTCAGATCATCACCGAGCCAGACGGGGCAAGCGGATAACAAACAGGTACGAAATCGGACCGAAGTCGACCAATTATACCTGATTTTAGGTATACCGGTCGATGGTACCGGATGATGGTACCGGTCGACCGGTATGGCCTGCACAGCGATGTGCGGGAATTTGGAAATTAGTCTCTGCGGGTCCCGCTTTCCTGATTTCGAATCCTAGAAGTTTCCTAATCCTAGTAGGGTTACTAAACCCTATTTCTAGCCTATAAATACACCCTTAAACCCCTCAAATCCTTTCCATTGTCTCTCACAAACCCTAGAGAAGAGAAAGAGCTTGGAAAGGAGAAGGAGCTAGGAAGAAGAAGGAGGTGCCGCCATTACCGTTTGACGAAGCTCACGCTACGCCTGTCAACGGTAAGTGTTTGAATCCCTCTTCTTACCCTATGATAGTTGTGTGGGTGGATCAATACCATGCAAAGTAGGTATTGATCTAAAACCCTAAATTGGCCAATAAACCCTAAGTTGCCGTCAAACCCTAGATTTGAGTTTCGAGATGATATTCATCGAAACGAGACTTGAATGAGTTGGGGATAGCTCTAACTCAAAGCCTAGACTTAGGATGGATAGGGGAAACCCTGAGAATCTATGAAGGATGATCGACGGCAGTCGAAGAACCCATGTATGGTCTTCCGGAGACATACCGGTCGACTATACCGATTGCACATAGTGCGACCGGTATGTTGCGACCGCTACCTCTCGGGAGGTTGTTTGTGGGGGACCGGCTGACCATACCGGTCGCCGGTCTTTCCTCTGAGCTGCGACCGGTACATGCCACCGGGTCAGCTCTGTGAGGGTATTTTGTAACCATGTTGTGTTCCGACCAACATGAAACCCTAAATAATACATTCTAATGGAACCCTAATATTATGTAGGACTTTGTGACATATTGTTTGGATCTTGTGACGTGGAGCAAGTGATCGAACGAGCGTCAGGTAAGGGAATCTGACCTAAACCTAATAATTAATGGACAGTAAATCGTTGTTAATCATTGAATATCTGTGATGTGATGTTTGTGCATATTCACATGCCATCCTTTACTTTCGGTTATTATTATTGTTCATGCATTCATAGGATGTGATTGTTAGGCATGTGATTGTTTTCGTTGGTGTGTGGAGTGGGGCATGGGCCTAGGATCGCTCTTCACACTGGCACCTTTTGTAGTATTCTATCTTAACATGCTTGGTACGGGTGGGGTATCAGGGGAAGATCGTGGTACGTTGGTCTCCGATATTGATGTTGTCCCGACCATCGTTGGGTGGTACTGAGGATTCCGAGTCGACGATGCCTTGTCCATGATGCTTTAGCTCTATCTCTATGCCGTAGGGAGTTGTGTTGGGATAGGGTCTACCTGCGTATTGTTTCTATCCTAGTGGGTTAGTTGCGGATAGGGTATCAGGGGGAGGTGAGGTTTTGGAGGTCTCCGACCCGGCCTGCACGCTCTAGCTCTATCTCTATGCCGTAGACGGCTGTGCTGGGATAGAGCATACATTGTTGACATATAGGATTGGTTAGTAGCGAGCCCAGTTTGCGAGCCCTGGCAAGTAGGGGCTTAGGTACTGGTATGGGTAGAGTATCAAGGGAGGTACGGGTATACCTTAGCTCTATCTCTATTCCATGATGGGTGCATGTGGGTTGGTGGTAGAGTGATTACTGTGCGACGCCACACACTCGTGTATAGAGGTGCGGGGGGCCACCAAACCTTTCTATAGCACATTGCAAACTTAAAACCAGACTACGGCATAAAATGATTGTTACTCATGCATAATCTTGTGAAACTGTCTCGATTGCCTTACCGAGGCGTGTGTTGTGTGCTCACCCTTTGTATATACATTGTTTTAGATCTGGATGCAGGTTATACTGTGGATGATTACATAAACGCTCCGACGTATGGTGGTGCTGCGGTGTTGGATGTACAGGTAGGAGAGGACGAGCATGACGCTTCATGCGAGTGCCCTTTCTGTGTGTACCTGTGATGGATTTTATTTATTTATTTCAGTTATTTTTGTTTGTTATTAAGAGATGTAAAAGATCATTATTTTATCTTTGAATTTGAATAATGGGATATTTATTTAAATTATCAATAGATACTCGGTTCATTCTATTTAAAGTCTTCCGCTGTATATTTATATTCTGATTGTGCTTATGTGTAATTGGTTTGTATGGGTGGACACGGCCTATTCGAGATCCTGGTGTGAACCGTTGGTTCAATGACGGTTCACTCACACCGTTCTGGTTGGATCAGAATTTGGGGTGTGACAACTTGGTATCAGAGCTCTTGGGCTCTGTTCCAACAAACCATGCTACACATAATGGGGTCGATGAACTGAGTTAGGAAGTTTAAAAATCTTAATACAAACACACTTTAAGCATTGTTTGATACCTGAGATAGACTAAGAAAGAGAATAATATACTATTCTAAATATGAAACTTAATATGTGCACATACACTAGATAGGTGAACCATGAAACTTTCATTAAATGGGAAAAATAGTATCAAATGTAATAGTGCTACAGGGTACAGTCCACAAACCGAAAAGTTACCCTGTTATTTAAACCGGCATATGAAAAGAAAGTAGATGGAAATCATGGGGTAGGAGGCCTGGGAGGAATGGGGTCCGCTATGTCATAGTCCCGCTCGTATGCGACCCTAAGCCAATGCACCTGGTCCTGAGTCACCCGTAGACCACGAGCCAGGCGTCCCAACTCCTGACCCATCGCTCGCTGAGACTCCAGGATGACCCTCTGGGTGTCCCTGATCTCAGTAAACATACTCAACACTGAGTCGGGAGGGGGCTGAGATGGTCCAGCTGTGGGAACAGATGGTGGTGGTACAGGTGGAGGCTGTGGGTCAGGCACTGGTGTTTCCCCAACTACATCGTCATCATCATCATCCCCCATCTCTGCCGCATAGGCCGCATTGGCCGCGGCTGCTGCTGCTGCTACTCTCCCAAGTGGACGAGGGCGAGCCTCCAACTCATCATCGCTAACAGGCAGATCAACCATCTGCATCCTATTTATCGCATCCCAGTCGATGTCGGAAGTCATGGAGTCCTCGACGGCTGTCTCTCCTCTGAAACTCACGCCCAGACGGCGAAGAAGGAAAGTGACGAGACGGCCATAGGGAAGGTTGCTGGCCCGATCGGTCACAGCCGCTCGATGCATAGTCCGGATGATGAGGTATGGAAGTGAGATCCGCTCTCCGGTGCAGACGCAATAAGTGACGTACTGAGTGAGCTGAGACAACTCATTGTAGTGACCGCTCTGTGGCACTATATCGTGCTAGATGATGCGGCTGTAGACCCGGGGTATAGGTCTCAAGCTAGCTGCCTTCATAAGAGCCCCAGGATTGAGTATCTGATGCGCTATCTTTCGGCGCAAATCCTCAGTTAAGTAACCTTTCACCTTGGGGGCGCAGTATACCAAATCTCCATCGTTGGGAACCCCAAGTAGGTCAGCCAACTGGTGGGTGTTGAAGGAAATATGTACACCCCGGACGTAGCTGGTGATGCGTAGATCCCTACACTGGTTCGGGTCTTCGACATCCCCTTCGAGCTCCAGATTTGCATAAAAATGCTTGACCAGGTTAGGGCGTGTGGTCTCTGTGTAGGAAATAACCGGCAGCCAACCTAGAGCACCAAAGGCTGTCTCTACATTGAACCGGTGCAATTGTCCCACATTGACCCGTCGCCCGGATACGATACTCTTGTCATCGAACCAAGAAAACCGAGCCTGAGCTTCCAAGGAGCGAAACCATAGCTCATCTAGCTGAGGGATAGGTGGAGAGGGAACCCGAGAACTAGAACCATGTGATCGCTTCCCGAGAGTGCGTCTAGGAGCCATTTAAAATCTGTAAAACAAAAGAAAACGAGAGAAAAGTTAGAAATTTTCAAAATTTCGGCAGCATAACGACAGTAAATTGGGAAAAAGCCTCAAACTCACCCAAAAACATGGGGAGGAGGACTTACGTAACCCCCACACTCTTCCATAATCCAATCACAAGCAATTATAACAAGAAAATTCAAGAAAATTCAAGAATTAAGAAAAAATTAGAAAAAATTTCGAAATTTTTGAAAAACCTAGGTCAAAAGATGAAAAATTCGATTTTTATGAAAACCGTTCGGTGAAACCCCAAATTGGTTGAGGGCTTTTGCTCTTGGGGGTCCCTAAACCCTTTCTAAGCCGAAGGAAAAGAGTTCCTACGGTTAAAACATCTCGAACAAAGAAAAACCTAAATTTTTACATAAAGACGATATGAAAATTTCATAAAAATAAGAGAGAGAGGGTAGAGACCTACCTGGAGACGATGTTCTAGCTTTGGAATGCGAGAAATCGGCTTCTAAGAGTACCGGTCGGACTGTAGCAACTCAGTTGGGCAGAGAAGAATCGCCACCGGAGAGAAAGAGAAAGGAAAAGTGAGAAAAATCTCACTTTTTCACGATTTTAAAGCCATTTTGGGCATACCGGTCGACGGTTATGCCTATACCGGTCGACCGGTATCAACCCAGGTGTGCGACCGCTATGTCTCGGCCAGAAAATTTTTCTGACCGGTCGACTATACCGGTCGCAACACTGTCTACAGAGTGGCGACCGGTATCTCATAGGCATGCGACCGGTATGTCTCGGCCAGAAATTTAATTTTGACCGGTCGACTATACCGGCCGCAGCATATTTCTACAGGTGTGCGACCGGTATGTTGCGACCGATACGCCCCAAAAGAGCCAGAAAATTTAAAAATTTCCAAAAGGGTGTAAATCGAAATGTTACTTCTCGACTATTTCCTGCATTATTCAAGACTAACACTACTATTATTGATGATTCTCACGTGTTTTGTCTTCTTCTCAGATTCAAATAAATAGTCTGAGATGGCAGGTGGAAACGGTCGAAGGGGTAGAAAGTATCATCATGCCAGAAAACGCCTAGAGGAAGAGCAAGCTGAGCAGAACCAGGGTTAGAGAAACCAGCCCCGAAGAGGAGGAGGAACAGGTCCCGGAAGTACCGATGCAATTACCAGGACCACCTCACGGGGATTCCGAGACCATAGTTACAAACTTGGTCTATCGGATGCAAGCTCAACGAAGGAATTTCCGAGTGAGGTACTAGCGATGCTCGGGTCAGCGGGTTCCGTTCCCGCCGGTAATACGCCCGGGTCCGGAGAGAAAATGTCTTCACAACGGGTGCGAGTAGCCCAAGGCCAAGGGCCCAAGCACGGAATGTACCACCACCGCATCGCTTCCCGTTGCCCTCCGCATATCCAGGGGCATATCCGTATCCACCACCATGGTACGGAGCGCGGATACCCGGGGACAGCACGATCTTAGCGGATCGGTGGACGGGTTCTTGAAGTTGAAACCGTCATCATTCACCGGCGAACAGGGAAACCATTGTGGCCAGCACGGTGGGTTTCGGAAATGGAAAAGAACTTCCGATTGATGACGTGCACCGAGGAGGAGAAGGTACTGTTTGCCACTCACATGCCGAGGGAGGACGCGAATGCTTGGTGGAATTCCACGCGGGCATATTTGGAGAACCAATATACATTAGTTGACCGGGAAGTGTTTAAAGCGGCTTTCTTCGACAAATACTTCCCAAAGAGCTTCGGGGATTCAATGGAGAGAGAGTTTCTCGGTCTGCGAGGGGTCGGTCATTGTAGATGCTTATCAACGGAGGTACGAAGAGCTATTCTTCTTCGCACCGGTCGGTATTTGGGGAAGATGAGACAAAGATACGTAGGTTCACCATGGGACTACGTGGAAGTATCGAGAGCATCTGTTGGGTCCGGATAAGAAGACCTACAATGAGGCAAGTGCGGGTTGCGAGGGTGATAGAGTCCGGTCGGAGGGACAGCTTCTTCGCTCGAACGGAGGAGTGAAGAGATCTGGCTGGAGAGAGCTCGGGTGGCGGTAATCCTAGACCATTCCGCCCATACAGGGGGCACCGCTACAGCACCTCGAGAAACAACCCGGCACCACCTGTGCCACAATTAGCCAGACCCAACCCGAATATTAAGTGTTATAACTGCCGAGAATCGGGACATGTTGCAAGGAACTGCACGCTACCTAGGAAGCAAGCTCCCCAAGAAGCCGGAGTTTATGCAATCACCATCGAAGAGGCAGCCGCATCACCCGATGTGGTAACCGGGTACGACTTTATCCCTTACTATTTGGTTTACTCTTTCGGTTGCATGAGCATATAGAACTAAGGGACAATATATTCCGGGAATTGTAAATGTAGCTGGTTTACCCGCCGTAGTATTATTTGACTCGGGGCCACGCACTCCTTTGTTTCGTTTCTTTTGGGAAGCGAATGGAGTTACCAATCAAGCAATTGAACCCAAGCTTGATAGTTCGCTCTCCACTAGGAGTCGAAGTGGCTTTGACCAAGTATTATGGACCATGTACTGTAAGTATCGAGGGCCGAGACTTAGAAGCAAGCCTAGTAATACTTGAGATGGCAGATTTTGATGTCATTTTAGGAATGGATTGGCTAGGCCATCATTCGGCCGTCCTTTTATGTGGTGAAAGGAAGCTTATGCTTACTTACAAAGAGGGAAAGGAATACAGTTTCACCTGGAATTAAGCTATCTAGGAAGCGAAAAGTTGATCCTCTCCGCCCTAAAGACTAAGAGATGCTTGGAGAAAGGGGGAGTGGGTTATCTCGTATCTGTAGTCGACCTCACAGCAGAGTCACTCAAGATGGAGGATATAGAGGTGGTGCGGGAGTTTCCAGATGTATTTCCAGAAGATCTTCCAGGCCTACCACTAGACAGGGCTACAGAATTTGTGATAGACCTTATACCAGGTTCGGCTCCGGTGTCTAAAGCGCCATATAGGATGGCCCCAACCGAGTTAAAGGAGTTGAAGACCCAATTACAAGAATTGCTGGATAAGGGCTTCATACGGCCTAGTATATCGCCTTGGGGAGCACCTGTGTTATTCGTCAAGAAGAAAGATGGAAGTGTACGGCTATGTATTGACTATCGTGAGCTGAACAAGTTGACGATCAAGAATCGGTATCCTTTACCTAGGATCGATGATCTGTTGGATCAGCCGCGGGGTGCAAAGGTTTTCTCAAAGATCGATCTCCGATCGGGTATCACCAATTGAAGATCAAGGCCGGAGATATTCGAAGACTGCTTCGGGACAAGGTATGGACATTATGAGTTTCCGGTTATGTCTTTCGGGTTGACTAACGCCCGGCTCGTTTATGGAATTGATGAACCGAGTGTTCCATGACATGTTGGACACATCGGTCATCGTATTCATCGATGACATATTGATTTACTCTAAGGACATGGAGACTCATACAACGCATTTGAGGGCAGCCCTACAACGGCTGAGGGACGTGAGGCTTTATGCAAAATTCAAGAAGTGCGAGTTTTGGCTGAAGGAAGTGGCTTTCTTGGGCCATGTTGTATCTGGAGACGGTATCAAGGTTGATCCAAGCAAGATAGCTGCTATAGTAGGATGGGAAGCACCGAAATCTGTTGCAGAGATTCGTAGTTTCCTTGGGTTGGCTGGTTATTATAGAAGATTCGTGGAAGATTACTCCAGGATCGCGGTTCCACTCACCAGATTGACCAAGAAGGGAGAGAAATTTATATGGACAGATGAGTGTGAAAAGTGCTTCCAGACTTTGAAGTCAAGACTTGTCTCTGCACCTATCCTAACCATCCCCGAACCAAGCGTACCGTTTACTCTATATACGGATGCTTCAGGGTTGGGTATTGGGTGTGTTCTGATGCAAGGAGAACAGTCGGATCACAAGAGCTTAACATATCTCTTCACTCGGAAGGATCCGAATATGAGGCGCAGGAGGTGGCTGGAATTGTTAAAAGATTATGATTGCGACATCCAGTACCATCCAGGTAAGGCAAATGTGGTGGCTGATGCCTTAAGTAGAAAGTGGGCATCGAAACCTGAGGCAGGACCGAGTACAAATGCGGCATTATGTGCTGCAGCCTCGAGTTCGATGGAAATTGATGAAGACCATATTATTGAAACTGCAGAAGATCCAGTTGAGCAAGGCTTGATTCATAAGTTCACTATGATGTTCGCCGCATTGAAGATCTCACCGAGCCTAATTGATGAAGTCAAGGTAGCAATCCTACAGGATCCATATCTCAGGACAGTGCAAGAAGACTTAGAGAAGGGTGCGTGTAATCCTAAGTTATGACCGAAGCTCATTACACTCCATATTCGGTACATCCGGGAAGTACCAAGATGTACCATGATCTAAGAAGACTCTATTGGTGGAGGGGTATGAAAGCCGATATAGCTCGTTTCGTGTTTCAATGTCTGAATTGTCAACAAGTTAAAGCGGAGAGACAAAGACCCGTAGGTTTACTACAGCCGTTACGGAACCCGCATGGAAGTGGGATTGTATCACCATGGATTTTGTCACCGGCTTACCTTTGACACCAAGGTCGGTGGATGCGGTTTGGGTTATAGTAGATCGACTCACCAAGACAGCTCGATTTATTGCGGTCGGACCTCAATATACCATGGAGAAACTGGCCAAGTTATATGTTGATAATATAGTCGGACTTCATGGCGTTCCGAAAGTATAGTGTCCGACGAGACCCCCGTTTTACATCAAAATTCGGGAAGGATTACAAAAAGCTATGGGAACAAAGTTGAAGTTCGGGACAGCTTTCCATCCTCGGACGGACGGACGGTCGAGCGAACCATTCAAATTTTGGAAGATATGCTTCGAGCTTGTGCATTAGATTTCAAAGGAGCTTGGGATGAGAAGCTATCACTTATGGAGTTTGCTTACAACAATAGTTATCAGGCTACAATTCAGATGGCCCCATATGAAGCTCTCTATGGGAGAAAATGTCGTACACCTCTGTTATGGAATGAAGTGGGGGAAAGAAGAATTGTAGGACCGAGTTTGTTGAAGAAACTTGCCAAGTGATTGATCAGATCAAAGAGAGAGTAAAGACAGCTCAAGTTCGAAAGAAGCACTATGCAGATAATCGACGTCGAGATCTGGAGTTTGCAGTGGGTGACAAAGTGTTCTTGAAGGTGTCACCGGTGCGAGGTCTGAAACGGTTTGGTAAGAGGGGGAAGCTATGCCCCAGGTATGTGGGACCATATGAGATATTAAATCGACGTGGTAATGTAGCATATCAATTGGCTCTACCACCATCTATGTCTAGCGTCCATAATGTGTTCCATGTATCATTATCGAAGAAGTATGTCGAGATCCATCGCATATCTTGAGCGCTGATCCTCCAGACTTGACTGAAGACTTAACTTTCGAAGTGGTGCCTGTAATGCTCTCAAGCCGAAAAGTTCAGCAACTTCGAACCAAGGATATCCACTATGTGAAGGTGCATTGGCGAAGCCAAAATGTGGAGGAAATTACTTGGGAAGAAGAGAGCGCAATGAGGAAGGAGTACCCAAACCTTTTTGACGATCAAGGTACGTTCAAATTTCGAGGCCGAAATTTCTTGTAAGGGTGGGGGAGTTGTAGTACCTACATGCAAATTTTGGGACGAAATTTCTTTTAAGGGTGGTGGAGTTGTAAGACCCGCACTCTAAAAACCCGGTCTAAACCTTGGTTTTGTATCGTGGCAGGTCTTCCGATCATCACCGAGCCAGACGGGGCAAGCGGATAACAAACAGGTACGAAATCGGACCGAAGTCGACCAATTATACCTGATTTTAGGTATACCGGTCGATGGTACCGGATGATGGTACCGGTCGACCGGTATGGCCTGCACAGCGATGTGCGGGAATTTGGAAATTAGTCTCTGCGGGTCTCGCTTTCCTGATTTCGAATCCTAGAAGTTTCCTAATCCTAGTAGGGTTACTAAACCCTATTTCTAGCCTATAAATACACCCTTAAACCCCTCAAATCCTTTCCATTGTCTCTCACAAACCCTAGAGAAGAGAAAGAGCTTGGAAAGGAGAAGGAGCTAGGAAGAAGAAGGAGGTGCCGCCATTACCGTTTGACGAAGCTCACGCTACGCCTGTCAACGGTAAGTGTTTGAATCCCTCTTCTTACCCTATGATAGTTGTGTGGGTGGATCAATACCATGCAAAGTAGGTATTGATCTAAAACCCTAAATTGGCCAATAAACCCTAAGTTGCCGTCAAACCCTAGATTTGAGTTTCGAGATGATATTCATCGAAACGAGACTTGAATGAGTTGGGGATAGCTCTAACTCAAAGCCTAGACTTAGGATGGATAGGGGAAACCCTGAGAATCTATGAAGGATGATCGACGGCAGTCGAAGAACCCATGTATGGTCTTCCGGAGACATACCGGTCGACTATACCGGTTACACATAGTGCGACCGGTATGTTGCGACCGCTACCTCTCGGGAGGTTGTTTGTGGGGGACCGGCTGACCATACCGGTCGCCAGGTCTTTCCTCTGAGCTGCGACCGGTACATGCCACCGGTCAGCTCTGTGAGGGTATTTTGTAACCATGTTGGGTTCCGACCAACATGAAACCCTAAATAATACATTCTAATGGAACCCTAATATTATGTAGGACTTTGTGACATATCGTTTGGATCTTGTGACGTGGAGCAAGTGATCGAACGAACGCCGGGTAAGGGAATCGACCTAAACCTAATAATTAATGGACAAGAAATCGTTGTTAATCATTGAATATCTGTGATGTGATGTTTGTGCATATTCACATGCCATCCTTTACTTTCGGTTATTATTTTTGTTCATGCATTCATAGGATGTGATTGTTAGGCATGTGATTGTTTTCGTTGGTGTGTAGAGTGGGGCATGGGCCTGGGATCGCTCTTCACACTGTCACCTTTTGTAGTATTCTATCTTAACATGCTTGGTACGGGTGGGGTATCAGGGGAAGATCGTGGTACGTTGGTCTCCGATATTGATGTTGTCCCGACCATCGTTGGGTGGTACTGAGGATTCCGAGTCGACGCTGCCTTGTCCACGATGCTTTAGCTCTATCTCTATGCCGTAGGGAGTTGTGTTGGGATAGGGTCTACCTGCGTATTGTTTCTATCCTAGTGGGTTAGTTGCGGATAGGGTATCAGGGGGAGGTGAGGTTTTGGAGGTCTCCGACCCGGCCTGCACGCTCTAGCTCTATCTCTATGCCGTAGACGGCTGTGCTGGGATAGAGCATACATTGTTGACATATAGGATTGGTTAGTTGCGAGCCCCGGTTTGCGAGCCCCGGCCGGGAGGGGGCTTAGGTACTGGTATGGGTAGAGTATCGGGGAGGTGCGGGTATACCTTAGCTCTATCTCTATTCCATGATGGGTGCATGTGGGTTGGTGGTAGAGTGATTCTTGTGCGACACCACACACTCGTGTATAGAGGTGCGGGGGGCCACCAAACCTTTCTATAGCACATTGCAAACTTAAAACCAGACCACAGCATAAAATGATTGTTACTCATGCATAATCTTGTGAAACTGTCCGATTGCCTTACTAAGCTGTGTTGTGTGCTCACCCTTTGTATATACATTGTTTTAGATCTGGATGCAGGTTATACTGTGGACGATTACATAAACGCTCCGGCGTATGGTGGTGCTGCGGTGTTGGATGTACAGGCAGGAGAGGACGAGCATGACGCTTCATGCGAGTGCCCTTTCTGCGTGTACCTGTGATGGATTTTATTTATTTGTTTCAGTTATTTTTGTTTGTTATTAAGAGATGTAAAAGATCATTATTTTATCTTTGAATTTGAATAATGGGATATTTATTTAAATTATCAATAGATACTCGGTTCATTCTATTTAAAGTCTTCCGCTGTATATTTATATTCTGATTGTGCTTATGTGTAATTGGTTTGTATGGGTGGACACGGCCTATTCGAGATCCTGGTGTGAACCGTTGGTTCAATGACGGTTCACTCACATCGTTCTGGTTGGATCAGAATTTGGGGTGTGACAGTTCATACACCTATGGGCTCCAAGTTCAGTCTAGAAGACTACTATGGACCGTGTGACGTGGTCATAGAGGATAAAGTAATGGAAGCTAACCTCGCTTGTCTTGGGATGAAGGATTTTAAGGTAATTTTGGGAATAGATTGGTTGGCTAAATACTAGACCAATGTCCTATGTTCTAGGTGCTAGATTTTGTTCCAGCTTACCACTAGAGAAGAATTTGTTTACATTGGCGATAAGACAAGAAAATGTCACAAGTTGTTTTTATAGGAGCTACAAGCCTTTAAACTCATACAACAAGGGTGTGAAAGTTACCTAGTGTTGGTATTGGACACCAAAGTTGAGATGTTAAGACTGGAAGACATACCGATAGCAAATGGATTCCCCGATGTATTCCCTGAAGAGCTGCCTGGTCTACCACCAGATCGAGAAACAGAGTTTGTGATTGACTTAGTTCTAGGAGCAGCTTCTGCTTCTAAGGCTCCTTACCATATGGCCTCTATTGAGTTGAAGGAATTCATGGTGTAGCTCTAGGAGCTCCTGGATAAGGATTTCTTCAGATCTAGTATCTCACCGTGGGGAGCATCGATACTGTTTGTAAAGAAGAAGGACGACAGTGTCCATTTATGCATTGATTACCAGGATTTGAACAAGTTAACAATCAAGAACCGGTATCCCTTGCCCTGAATCGATGACTTATTCGACCAACTTCAGGGAGCAAGCGTGTTTTCAAAGATAGATCTACATTCGGGCTATCACTAGTTGAAGATTAAGGGGAGTGATGTGCCTAAGACAGCACTTAGGACAAGGTATCCACTTCGAATTTTTGGTCATGTCCTTTGGATTGAAAAATTCTCCAGCCTCATTTATAGAACTCATGAATTGAGTATTTCATGAGTTTTTAGATAAGTTTGTCATCGTCTTCATCGATGACGTCCTCCTCTACTCACCCGATGATACCTCCCATGCGGAACACCTTTGCTTAGCATTGTAGAAACTGAGACAAGAAAAGTTGTATGCCAAATTCAAGAAATACGAGTTTTTGCTTAGGCAAGTGTCATTTTTTGGGCATATTATATCAACTGAAGGTTTAGCAGTGGACCCTGGAAATGTTAGTGCAGTCATGGACTAAAAGATACCCACTTCAATGACTGAGGTTTGAAGTTTCCTTGGGTTGGCTGGCTATTACCGATGTTTCATTGAAGGTTTTTCCTGCATAGCAATCCCACTGATGGGATTGACCAAGAAGGGTATAAAGTTTGAATGGTTAGATAAATGTGAGGAAAGTTTCTAGACTCTCAAGGAGAAGCTTGTCTCCTCTTCAGTTCTAACCATTCCATCTGAGAAGGGTATTTTCACTGTTTATACGGATGCTTCCAAATTTGGTTTGGGTTGCGTACTTATGCAGGATGACTATGTTGTGGCTTATGCTTTGAGGCAGTTAAAGGTGCATGAGAGAAATTACCCCACGCATGATCTAGAACTTGCAGCTATTATCTTTGCCATAAGTATATGGAGACACTACTTATATGACAAAAAGTTCTGCATAATGTCAAATCACAAGAGTCTGACTCGCTTATTCAACTAGAACAAGTTAAATGTGAGACAACGAAGGTGGCTTGAGTTACTAAAAGATTACTACTACATCATAAATGTGGTGGCTGATTATCTCAGCTGGAAGGTGATGGTTATGGTGAAAGGGGAAACCTTTGAGTCAATTAAACACAAAGAAGGGCACAATATGGAACCTCTTCCTGATGTTGAGCCCTCTATTATTGACACTATTATGATAGAGTGGATAGAGGCGATAGCTGAGCTGCTCTGTACCTTGACTATGCAGCCTACCCTGCTTGATAAGATCAAAGATGCTATTGCCAGTGACGCTCATTTGAAAACTTTCAAGCATGATCTTAAGAAAGGAAAACAAGACCCAGATTTCTCTGTTGATAGCATGGGTTTAATCAGATAGAGAAGAAGATATTGTGTACTAAAAACTGCCAAACTTTTGAAGGAGACCATCATGATTGAAGCTCATTTCTCTCCATTCTCAGTCCACCCTGGCAATACCAAGATGTACCAGGGCTTGAAGAAAGCCTACTGGTGGAGAAGTATGAACGCTAACGTGGTAGTTTTTGTATACAAGTGCCTTACTTGTCAGCAAGTGAAGGCAGATCGACAAAGACCAGTTGGGTTACTTCAACCATTACCAATCCTGGAATGGAAATGGGACCATATTACCATGGATTTTGTGATAGGACTACCCTTGACACCAAACAATGTAGATGCAGTTAGGGTAATCGTGGATCATTTCACAAAGGTAGCCCGTTTTGTAGCTATTAGGCCAACATACACTGTAGACAGGTTGGCCAAGCTATATGTTGACAACATAGTGAGATTACATGGTGTGCCGACGAGCATTGTGTCGGATAGATATCCGAGATTCACGTCTAAGCTATGGGAAGGTTTACAGAAGGCAATGGGCACCCAATGAAAGTTCAGCACTGCGTTCCATCTAGAGACTATCTATGACCTGTCCCTAAATCCCATTACAATACATCTATTTTGGGCATGTATCGGGTCTTGCCATATATGAACCTATCGTATCGACACATCCAAAGATGAAAGAATAACTTTGAGGTGACACAAAACACAATCATGAACCTCTTGTGTCACTAGAGTACGTAAGGATGCCTTAGAAAAAGTCTTGGATCCAGCCCATACGCACCCCAAAAAGTCTGACACACACGAACCTAAATTGGCCTACCAAAATGAGGTCCGGCACTATGTAGAGGAGGTGCGGTCGACTACCGACAGCACGTGTCCAGCCGCACCCCCTATGCACAAACTGGTTTGGAGACCGATTGTGTGCTGGACCCATCATTTGAAAATCCGCTTTCTCCCTCCATAACCAACTGAAATTGGATTCCCTGCATGGTAATCGACCTTGATTGATAAAAAAAAATGGAAGATGAGGAGAAGATCCTCCCCCTTTCCATCAATAGTTCCCCATGCTTACTATTTTGGGAAGAAAGGAGATTTCTACCTCTACAATCTTGCAATTAGATAACCCAACCAAAAGAAAAGTTGAGAGAGAACTCTGATGCATGACCAGAGAGGAAAGGAGAAGAGAAAGAAGAAGATAAGAAGAAAGGAGAAGAAAAGAAGAAGAAAAGAGAAGAAGAAAAGAAGAGAGGAAGCACTCCCTCTCATTACCGCCCATCAAAGAGGAGCCGCAGAAGAAAGAAAGAAAAGAAGAAGGAGACCAACCTCTGAGAGTAGTGATTTGCTTGCTGGAAGACTCAAAGGGAGGCACACCATTGTAAGTGTTCTTTCACCTTGTTTACGATTTGATTAATGGAATGGTATGGAAATATGGGGATTTGTTAATAACCCACGAATTGGATCAATAATCATCCTTGGACTATTAGAGACTCTGGTAAGACCTTAGGAGACCCAAGATCATGATTCAATATCAGATTCAAAAGATGGAAATCGGATCTGAAAGAATTAAAACCAGATCTGAGATCTCGATAGTTTGTCGAATCGAAACGGTATCCGTAATTGTACATAAAAGTTAAGTTTTGAACCCAAACTCGGTGTATAGAACATCAAAAATGTAAGAAACACGTCAAAAGAAATTTCAAGTCCAGATGGCCACAATTTGATGTGCGGTCAATGACGAGCCGTATGGTCTGGCTGTCATGATGTGTAGTCACACATGTGACGCACGCCATTCTGACTCCAAAAGTTGACCAAACTTGGCTGGTGACTCCCTGTTAATTAATTAAAATTTATTGAGGGATTGGAACCCCAAAATTTGTATGTCTTGATGCAAAAATTCATCGCACATCATGTATACTGAAAATAAATGACTGTTTACACCTTGAACTCATTAATCGGGAATTGTTATGGCAAGATAGGACTTGAAACCAACCCTTAGACATGCGGTCAACCACGTGCCGCACACCTGGTAGCCAATGACTATGTGGTCGATAATGTGCCGCACGAAGTTTTACCTCTGTTGATGACCATCTTTGGTTAATGACTCTACAGGACTTCTATTAGCTTGCTTGTAGGTTTAGATTTTCGAAATCAAATGCTCATAAGTGTTATGTAGGATGTTTCAACCAGTTGCACCATAATATAACTTGCTATTTATTATTTCAATGGACAAGTAACCTTAGACATCAGATAAGGAACCTTAGGGATGAGAAACCAGACCTTGTATGATGATAGAAACCCCTGACTTCATGGTAAGAAGTCCTTTATAGTATTAAACTTTTGAAAGGAAATCCTTGCTCGTAAGTGTGCCATCTTATGGAGGATTGAGCTGATAGCACTTGACTCATATAGACAGCAGGCTTTCTATAAGCATAGGTATACCCAGGAGTTATGAACAGTAACAAGTGAAGTTAGCAATGAACCCTAGATGCTATGGCATGATAAGCAAACAATGAATGGAAGGCATTGAACGTCAGATAAGCTACTAAACTATAAGCACCAGAATAATAAACTTAAAGAGAAGTCAAACTAATTCTATTGAATAATGCATTAACAAATATTATTGTTTATGATGTTGAATCCTTAGCTACAAGAACCCTGGTAGATAATGACTAGAACGGCTTGTTGAGGACTTTTTCTCTAAATTACTGTAAGGGAACTAAACCTTTGTTTGGTAGATTAGTTCTTTTTGAATTATGTTGAGTGATATTATGAGATTGATAATATGCTTTTGTGTGTGATAACATGCTTTTGTGTGTGGTAACATGCCATCCAATAAACAGTATTGTTTACTCATGTATATGCATTCTCTTGTGTGTGATCAGTGAAACTTGTAGTGGTTTGAAAGTGGGATGGAATGGGACACCTTGTGACCTCTCCATGAAAGGTAGAGCTGGTCTTGGTGATTCATGATCCCTAGTTAAGTCAGTAAGGAGGAAGGTGGGTGGAATGAGATGCTTCCACTACTTCTTATTGGCGCTACTTTACATTGACCATATGTAACTTAGCCAAGTCATGATGTCCTAATTGGGGACTGGACGGGGTTGCAAGCTTGGCATAGTTATGATCCAGTAATATGGCTAATTAGGTGGACCTAGTTAGTTGAACATGATTATCCCGATAGCTGTACCCCTAGCCATTAGGGGGTTGTGTAATGGCATGGGTGCAATAAAAAGGTGGTATAAATTTAGCTACGATGCTCCCCATACCCGACGTAGTGTGGATGGGCGAGTGAGTCTACTAGTGGGATTATCATCTCCTCAAGTGCCACGAGGTAGACTTGGGATGAGTTGTGGACAAGCGGCCGACGTAATATGGACCTGTGCTTCAACGACGTTCCCATACTTGGGGGTGGCACTGCATGCCGTGTGAGGTAGTATCATCTGATGGGGGATGACCCGTGCAGTCTAAAGACTTTGCATGTGGGTTGTCCTAAGCTAGAACTTACAGCTATATACTTGACCGTAGTTGATGGTTGCATGCATATTGTTTGTTGCATGTTTAGTTTTCTTTAGTAAGCTTATTAGTGGTTGAGCATACCCTATACGCACAAACTCTTTTAGATATTATAGGTACTTCTCGTGACACTTCTGTTTGTAGTACGTTTGGTGTGGTGGATGAAGACTCTAAGCCTGAGGAGGACGCTATTTGATTATTGAAGTTTTTCATAGAGCTGAGCGTGGACTTAGGCTGTGCCTATGTTTTCTTCTTTTAGTTGGGACTATTCTATTTATTTTGGGTTTATGTAGCAAATAAACTATGAACAACACTATTGGTTGGAAACAATATAATTTGAATTATTTATTTTTGGATTAGTTGGTTTTGAATATTAGAACAATGAACTGTGCTTATGAATACTTTGGACTTAAATACAATAATTTAATTTAGTAATTGGTTAGCATTGATTTAATGGTTTTAAATTTATAAGTCCTTCGCAAATTCACTTTCTATCAGTTTGGGAAATTCATGGTTTTAAAATAGGATGGTAAATTTATTCTGATAATCATTAAATTTGGTTTGACTTGTGGAATACCGTGAATGTGCGATCCTGGAAGGGGATTTCTTGTGCCCAGATAGGATGGAGAGATCTCGTTGCATTCCATAGTACTGATACATCGAAAACGGGGTGTAACAATGTTTGGTATAGAGCATATCACACTATGCCATGATCAACCCGCATACGAATAACAACAAATATAGATATTGAGAACAAGAATGCTGACATTAGGTGAAACAAAATAATACACCAATCAAGAATAAACTGTAGGCAGAGACCAATGAAATAACTACAGAACTCAAGAGCATAATGTATAAATCAAATGAGATAATCTGTAACAAGTGAAACAAGAAATTAAGCGGGAAGGGTAAATAGTTTTAGGTTGTAATCTCTACTCTTACACACTATGATGCAAGTAACCACAGGCTTATATATGAGTTTGATAACCATCCTGAAAATCAGACTTATTCTATCGAATAAGCTAAATGGACCAAGCTGAAAAACAGATGAAGGATGCTACCACTGACTCCTTCCACACACTTGACTCCAGCTATGGATCTAACTTTATACTTGCGAATACTCCTGCGCTTAACCGTCATCTCATTGTCTTGTACTGCCAGTGCTAGAAGTAAAGACAAGACCTACCAAAATAAATGCGTACAGTAAGAGGACACTTCTTTTCTGGTAATTCCTGATGTTGAGTAACTGCAATGTCGCATTCTCAGTTGCTATCACACATTAATTCAAGCCTGAGATGCCTTGTGTAAGTGCTACTCGATAGACGAAAATGTTATCTGTGCTATCCCTTGATAATCACGTAACTCAGATACAAGAGCGCGAGCATCTACCAACACACTTTCTAGCTCTACAGCCTCAAGAACAACAGTCAAGGAATCATCACCTATGACACATCATCACGAACCCCTCTCCGTTGTGGCATATCCTCTTGTTCAATTGTTAACAATGCCATATCTTCTATGCTTTGAGCAAGAGAAAAATCTATAAGGATGTAAGTCGGATCACTGCTACCCTTTGTTGAAGCCGACTCAATCCTGGATGAAGATGGAATCACCCTATGTTGAATTTGCTTTACTGATCATTGTCAAGATCATAAATTTTGGCGAGGAATCTCCTCTAACTCGTCATCATTAAGCACAATTTTGTGAAGGCCAAGCCTATATAGAGAATTTCAACCAAAGTCAAAATAGATACACTGCTCCATACAATCATCTTGAGGAAGGTTTATCCCCAGCTAAATGAATAAATGAGTGAGCAACCTCCCATAAGGAAGACTGCCAAATCGAGAATGAAGCGTTGAAGTAAATCAGTGTTCTCATAACCAAATACGGTAAATAGAGCTGTCATCGTACCGTGACACAATAAGCGATAAACTCATAGAAATGCACATTAGTACCCTATGATAACTTCTGGGAATAATGTTATGCTGGATAATGTGACTGTATATTCTGGGAACTGGTCGACAATTACTTTTTCTTGATTTGAAGCCCAACATCATCTGCTCTCGTATCAGTACAAGCTCCTACTCAGCTACAACTGGAATCTTTGGCTCCACATAGACTAATTCACCTTGTGTCGAGATATTTAAGAGACGGGCAAGACTATGAATGTCTAAAGTAATCTTTCACCTAAATACCCAACTGGAAATGTACAAGGATGAATCATCTGCACCATTTGCCATACCTTGTTTTACCTGAAGATTACAATAGAACTACCTCACAAGGTTAGAACGTGTAGGCATCTGGTATTGAAAATTTGAAAAACCGGTAATAAACCCATAACTGTGACTACTTGACGAACCATGAACCTTTCTAATTCATTGCATCTCACAGACCGACCTGATTCAACCGGTCTACTTTCAGAACAATGCCAATTACTAGCTACCTCTGTCAATCGAAATTGTTACCAATCATACACTGAAGACTGAGACGATGCAAGTCATGTTGCCCCTGCTATGGATGACTCCTTCTTACGATAAACCAAAATGATTGGAGCAGTCATTGCAATCGGGTCAATTTAAAGTGGAAAGAAATCTGTCAAGGGAAAGAAGTTGAGTTAAAATACAAGAATAGATAAGTGCACCCATATACCCTAATGGTAAAAGAGATCTTAAGTAGTGCCTATTATATGTTGAATGATGGAAGTATAAAGAAACTATTATTCGAGGAGTTAATATCTGTTGAATTGACGTTTGAATGATTTATGTAGAAGTTTGATGACAAACATATTAATGTGAGAAGAGAAGCAAACAATGAGCAAAATTGATTTTAAGTTTTGAGGAAATGTGATAATTGCAATTTTTGCCTGAATGACCTAACTTGAGTCAATAAAGATGAATGTAGAGGCAAAGGTAAGTATGATAGAGACTACTTTGGGCCTGTTTGATAAAACTTCTGCTTCTGGATTCTATGGATTCTGGCTCCGAGGGAGCCATTTTGGAGTAGAAGCGTGTTTGATAAGTCTAGTTGGATTCCAACTCCTACAGAGTGAACCGCTTCAGAATGGCTCTAGAATCCAAATTTTTGGAGTCATGATAACTTGCTCCAAGCTGTTGGATCAACTTTTTGGGAGAAAGAAAAGAGTTGATTCTCACATGACTCTCACTTGACCACCACTACCACCACCACCACCATCGCCACCACCGACCACTGCCACCCAACCACCACCACCCGCCACCACCACCGTCGCTGCCACCACCCACTACCCACTTCCACCATCGCCACCACCACCACTACCACAGCCACCACCACCACTACTGCCACCGCCGCCGCTGGCACTACCACCACCGCCACCACCACTACCATCGCCACCACTACCACCACCACTACCATCACCATAACCACTACCACCACCATCGCCACCACCGCCACCACCCTCCACCACCACCACCGCCGCCGCCACCTTTACCACCACCACCAATACTGCCACCACCACCACCCACCACCCACCACCCACCACCACCACTACCACCACCATCACCGCCCACCACTGCCACCACCCACCACCCACCACCACCACCACCACCACCATCACCGCCCACCACTGCCACCACCCACCACCACTATCGTAATTATTATTCTAGACTTCGATTGGGGGGATAAGTGTGTTATCATACATGTTTCTAATTCAAAGATGCTCTGGAATCCATTTCAGAATTGCGTTATTAAACAAGTTTCTACTCTAAAATAATCTTGGAGTAGCCTGGAGTATAATCCAAATTTGAACCCGAATCTAGAATCTAGAAACAGAAGTTTTATCAAACGGGCCCTTCAAGTGATTTCGGAATAAGCCTCATTATTTCAAGTTATTACAAGAATATTACCCAGGATTCGAAACTAAAATGTGTTTAGGGTAAAAAATGAGTAAATTGATATGTAAGTTACCTTAGTAAAGTGATTTGACGATGAATAATAAAGTGCAAGCCTTAAATCACCTAAGGAACCTCAAAGAGAAGGTATTACGGCAGGTATGCGTATTCCCCATGCCACACCTAGTGTGTAGCCTCACAACCTATTTTTTGATATTGTCGTTCTAATTAGATGTTTGTTTGCTTGTACATCTACAATCCCCCTATTGATTCATTATTACTGACCTTGAGCATTACCTATTCCATTGCATGATGTTATCCTTGAAACATTCTATTCGTGATGCGATTAACAATTAAATTTTCCAGGTTCTAGGCAAATCCTTGTACCAATGGCACTGAGAACCCGTAAGAGTGTGCCTTCCAGGAATGTCACCCCACCAGAGATGGTGGCTACTGCAAGGAACATTGAGCCTGCACCTCCAGTTATTGAGGCTTAAGAGAATACAATACCGATGCCTCCTATACTGAGTTCTCTAATGATCGAAGATGTCGTCAAAATTCTGAGGGGTATAGCCCATGACATTAAGGAACAGCAACAAAGGATGACTGAAGAACTCCTAACAGCTCTTCAGAAAGGACTTGAGCCTCTGGTAGCTCCAGGGCCGGCACTTGCTCCTGCAGTGGAGTCTCACGCCACGGCTAATGCACTAGCCCAGGTACCAGTGGTGGTGATCTAAGAGAGTGCTCCTGTGCAAATGGCACCTTTTGTTGTTGTGGCACTTTCGGCCATGGAGACATCTACTCATGAGAGAACTACCCCAGCTAAGAAGAATCAAAACAATGAAAGAGTGAGGTTCTCGATACGAAAATGGAACAAATAGACGAGGAACACCTACAAGACCAGGTATTTCTTTTAACCTTTGTATATTATATTGTGATTCATTCATGCATCTAGAAATTGATTTTACGCTACATGGAGAACTGTACTATTTCTATAAGAGATAAGAAATGTTAAATTTTTATGACACGTAAACTACCTGATACTGTTGGAGGAATCACTGGGAAAGATATTAAGAACTGGTTGAGACTTATGAAAACTACATGATATGTGTTCTGAGGAATGAATTAAAGGGGGCGAACTTGATGAAAACTAATGAAATTCCTAGTAAGAAGATTATGAATAATGGGAAGGCATATGGAAAATACAAGTAGATATTAAGACAAATTGAGGTATTGGAATAAAATTAACCATAAGAGAATAAAGGGAAGAAAATGATTGATGAATCCCAAGATCTCTACAACCTGTATTAGAAATTGAAGAAATATGGGATTATAATGGATGATGATAAATGTCAAACAAATCTGTAAGAACCATGCTCTGAAAACCCAGTTTAAACCATGGTTTACATTGTGATAGGTCTCCCAATCATAACCGGACCGGAAGGCAAGGCCGGGTGACGAACCATGAGATTCAGGTATGAGAAACGATGTGGAAAAATGTAATTTTTCCATACCGGTCTCAATACCGGTCTCACTCAGAGTGAGACCGGTATGTGCGACTGGTATGTGTAAATCGACTGGAGACGGACTCCAGTGGGTTCCACACTCTGAATCGAAAATTAAAAAAATCTTCTAGATGTGGGAGACCTTCCTAGAACGGTCTCCCACTATATAAATGCATATCATCGCCTCCTTAGATCCTTCGAAACCTTATCAAACCCTAGGCCGTCTGAAGAGATCTGGGAAGGAGCAAGGAGGAAGGAGACCACGCAAGAAGAGGGATCTTCCGTTGGAGGAGCACGCCGCCATTCAACAAACACCGGTAAGTGCTCAACCTCCTTATTGATGTTAGGATTTCGGATCGGAGCCGTGAAACAACGCAACGATCCAAAATCCTTGAACCCCATAACCCTAGTTCTCATTAAGATCCAATCTGGGAATGATGCGACGAAATAGTCGAAACCTAGATGACTAAACAAGCATTTAGACCTTAGAATGGTTTAGGAAAAACCCTAAAAACCAAGCCAATGTTCGACGGGGAAGGGAGGTCCGAGATCAGGCTCTCGGACCCATACCGTCGGACCAACCCAATGGACAGTAAGTCCTGCGGTATATACCACCGGACATACTGGCTGGACATAAGTCCAATGGTATGGTCCTGTGGTATATACTGCTGGACATATCGGTTGGACTATAAGGTCCAGCGGTATGGTCCTGCGGTATATACCGCAGGCACATACCGGTCTCACTCAGGACATACCGGTCTCAGTATAGTGAGACCGGTCCCGCGATCGGTATGTCTACCGAGGCCTGTTTGCTTGGCCAAACTTGGTTCTGCCCAGCTGTAACCCTGATAATTTGATTCTAACCTATAAGTATGATCATGTAGGACCTGTAGACAGCGTGAGTGGACTCTGTGACGCAGAGCGGACTTGTTATCACGCATCAAGTAAGGGACAAGACCCCAAACCCTAATTAACTAATTAACAGTAAACCGTTGTGATCACATTTGAATCTGTGTTTATTGTTTGATGTTTGTACATTTCATATTCCATTTAGATATTTAAATCCTTATTATCTGTTCATGCATATTCATATGCTAAGATGTTGTTTGTTTAAGCATGTGAATGTTTTTAGTTGGTGTGTGAAATGTGAAGGGGAGTGGAGCCCTGGATATATACTCACACTAACACCTTTTCATATCATCGTCTACCTTAGCGGGCTTGGAGCGAATAGGGTATCAGGGGGAGGACGTGGGATTGTGGCTCTGCCTGCCCACCAGACTCAAGCCCTATCTCTATGTCGTAGGGAGCTATGCTGGGGTAGGGCCATAGATACTGTATTGACATATAGAACTGGTTAGAAACAGAACCCACTTGCTAGCCATTGCCAACAAGGTTTAGGTGTTGGTGTGGTGTAGGGTATCAGGAGGAGGACGTGGGATGGTGGTTCAGCCTGCCCACTAGACCCTAGCTCTATCTCTATACTAGAGTGAGTGATGTGGGGCAACAGTAGTAGTGTAGATTGTAGCGTGACTGTTGGGTGTGCTCACTATCACACCCCAATTCTGCACCATTCAGAACGGTGTGATGAACCGCTAATAAACCATCGGTTCAACCAGGATCTCTAATAGGCAGTATCCATTAAAAATAAAATCATGCACATCCATAACTATAATAAGAATAAATACACAATAGCGGAAATCTTATAGTAAATGAACCGAAAACTCTAAATGTAATAATCATAATTAAAATATCAAGTTATTGTTGTATCAACTAAGACACAAATAAATAAAATACCAATTACATCCATTTTTAAATTCAAATAAATCCTAATAGAATATGCATGAGTTGCAGTCACATGAGGGGTCATGCGCTTCCTCTAAGTCTTCAGCTTCCATTGCAGTAACACGCGCATACACCGGATCGTTCATATAATCTGCAACTGTAGTACCTGCATCATCAACTAAAAATATTCGACGTCGAGAGGGTGAGCACACATCATGGCTTAGTGAGCAAACAAAACAATGCAACAAACATATGCATGCACTCAATTCATATCTTTGGTCTGATTTATAAGTTTGCAATGTGCTATAGAAAGGTTTGGTGGCCGCCTCACCTCTATACACGAGTGTGTGAAACCGCCCAATGAAAACGGCACAGTCGTCCCACATGCACCCACCATGGACAATATACATCCCATGAAAACGACATGGTTGTACCGGTTGCCCATACCAACACGTAAGCCCCTACTGGCGAGGGCTTGCAAACTGGGCTCGCAACTAACCAATCCTAATGCCAATCAGTGTATCCAAGGCCTCACCCCAGCATCCCTCAAAACGTCTATAGAGATAGGGCTAAAGCCCCCCCCCGGTAGAGTCAGAGACTACATGGTCCGAGACTACCTCCCCTCATACCCTACGACGTAATAGTTCTGTTAAGGTAATGGCGATACGACGATGTCAGTGGACATGACTTGAGTAGAACCATGGCACAATATACCCCGATGAAAACGGCATCGAAGGACCCGATTGTTACCATCCCCTACCACATTCAGTACACCAACACTTGCTTAGTAGACATGACTTGAATAGGCTATGGCACAATATACCCCGATGAAAACGGCATCATCATCATCATCATCAAGTTATAGACAATAAATTTAAATATGCATGAACAGTAATAATAGAAATATTGGATGACATGTTAAATGCACATTACAAGCATATACGCATAGAATCAATCATGGCATTGGATGCAAGAAATAAAACAGTTTATTATTAACCAATTAGTTTAGGTCTTGTTCCCTCACTTTTACTTGATCGTAGGTCCTCTTTCAAGCTTTAAGAATCAACTATATATCGATATTATATCACTAGAAGACCTAACCAAGTCGATAGAATTTAATTAGAATTAATTCAGACTTTAAAAAGCATGTTGTTAACTGGGGGTCGATGCTAGGGTCGGGGGTTCCATCGAACCTGGGTGCGACCACCCACAGTCTGGACTTCCCGAACACTAGGGGTCAATTGTTAGGGTCTGGTAGGGTCGATTGGCCATCGACCCCCGTGCGAACCCCTGTAGGTTTCGTCAAATTTTCATTCTTCAGTCCATTCCTTCGTGTTTGGGGTCCTATGGCTTGCTTCTACAATTCATTTCACACATGTTCTATGGTCTAGAACCGTAGTTCACTCACCTATATGGCTTTCATGATTTCCCCCATAGTTTTCCATGAAAACCTAACCATGGGTGGATGATTTGGGTTTCTCTTAGATCATTCCCTCTTCTCTATTTATTCTAAGGTATGTAGAATTACATGGAGATAGTATCCATACCTGAGAATTAGGCTTGTTTCTCTGAAGCCTTCTCTTTGATCTTCTTCTCTACTTTCCTTCTCTTCTCTTTCTCTTCTCCTTCTCTTCTCTTTCTCTCAATCCAATTAGGGTTCTAAAAGGAGTGAAAGAGGCTTAGGGACGTCCTATTTATAGAGTAGAAACTCCCATAATAAGTCCCATGGACATTAGGAAGGAATCCCATTGAAATTTGGAAAGTTTCTAAATCACGATTTTTGTCGGTAGACTGGGGGTCGATGAGGGGGTCAGAGATCCCATCAACCCCTGGTTCTTAAATTGTCTGACCCCTGGTATAAAACTCGGGGTCTGACTTTTATACTGGGGGGTTCCGACCCTACCTTGCTGGGTATGCGACCCTCCCCCTATTTTTAGTATTTTTGGGTCAGTTTAATACCTGGGATCATGATCTCCCTCACTCACTTGATCCATTTGGCTCAACCATGATGGGTGGACCTGGTTCAAGGTGGTAAGATCGGGTTAGTTCGATACGGGTCTTACACTCACACTCTCGTGCATGGAGGTGCGGTGGCCACCAAACCTTACCATAGCATTTTGCAAGTTATACCTGACCCAATTGTAATGTTATCTCATGCATTTTGTATGTTGCATTGGTTTTGTACTTTACTGAGCTAAGTTGTGAGCTCACCCGAAAATATATATTTTCTTTTCAGATTTGATGCAGGCTATTCAGAAGATTTTATGGCTGCCCCAGCGTACGGTACAGTCGCTGCTATTGACACACAAGCAGTAGAAGACGAACATGATGCCTCATGCGAGTGCTCATTCTGTGTGTTCCTTAAGGGGATGGTTAGATTAAAATTTGTTTTTCTTCCAGTTGGGTATACACATTTTAATAATTTATTATTTATGTTTGTGAATGATAGCATAATTGGATAATTATTTATTTACAAATAGAAAGCTCAGTTCATTTATTTATTTAAATCCGCTGCTATTTATTGCTCTCTGATTATGGTTACATTGCTTGGAATGGTTTTGTTGACACGGTTTATTGAGATCCTGGTGTGAGCCATGGTTTGGAGACAGTTCTCTCACACTTCTGGTTCAGTCGGAATCGGGGTGTGACAACTTGTTATCAGAGCACTAAAGCAAGGTTAATACACAAGTTTATTCTTATGTTTGTAGCACTTAAGATTTTTCTTGACCTAAAAGAGGAGGTAAAAGCAGCAGTCCCACAGGATCCATACCTCAGGACAGTGCAAGAAGATTTGGAAAAGGGTCAAGCCAATCCTGATTTTACTTTGGATGCAGACAAGGTACTCAGGTATCATGGACGGATTTTCATTCCTAAGAATGAGGATCTGGAAATCAGAAACCGAATGATGTTGGAAGCTCACTCCACTCCATATTCAGTACATCCTGGAAGCACTAAGATGTACCATGACCTAAAAAGGTTTTACTGGTGGAGGAAAATGAAAGTAGATGTGGCATGATATGTATTTCAATGTCTAAACTGCCAGCAAGTTAAAGCGGAAAGACAGAGGTCCGCAGGCTTATTGCAACCATTACCTGAGCCAGCATGGAAATGGGATTGTATTACCATGGATTTCGTCACTGGCATACCTATGACTCCGAGGTCAGTGAATGCAGTTTGGGTAGTTGTAGACCGCCTCACCAAGACTGCAAGATTTATCCCTATCAGACCACAATACACCATGGGCAGGTTGGCAAAATTATATGTAGATAATATAGTCAGACTCCACAGTGTCCCAGAGAGTATAGTATCTGACAGAGATCCACATTTCACATCAAAGTTCTGGGAGGGACGACAAAAGGCCATGGGGACGAAACTAATGTTCAGCACAGCCTTCCACCCTCAAACAGATGGTCAGTCAGAGAGGACCATCCAGATCCTAGAAGACATGCTTCAAGCATGTGCTATCGACTTTAAGGGGGCTTGGGATGAGAAGCTTTTACTCATCGAGTTTGCCTACAACAATAGCTACTAGGCTACGATCCAGATGACTCCATATGAGGCCTTGTATGGTAAGAAATGTCAGACACCGTTGTTATGGGACGAGATTGGAGAAAGACGGATCGTAGGACCAGAATTTGTGTAGGAAACATGTAAAGTAGTGGACCAGATCAAGAACAGAGTGAAGACAGCTCAAGTGTGTCAAAAGCACTATGCTGATAACAGGCGTCGAGACCTCGAATTCACCATTGGTGATAAAGTGTTTTTGAAGGTATCTCCAGTAAGAGGCCTAAAGTGGTTCGGAAAGAAAGGCAAACTATGTCTTAGATATGTGAGACCATATGAGATTCTGTCCCGATGTGGCAAAGTGGCCTATCAACTTGCATTGCCACCAGTGATGTCTAGTGTCCACAATGTCTTCCACATGTCCTTACAGAAGAAGTACGTGAGAGACCCTTCACATATTCTTTTTGCAGACCCCCCAGATTTGACAGAAGACTTGACCTTCGAGGTGGTACCAATCAAACTAATCATTCAAAAGATACAACAGCTTCGAAGGCGAGCTATACACTACGTTAAGGTAGTTTGGAAGAGTTAGGATATAAAAGAAATCACCTGGGAGGAGGAGGATGCCATGCGATAAGAATACCCTCACCTTTTCGACTCTGAAGGTACATACAATTTTGGCGATGAAATTTCTTTTAAGGGTGGTGGAATTGTGAGACCTACATGCAAATTTTGGGGATGAAATTTCTTTTAAGGGTGGTAGAGTTGTAAGAACCGTGCTTTGAAAACCCGGTTTAAACCATGGTTTACATTGTGACAGGTCTCCCAATCATAACCGGACCGGAAGGTGAGGCCGGTTGATGAACCACGAGATTCAGGTATGAGAAACGATGTGGAAAAATATAATTTTTCCATACCAGTCTCAGTACCGGTTTCACTTAGAGTGAGACCGGTATGTGCGATCGGTATGTGTAAATCGACTGGAGATGGACTCCAGTGGGTCCCATACTCCAAATCAAAAATTAAGAAATCTTCTAGACGTGGGAGACCTTCCTAGAATGGTCTCCCACTATATAAATGCATATCATCCCTTACTTAGATCCTTCCAAACCTTATCAAACCCTAGGCCGTCTGGAAGAGATCTAGGAAGGAGCAAGGAAGAAGGAGACCGTGCAAAAAGAGGGATCTGCCGTTGGAGGAGCACGCCGCCATTCAACAAACATCGGTAAGTGCTCAACCTCCTTATTGATGTTAGGATTTCAGATTGGAGCCGTGAAACGACGCAACGATCCAAAATCTTAGAACCCCAAAACCATAGTTCTCATTGAGATCCAATCTGGGAATGATGCGACGAAATAGTCAAAACCTAGATGACTAAACAAGCATTTAGACCTTATAATGGTGTAGGAAAAACCCTAAAAACCAAGTCGATGTTCGACGGGGGAGGGAGGTCCGAGATCGGGCTCTTGGACCCATACCGTTGGACCTACCCGATGGACAGTAAGTCCTGCGGTGTGGTCCTGCGGTATATACCGCCAGACATACTAGATGGACATACCGGCTGGACTATAAGGTCCAGCGGTATGGTCCTGCGGTATATACCGCAGGCACATACCGGTCTCACTCTGAGTGAGACCGGTATATACCACAGGACATACCAGTTTCAATATAGTGAGACCGGTACTGCGATCGGTATGCCTACCGAGGCTTGTTTGCTTAGCCAAACTTGGTTTTGCCCAACTGTAACCCTACTAATTTGATTCTAACCTATAAGTATGATCATGTAGGACCTGTAGACAGGGTGAGTAGACTCTATGACGCAGAGAAGACTTGTTATCACGCATCAGGTAAGGGACAAGACCCCAAACCCTAATTAACTAATTAACAGTAAACCATTGTAATCACATTTGTATCTGTGTTTATTGTTTGATGATTGTGTATTTCATATGCCATTTAGTTATTTAAATCCTTATTATCTGTTCATGCATATTTGTATGCTAGGATGTGGTTTGTTTAGGCATGTGAATGTTTTTAGTTGGTGTGTGGAATGTGAAGGGGAGTGGAGCCCTGGATATATCCTCACACTAACACCTTTTCATATCGCCGTCTACCTTAGTGGGCTTGGTGTGAATAGGGTATCAGGGGAAGGACGTGGGATTATGGCTCCGCTTGCCCACCAGACTCGAGCCCTATCTCTATGTCGTAGGGAGCTGTGCTGGGGTAGGGCCATAGATACTGTATTGACATATAGGACTGGTTAGAAACGGAACCCACTTGCAAGCCCTTGCCAACAGGGGTTTAGGTGTTGGTGCGGAGTAGGGTATTAGGGGGAGGACGTGGGATAGTGGCTCAGTCTTCCCGTTAGACTCTAGCTCTATCTCTATACTAGAGTGAGTGATGTGGGGCAACAGCAGTAGTGTGGATTGTAGCCTAACTGTTGGGTGTGCTCACACTCTCGTGCATGGAGGTGCGGTGGCCGCCAAACCTTACCATAGCATTTTGCAAGTTATACCTGACCCAATTGTAATGTTATCTCATGCATTTTGTATGTTCCATTGGTCTTGTACTTTACTGAGCTAAGTTGTGAGCTCACCCGAAAATATATATTTTCTTTTCAGATCTTGATGCAGGTTATTCAGTTGAAGACTTTATGGCTGCCCCAGCGTACGGTACAGTCACTGCTATTGACACACAGGCAGTAGAAGACGAGCATGATGCCTCATGCGAGTGCTCATTCTGTGTGTTCCTTTAGGGATGGTTAGATTAAAATTTGTTTTTCTTTCAGTTGGGTATGCACATTGTATTAATTTGTTATTTATGTTTGTGAATGATAGCATAATTGGATAATTATTTATTTACAAATAGAAAGCTCAGTTCATTTATTTATTTTAATCCGCTGCTATTTATTGCTCTATGATTATGGTTAGATTGCTTGGAATGGTTTTGTTGACATTGTCTATTGAGATCCTGGTGTGAGCCGTGGTTTGAAGATGGTTCACTCACACTTCTGGTTCAGCCAGAATCGGGGTGTGACAAAATCAGTAGAGACTAACTGAGGAGAATAGGAAAAAATTTTCCATTTGCTAGTAAAGATTTATGTCATGAAGGATTAACATGAGGATATAGAGTTTATTGGAAACATTGTTATTGTGACCCCAAGAATAGTAGACATTGTGGGAATTGGGTAAATCTTGACTAAATTTAAATGATTAATCAAATTCATGGACAAGGGAATTGAATGCGAGATCGACTTACCTGAGGACCGACATTCTTATTAAGAAAATTCCTACAGGATAGACCCTGTAATGGGAAAAGAATCCACTAATGGCTTGGGACATGTTTTATGAAGAAGATGCCTTTTAACAGGATCGGAAGCATGTTTAATTAAGTATGTTGAATTACCAAGTACTCAGGGATAAGAACTTTAATGAAACTAAGAAATGGGAAATTAATATGAGAAGTTGGTGTCAGAAGTTTTGATCTAGGTGAGATATTAATGTAAATAATCGTGATTTTAAGCTTCAATGATATTGAGAGTTAATAAATCTCTACATCTCAAAAGAAAGATTATGAGCAACAGAAAGTAAAGAAATAGATATTTGATATTAGAGAATACTCATACTATATTCTTTTCACAGGAAACTGAAGAGATAAAAATTTAGATGGATATGAATTCAGAATATAGGAAATTCTTAAGTCAATGGGCTAAACGTTCATGTTGAGGACTTGAAGAGTATAAAAGGCAATGTAAGAGAATGACGTTTCTCAACAGAGCTTAATGTAAAATGCATGACTTATGAATATATTTTAGTTGGTACAGAGAAAAAAAATGTACATTGATGATACACTGAAATTGAGGATAATGATGGAAAAGATAGGATAAATGATCTAAGGAACCTTGAGAGAAATAAAAGCATTGAAGGAATTAAGAAACTGAGTTCTGTCACTCTCAAAGGATGTGGAAATCATAAAAGATTCTTGCGATAAGGTAAGGAGAGTTGAACGGAGATAAATGTGGAATATTTAACCTTAAGAAGTGTCGAATAGATGTAACAATACTACCAGACAGCTATTCCACATACTACTCTAGTAATCACGCTATGTTCCATTGTAATCATGCTATGTTCCATTGGTAATGTGAGAAAACATAACAAGGACCCTATGCACCAACCCCTAACTGCCCCAACCTAGGTAGGTTCGTTTGGTATAGTGGAACCTTTGACTACTGAAGGCTTAAATCATCTCAATCACAAGCTGACTCATGTATACGGTGGAACTGTCGACTATTGAACAAATGGAAAAGCAAAAGACTCGCACGTCTCAATACCGTGTGGAACCAGAGTCTAGTAAAGAGGATTGTAAGGTCAAAATATTTTAGAAATTGGAAGGAAGTGGATGAAAGATGTGTGCATATAACACCCTATGATCAAGGGTGTACTTACGCCTAAATTTCAAGGATGAAATTCCTTTAAGGGACTGGAGTTGTAAGACCCGTACCCAAATCCTATTACGATACATCTATTTTGGGCATGTGTCGGGTCTTCCCACGTACGAACCTATCATATCAACATGCCCCAAGACGAAAGAATAACTTTGAGGTGATACAAAACACTCATGAACCTCTTGTGTCACTAGAGTACGTAAGGATGCCTTAGAAAAAGTCTTGGATCCAGCTGGTACGCACCTCAAAAAGTCTAACACATACAAACCTAAACTGGCCGACCAAAATGAGGTCCAGCACTATGCAGAGGAGGTGTGGTCTACTACCGACCGCATGTGTCCAGCCGCACCCCTTGTGTGCGAACTGGTTTGGAGACCAACTGTGTGCGGGACCCACCGTTCAAAAATCAGTCTTCTCCCTCCATAATCGACTGAAATTGGATTCCCTGCATGGTAGTTGACCTTGATTGATTAAAAAAATGGAAGGTGAAGAGAAGATCCTCCCCCTTTCCATCAATAATTCTCTATGCTTACCGTTTTGGGAAAGAAAGGAGATTTCTATCCTCTCTAATCTTGCAATCAGACAACCCAAACAAAAGAAAAGTTGAGAGAAAACTCCGACGCACGACCAAAGAGGAAAGGAGAAGAAAAAGAAGAAGAGAAGAAGAAAAAAGAAAAAGAGAAGAAGAAAGGAAAAGAAGAGAAGAAGAAAGGAGAAGAAGAAAAGAAGAAAGGAAGCACTCCCTCTCATTACCGCCCATCAAAGAGGAGCCGCAGAAGAGATAAAGAAAAGAAGAAGGAGACCACCTCTGAGAGCAGTGATTTGCTTGCTGGAAGACTCGAAGGAAGGCACACCATTGTAAGTATTCCTTCACCTTGTTTACGATTTAATTAATGGAATGGTATAGAGATATGGGGATTTGTTAATAACCAACCAATTGGATCAATAATCATCCTTGGACTGTTAGAGACTCTGGTTAGACCTTAGGAGACCCAAGATCATGATTCAATATTGGATCTGAAAGTTGGAAATTGGATCTGAAAGAATTAAAACCAGATCTGAGTCTCAACAGTTTGTTGAATCGAAACGGTATCCGTAACTGTACATAGAAGTTGAGTTTTGAACCCAAACTTAGTGTATAGACCATTAAAAATGTAATAAACACATCAAAAGAAATTTGGAGTCTAGATGGCCATGATCTGACGTGCGGTCGATGATGAGCCGCACGGTCTGGCTGTAGTGATGTTCGGTCGCACACGTGCCGCATGCCATTCCGACACTAGAAGTTGACCAAACTTGGCTGGTGACTCCCTGTTAATTAATTAGAATTTATTGAGGGATTGGAACTCCAAAATTTGTATGTCTTGATGTGAAAATTCATCGCACATCATGTATACTGGAAATAAATGATAGTTTACACCTTGAACTCATTAATCACGAATTGTTATGGCAAAATAGGCCCTGAAACCAATCCTACAAAGGTTAGGTAAGTATTTGAGGTGTCAACGCTTCCAAATAACCACTGTTAAATGTGCGATCGACCACGTGCTGCACACCTGGTGGCCAATAATTGTGCGGTCGATCATGTGCTGCATGAGGTTTTACCTCTATTGATGACCATCTTTGGTCAGTTATTCTACAGGACTTCTATGCCTGTAGGTTTAGATTTCCGAAATCAAATGCTCATAGGTGTTATGTAGGATGTTTCAACCAGTTGCACCATAATATGACTTGCTGTTTATTATTTCGATGGGAAAGTAACCTTAGACATCAGATAAGGAACATTAGGGATGAGAAACCAGACCCTGTATGATGATAGAAACCCCTGATTTTGAGGTAAGAAGTCCTTCTTACTATTAAGCTTTCAGAATGAAATCCTTGCTCGCAAGTGTGTCGTCTTATGGAGGATTGATGCTGATAGCACTTGACTCCTATGGATAGTGGGCTTTCTAAAAGCATAAGTATACCCAAGAGTTATTAACAGTAACAAGTAAATTTAGTAATGAACCCTAGATGCTATGGCATGACAAGAAAACAGTGAATGGAAGACATTGAACATCAAATAAGCTACTAAGCTATAAGCACTAGAATAATAAACTTAAAGAGAAGTCAAACTAATTCTATTGAATAACACATTAACAAATATTATTGTTTTTGATGTTGAATCCTTAGCTACAAGAACCCTGGTAAATAACGACTCAAATGGCTTGCTGAGGACTTATTCTATAAATTACTGTAAGGGAACTTAACCTTTGTTTGGTAGATTAGTTCTTTTGAATTATGTTGAGTGAAGTTTTGAATTGATAACATGCTTTTGTGTGTGATAACATGCCTTCCAAAAAACTATATTGTTTACTCATACATATGCATTCTCTTGTATGTGATCAGTGAAACTCGTAGTGGTTTGGAGGCGGGGTGGAATGGGACACCTCATGACCTCTCCATGAAAGGTAGAGCTGGTCTTGGTGATTCATGATCTCTAATTAAGCCAGTAAAGAGGAAGGTGGGTGGAATGAGACGCTTGTACCACTTCTTACTGGTACTACTTTGCATTGACCATATGTAACCTAACCAAGTCAAGATGTCTTAAGTGGGGACCGAACGGGGTCAAAAACTTGGCAAAGTTACGGTCCAGTAATATGGCTAATTAGGTAGACCTAGTTAATTAAACATGATTATCCCGATAGTTGTACCCCTAGCCATTAGGGGGTTATGTAATGGCATGGGTGCAATAAAAATGTGGTATGAACATAGCTACGATGCTCCCCATACCCAACATAGTGTGAATGGTGGGTAATTCGACTAATGAGATTATCATCTCCTCAAGTGCCACGGGGTGGACTTGGGATGAGTTGTGGATAGGCGGATGGCGTAATACCGATCTGTACCTCAACGATGTTCCCATACTTGGTGGTACTGTATACCGAGTGAGATTATATCATTTGATGGGGGATGACCCGTGCAGTCTGGAGACTTTGTGTATGAGTTGTCCTAAGCTGTCACTTACAGCTAGATACCTGACCGTAGTTGATAGTTGCATGCATATTGTTTGTTGCATGTTTAGTTTTCTTACTAAGCTCAATGGTTGAGCTTACCCTATGCGCATAAACTCTTTTAGATATTATAGGTACTTCTCGTGACTCTTTTAGTTGTATTTCATCTGGTGTGGAGGACGAAGACTCTGAGCCTGAGGTGGACGCTGTCTGATTCTTGAGGCATTTCGTAGAGCTGAGCATGGGCTTAGGCTGTTCCTATTGTAAGCACCCCATTTTTGCTATCCTCAGCATAAGTGAATCCACATGATAAGTTTCTGGCTTTTAACCCAAAGGTTTGTGATTCTTTAATGAACCCCACAGCAGGGTCATAGGATATTACCTACTTGGATGTATAGGTCGTGAAATTATCTTTAAAATGAATATCGGAATCATCAAATTCTGATATCAAACAAGGAAGGTATCACAGTTTGAAAGTGCAGGGGCATTTACGTAATTATCGTATGATGCATGCATTATCATTTAAACTTCAAATCATCATATCTTGGTCATCTGATATCAGAATCAGATGATTTAAAGGCCAATATTCTTTATTTTCAGTCCTTTTCAAAGTGGATGTGAAAAATCTCGAGCAAAGGTCACCGATGGGCCCCATGCAAGCTTTCATGCGGAATTATCGATAGAACTTCAAAGCTTTATATCTTTGCCGTTCTACGTCGGATTCAGATGATTCAAAGGCCATTATTTTTCATTTGTGGTGTTCTACAAAGTGGATGTGAAAAATTTGGTACAGAAGTATCCGAAGGGTCCCATGCAAAATTACATATGGAAATGATCGTTTAATCTTTGAAAATTCATATTTTGGTCACCCCACATCCAAATCAGGTGATTTCAACTTCAATATGTTTCATTTTTAGTACTCTACAAAGTAGACGTAAATGATTTCAAGCAGAAGTCTCTGAAGGATCCCATGTAGAATGGTTAGCCAAATTATCGATAATTGACTTGCTTAAACTTCATAAATTCATAAGTTAGCCATTTTATTTCTAAATGAGGTGATTCAAGTTCCAATATTCTTCATTTTTAGTGTTCTACAAAGTGAACGTAGAAAATTTGGAATAGAGACTATCGAAAAATTTCATGTGGAATGATGGCGAAAATGGACTATGAAATGATAGAAGAAGTCAACTTGGTCCAAACCAGCTCAACCCAACTTAGTCCAACTCAGTCCAGCCCAGCTCAAACCAATCCAGACCAAGTCATGTCGGTCCATATGCTTGCATTTCTTATATATATATATATATATAGGAAAGAACGGAAGAAAGTCGTGAGAAGGAGAGAAGAGAAGAATCCGAAAAAAGGAAAGAAAAGAAGAAAAACGTGGAGAAGAAGGAGAAAAAGGAAGGAAGAGAAGAAGGAAAGAAGAAGAAAATGAAAGAAGGGATTTTCTAAAAGAATAAAGGAGAAATGGAAAGAAAAGAAGAAGAAAAACGTGGAGAAAAAGGATAAAGAGGAAGGAAGAGAAGAAGGAAAAAAGAAGAAAAGGAAAAAAGGGATTTTCTAGAAGAAGAAAGGAGAAAAGGAAAGAAAAAAAAGAAGAAAAACGTAGAGAAGAAGGAGAAAGAGGAAGGAAGAGATGAAGAAAAGAAGAAGAAAAGGAAAGAAGGGATTTTCTAGAAGAAGAAAAAGAAAAGGAAAGAAGGGATCTTCTAGAAGAGGAGATGAGAGGATAAAAAGGCCAAGAGAAAGAGAGAGGGATTTTTTTTTTCTAGAAGAGAAAACGTGAAAGGGAGAGAGGTCGAGAGAGAGAGAAGAAAGAAGAAGAAGAGAGGAGAAGCAAAAAGAAAAAAAAGAAAAAAAACGTGAATGAGAGAGAGGCCGAGAGAGAGAGAGAAGAGAGAAAAGAGCAGAGAAGAGGAGGATGAGGATTCACGTTCAGAAATCTTGATACGATCTCCAAACAAATCCTACATCAAAGGTTTCGCTCCATTTGAGCACAAGGTTGCTACCCTAAAACAAATTTAATGGTCTTTAGAAGGTTTGAATGTTGATTTTGCTTGAAAAGGCTTATTTTCATTAAATCTCGATCAGGAATGCCCTATTGCATGCATGTTGATGTTAGGATGCTCATATTTGATATTTTTTATGTATGATAATTTGTTTAAACTGTTCAATGATGAAGATTTGAGTGCTATATGATGATGTTTGATGTTTTTTGATAAATTCTACAAAGTGCATTTTTAATCTAAAATTTTCAGATTTAGGATCCATATTTAGGACGTGCATCTCATGTGGTTTTGTTTAGATTTTGAGGCCCAAATTTTTATCGGATTCTCTTTGATATGTTAGAAGACTCCCCTAGAAATTTCAATCCATTTGGAATTGAGAAAGTCCATCAAAAAAATTCTCCATTGGAATTGCTGCGTACTCGGGTATAATGCAATCCCCTATCAGAAAGTCTCTAGAAAAGAATTTTATGGCCATAAGTAGAAAAATAACTTCATACAAAATTTATAGATATGGAAGTCTTCTAAAAAATGGCACTAGTTTTGGATTTTTTTTCAAGTTTTCATTAAATTGATATTGATTTTGAAGTGCATAGTGCTCTATTTTTGAATCTGTTAGGATATACTGATTGGCATGATTGAAAAATATCTTTTTCACAATGAGAATGTTCTGTTTTCACTTATTTTTCTTGATGAAATTTTAGATCTATCAATTATCTACATGGGCATATGTTTTGATTTAGTTTTCATTAAGTATGGGATTTTATACGGAATTTATGGTGCAACTGGTTAAAATCTGGAACAGACTTGAACTGTACACATATCAGGTCTTGTGGCATTCATTTGACCTGATTTCATCCTCTGTTGGGATTAGATGCTTTGAGACAAAAGTTAGCTTTCTAAATCTTCTTTCCAAGGGTATGTTTTGAGGTTAATTCTAATATATTTAGTTCTCCATATGCCCATTATGGTACAGGGTGTCAGAATCTATCACCTTGCATGTGCACTGAATTGTGTAATATTTTTTACCCATGTGTGCTCGCTGTTGGGATTCGACCCCTTCAGATGAAATGTAGCATGTCAAGTCATCTTTTTGTGAAAAATAGGGCTTATTTTGAGTTACAAAAGACCTACTTATGGCCATTTTGATGTAATATGATAGAATTTGAAATCAGTTCCTAGTTTGTGCAACACTTGAAATTTTGTGTGATAATTTTGACATTTTTGAGTCATTATTCATTTCAAATGTCTTCATAAAAGTTAAAATATTTTCAAAGAACTTCTTGAGCATATGTTTTTGTTAATTATATGCAATTGATTGCTTGAGAGAATCATTCACTATAATATGAATTATCGATGTCTCATTCACTATAATATGCAATTGATTGCTTGAGTGCTTTGATGAATTCTACCATATTTGATTGCATACTTGCTACATTTAGAGTGGCCACATGCCATTTTTAAGTAAATGGCCACATTTAGAGTATTCACATGCTTTGTTTGGATTGTGTACATACCATGTTTGTCATTTTCATGTGTTGCTATATTTGGTAGAATAAATAGATTTTTTTTATCATATTTAGTAATATCTTGATAATTACCATATTTAGACATGCCATGTTTAGACTTGCCATGCTTAAAATATAGCATAGTAAGTTTTATCATGTTTAAATAGATTTTTAAGGTATCATATGCCATGTTAGGTAGATTTTCATAATCTTACTATATATTGTGTTAGTTACCATAAACATCATACATGCCATGCTTAGATAGAATATCCCATTTGTGGCAATAATTTTATTTTTTGCAACACCCTAGTTGAACTACCATATATGCACACTTCTAGAAGACTATCTAGGTGTGGGGACGTGCATTTAGGCACCCACATTCTTTTAAAGGGTATAATGGGAAATAATAAAAATCTTAATAAAGAAAGAGAATGCTTTGCCAAACCTTCCAAAATTAGAGCTTAGGATGAAAAGGGTCGCCCAGGACGATTTCTGCCCCTTAGTAAATCCTAAACCTAGAATAGGTTCTATATCCTAAACCTATAATAGGTTATTTCAGTCATTTTCGAACTACGCGGATTCTGATTCCTAGCGCAAACCCTAGGATATGTAGGCTATTTGGGAGAATCCCAAATTTGGATCCACACCTTAGTCCACTCGGATTATCCATAGATCCACTAGGATATCCATCCATCTTTTGACCCAAATAGGGTTATCCACATTCCAACCCAAATAGGGTTATCCACATTCCAACCCAGAAAGGGTTATCCACATTCCAACCCAGAAAGGATTATCGATATTTTGACCCAAATTGGGTTATCCATATTTTGATCCAGAAAGGGTTATCCATTCTTAGATCCACTAGGACTATCTATCAGTTCGTATGGACTATCCAGATTCTAACCCATAGGGTTTCTCATCCTTTCAAGCATAAATTTCAACTTCAACAATGAACTTAATCATGCACAAGCATAAATCACAGCCATAAACTTTAATCACACCTGAACTACGATGGTGAACTTAATTTTTAGAATAATTCCATGATACGTAGGCAATCTGATGGATACAGATTCGGTTCAATGATATCAAACCACTTGGTTTGGTTCGTTTTTATAGATAGAGTTTAGTTTAGGAAAGGTATAGGAGACCGATTTCGATCGGATAATTTGGGTACCTAACCCCTTCCCATAACCATAACCTGACACTTATCCAATCTCTGATGGACCAGAAATCCAATCTAAGGGTCATGAGTCAATCAAAGTTTTACCTTAGGGTGAGATTTCACATTTCTAAGGTCCTAGACCTTAATCTAGGTGGCGACTTCCAAACAAATTATGATCTTTGTCCTTACACCTATGTTTTCTCAGTTGGGACTATTCTATTTATTTTGGGTTTATGCAATAAATAAACTATGAACACCTAATTGGTTTGGTAACAATTTAATTTGAATTATTTATTTTTAGGATTAGTTGGTTTTGAATATTAGAACTATGAACTCTGCTTTTGAATACCTTGGACTTAAATACAATAATTTATTTAGTTATTGGCAAACCGATTTAATGGTTTTAAATTTTTAAGTCTTCTGCTAATTTTCTTTCTATCAGTTTAGAAAATTTATGGTTTTAAAATAAGATGGTAAATTTACTTTGATAATCGTTAAGTTTGGTTTGACTTGTGGAATACCATGAATGTGCGATCCTACAAGGGATTTCTTGTACCCGGGATAGGAGTGGAGAGATCCCGTTACATTCCATAGTACCGATATGTCGGGAACGGGTGGCCGGACTAATGGACAACCGGCGACACACAAATTTTGAAAGATATGCTTTGGCTTGTGCTTTGGATTTCAAAGGCAGTGGGGACAAGTATTTTTCTTTGATAGAGTTCACCTACAACAACAGTTACCAGGCTACCCTTGGCGTTGCTCCATATGAGGTACGCCTGGGAATGCGTTATGCTACTCCACGTCGCTTGATTCTTGCAACATAGTATATAAAGGTGTTGGGGGCCCATTATTCATTGTGCATTCGATGATAGGTTACCCCGTCCTTGTCAAGGTGGCATTTTCTGTCCTAACCCAGATTGTAGCCCAATGATTGTTATTTTTGGTTCATCCCTGAACCGACCCAGTAAAATCTGCTTAACCATGACATCCATGTTCGAGTAGTCGAATTTCTGCTCATTTTTGTCCTTGATTGGTCAACATGTTAGAATCTACATGATGAGCATCTCGAACTCTCACCCATTGGGAGTATGAGGTATGTATACACCTGTTCTACATCATAGTGGACGGTCACTATACACCCTCCATTAAGTATGCTCGATGTGTCAAATCTCTCATTGTAAACACGTCGATTTCGAAAAATAAACAGAAAATCCCTGTCAAGACATAGATACCATGGTCAAGAAGAAATTTACTAGTTTGTTGCTCCATGAACCACTTTTGCTAACCATCCCTAATAAGGACAACGGATTAATATATTCATTTCAATTTCATTGAAATTCGGTAACCCAAGTGGCCAGACCTTGGTACCACTGATTATCTATTTTTTGGAATCACGAGGTCCCAAGACTGAACACATGGCTTAATCAAATTCAATTAAATTAACTTGGATAATGTTTACCCGATTACCCTTATGAAGGAGCTAACTCTTGTTTGGTTGAGTTATCATTAATTGTGTATGTGACTTCTTTCCACTCCCGTCATCCTAGAGTCCTAATAGTTATCACTTTTGGGTTCTTTTCCGGTACAAGCCAAGGAGTCAGCCTAAACCATAACCATTTCAACCTCTTAGATAAGGGATCCCATTACTAGGAGGTTGTCTAGGGTGTACACACCAGAGCCAGTTAGTCCCACCTCAACCACATCAACTGAATCAATGGCTGATGGATCAAACCAAGTCCCGATCACTATGGATTTTAGGATGGAAAAGATGGAGGATACCATGGGAATGATAGTTGCCACAGTAAGGGATATACAATTGCAATTGCAGGCTCAAGGGTCGACCTCTGAAAGGGTAAATATGGCACCGCCACAAGGATCGGGTACCCCTAACCCAGCTGTGTCAAAATTCTTCGTAAACCCGGCATTCGAAGATATGGAAGGTGTCATACCCCAAAAACAGTCAATCGTTCAGGCTACCCCTGTGACCAAGAAATTGAAGGAAGAAGATAGCCCATATGGCGATAGGCTGAGTCAAGTGGAAAAAATACTGAGGGGCATGAAAGGAGTAGAAAGTCAAATAATTGATTTTGAAGGATTATGCTTCTTTCCAGAAACTATGTTGCCTCCCAAGTTCAAATGGAACACTGAGAAATTTGATGGGACAGGAGACCCCAGGACCCACTTAAGATCATTCACGGGATTATTGAAGCAAGGCTAAGGGTTGACTAATGAGCAATTAGGACAAGCATTCCAATTCTCACTCACGGGCAGGGCTCATCGATGGTTGATGAATTTGAACCCATCACAGATACATTCATGGTCAGACATCACCAAAGCATTTATCAGTTTTTATTCCTACAACACAGAGATAGAGACCCACCGTAGGCAATTGGAAACCATGGTCCAAGCACAGGGAGAGACATTCACAGCCTATTTAACTCGGTTCAGAAGTGTAGCAGCAAAGCTTTGGGACCGACCTTCCGAGAGGGATCAGGTGCAGATAATGATGAGAGGCTTAAGTGGGCCATATAAGACATACATCTTCGGTCAGGCCATCCTATCATTCGAAGGGCTCGTTATTATAGGACAACAAGTAGAGGACGCCATAACTCGGGGAGATATATTACCAGGAAAGACAGAAAGGTCGGAAGGGGCTTCGAATAGAAGGGCATACCCACCAAGAAATCCAGGGAATCAATCAGCAAAGCAAGTAGCTAATACCAATTCTAAGCCATTGATCTTGGGAAGTTCAAGTTACACCCCACCACCGCAAGCAAAACCAAGGAGACAATTCACGGATTTGGGGATGACCCGATCTAAGGCTCTGGACAAATTAATACAAGCCAAGAAATTGACAGTGCTAGACCCTCGTCCACCTCCAAGTCCTCTTCCACCGAATTTTTGTATGGACTTGTTCTGTAAGTACCACAATCAACATGGGCACGATACAGACAACTGCTACACATTAAGGCATGCCATACAGGAACTATTGGATTTCGATAAATTTAAGGTCCAGCCCAGGCAAGTGTTAGTGGCAAATAATCCCCTCCCTCACCACAATGTCAATTTCATATAATGGGGAGATGAGCCGTTTGACCTTATGCCTGTCATAGAAAGAGTAAGCAGTATGGTTGTCACATCTGGTAACGAAATAAACATGTTGGATAGCCATCAAGAAGAAGAAGAAGAATATGATTTTTATTTCCCTAAAGATTCTTCATACCCAATAGTACAAGCACAGTAGGAAGAAGAAGAAGAACCATTCATCATCTACCTCTCAGATGAGGAAACAGAGATAAATCAAGTTGGCAACCGTTTCCTTGAGATGGAGTTCATATTCTCGGAGGATGAGCAAGAAGTACCAGGCTAAAGCAGCAAACGTAGGCAGCAAGCGAAACCAGAATAGGGAAGAACTACAAACCATCTGACCTGATGGTAAATGATCCGACCCAACCTGTGAGAGAGAAAAGTAAAGGACCTGCCAACCAACCAGAACCTCCAAATTCGGTATTGAAACAATTACAAAAGACCCAAGCCAACGTGTCCATTTGAGAGCTTCTGATGGCCTCCAAGGTCCACAGGATGCAGTACTGAAATCTCTAGCAAGCATTCAGGTCTCAGTTTCAATGGACGGAGAAGACCTTGCCATGCAAGTAGGAGGCAGATATGTTGTTAATGCAATCATTTTGGAGATGCCGATCTTCCTCAAGGAGGTAAGGATCATATACAGGCTTTACATATTACCATTGGATGTCAGGGCAAGAGCATTCTCCAAGTCCTGGTTGATAATGGGTCAGCCTTGAATGTATTCCCTTTTCGTACCTTCAAGCATCTAGGCTTCAACGAATCAGAGTTGAAACCTTCAGATATGACCATCAAAGCATATGACAATACCAGAAGGGTTGTATTGGGTGTCTTCACAGTGCCAATTCAGGAAGGACCGATTAAATTTGAGATAGAGTTCCAAGTCATTGACATTTTTGCCTCATTCAGCATACTTCTAGGAAGGCCTTGGATCTGTCAGGCCAATGCAGTGGCATCTACTTTGTATCAGAAGGTTAAATTCATTCACAAGGGTACCACTGTGACAATACACGCAGACTCTGCAGCCGTGAACACATTGGCCACTGGACAGAATAGTGAAGAGTCACAAGGGGATACTAGGCAAGATTTCTTTCTCGGAGGGTTCCAGGTTAAAAACATCCTAGCCACAACTGAGCCAGATCCTATAGATTTGGACTGGGGTATACCCCCACAGAAGGGGATCTGAAAGTACTCAAACAAAAGCAGAGGGGAGCTGACAAAAGATTTTAGAAGCTCGAGAGGATGAAATACAAGCATAGTAGTTAGTATGGTAGCAGCACAATAAGGGCATTAGACAGAGCTAGTGGGGACTGGCGACCCCAAAGAACGGATGAAACAGTCTATCAAGCAATATCTGAGGGGTTTTACAATGTGCAGGAGATCCAGTTTTCGAAGACCCTCAATGGGTATTTTGTTAAAGAAGGAGAAGATAACATCTATTGTGGATTTTCAGAACCTTGGTTCAATGCCCACCTCCAAAGGCAAGTACCCGGGTTTGAAATATTCTATGATTGTACTTTTGATTGGGAAGAGCTCGAGCAAGCCAAGATCCAAGAGTAGAGGAAGGAGCAAAAATCTGAGACAGAACTGATCGACATCAGCAACATGTTTGATGACGATCAAGTGATGACGCTCACCGGTGAAGATCAAGATAGGAGTCCCGATATACAATAATTCACCCTTCCCGTCAATGGAATAATCCCCAATTGGAGTTGTTATGATAATTTTGTTTACCCAAAGGGGTTACCATGTAATCCACATATTATGACTATGTCTGAAACTAGGGTCCTTAGGTCTTTAGATAAGATTGAGTCCTTTTCATGTTTTGAGTTTGTTCCACTAGGAACCTTTTCCTCTGTACCTCTGCTTTTGAATATGAATAAAGATGATATTTTGATTACACTACGTCTACTTCTTCCTTTCCTTCTCCTTCTAACTCTAACTTTGAAAATGATGAAAATGATGAACCATCTCCTGAAATATTACAATTCATCCAAGTCTCGGAGGAGAAGAAGGCTCAACCTGTCAGCGAAGACTTCAAAATAATTAACCTCTGTTCAGCAGAGCAACCTCGAGAAATAAAGATCGGTGTTACCTTGACAAAAGAAAAAGCCAAACAAATGACAGAATTACTGATGGAGTTCCAAGAAGTATTTGTCTGGTCCTATGAAGATATGCCCAGCATAGACCCTGAAGTTGTACAGCATAAGATACCTTTGGTTTCAAATGCAAGGCCATATAAGCAGAAGCTGAGGCAGTTAAGGCCTGAATGGACCCTCAAGGTTAAAGAAGATATCATGAAGTAGTTTGACGCAGGATTCCTAAAGGTCATGAAGTACCCAGAGTGGCTAGAAAATGTGGTCATCGTTCCTAAAAAGGATGGAAGACTGAGGGTGTGCATAGATTACAGAAATCTGAATAAGGCTAGTCCCAAAGATGATTTTTCATTACCAAAGATAGACATCTTAGTGAATAACTCTGCAAATCATGCTCTTTTGTCCTTCATGGATGGATTCTCAGGGTATAATCAGATAAAGATGGCACCTGAAGACAATGAGAAAACTACCTTCATAATAGACTGGGGCACCTATTGTTACATTGTGATGTCATTTGGGTTGAAGAATGCTGGGGCAACATATCTAAGAATGGCTACTATAATCTTGCATGACCTGATCCATGAGGAGATAGAGGTGTTTGTAGATGATATGATTGTAAAATCATTCACCAGAGAAGGTCACATCACGACGCTAAGGAAGTTCTTCGAGAGGATCAAGCAGTATAAACTAAGGCTTAACCCCCAAAAATGTGCATTTGGGGTAATAGCGGGAAAAATGCTAGGCTTTATGGTCAGCTAAAGAGGAATCAAAATTGATCTAGCCAAGATAAAAGCCATCTCTGAAATGCCATCTCCTCAAACAGAAAAAGGAAGTAAGAGGTTTTCTTGGGAAAACTTCAGTACATTAACCGGTTTATTGCACATCTCACTGCAACATGCGAACCGATTTTCAAGCTACTCCGGAAAGACCAGCCAAAAGATTGGAACCCTCAATGTCAGATGGCTTCGACAAAATCAAGACCTATCTGTTGAACCCACCAGTCTTAGCCCCACCAGTACCGGGGAGACCACTACTCCTTTACTTGTCAGTACTAGAGGGTTCTATGGGATCAATGATAGCCCAGCCTGATACGGATGAAAAGACAGAAAAGGCAGTATACTATTTGAGTAAGAAATTCACAGGCTACGAAGCCAATTATACACAGCTGGAGAAGACATTCGCAGCCCTGGTCTGGATAACAAAGAGATTGATGCATTATATGTTATCCTACAAGGTCATACTCATTTCCAGAATGGACCCCCTGAAGTATCTATTTGAGAAACTAGCTTTGACGGGAAGGTTGGCTTGGTGGCTATTGTTGTTGTCTGAATTCGACATCACATACACTACTCAAAAGTCTATCAAGGGGAGCGTAATTTCAGAACATATATCAGCTCTACCGATTGAAGATAACCTCAGACATCTGGAAGATGTATTCCCAGATGAAGAAGTCCACACAACTCAAGAGGAAGGGAAGAACGACACATGGATAATGTTCTTCGATGGAGTCACAAATCATATGGGATACGGGGCCGGCGTCTTATTCATAGATCTAGAAGGGGCATTTGTGTCATTTTCATTCAGATTAGACTTTGACCGCACAAACAACATTGCAGAGTATGAAGCATGTATCATGGGACTGAAAGTAGCCCTGGCCATAGGAGTCTGCAGATTAAAGGTCTATGGTGACTCATTAATTGTTATCTATCAAGTCAGAGGGGATTGGAAAATCAAAGACGAGAAGTTGATACCTTACCAACAATGTGCAATAACCTTGGCTCGGAAGTTCATGCAAATTAAACTTGACTACTCCCCAAGAGATACCAATAAGTATGTTGATGCATTGGCCACCTTGGCCTCAATGATTGGAAATGATCCTTTGGGACGTATCAAACCCCTAATCATAGAGAAAAGAATACGACCAGTCCACTTGGAAGAAGTGAATGCACTAACAGTCGATGGCCGACCGTGGTTTGCTCCCATCATAGATTTCATCAAGGAAGGAAAGTATCCAGTGAAAGCCACAACAAGTGAGAAAAAGTCTCTTAGGCGATATGCCTCTCAGTTCATACTATGCGAAGATATCCTGTACAAAAGATCCCATGAAGGAGTGCAGTTGATCTGTGTCAACGAGGAACAGGCGCAAAACATCATCAAATAAGTCCATCAAGGAATATGCGGACCTCACATGAATGCTAGAATGCTTACAAAGAAGATTCTCAGAATGGGATATTACTGGAACACAATGGAAGCAGACTGTGCAGAGTTTGTAAGGAAATGCCACAAGTGCCAAATCCACGCTAATTTGATACACGTGCCTCTAGCAGAGTTGCATACTCTTAGTTCTCCATGGCCCTTCTCAACCTGGGGCATAGATGTAATCGGAAAGGTTCACCCTAAAGCCTCAAATGGGCATGAATTCATTTTAGTTGCCATTGATTATTTCACAAAGTGGGTAGAGGCACAGTCATACGCCAAGCTCACAGCAAACAAAGTGATTAAATTTCTACATGAATACATCATATGCCGGCATGGGATGCCTCATTCTATAATCTCAGATCAAGGACAACATTTCAGAGGGAGAGTCCAAGAATTATGTGACAAGTTCCGCATCAAAAGGAACCGGTCCTCTCCTTATCGCCCACAAACAACTGGGGTAGTAGAGGTGGCCAATAAAAATGTCAAGTTTATCCTCCAGAAGATGGCAGAGACTAATGTTGACTGGGCAGACAAACTACCTCATGCACTCTAGGCATACAGAACATCCATAAGAATATCCATTGGGGCAATGCCGTATTCACTAGTATATGGTATGGAAGCAGTCCTCCTGGTAGAAATAGAGGTGCCATCACTGAGAGTTTTGATGGAATGTAAGATTCCATAAACTGAATGGTTGCAATCCAAATATGAGGAACTAAACTTCATTGATGAAAGAAGGATGAAGGCAGTCGATAATGTAAAAAAATACCAACAAAGAATGGCAGCAACCTTTAACAAAAAGGTGCATATTCATCACTTGATAGTCAGGGACCTAGTATTGAAGGAGCAAAGAGCACCTGTCCATGACCCTAGGGGCAAGTTTCACCCTAATTGGAGTGGACCGTTCATGGTAAAGGAAATCTTACCTGGAAAAGCTATTCGACTGGTCAACATGGAGGGCATTGAGTTACAATACTTGACCAACATGGATCAAGTGAAGAGATATTATGTGTAGCCTCTACACTCTTAAAAAAAATGGAGAGTGTAGAAGGCCTTTCTCTCACCCGCTGACACCAACAACAGGCATCAATCATTTAAAGAACTTACCGACATGGTTGACTGAATTTCTTATTTTTTGGCTAAACTCTTTCATCCGTCCATCTATCCAATGGATTTCTCAAGAGTTACACATCAATGTCCATCTTCCATATCATTTGATATAAACTCTCATGAGTATATCAATCTGATAAATAAAAAATCTGGCTGGAATTCTTATCTGTCGTTCATTACATCCGACGGCGTCCCAAGATTCCAATAGGCCCTTCCTTTCTCAAACTGATAAATGGGGTCTTTTTGGTAAGATAAACCATAAATAACCACAAACTCCTATTGTAGAGAAGACATGTTTATCTCTATTGTAGCATAGCCCGACTATTGCTACAAAGTTACACAAATACAGAATCACCAATCATAATAGATCTCATTGAACATGCAAGGCAAGGTTTTGACATCATCCCTACAGTGTTGGCCGAGACATTAAAGGGCCTTGACTTCATGGCAACTCATCAAAATTAGTTCGAGCTGGACAATATTAGTGGGTCACCATACCTACTTCAAATTTGGTTAACAGAGAGGTTAAGATTGGTTGAGGAATCTGAAGCAACGACCCTTAACCCCTACCAATTGGCAAAAAGAGTAGATCCTATGGCTTATCAGATGGACATAGATTGGTTCAGCGCCTCAAGGAAATAACCACAGTAGATATTAGATGGAAATGCACTTGGTGGAAGCAAGAGCGGGTTGTTACAAATACAGAGAATAGTTTACCTGTCCGGTTCATGGGGTTTACTCATACTTCATTCTATTCCCTAACAAGGTTATCTCAACAATTCAATATCCTAGAAAGCACCAGTAGAGAAGTGACTAATTGTGGACTTCCTAGAAAGTTGACATTAGATCTGGTTGATACCAATGCTCATGAATGGAACAATTGAAAAGTTCGAACACTCCCTAGAGTTGCCTCAGTCAAGAAACCAATATCATTTTAGGTTTTTTTGAATTCAAGTGTTTCATGAACTATGTCTCTTTAGATTCAACAAAGAAACATTTGTTTCCCCACCCCATTAGAAATGATCATTATAACATGCTCTATGAAATTTTCAATGATCTGACAAGTGCAGGTACTTAACCCAAAATGGAAAATCTGAAGAGCCTCAGTTCAATCCAAAGGAAAGACAATAATTCCTCCACCCAGACAAATCAAAGTCGAGCCCAAGCTCGTGCAACCAGCCATGTATTCACAGCCTAGCTCCATACAAGAAGAGGTTCCCAACCTATAAACCAACCTTATATTCATAGCCTAGCTCCATACAAGAAGAGGTTTATCAGCCTATAAACCAGCCTTGTATCCACAGTCTAGCTTCGTACAGGAAGAGGTTTATCAGCCTACAAATGGATCAAGTCGGGTTCAAGTCCGCGTGTAGCTTGCATCATGAGTCTCACCTCAGCAAGAAGAGGTTCCCAGCCTACAAATGAGTCTTGTATTCACAGCCTAGCTTCGTACAAGAAGAGGTTTATCGGCCTACAAATGGATCAAGTCAGGTTCAAGCCCGCGCGTACCTTGCATCATGAGTCTCACCTCAGCAAGAAGAGGTTCCCACCCTACAAATGAGCCTTGTATTCATAGCCTAGCTTCATACAAGAAGAACAATCATCAATTTTTCAAGAAGAGCAAACATTCTTGCCAGTCGAACTACGTTCTGGGCTTGATATCTGGGACACCCTTAGAATACGTAGGCAGTTTAGGACAAATTACCCTAAGTGCAGCCCAATAAGCAATCTCACTCATATAAAAAATGTAGTTCTTTTGTCTTTAGCCTTCAATTGGTAACAATCTCGGCTAAAGAGGGGCATCTGTAAGCACCCCATTTTTGCTATCCTCAGCATAAGTGATCCACATGAAAAGTTTTCGGCTTTTAACCCAAAGGTTTGTGATTCTTTAATGAACCCCACAGCAGGGTCATAGGATATTACCTACTTGGATGTATAGGTCATGAAATTATCTTTAAAATGAAACTAGAATCATCAAATTTGATATCAAACAAGGAAGGTATCACAGTTTGAAAGTGCAGGGGGATTTACGTAATTATTGTATGATGCATGCATAATCATTTAAACTTCAAATCATCATATCTTGGTCATCTGATATCGGAATCAGTTGATTCAAAGGCCAATATTCCTTATTTTCAGTCCTCTTTAAAGTGGATGTGAAAAATCTCGGGCAAAGGTCACCGGTGGGCCCCATGTGAGCTTTCAAGTAGAATTATCGATAGAACTTCAATGCTTCATATCTTTGTTGTTCTACGTCCGATTCAGATTATTCAAAGGCCATTATTCTTCATTTGTGGTGTTCTACAAAGTAGATGTGAAAAATTTCGTACAGAAGTATCCGAAGGGTCCCATGCAAAATTACATATGAAAATGATCGTTTAATCTTTGAAAATTCATATTTTGGTCACCCCACATCCAAATCAGGTGATTTCAACTTCAATATGTTTCATTTTTAGTACTCTACAGAGTGGACATAAAGGATTTTAAGCAGAAGTCTCCAAAGGATCCAATGCAGAATGGTTAGCCAAATTATCGATAATTGGCCTGCTTAAACTTCAGAAATTCATAAGTTGGCCACTTTATTTCCAAATGAGGTGATTCAAGTTCCAATATTCCTTATTTTTAGTGTTCTACAAAGTGAACATAAAAAAATTAGAATAGAGGCTATAGAAAAATTCCATGTGGAATGACGACGGAAATAGACTATGAAATGATAGAAGAAGTCAACTTGGTCCAAACCAGCTCAACCCAACTTAGTCCAACTCAGCCCGGCCTAGCTCAGACCAATCCGGACCAAGTCACGTCGGCCCATATGCATCTATTTCTTATATATATATATATATATATATTATAGGAAAGAAAGGAAGAAAGCCGTGAGAAAGAGAGAAGAGAAGAAGCTGAAAAAAGGAGAGAAAAGAAGAAAAACATGGAGAAGAAGGAGAAAGAGGAAGGAAAAGAAGAAGGAAAAAAGAAGAAAAATAAAGAAGGGATTTTCTAGAAGAAGAAAGGAGAAAAGGAAAGAAAAGAAGAAGAAAAACATAGAGAAGAAGGAGAAAGAGGAAGGAAGAGAAGAAGGAAAGAAGGGATTTTCTAGAAGAAGAAAGGAGAAAAGGAAAGAAAAGAAGAAGAAAAACGTGGAGAAGAAGGAGAAAGAGGAAGGAAGAAAAGAAGGAAAGAAGAAGAAAATGAAAGAAGGGATTTTCTAGAGGAAGAAAGGAGAAAAGGAAAGAAAAGAAGAAGAAAAACATGGAGAAGAAGGAGAAACAAGAAGGAAGAGAAGAAGGAAAGAAGAAGAAAAGGAAAGAAGGGATTTTCTAGAAGAAGAAGAAGAAAAGGAAAGAAGGGATCTTCTAGAAGAAGAGAGGAGAGGATAAAAAGGTCAAGAGAAAGAGAGAGAGGGATTTTTTTTTCTAGAAGAGAAAAAGTGAAAGGGAGAGAGGCTGAGAAAGAGAGAAGAGAGAAGAAAAAGAGAAGGGAAAAAAAAGAAAAAAAGAAAAAAAAAGTGAAAGGGAGAGAGGCCGAGAGAGAGAGAAGAGAGAAAGGAGCAGAGAAGAGGAGGATGAGGATTCACCTTCAAAAATCTTGATATGATCTCCAAAAAAATCCTACATCAAAGGTTTCTCTCTATTTGAGCACATGGTTGGTACCCTAAAACGAATTTAGTGGTCTTTAGAATGTTTGAATGTTGATTTTGCTTAAAAAGAATTATTTTCATTAAATCTCGATCAGGAATGCGCTATTGCATGCATGTTGATGTTAGGATGCTCATGTCTAATATTTTTTATGTATGATAATTTATTTAAACTGTTCAATGATGAAGATTTGAGTGCTATATGATGATGTTTGATGTTTTTTGATAAATTCTACAAAGTGCATTTCTAATATGAAATTTCTAAATTTAGGATCCAAATTTGCGATGTGCATATCTTGTGGTTTTGTTTAGATTTTGAAGCCCAAATATTTATAGGATTCTCTCTGTTATGTTAGAAGACTCCCCTAGAAATTTCATTCCATTTGGAATTGGGAATGTCCATTGAAAAAATTCTCCATTGGCATTGCTGCCCTACTCGGGTATAATGCAGTCCCCTATCAAAAAGTCTCAAGAAAAGGATTTTATGGCCATAATCAGAAAAACAATTCATACAAAATTTTTAGATATGAAAATCATCTAAAAAATGGCACTAGTTATGGATTTTTTAATTTTTTATTGAATTGATATTGATTTTGAAGTGCATAGTGCTCTATTTTCATATCTGTTAGGATATACTGATTGGCACGATTGAAAAATATCTTTTTCACAATGAGAATGTTCTGTTTGCATTTGTTTTTCTTAATGAAATTTTAGATCTATCAATTATCTAGAGGAACATATGTTTTGATTTAATTTTAATTAAGTATGGGTTTTATACGGAATTTATGGTGCAACTGGTCAAAAATCGGGAGCAGACTTAACCAGTGCACATATCCGGTCTTGTGGCATTCATTTGACCTAATTTCGTCCTCTGTTGGGTTTAGATGCTTTGAGACAAAAGTTATCTTTCTAAATTTTCTTTCTAAGGGTATTTATATTTAGTTCTCCATATGCCCATTATGGTACAGGGTGACAGAATCTGTCACCATGCATGTGCACTGAATTGTATAATATTTTTGACCCATGTGTGTTCCTTGTTGGGATTCGACCCCTTCAGATGAAATGTAGCATGTCAAGTCATCTTTCTGTGAAAAAAAAAGGGCATTTTTCGAGTTACAGAAGACCTACTTATGGCCATTTTGATGTAATATGATAGAATTTAAAATCAGTTCCTGGTTTGTGCAATATTTAAAATTTTGTGTAACAATTTTGACATTTTTGAGTCATTATTCATTTCAAATGTCTTCAGAAAAGTTACAATATTTTCAAAGAACTTCTTGAGCGTATGTTTTTGATAATTTTGGGCTTTCAGAAATGTTTCATCGATGTCTCATTCACTGTAATATGCAATTGATTGCTTGAGTGATTTGATGAATTCTACCATATTTGATTGCATACTTGCTACATTTAGAGTGTCCACATGCCATTTTTAAGTAAATGGCCACATTTAGTACTCACATGCTTTGTTGGGATTGTGTACATACCATGTTTGTCATTTCCATGTGTTGCTATATTTGGTAGAATAAATAGATTTTTTTTATCATATTTAGCAATATCTTGATAATTATCATATTTAGACATGCCATGTTTAGACTTGACATGCTTAAAATATACCATAGTAAGTTTTACCATGTTTAAATAGATTTTTAAGGTATCATATGCCATTTTAGGCAGATTTTCATAATCTTACTATATATTGTGTTAGTTACCATAAACATCATACATGCCATGCTTAGATAGAATATTTCATTTGTGGCAATAATTTTATTTTTTGCAACACCCTAGTTGAACTGCCATATATACACACTTCTAGAAGACAATCTAGGCATGGGGACGTGCATTTAAGCACCTACATTCTTTGGAAGGGTATAATGGGAAATAATAAAAATCTTAATAAAGAAAGAGAATGCTTTGCCAAACATTCCAAAATTAGAGCTTAGGATGAAAAGGGTCGCTTAGGATGATTTCTGCCCCTTAGTAAATCCTAAACCTAGAATAGGTTTTATATCCTAAACCTAGAACATGTTATTTCAGTCATTTTCGAACTACGTAGATTCTGATTCCTAAGGCAAACCCTAGGATACGTAGGCTATTTGGGAGAATCCCAAATTTGGATCCACACCTTAGTCCACTCGGACTATCCATAGATCCACTAGAATATCCATCCATATTTTGACCCAAATAGGGTTATCCACATTCCAACCCAAATAGGGTTATCCACATTCCAACCCATAGAGGGTTATCCACATTCCAACCCAGAAAGGGTTATCCATATTTTGACCCAAATTGGGTTATCCATATTTTGATCCAGAAAGGGTTATCTATTCTTAGATCCACTAGGACTATCTATCAGTTCGTATGGACTATCCAGATTCTAACCCATAGGGTTTCTCATCCTTTCAAGCATATACTTCAACTTCAACAATGAACTTAATCATGCACAAGCATAAATCACAGCCATAAACTTTAATCACACCTGAACTACGATGGTGAACTTAATTTTTAGAATAATTCCATGATACGTAGGCAATCTGATGGATACAGATTCGGTTCAATGATATCAAACCACTTGGTTTGGTTCGTTTTTATAGATAGAGTTTAGTTTAGGAAAGGTATAGGAGACCGATTTCGATCGGACAATTTGGGTACCTAACCCCTTCCCATAACCATAACCTGACACTTATCCAATCTCTGATGGACCAGAAATCCAATCTAAGGGTCATGAGTCAATCAAAGTTTTACCTTAGGGTGAGATTTCACATTTCTAAGGTCCTAGACCTTAATCTAGGTGGCGACTTCCAAACAAATTATGATCTTTGTCCTTACACCTATGTTTTCTTCTTTTAGTTGGGACTATTCTATTTATTTTGGGTTTATGCAATAAATAAACTATGAACAACAGTATTGGTTTGGTAACAATTTAATTTGAATTATTTATTTTTAGATTAGTTGGTTTTGAATATTAGAACTATGAACTGTGCTTTTGAATACCTTGGACTTAAATACAATAATTTATTTAGTTATTGGTCAGCATCGATTTAATGGTTTTAAATTTTTAAGTCTTCTGCTAATTTACTTTATATTAGTTTAGAAAATTCATGGTTTTAAAATAAGATGGTAAATTTACTCTGATAATCGTTAAGTTTGGTTTGACTTATGGAATGCCATGAATGTGCGATCCTACAAGGGGATTTCTTGTACCCAGATAGGATGGAGAGATCCCGTTACATTCCATAGTACCGATATGTCGGGAACGAGGTGTGCCAGACTAATGGACAATCTGAGCGTACAGTACAAATTTTGAAAGATATGCTTTGAGCTTGTGCTTTGGATTTCAAAGGCAGTGGGGACAAGTATTTTTCTTTGATAGAGTTCACCTACAACAACAGTTACCAGGCTACCCTTGGCGTTGCTCCATATGAGGTACTATATGGTAGGCAATGTAGAACGTTGTTGTATTGGAGTGAGGTAGGTGAGCGCAGAATTTTGGGTCATGATATCATAGAAGACACTTGTGATAAAGTAGATCTGATCAAGAAGAGAATCAAGACAGCTCAAAGCAGGCAAAAGAGTTATGCTGATGGACGGTGTAAGGATTTTGAGTTTCAGGTTGGTGACAATGTTTTCCTCAAAGTGTCACCCCACTACAATATTCGACGCTTTGGCAAGGAAGGAAAGCTGAGTCCCAAATATATTGGTCCATATGAGATTTTAAGGAGAAACGGTAAAGTAGCATATTAGTTAGCTTTACCTCCCGCACTATCAGAAGTTCATGACGTATTCCACATTTCCCTTTTGAAGAAATACGTTTATGTTCCCTCACATGTCTTGAGTGCGGAAGTTCCACAAATTGATAGAGATTTATTTTGCACAGTGGAGCCTGTGGCAATATTGGATAGAAAAGTACAGCAACTACGGAACCGTTCCATCCCCTATTTGAAGGTTCACTAGCACAGTTATGTGATTAAAGAATCCACTTGGGAAAGTGAAGATGCAATGCGGGAGAAATATCCGCATTTGTTTGAAGACTCAGGTACGCCTTAATTTCGGGGGAAAAATTCTTATAAATTGGGGGGATTATGAGATCTGCACCCAGAATCACTTTACTAACCTAGATTTCTCCTGTGTCAGGTCTCAACACATCGACTGATGGAGCACCTGAAGTGGACCCTCTGGTGGTATCCAAACCATAGGTGAGTCTTCACTACTTGTATTAGTAGTATAAGGTGTCCTAGTAGACCTTGGGTGGAAGGGATATGCACCCCAAAGCATCCAAGCCAAAGAAATGGTCCATAGGATGTATTTTGGTCCAATCGGTGGATCGTACTGGTGGAACATTCTCCTATTCGAGTTAAGTTGGTTAAACTAGAGTTAAACAATTTTATCTCTCCCTGATTTCTATAAAAGGGAGGGAAACACCTCCTTTCTCTCTTTCCTGAAACGGTGAGAGTGAGAGTGAGGAGAAGTAGAGAAGAAAAGAGAAGAGGCAGAGCTTAAGCTCAAGGAACTCAAACCCTAGCCTTTCCTTTGGAGGTAAGTACAATGAGCTTCCTCCTTCTTCCTTGGTATTATGGCTAGCAACCATGGTAATTGAGCACCATTAATAGTGACCACCATTAATGACCTAGAAAACCTAGGTTTAGGTTTACCCACCATTTAAGGAGTTGTTAGAGGTAAGATTTCTCTCCTTCCTCTTTCCTTTAGTAGAATGAATGCTAAGGCCTTGATGGTTGAAGCTCCATTAATGGAGATCTCATTAATGACATAGATCTAGGTTTTGTTCCACCCAACTCCATTAAGGGAGTGTGGAGCCATAAATGGCTTCCATTGTGCCTAATAATGGTGGGAATGAGTTTCCCACCAACTAAAATGAAAATGCTAAAATGGAGAACAGGTCTCCCAAGCTTGGAGGCCAAGCTCAGTTCATGACCTGGTTTCTAGGTCTGAACCTGATCATGTACCAGAACCACGGGCATGTCCGTTTGTCTGCTTAGCTTAAACCATGGCTTTGCCAAGGCATTGCTAATGCCTTGGCTTATAACCAGTCAATTAACTGGAGTTTTGTTATAGATTCTCGAACCGGTGGCACGATCCTCCGAATTAGCCTCCCAGTCATCCAAGTCATCCAACACGTTCCTAGTAGATCTGATAGGTTCGGATCTTCTGTTTGGGCTTAATGTTAAGCAGAGTCAGTACCAGATGAATGACCATCCAGCGGAGCCTTTGAAAAAAGCTACTAGAATCCCAGGGTTTATAACAGTATAAGAATTGGATGACCAGTCGGATGGTCGAGCATCTACTCATCCTTCTGGTTCTATCCACTTAGAAAATATTCTAAGTGTTAATCGATTGACTGTACCGTAGGAGCCCTTTACTGATTCTATCTGCCAGTTCAATCAAATTACACTAGTTTGCTTAGGAATGACTAGAGAGACCAGCCATTGGGTTCTCGACTTGTCTTCGGACTCGTATATGGACACGTAAGGCTTGTCCATGTTGATTAAAAGCTATGAAACCAAACGAATAAATCCTTAGGCTTATCCATGTTGATTAAAATCTATGAAACCAAATGAATGAATCCTTATATATTAAATAGGTATTAAACAAGGGTGATTGTTGAAGCCTTTTGTGAGGCTTCGGACTATTGCTGCACTCTTTGTGCAATCAGGTGAGGGGTCTAGTCCTTAGACATAGGACATTCTCAATAACATATCTATTTTACCAGTAACATGTTTAGGTTGTTTGTAAGACCCGCACTCCACTAACTTGGTCTAACAGTGTAGTGCCAGGTTTTCCCATCATTCCTGGACCAAGTGGACCGAGCGTGTGAAGATAGATCACAAATCAGGTATGAGAATCGAGTTAAAAACACTAAAAACATACCTAAGGTCGCATGCCTGGGTAGGTATGGTCAACTATAAGGGAGGGAACCAAAAACCTCAAATCCAGCACCCCACGGTCGATGATTTCGACCCTACAGTCGATGGTTTATGCCACCGTATTATCGACCGTGAGAACTCAGATTAGACTCCGAGTTTTGAAAACTTTCATAAACTAAGGGATTGCTTTCCTAATTGAAAGAGAACTTTATATGGAGAGTTTTACTCTACATAAAGGACGTCCCTCAGTCCTTTTTCACTCTTTTAGAACATTAGTAAACCCTAGAGAAAGAAAAGGAAGAGAAGGATAAGAGGAAAAAGCTAAGGAGAAGAATTTAGTAAGAAGAGATTGGCTCTCTATCATAGGCAAAGGTATGAAACGAATCTCTAGAGATGTAAACTCTAAGGAATAAGACTTCTATGGAAGATAGACAATATCAACCTATTATGATCTATGTGATTTTCTTGAGAAAATCCCAAGGAGAACCATAAGGAGTGAATTTGATGATTAGGGTTGATAAGAAATTACTAATGATAGCCATAGGATGACCTTAGAATAAACCCCATTGAAGAATAAAAGAATTAACTCAGGAAGAACTCGAATTTCATGTAGACTGTGACGAGAAATCTCAAGGTCGCGGCTACGGTCGACCATAGCGTGACCAGTATGACCAGAAGATCGACCGTAGGCATTCGGGAAGATTTCAAAAATCATATGGTCGTAGCTACGGTCGCACCATATGCGACCGTAGGGTATCGACCGTAGACAGTAAGGTCGATACAGCATGAGACCATAGGACTAATCAGACACCTATCAATGCTCTGTTTTAATTTTCGACTACTGTAACTGTCACACCCCATTTCCGTACCTTTCAGAACGGTGTGATGAACCACCAATAAACCAACGGTTCAACCAGGATCTCTAATAGGCTGTGTCCTTTAAATTAAACCATACACATCCACAACCATAATCAGAATAAATACACAATAGCGGAAGTCTTAATATTAAATGAACTGAGAATCTAACTGTGATAATCATAAATAAAATATCAAATTATGTTGTATCAACCGAGACATAAGTAAATAAAATATTACATTATATTTCCTTAATAGTTCAAATAAAAATCTAATCGAAAACACAGGAGTTGCACTTGCATGTCGAATCATGCGACTCCATCATCACTTCAGGTCCATCGCCGCAGCTCGCCCGTACACAGGAGCATTTATATAATCTTCAACAGTGGTACCTGCATCATCAACTAAAATATTCAACGTCGAAAGGGGTGAGCACACATCATGGCTCAGTGAGCAAACAAAACAATGCAACAAACATATGTATGCATTCAATTCATATCTTTGGTCTGGTTTTTAAGTTTGCAATGTGCTATAGAAAGGTTCGGTGGCCGGCCTCACCTCTATACATGAGTGTGTGAAGCCGCCCAAAGATAACGTTTATTGTCGTCCCACATGCATCCACCATGGACAATATACATCCAATGAAAACGGCATTGCTGTACCGGTTGCCCATACCAGCACGTAAACCCTTGCTGGCGAGGGCTTGCAAACTGGGCTCACAACTAACCAACCCTAATGTCAAACAGTGTATCCAAGGCCTCACCCCAGCATCCCTCAATACATCCATAGAGATAGAGCTAAGGTCTGGTGACCAGGCTGAACCATAATGTCACGTCCCTTCCCTGATGCCCTACGACGTATTAGTTCCACTAAGGTAATGGCGATACGACGATGTTAGTGGACAAGACTTGAGTAGAGATAGAGCTAGAGTCTGGTGACCAAGCTGAACCACAATGTCATGTCCTCCCCCTGATGCCCCACTCGCACCAAGTACACTAACCACACACAAACATTCACATGCCTATTCCTAGCATCATTATCATCATCATATTAAAAATAAGTAAAAATTAAATATGCATGAACAGTAATAACAGGAATAGTGGATGACATGTGATATGCATATTACAATCATACAAACATAGAATCATTCATGGTATTGGACTCAATAAACAAAAATAGTTTATTATTAACCAATTAGTTTAGGTCTTGTTCCCTCACCTTTGCTTCAGTGTAAATCCTCTTTCAAGCTCTAAGAATCACTTTTATATCAATATGAAAACCTAACAAGTCGATAGATTTTAGTTAGAATTCATTTTGATAATTTTAGGCTTGCTGTTAAGCTAGGGTTGCAGGACGGGTCACAGGTAGGGTAGCAGTTTTCTGCAACCCCAGGGTATAGGGTCGATGCTAGGGTCGGATGTTCCATCGACCCTAGGTGCGACCACAACTTCCCTGGACTTCCTGAAAGCTTGGGGTCGAACTTTTGGTCTGGTAGGGTCGATTGGGAATCGACCCTACGTGCGACCGCACGTGGTTTGAGTCAACTTTTTCATTCTACAGTCTAATCTTTCAAGTTTGGGTCCTTTGGCTTACTTCCACAATCCATTTTATGCTTGTTCTATGGCTTAAAACTCTAGGTTACTTCCTTACTTTGTCTACCATGATTTCCTCCATGGATTTCATTAAAATATTCCCATGGATGGATGATTTGGGTTTCCTCCTAGATCATACCCTCTTCATAAACTATTCTAAGGTCTTAAACAATTCATGGAAAGCATATCCATACCTTAGGTTTGTTGAGATTCAGAGGTTTCTCTGAATTCTTCTCTTTAGTCGTCTCCTCCAACTTTCCTTCTCTTCTTCTTCTCTTCTCTTTCAATTAGGGTTTCAAAAGGAGTGAAAGAGGCTAAGGAACGTCCTATTTATAGAGGAAAACCTCCCAAAATAAGTCCCATTGAGATTAGGAAAGAATCCCCTTGAAATTTGGAAAGTTTCCTATTTACGATTTTTGTCGATGATCCTAGGGTCGATGAGGGGGTCGGAGATCCCGTCGACCCTAGGGTCTAAATTGTCCTACCCTAGGTCTAAAATTCATGGGTCTGACTTCCTAATGAGGTGGGGTCAACCCTGCCTGTTTGGGTATGCGACTCTACCCCCTATTTTGACTGTTTTTGAGTTAAATTTCATATTGGGTCTTGGGTTTCTTCACGCACTTGGTCCACTTGGCTCGACCATGATATGTATACTGGTCACGACATGAAATGTAAGGTTAGACCGGGTTTGTGGCATGCAGGTCTTACAACTCCACCACCCTTAAAAGAAATTTCGTCTTCAAAATTTGAACGTACGGATCTTACAACTCCCCCATCTTTAAAAATAAATTTTGTCCTCAAAATTTGAATTTAGGTGGGAATTTTATTTTCGCATTGCATATTCTGCTTTCCATGCAATCTTCTCCACATCTTGTCTTCGCTAGGTTACCTTCATATAATAATTATCCCAATTTTTGAGATGTTTGTACCTTTCAACTAGTGAACTAAGCTGGTACCACTTCAATAGTTAAATCTTCTATCTAATCAAGTGGATCAGTGGTCAATACCTTTGATATGGATCTCCAATGTACTTCTTCAATAGAGACACGCAAAATACGTCATGCACACTAGACATGGACAGCGGTAACGCTAGTTGATATACTTTTCTACATCTCTCCAAATTTTATGAGGTCCAAAACATATATCAGATACAACTTTCCCTTCTCGTTGAATTATTTTTAATCCATGCATAAGTGATATCCTCAAGAACACTTTGTCACTTATGGTGAACTCGAGGTCTTGGTGTCTCTTCTGACAACTTGAGCTATCCTGGACTTTTTCTTTGATCTTGTCTGCCACTCAATAGGTTTCTTCAATAGGGTCAGGTCTTAAAACTCTTCATTCATCAACTTAATTCCAAAACAAAATAATTTGACATTTCTACTGTACCATGCTTTATAGGTGACATCTACATAGTAGCTTGGTAGCAAATTCAATCCACATATAGCTTAGTTAGCCGCTCCAAAGCATACCGAGGTCGTATAGCAATGGAATGAGCTATCTTCATAAGGCGATCAACAATCACCCAAACCATGTCAATCGATCTGGGAGTTAGTGGCAAATCATTGACATAGTTCATTGTATTGTAGTTCTACTTCCAGACTGGCTCCGATAGTGGTTATGGTAAGCCACGTTGGTCTTTGTCTTTCAGCCTTTACTTGCTGATAATTCAGACACTGAAACATGCATCTAGCCACAACTACTTCCATTCCCTTCTACCAAAATAATCTCTTCATGTTTTGATATATATTATACTTCTAGAATGTATCCAATACGGAATAGAATGGGCTTTTAACATTATCTTATATCTTATGATCAGCATTTTTCTTTACTTCAGGTATACATAATCGTCATTTGTATCATAGGACCTTTTTCGCATCTGGAGTAAGTCAGGGTTTGGTTTTCCTTTTTTTCTAAATCTGCTTACACCGTTCTTATATGCAGCTCTAACAAAATTACTACTTTTACTTCATCCATCAATTCAGAGATGATCTTTAATGCCACAAGCGCAGTCGACGAACTATTGCTCCATAAGTTCATCCATAAATTCTCGTTCAATTGGATCATCACGAGTTTCTATTATATGTTACTCTCCTTCCAAATCTGAATCTATTGATGCGAAACATAAGGCAGCATTTATACTGGGTCCTTCCTTGGACTTCATAATTCCCATCGACGACCGTACAAGCAGTTTGTAGTCTAAAGATTTGAGGGGCAGATTTAGCTTCTTTCCAATGACACAGATATAAAAGAATGAGTAGCTCCAGAATCAAAGAGCACTCTGGCAGGAATGCTATTAATAGGTACGATACCTGTGATTTGTTTTAATTTAATCTACATGCTCATACAATGTAACATAAAATGAAAGGTTCAGGTCATACTTGTGACCACATCAGGCGATGCGACAGCATCCTCGGATGAAACAGCGTAAACTCTTCCTTGCTGTAGTTGTTTTCTGGGCTTAGTACACTCTCTTGAGACATGCCCTACTTGATTGCAGTTAAAATATCGTATTCCTTCAACATTTTGCTTTGGTTGTGGTGGGGCTGTTGAAGTGGTCTTGGCTGCAGCATTGAAGCCTTGAGTACAGAAGGGTTGGAATACCTTGGTGTTCCCTCCGTTGTAAGAATTTCCATTTGGCCTTTTGATTCCCCTGTTTTGAGCAAAGTAGCTCTCTTTCTGGCTCAACTCTATCACTCGAGCAATTTGTGCAGCTTCATTGTAGATTTTCTTCTCAAGTCACAGAACATGTTCACGTATGCTTCCCCTAAGTCCCATGATGAACCTTCGGGTCTTCGTATCCTCCTCTTGCATACTGACTGGTGCAAAGAAAAACAGCTCCTCATAACGCTGTTGATATGCGTTGACAGTCATCTGTCTCTGATATGAACTCAGGAACTCTCTCTCTATAGAATCTCTGAAACTTTTAGGGAAGTACTCAAAGAATGCCTCTTTGTATATACCCCAGGTCAAGTGGGTGTGCTTGGTTAATAGATATGTCCTGGTAGACTTCCACCAATGGTGTGCATTGCCCTTTAGCATAAATGTAGCGCACAACACTTTCTCCTCCTCATTTACTGTCATCATCATAAAATTTCTTTCCATTTCGTCAACCCAGTGTGCCGGCCACAAAGGATCTGCTGGCTTGCCATTAAATTCTTTAGGCTTCATCTTCAGAAAACGCTCAACCAGTCTAGAGTGGTCCAGCTAATATGGAGCATATGCCCCATACATTGGTGGTTGATACTGATAACCACCTTGAGCTACCTCAGGGTTCTGCACTTGAGCCTGCATGAGTGGTGTTTGAGGTGCATGGGGTACTATGTTACTTCCCCCTGGTACTGTGCTTGCCTGTCCTGCTAGCATCGGTGTCGTATGTGCAGCTGGAAAAGCCATGCCTATGGCAGCTTGCATATTAGCTTGCACCTGTTGTATTTGCTGCAGCTGTTGTGCCAAGTTCATTATGGCTATAGCTAAATCTGTAGGTGGGGCTAGCAAGTTTGTAGGATTTGCCTGACCATTAACTCCTGGTGGTGCCACGTTTGGATTCTCTTGTACTTTAGGAATTTCATGACTAGTTTCCTCCACAGGTGGTGGTGGTGGAATTGGGTTACGTCCTCGTCTGTTCCCTCTTCGCCCAGCCATTTCCTGTTCTGGTGGTAGTAGTGTCTGAAAAGTCATAGAACACTTGAGGCAATCATCATATACTTCTTTCACATATTTAAATCCACTAGTCAATGATATTTTCAAATTTTTCAGATCATTCTGCCAAAATACTGTATTTTCTATCGTAGGGTCGATGGTGGGGTCGATGGATGTCTGACCCTAGGGTATGCGACCCTGAGAATTATTGTTACTTACTGAGAGCCTAGGGTCGATGATAGGGTCGATGGATGTCCGACCCTAGGATCAACCCCTAGTTCTCTGTCAGATCACCGAGAGGCTAGGGTCGATGAGGGGGTCGATGGATGTTCGACCCTAGGATCGACCCCTAGTTCTCTGTCAGATCACCGAGAGGCTAGGGTCGATGAGGGGGTCGGAGGTAGGGTCAGATGTTCTGGTCGAATTATCCGACCCTAGGACTGAAAACCAGGTTTTTAATCCCGATTTTGAATCCATTTCTCATTCTTTCTCCTCCTTTTCGACTCGGCTCGTTCCTCTGAGTTGCTATAGTAACAACTCCGACCCATTGGTGATTTTTGCTTCACTTTTCGACGTCTACTCCTCTTCTACAGGTATGTTCTCTACGGTTTCATGTTTTTAGGGTTTCTTAACTAGGTTTTTGCTTGTTTATATCGTTTTCTTCAAATTAAACTTTTTTCAACCGTAAAAATTTGATTTTTACTGGAGGCTTTTGTTGTTGGTGACTCAATGGACGAAAGCCCTCAAAATTATTTGAGTTTCATCGGTTGGTTATCGAGAAACTTGAAATTTTTCATTTTTGCCCTAATTTGTCGAGATTTTTGAATTTCTTGAAATTTCTTCCAATTTAATCTTCTTAGATAAAATTTCCAACTGTATGAGTCTTACAGGATCATTTAGAATCTATATAAGTCCTCCTGCCCACGTGTATGGGTGAAAAGTGAGGTTTTTTATCAATTTATGTCATTATATTATATGGCTCGTACCAAAGTACCCAGGGTTCATGCAGTCCGTTTTCGTTCTAACAAGGCTAAGGCGCAGTATGCCTGCTACACTCGTAAAAAGGTAGAGGGAGGTCGTCGGGTGGACTTGGCTAGCCTAGCTTTGTTCGATGTAGAGAGATATTTTGGTGACATGAGCTGGCTTCCTGTGATCACCCTTGATGCCTGTACTCATCCAGATTTGGTGAGACAGTTTTATTGTAATCTCTAAGTGGTGGGAGATCATAATGATACTGAGAGGGGTATAGAGCTCAGGATCACGAGCTACGTCAAGGGAGTCGAGGTTTCCTTTGATTATCGGCAGCAAGCGGACCTTTTGGGTATTTCATATGACGGTCCCTTGGTGTACTGTGCTCTCGGAGAGCCCCAGTTCTTTTCCTTGGCGATGAGGGCTGAGATAGACTGTCAGCTTATCAGAGAGGATCGCTGGGAGATGAAAGCGATCTACTTACGTTCAGAGCCTAAGGTGTACTGTAAGATCATTCAGCACAATCTGATACCTCAGAGTGGGCACTACGAGAGGATCTCCCAGTTGACTCAGCTCTTACTGTACTGTATCTGCACTAGGCAGCCTGTCTGCCTCCCTTATATTATTATACGGACGATGATCAGTGCCACACTGTCCGGTCATGTTGGCAACCTGCCTTATGGACGCATGATCACTACACTGCTTACCCGCCTAGGTGTTGATTTGGTGGATGAGAGGATTTAGGAGAAATCTTTCTCATCACCTCTGGATTAGGAGGCCATCTGTAAGATGGGCATGCGGGATGTTCAGGTCAGCGACAATGAGAGGAATGCTCTGGTGCTACCGCGTACTCGGGTGGAGATGGCTGACGCTGAGGCAGCAGCAGTAGCCGCTGGAGCAGGGATTCATGGGGGTGATACTGGGGATAATGATCATTTGTACATGGATGTGGACTCCATACCTCTTCCATCACCTACACATACTACGGGAGCTGGTCCTTCATATGCAGCTGGTCCTTCACATGGAGCTGGTCCTTCACACCCACCTTCTGATGACATGATGGGGATACTGCGTGAGATTAGAAAGGCTCAGCGCATGTCTGATCAGAGGGTGGGAGAGCTTCTAGATGCTCAACGCCTGACTGATCGGCGGGTGGCTAATCTCACAGCTAGTCTTCAGACGACCCAGACTCAAATAGCCTGGTTGACTAGGGTATATGCTGAGGACTATGACAGAGACCACGGGGCACTGCCTCCCCCATCACCTCCAGCTTCCTGATGTATTTTCTTTTTATTTTTCTTTTTATACTTCAGAGTAACTGTCCAGGTTGTGGACTGTACTCTGCATTAGATATGTGTATATTCGTTTGTTCTTCCTTCGAGTGTATATAAATTTGTTTCTCATTTAATAAATGCATTATTCTCTTTCAGTTTTTGTCTCAAACAACACAGGTGCTTATAATGTGTTATTATTACAGCTTTTAAATTTTATCCTATCTCAATTTACAACTTTTGTGGTAGTATACTGGTTTAAAAAGACAGGGTCAGAGAGCTCTGATATCAAGTTATCACCCCCCAATTCTGTACCTTTCATAACGGTGTGATGAGCCGCCAATAAACCAATGGTTCAACCAGGATCTCTAATAGGCTGTGTTTTTTAGATTAAACCATACACATCCACAACCATAATCAGAATAAATACACAATAGCAGAAGTCTTAATATTAAATGAACTGAGAATCTAACTATGATAATCATAAATAAAATATCAAATTATGTTGTATCAACCGAGACATAAGTAAATAAAATATCACATTATATTTCCATAATAGTTCAAATAAAAATCTAATAAAAAACACAGCAGTTGCACTTGCATGTCGAATCATGCGACTCCATCATCACTTCAGCGTCCATCGCCGCAGCTAGCCAGTGCAGCACCGGTGGGTAACCACCCAGCTCCTCAGACACCTCAACAACCTGCTGCACAGATTCCAGTGCAGATTCTGGAAGCAGCTCAGGGTAATTACCAGTATCCACCCCATATGTTTGGGGCAAATCTCCAAAATCAGTTGGACCACTCTCGACTAGTGGAGAGATTCTTGAAGATGGAAACCCAAGGAATTCAACGGCAAACTGTCTGATCAATTGTGGCCAGCACACTGGATAGACGAGATGGAGAGAAATTTCCTCATGATGACTATCACAGAGGAAGAGAAAGTATTATGTGCCACCTTCATGCTCAAGGGCGACGCACATCATTAGTGAAAATCCACGAAGGCATATCTACTGACCAAGCACGCCCTACTAACTTGGGCTATATATAAAGAAGCCTTCTTTAAGAAATATTTTCCACGGAGCTTCAGAGATTCGATGGAGAAGGAGTTTTTGAGTCTTTATCAAGGACAGATGACTGTGGACGCATATCAACAACGTTATGAAGAGCTATTTTTCTTCGCACCACTGAGTATGCAAGAAGAAGAAACCAAAACCCGTAGGTTTGTCACGGGATTGAGAGGAAACATCAGAGAACATGTTCTGGGCTTAGAAAAGAGAATTTATAATGAAGCTGTCCAGATTGCTCGAGTTATAGAATCGAGCCAGAAGGAGAGTTATTTTACTCAGAACAGAGGCATCAAAAGGCCAGTCGAAAATTCTTACAACGGAGGCAATAACATGACATATAAGCCTTTCCGTCCTCAGAATTTTACTGCTGCAACCAAGACTACTTCAGCAGCTCAACCTCAGCCAAAGCCAAATCCTGAAAGCTCGAAGTATTTTAACTGCAACCAACCGGGACATATGGCAAGAGAGTGCCCTAAGCCCAAGAAGCAATTCCATCAGGGACGGGTATATGTTGTTATGTCCAAGGATGCGACCGCATCACCTGATGTGGTCACAGGTATGACTGAAACTTTTTAAAGTTGTAATTACATTGTATGAGCATGTAGACTAAGTAAAATAAGTCACAGGTATCGTACCTATAAATGGCGTACCCGCCAGAGTACTCATTGATTCTGGAGCTACTCATTCCTTTATATCTGTGGCATTTGAAAAGAAGATAAATTTACCCATCAAAACATTAGACTACAAATTACTTGTACGATCACCGATGGGGTTAGAAGTGGAATTAGAGAAAGGTTATGGACCATGTCCAGTTCTCATTGGAGATAAGACCTTAGATGCAACCTTGATACAACTGGAGATGGCAGACTTTGATGTCATCTTGGGAATGGACTGGTTAGCTCGGCATTCTGTAAATCTATTATGCGCCAAAAAGAAGCTAACGTTCAAAGACAAAGAAGGAGCAGAATTCAGTTTCTCGGGAACCAAACTTTCCCGGAGACGCAAGCTCATACTTTCAGCACTAAAGGCTAAGAAGTGCCTTGAGAAGGGGGCAGTCGAGTATCTAATGTCAGTGGTCGACCTAACCAAGGAAGCACCACGAATGGAAGACATTGACGTCGTGCGAGACTACCCTGACGTATTTCTGTAGGAACTACCCGGATTACCACCCGACCGAGCCACAGAGTTTGTGATAGACCTTATACCTGGAGCCGCACCAGTGTCAAAAGCACCTTATAGAATGGCTCCTACGGAACTGAAGGAATTAAAAGTGCAACTACAAGAATTGCTGGACAAGGGTTATATTCGACCCAGTATATCTCCATGAGGGGCACCGGTGTTGTTCGTAAAGAAGAAGGATGGTAGCGTTCGATTATGCATCGACTATCGGGAGTTGAATAAACTGAAAATCAAGAATCGATACCCACTACCTCGGATCGATGACTTGTTCGATCAGTTACAAGGAGCAAAAGTATTTTCTAAGATCGACCTTCGATCAGGCTATCATCAGCTGAAGATTAAAGAAGGTGATATTCCGAAGACAGCATTCAGGACCAGATATGGACATTATGAATTTTTGGTTATGTCTTTCGGATTAACTAATGCACCGGCAACGTTCATGGAACTTATGAACCGAGTTTTCCACGATATGTTGGATACGTCGGTTATAGTATTTATTGATGATATATTGGTATACTCCAAGGACAAGGAAACCCATATCAAGAACCTAAATGCAGCCCTACAGCGTTTAAGGAAAGAGAAGTTATATGCCAAATTTTCAAAGTGCGAGTTTTGGCTAAGTGAAGTCGCCTTCTTAGGCCATGTAGTATCCGCTGAAGGAATCAAAGTGGACCCCAGCAAGATCGAAGCTATTGTAAAGTGGGAAGCACCAAAGAGCATTTTGGAAATCAGAAGTTTTCTGGGTCTAGCTGGTTATTATCGGAGATTCGTAGAAGACTATTCTCGGATTGCCGTTCCTCTCACCAGTTTGACTAAGAAAGGTGAAAAGTTTGTGTGGACCGATAAATGTGAGAAGAGTTTCCAAACGCTGAAGACCAGATTGATATCCGCTCCGATCTTGACTATTCCCGTTCCAAGACAGACCTTTACTTTATACACTGATGCGTCGGGACTAGGATTGGGATGTGTGCTTATGCAAGGAGAGCAAGTGATTGCTTATGCTTCAAGACAGTTAAAGGTACATGAGAAAAATTATCCCACTCACGATCTGGAGCTAGCGGCAGTAGTACATGCGATCAAGATATGGAGACATTACCTATACGGGGAGAAATTCCAGATTAAGTCGGACCATAAAAGTCTTACTTATTTATTTAATCAGAAGGAGTTGAATATGAGACAAAGAAGATGGCTGGAACTATTGAAAGACTATGATTGTGATATCCAGTATCATCCGGGAAAGGCAAATGTAGTAGCGGATGCATTAAGCAGAAAAGCAATGATAAAATCGCAAGGAGAAGTTAGCACGACTGCAGCAATGTGTACTACCGGAAGGGTATTCAATCACGGCAACGAGCAGTATGTGATAGATACAACGGATGGATCAGCCAACCAAGGGTTTATTCATCGGTTTTCGAATATGTTCGCGGCATTAAAGATTATCCTGGATATAGTGGATGAAGTGAAGACAGCTATTAAAGCAGATCCTTATCTGAGAATAGTACAAGAAGATATTGAGAAAGGTAAGACCAACCCTGAGTTCACCTTGGATGACGAGAAGGTACTGAAATACAAAGGAAGAATATGTGTACCTGAAACAGAAAGTGCAGACATTAGACACCGACTGATGAAGGAAGCCCACACCACCATCTATTCGATACATCCTGGAAGTACAAAAATGTATCATGACCTAAAGAAACTATATTGGTGGAGGGGGATGAAAGCAGATGTAGCTAAGTTCGTGTCCCAATGCCTAAATTGTCAGAAGGTAAAGGCTAAACGACAAAGACCCGCAGGACTGTTGCGGCAATTATCGGAACCAGCATGGAAATGGGACTGTATCACTATGGACTTCGTCACAGGGCTACCATTGACTCCTCGAGTAGTTGACGCAGTTTGGGTGATTGTAGACCGTCTGACTAAAACAGCTCGCTTCATACCTATATGACCTCAGTATACACTGGAAAGGTTAGCGAAGCTGTATGTGGATCATATTGTTCGGTTACATGGTGTTCCAGAAAGCATTGTGTCTGATAGAGATCCACGATTTACTTCCAAGTTTTGGGAGGGATTGCAAAAGGCTATGGGTACAACGTTGAAGTTCAATACTGTATTCCACCCACAGACAGATGGACAGTCGGAGCGTACAATCCAGATTCTAGAAGATATGCTACGAGCATGTGTAATTGATTTTAAAGGATCATGGGACGAAAAGTTACCATTGATCGAGTTCGCTTATAACAATAGCTATCAGGCTACCATACAGATGTCACCTTATGAAGCACTGTATGGCAGGAAGTGTCGAACTCCCTTATTTTGGAATGAAGTTGGGGAACGTAGTATTGTTGGACCAAAATTTGTTGAAGAGACTTGTCGAGTGGTCAACATCATCAAGGAAAGAGTGAGAACAGCTCAGAACCGTCAGAAGCAATATGCAGACACTCGATGAAGAGATCTGGAGTTCACCGTAGGTGATAAAGTATTTTTGAAGGTATCGCCTATGTGAGGATTGAAGAGGTTCCGACAGAAAGGGAAACTAAGTCCAAGATATGTCGGGCCATGTGAAATTCTAGCTAAGCGTGGACAAGTGGCTTATCAGTTAGCACTACGACCATCTATGTCAAGTGTGCATGACGTATTTTACATTTCCCTATTGAAGAAGTATGTCAAAGACCCAACGCATGTTTTGACAGTGGATTTGCTGGAATTGACTGATGATTTGACATTTGAAGTAACACCAACAGAAATCACTAGTCGAAAGGTTCAACGTCTACGCAACAGAGATATCTACTATGTTAAGGTCACATGGGAAAGTAGAGACATGGAAGAGATTACATGGGAAGAAGAAAACGCTATGCGGAAGCAATACCCTCACTTGTTTGATTCAGAAGGTACGTACAATTTTGAGGACGAAATTCTTATAAGTTGGGGGGAGTTGTAAGACCCGTGTCAATCTAACCTGGTCTTACCACCTTGAACCAGGTTTACCCGTCATGGTCGAGCCAAATGGACCAAGGGCGTGAAGGAGATCGAGATCCCAGGTATCAAATCGACCCAAAAATACTTAAAATAGGGGGAGGGTCGCATACCCAGCTAAGCAGGGTCGGACCTCCCAAAACAGAAAGTCAGACCCTCAGTTTTGAAGGGAGGGTCGGACAGCTTAGAACCCTAGGGTCGACGGGATCATCGACCCTCGGTTACCGTAGGAAATAGAATTAGGAAATTTCCTAATTTTCGATTGGGATTCTTTCCTAATCTCAAAGGGACTTATTTTAGGATGTTCCTACTCTATTTAAAGGACGTCCCTAGGCCTCTTTCACTCCTTTTACAACCCTAATTGAATTGAGAGAAAGAGAAGAGAAGGAGAAGAGGAAGAAGAGAAACAAGGAAGAGAATTAAGCCAAAAGAGAAGAGTTGCAGAGAAAGATTATTCTTCTCAGGTATGGATACTAATTCCATGAGTTTCTATAGACCTTAGGTTAGTTGTTGAGAGTGTGATCTCGGAGAAACCCAAACCATCAACCTATGGTTAGGTTTTCATGGAAAACCATAGGAGAATGCATGAAAGCTATCTAGGTGGGTTATACATGGTTTCAGACCATGGAATGAATGTAGAATGAAATGTGGAAGCAAGTCATAGGACCTAAACACGAAGAATGGATTAAAAAGAGGGTATTGGACCAAAGTGCACAGAGGGTCGCACCGAGGGTCGATGACCATCCGACCCTAGGTGATTCTGACCATCGACCCTCAGTGTTCGGGAAGTTCAGAGTTTGGGGAGGGTCGCACCGAGGGTCGATCAGGACTCCAACCCTACCTCCGACCCTCAGTTAACAGCATGGTTTTTAAATTCTGAATAAATTCTAATTAAATTCTATCGGCTTTGTTAGGTCTTCTAGCAATATAATAACATTGTAAAGGTGATTCTAAAGCTTGGAAAAGTATCTATTAGCAAGCTAAGGTGAAGAACCGAAACTTCAAACTAATTGGTTAATAACAAACTATTTTCTCTTTTCTTGAGTCCAATGCCATGCTTGATTCTATGCGAATATGTTTGTAATGTGCATACAGCATGCCATCCAATATTTCTATTACTTGTTCATGCATATTTACTTTATTGTTTATAACATTATGATGATGATGATGATAGGAATAGGCATGTGCTTGTATGTGTGTGGTTGATGTACTTGATGCGAGCGAGTATCAGGGGAGGTGTGATGAGAACGTCAATAAACGTTAACCTTTGGCGGGTCTGATCAGCACCTCCATCTCTAACTCAAGTCTTGTGCATTAGCATCGTCGTATTGCCATTACTTTAGCAGAACTATTATGTCGTAGAGTATCAGGGGAGGTGGTCTCGGTCCTTGTAGTCTCTGACTCTACCGGGGGGCCTTAGCTCTATCTCTATGGACATTCTGAGGGATGCTGGGGTGAGGCATTGGATACACTTTTTGGCATTAGGATTGGTTAGTTGCGAGCCCAGTTTGCAGCCCTCGCTAACAGGGGCTTACGTGTTGGTATGGCAATATATAGCAATAAACGTTAACCTTTGTTGTATACTGTTCATGGTTGGGTGCATGTGAGTCGACGATAAACGTGATCTTCGGGTGACGTCACACACTTGTGTATAGAGGCGGGGTCAATAAACGCGACCTTTAGCTACCTAAACATTTCTATTGCATACTGCAAACTTTAAACAGGACCAAAGATATAAATTGATTGCATGCATATGTACTGTTGCATTGTTTTAGCTAATCACTGAGCCGTGATGTGTGCTCACCCCTCGATGTCGAATATTTTTAGTTGATGATGCAGGTTATACCGTTAAAGATTATATGAATGCGTCTGTGTACGAGAATGTGACAGCAATGGAAGCTGGAGCTGAAGTGGATACACACGACTCCTCTTGTGAGTGCAACTCGTGTGTATTTGATTAGATATTTTATAGGTTTCTTTATTTGGATTTATTAAGACATGTATTTGGTATTTAAATATTTATGTCTCAGTTGAAACAGAATAAATTGCTATTTAAATTTTAATATCACATAGATTCTCAGTTCTTCTTATTATAAGACTTCCGCTATTGTGTATTTACTCTGATTATGATTACGGATGTGTGTAAGTTTAGATAACGCGGGGATAGCCTATTTGAGATCCTGGTTGAACCGTTGGTTTATTAGCGGTTCATCACACCATTCTGAATAGTGCGGAATTGGGGTGTGACACGTTCGTCCCGTCTGATCCAATGATGATTGGAAGACCTGTTACGACATGAAACAAGGTTTAGATCGGGTTCATGGAATGCGGGTCTTACATTTTATTTTACCCAGATAATTATGTGAGTACTAATGTGGATCGTTAGATGATTATACCATGATGTGTGATCCTGGAAGGGGATTTCTATTGTCTTAATAGGATAAGGAGATCCCGTTGCATTCCATAGTACTGATATGTCGGGAACGGGGTGTGACAGCTGATCTCAATAGGGCCTACCTCTGTTTTATCCCAAAAATAAAACGGCCAGAAAATGTAGATCAATACCATCCTATTAATCTTTGTGGAGTGCCCATTAAAATTATTACTAAGATCTCGGTTAATCGTTTGCAAAATTTACTAGATGGTATTGTTTCCCATTCACAGTTAACCTTTATTCCACTTCGATCTATTTCAGATAATGTGTTGATGGCTCATGAAGCTTTTCACTATATTCAAAAAAGGACAAGAGAAAAATCATGTTTTTTGGCAATGAAGTTAGATCTTCAAAAGGCCTATGATCATCTTGAATGGTCTTTCATGGAAGCTCTGCTTCTTAAGCTAGGTTTTAGTCCTTTTTGGGTCAAGCTGGTAATGCAATGTATTACTACAATTTCATATACCATTCTCGTTAATGGTGCTAAACGAGACCATGTTCAACCTACTAGAGGATTTCGTCAAGGAAACCCTTTATCTCAAGCAATATTTATTCTTTGTGTCCATGTTGTCTTTGATTATACAACATTATGTGGATGAAGAAAGTTTTAAGGGAATCAAAATTTGCAACCAGTCTATTCCATTAACATATCTTTTGTTTGCGGATGATTGTCTCCTGTTTTCTCTAATTAATTTAAATAAAGTTAATAAATAATGTTAATGTGCTCAAATATTGTTTGGATCTCTTCTGTATAGCCTCTGGGAAACATCAAAATCTTAATTAATCCAGTTTATCCTTCATCCCAAATACTCCTACCAGGTTTAATTAAGAGGTGGTTCTCTCAGATCCTTAAAATTCCGTATGGGGAGGAACCTTCTAGGTATTTGGGGTTGCCAGCTGAATTTGGGCTTTTCAAAAAACATCTTTTTAATTAATGATATACGTGATAGGACACTGAATAAATTGTGTAATTGGAAGAGTAATTTGCTTTCTCATGCTGGCAGAAAAGTGTTACCAAAGTCTGTTGCCTTAACAATGTTTAATTATGCTGCTATGCATTTCATATTGCCCATGTCTCATCATCATACCATTCAACGAGCTGCTACTAATTTCTTTTGGCCTTCAAATGGGGACAAGGAGGGTATTCCTTGGATCTCATGGTATCAACTTTGCTAAGCGAAGAATCGTGGTGGTCTTGGTTTAGGGACCCTCATATCCAGAATCTTGTCCTTTAACTAAACTTGCTTGGAGGTTGTGGCAGTCCCCTTGTTCAAATAGGTGTCAGTTTCTTAAGTCTATTTACTTCCCTAATACAGATTTTCTTTCTGCTCCTCTTGGTCATAAGCCTTCTTGGCATGGCATAGCATATTGGAAGGGAGAAAGGTTTTACTGTTGGGTCTTGTATGGCAAGTGGGTGATGGAACTTATATTCGGATTTGGGAGGATCCTTGGATCCCTACTATATTAAAGGATTTAAGCTTTCTTCCGCTCAGCCTCCAAACTATACAGAATTTTGTGTGGCTGATCTTATTGATACTATCCTTCATGTTTGGAGGAGGGATTTACTCCACTCTCTTTTCTCATTGGAGGTTAGCCATGCAATTTTGCAAATTCCTCTTTCCTTATTTCCCAGGGCAGATCGATTGGTTTAGATTGGGGATAAACATGGAAAATTTACTGTTAAAGCTGCATATCATTTTATATAAAAATTTTCGGAAGATTTAGATATGGATAGGGGCTCATCCTCTCGGCTTCATTCTTGGCAATTTGTCCCCAGAGTTTTTTGGAAGCGGATATAGTCATGTAATACTCTTCCTAAGATTAAATCCCTTTTTATGGAGAGTTTGTGTTGATGATCTGGCATCGGGGGCAGCCTTGTTGCATCGACAGATCCCTATTTATCCGTCATGTCATCTTTGTGATTGTTCTACAGAGACCTTTGATCATTTGCTTTTACATTCTCATTATGCAAAAGTTGTTTGGTTTGGATCTGGTCTTTCTTTGAAGATTCCTGATAAGCCTCAACTTTCTTTCTCACTGTGGGTTTAAAGCTGGGACCAGTTGTTTGCTGTATCTCAACGAACTGCTCGAAGGGTATGGTCTCTGATTTCTTTTATTTGTTGGTTTTTATGGCTCTGTAGAAATGATCTTTACTTCAAAGTCAAAAATTGGATTCCAATGGAGGTTGTTTGGAAAGCTAATAGGGTTTTTGAGGAGTTTGTTTGCACTTATTCTTCTCAACAGGAAGCATTTCATTATCATGGTGAGGTACCTAAATGGTCTCCTCCTTTGTCGGGTTTCACAAAGTGAAACACCGATGTGGCTTTTCATGAAGAAGATAAGTCTGGTTGTTCGGGCTTCATTTTTAGGGATTCTAACGGTAACACCCTCTCCTTGTAGTTTCCGAAAGAATCTCAGCCTCGTCTGCTATCATGGGGGAAGCACTTGCTGTTAGGGCGGGACTTCAATCTGCTCTTGCTTATGGATACCCTAATCTGGTGGTGGAATCGGACTGTGCAGGATTAATCTCTTGTATTACACATCCTTCTATCCCCTGTCCCCGTATGTACATGGTTATGGATGATATTTTGTATGTGGCATGGGTTCTATTTGTAATGCTACCTTTAAGACTATTTCTAAGGAGGCCAATCAGGTGACCCATACCCTAACTGGGAAGGCAGTGATGTCATTGAGATGCATCACTGGCCAAATTCCACTCCCTGACTTCAAAAGATTTTTTGTGAATAGGCCTCGGTTGTATCCTCTTCTTCTTATCAATGAATTTATGTTTAACTAAAAAAAAAAATCACCGACACCTATTTGTGTGTATTTTGGTGGTTGCAGAAATTCAGTGGATCCTCTGATCAGCTCAACAAAATTCTTTTTAATGACAAATGTTTCTAGATCTTCTCAATGACCTTCGCAAGTTCGCAAGGCAAAAGATCAATTATATGGTTTTAGTAACTTTTTTTTTTTCTTTTTTAGATAAATAGATATTTTTTAAATCTAGGAAAATGAACACAACAAGTAAAATCATTATAAAAATAAGAATTAAAACAAAACAAAGGACCAGAGGATAAAAAATAGCTGTACTAACAAGATCACCCCCAACAAGAGCGGCCAAACCTACCAAAATACCAAAGAAAAGGGTGTACAAGAGGGGGAAAAAAGCATGATTCCTTATCTAATATATAAACGATTTCTTATCTTACCAAAAAAAAAAAAACGATTTCTTATATATATATGAGAAGGAAAAATCATTATAAATTTATAATGTCCCTCATAATGCTATATCATTAGAATAAAAAAGTTTCAGACATTGTCAAGATCATTACAGCCATATCTTCACAACAATAACGAATGGAAACTGTCTAGAAATAGCAGCGCATACTGGTACAAGCACAACAAAAATCATTTTGATACGGTTTAAGATAATATGGTTTGGTTAGATATATACTGAGCCAATTTGGTCTATTGAGATTAATGCCTTGTTCTTATATTTATAAGTTGTGTTCTATTTTTCTTTTGAGAGAAAATTATACGGATCTCTTCTTGACAATTCGTTTATTATGCAATATTACTTTGGGAATTTTTTTACTTACACAGACCTCCTTTATTCATATTTTGGTCTTTCAAAAAAATAACCATTGTCCCATAAATATGATATTTTGAGGGAGGTCCACGTAAGTAAAAAACATTCAAGATAGTATCAAGTAATAAACAAATTGTCATGGAGATCCCTGTAATTTTCCCTTTATTTTATTATAATATGTTGTGCTTTATTTGTTTTTCAGTATTTTATGTTGATGTCTAAGATGGGTCTGGGTGTATGGCCGAGATGCATCACATCCCATATAAATCCCATTGTAAAATGTAGGTTGCAAGTGAGAAAGAAAATGAAAAACTTGAAAATGAAGCTAGAAACGTAAAGAAGAGAAGGCAAGAACATTGCAGTCCTTTTTCCTTTGTCTTCCTTTCATAAAAAATTTCTGCAACCTGATTTTCTTTAGATTTAAAGTTGAACCTTGAAGATTCTTATATGGGAACAGCCAACATAATCAATAAAACTGATACCAATTCCAATACTGATACCATATATCAAATAAAATTCTTATTTTTCATATTGTTAACGTATCGATTCTATTTTGATTTTCTCCCATTTTAAACGGTCAGTTTCAGTTTTGGTACCAAATTAACATCTTTACGAATGATTTTTTTTTACAAAGCAACAGAAGAATTTCTCCAAGAGACTTGAAATTTGCGATGAAAGAGAGAGAAATCCTCTACTATTGTTGGAAAGATTCCAGCGGTGATCATGCAGTTGGAATCCATAGGCGATCGGATAATAGTTGACGATTTTTATCCCTGGATTTACGGTATTGGAAAAAAAAAAGGTTGTAATTACTCCCTATTATCTCAATTCGATAAGAGAGGGTGAGAGATCAACGGCTTTCCAACATTTCTTTAATTTGATACAACAGAAATCCATTTTTGAGCAATCCTATAACGCAAGAAAAAAACACAGATGAACTAGCTAACACCGTCTGATCGATGCACGCACATCTCACCACCACATGATGCCACAGTGCGGAGCATCCTCAACTGGATTCTGTCTCGCAGTTTTTTCAACCAAACCGTTCCGATCCCACGTCGCTCTCTCTCTCTCTCTCTCTATCTATCTATATATATATATATAAATACCAAAACCCACTGTATAATTTGAACACCCTCACCTTCTTTCATCTTCGAGAAAGAAACAAAGAGACCTTCTATCTCTCTCTCTCCCTCCATCTCCAAGTCAAGAGAAGATGACGAAGATCGACTTTCTCTGTCGATTAATCTTCCCCTGCTGCTATTCCAGTAGCCCCACCACCTCCTCCGCCACCACTTCCACAACTGCCTGCTCCGCCACCACCTCCACAACCGCCTGCTCCGCCACCACGTCCACAACCGCCTGTTCCGCCACCACCTCCACAACCGCCACCAAGAAACGCATAAGCGCGTCCCTGAGAGATGACATTCAAGAAGATCAATACAAGAAGAGGGAAGATTCAATCATTGAGACAGACGAAGATGATGAAGAAGAAGAAGAAAAAAGCGTCAACAACGATCATCATCATCATCGACATGTACCACCAAGACCGTCGAAATCAATGGTAACAGGCACCATCTACGGCCGCCGACGGGGCCGTGTGTGCTTCTGCATCCAAAACAACCCTCTAAGTTCCAAACCCTCTCTCCTTCTGGAGCTCTCCATACCCACCCACCTTCTTGTCAAGGAAATGCAATCTGGAGTCCTTCGGATCGCCTTCAAATGTGATCAATCAGCTGACATGATAAACTGCCCATTATACTCCATACCCATGTGGACCCTTTTCTGCAACGGACGTAAGGTTGGTTTTGCCGTGCGAAAAAGGACTACGGATAAAGACCGTCGGATCTTGAAGACCATGGAATTAGTATCCTTCGGTGCTGGAGTCATTCCTAATGATCATCCCACCGACGAAAAGGAAGATGAAGAAGTCATGTACATGAGAGCGAGTTATGAACGAGTTGTGGGTAGCTCTGACTCGGAGTCGTTTTATCTCCTCAACCCGGATGAGTTCTCTGATCAGGACCTCAGTATCTTCTTGATTAGGTAACTGCAATCTTCCCATCTTCGTTAAGAAGTGGCTTGGAAAGAGAAAAACATTGTACATTGTTGAGCAGTTTCTTCATTTCTTGGGAAGTTTGGAATCGAAAACATGATAAGGGATTATTGGTAATGAGGGAGGAATTTTAGGAGTGAAGTTTAATTAATTTTATTAGTTTTGAATTCCCTTGAAGTTCTTTCTGGTTTCCATTTGGAAATTAAGGACATGTGAATGTGAGGAGAGGTAGTATTGATTTCTGTATTTTCTGAGTTTTTTCCATTGGTGTAAAGACATCTGAAATTGTACGTGTGGCTGGAAGTCTGAACCCTGAGGCTTGGAAACTGGAAGAGTAATCACATAGATTCTACTATGTTAGCAATCTTGGGATGTGCGATTGGGCATATATGGAGCTAATATTTGGACAGAGATGACAGTAGATCAATGCCGTGCATGTAAATATTTGGTTGCATAGGTTATGTCGAAATCAAGGAGAACCTTTTTATTTTTACTTATCTATGTTTTGTTAGAAACTATATCTATCGTATGATTTAAAGAGGAAAAAATTGAGCATTTTTTAAAGAGAAAAAATTTCATCTACACCCTAAAAACTATGTCAAATTTGATCCAACCCTATAGATTTTCAAATATCTCATCTACCACCCAAAGTTTTCTAAATGTCTCATCTACTACTCTAAATTTTTTCACCGTTAATCAAAAAGACCCCACCCGTTAGTAGAGTCCTGTTAGTTGCAAATATTAGGACAATAATGCCCGTATTGTAATGGTGAAAGACCATTTTACCCTTATACTTATATTTTACCGTACTCCCAAATCGCGTAATCCTCTCTTTCCTCACCGGATATCCTCTCCGATAATGGTCGATTGAAGATTGCCAGAGAACTCATCTCTACCAGAGTCTTACTTTGAGATCCCTAACCCTAACGACCACCCACCATCAGTCGATCGATCTAGTATTGGGTTCTCTGCAACAAATTTTCCATCCCTTTTTCTGTCTACTTTTGATTCATCCTCTCAATCTATCTTGGTATCCGTCATTTTCTCTTGTTCTCTATTATTCTGAGATTGTTCATTCTCCATGCTGAAGAGGAATCAAAGCTAGGGTCTATGCATTCTATGGTTCGATTCTATTAGATTATATGTTTGATTCAATTCGTTTTCCATAAGGAATTATAGTTCTGGATCAGTTCGATTGAGGATCCCTTCTGGACAGGCCAATAAAGAGAAGTGAAGGAGAGGGAGCTAAGTGATCGAAGGGAGAGCATTGAAAAAAAAAAGAGACTGCGCAGAAGAGAAGCCAAGAAGAAATAAAGAATAAATAGAGGAGATGAAAAGAGAACAAAAAAACTCAAAGAAGAATAAAGAGGAAGAGAGGGATCTGAGATAAGAAGAGAGATACAGAAAGGGGGGTAGGGAGATCTGAAACGAGGAGAGAGATAACATAGAGAGAAAAAGATGGAGAAAATGAGAAATATTGAGAGAGAAGAAGGGGATTTTTATTTTTGGGGATTGATGAAATTTCAGTTCATGAGAAAAATTATTGGAGGAGGCCCCCATTTACATCTATAACTACCTTCAGGGGTTCCTTGGAGTAGCATTAAAGGCTCAGCATTGGATCTTCTCTGTTCTCATCATGTAAAATCCGTACTTTCAAATTTCGAGGACGAAATTTCTTTTCAGGGTGGTGGAGTTGTAAGACCCGTGTCAAACTAACCCGGTCTTACCACCTTGAACCAAGTTTACCCATCATGGTCGAGTCAATGGACCAAGGGCGTGAAGGAGAGCGAGATCCCAGGTATCAAATCGACCCAAAAACACTTAAAATAGAGCAAGGGTCGCATACCCAGCTAAACAGGGTCGACCCTCTCAAATTAGAAACTCAGACCCTGAAAAATGGACAGAGGGTCGGACAGTGTCAGACCACAGGGTCGACGGGATCATCGAACCTCTAATCGACCCTCACTTACCGCCGAAACTGAAATTAGAAAACTTCCTAATTTTCGATTGGGATTCTTTCCAAATCTCAATGGGACTATTATAGGACATTCCTACTCTATTTAAAGGACGTCCCTAAGCCACTTTCACTCATTTCACAACCCTAATTGAATTGAGAGAAAGAGAGAAGAAGGAAAAGAGGAAGAAAAGAGGCAAGGAAGAAGACTTAGCAAAAGGAGAAGAATTTCCAGAGAAAAGTAATCTTCTCAGGTATGGATACTAATTCCATGAGTTTCTACAGACCTTAGGTTAGATATGGTTGAGTGTAGGATTTCGGAGAAACTCAAACCATCCATCCATGGTTAGGTTTTCATGAAAAACCTTAGGAGAATGCATGAAAGCTATTTAAGAGGATGAATCATGGTTTCAGATCATGGAATGAATGTTTAATGGAATGTGGGAGCAAGCCATAGGACCCCAAACATGAAGAATGAATAAAAAACTGGAAATTGGACCTGATTGCACAGAGGGTCGCACACAGGGTCGATAGACCCATCGACCCTCAGCATTCGGGAAGTTCAGACAGAGGACAGGGTCGATAGACCCATCGACCCTATGCATTCTGAGCATCGACCCTCTGATCAACCCTCAGATAACAGTATGGTTTTTAAATTCGAAATTAATTCTAATTAAATTCCATCGACTTTGTTAGGTTTGCTAGCATTATAATAACACTGTAGAGGTGATTTTAAAGCTTGGAAAAACATCCTATAGCAAACTAAGGTGAGGAACCTTAACTCCAAACTAAATTGGTTAATAATAAACTGTTTTCTATTTCTTGAGTCCTATGCTATGCTTGATTCTATGCGAATATATTTGTAATGTGCATACAACATGCCATCCAATATTTCTATTACTTGTTCATGCATATTTACTTTATTGTTTATAACATGATGATGATGATGATGATAGGAATAGGCATGTGATTGTATGTGTGTGGTTGATGTGCTTGATACGAGCGAGTATCAGGGGAGGTGTGATGAGAACGTCAATAAACGTTAACCTTTGGCGGTTCTCAGCACTTTAGCTCTATCTCTAACTCAAGTCTTGTGCATTGGCATCGTCGTATCGCCATTACTTTAGCAGAACTATTATGTCGTAGAGTATCAGGGGAGGTGGTCTCGGTCCTTGTAGTCTCTGACTCTACCGGGGGGCCTTAGCTCTATCTCTATGGACATTCTGAGGGATGTTGGGGTGAGGCCTTGGATACACTGTTTGGCATTAGGATTGGTTAGTTGCGAGCCCAGTTTGCAGCCCTCACCAACAGGGGCTTACGTGTTGGTATGACACTATATAGCAATAAACGTAACCTTTGTTATATATTGTTCATGATTGGGTGCATGTAAGTTGACGATAAACGTGATCTTCGGGTAACGTCACACACTCGTGTATAGAGGCGGAGTCAATAAACGCGACCTTTGGCTACCTAAACCTTTCTATTGCATACTGCAAACTTTAAACCGGACCAAAGATATAAATTGATTTTTTGCATGCATATGTATTGTTGCATTGTTTTGGCTACTCACTGAGCTCAAGTTGGAGAGCTGACTCTCGCGCGCGCAATTCTTTTTAGTTTCTGATGTTGCAGGTACTATGATTGAAGATTATGTCGGCACGCCAACATATGAACATGTAACGGTTATGATGAGCAAACTGTGGAGGACGAACATGGTTCGTTAAGCGAGCGTTTCAGCGGTGGACACGCGTAGTATTTAGTTTGCGTATTTGGATATTGTAATATGTATTAAATTATGTTTTGGTTACTTGGAAATAAATGGAATATTAATTATTTATCATGATTAGACCTCAGTTCATTATCTGTAAGACTTCCGCTATTTATTTTATTACCTCTGATTAATGTGGAATGTGTTTTGGTTTATCATATGTGGGATAGCCTATTTTGAGATCCTGGTTGAACCGTTGGTTTGTTGACGGTTCATCACACCATTCTGAAATGTGCGGAATTGGGGTGTGACACATCAAATCTCACCAGTTGGCTAGCTAGATTGGTCTACTGATCATAAAAGCAAAATGATGAACTGGATTGATTTATAACCACAAAGTTGAATGATGTCTTGATTATGGGGGGATGAAGAAAATGGGTTCTGCTTCTCAGATTCTCCGCATGACTCTCATCATCTTTATACTAATTTTATTTCTCAATCCCCAATCTCTGATGGCTCGCGCTCCATTGAATGCTACTGAGAGTCCTACTAATGTTCTTATTATACAGGAACATTATTGGGGAGAGAACAATGTAAGTTCCTCCATTAGAAAGGTTTCAGGAGAGGATGAGACTGAAGAGATGAAAGAATTGATCTTGGAGAAGTTCAGGGTTTTGTTTGGATTGAATTCCATTAGAAGCCCCAAAAATGGAAACCTTGAACATGGGTTCTCTTCACCTTCTCCAGCACTAGCTCCTTCCCCTGTTACAATGGTTCCTGCTAGTCCCAGGTTGACACTGAGAGGGGAGGGGGGGTGAATCAGTGGCCACTAAAAACTTTTTCCACTAAACAATTTGCCCTGATGCTATGAACACTGCTACCAAGAGCTGTTGATCAAACTGTGCTATGTTGCCTTGAGCTGATTTCTTGAGACCTTCTCACAGACAATCTGTCAAACACATTTCGTGTACACACCAACCACCCACCCACAGGTATCCATACCAGGGGCTTGGTCTGCCAAGTGTGTACACCCAGACTTGCAGCACACGGACTTCTATTCCACAATCACAATTACATGCATGGGACACACAATATAACGTGGTTCACCAATCACACACTGTGATGGCTACTCCACGGGGCAATACCCTAACCAGGGTTTCGTATATACCCGATACACAACAGAAATACTACGGTTGCACCTACAACCCCGATGCTACAACATCAACCGCATTCACAGTTACAACTGTGCTCGAGGCACCTACCCCAACTCCAGTCAAGCACCCACTTGACAGGTTATACAAAGTGTATTACAGATATTCATACAAACCCTTACCATATATCTCTGATACAATAAGTAGGATTTGTGTGCGTGATTACCTTCCCAGCGTGACCATAGCAAGATAGGTTCTCACCAAATGGATGTTCCAAGCTCTCTAGTAGTGATAGATACGCTTCGTCAATAGAATGGAACTCCGGCATTCTTCCAATGCATCTCGCACACCATCATTCATATCAAGCTATCACTCATACTCACACTTCACTCCAAACTGCTCAAATACTCATGTGTATCAGAAGGAGGAAGGTGGAGAGTGATTTCTTCTTCAAAGAGAGCCCCAAAGCACTATTTTCCCCAAAACCCACAGCTCAGCTCTCCAAAACCTTGATTTCTTCATTCTAAGAGGTTCTGCTTGGAGAGAGAAAATCATGAGTTTTTAAATCACCAAACAAGCCCCGAACGGCCAAGATATGGCCACTTGATCGCCGATCAGATTATTCCAAATGGAATCCCCGGGCTGACCCCCCAAATCGCCGCCACGCTCGTAAAGGTATGCCGCTATCATCTTCCGATTGGCGGAGGGAATCTATTGCTTTGGACCGCTGGATCGTCTCTTATTGGCGGGATCTCTTCGGATCGTTAGATCACCGCCAACGGCTCCGGCATCTATACAATCCTTGATTGGAATCTTGGTGCCGCTTTATCATGCCCACCTGTATCTTGGGCTCGGCTCCATGCGACATGAATCACAGCATTAAGTTGCCTCCAGCCTATGGAATGCGTCGCGATGGGATCTGAGCGCGATTTTGCTACACCATAGCCCGCCTTTTCGGGTCGTCGATTTGGAATCTTTTTGTCGTGGCTTGATCCGAGCCTTCAATATCGAATTTTCTCCCTTTTAAAGACCAAAATGCCCTTAACAATTTAGGAAATGGCCTCTATAACCGGTGAGTATCACCTACGCCGATTCCAGGCGCCTTCATTGCGGGGCCACCCAAGGTGGGACCCACCTGGTCCCCACCCATTCTCTCTCCTCTTTCTCTCTCTTCATTTTCTCTCTCTTATTTCTCTCTCTTCTTTTTCTCTCTTCTTTCTTTCCACTTCAGCTAAACTTTCTCATCAATTGAGCTTCATTCTCTTCGGCTGCTTGACTGACGAAGAATCCTACAGATACTCTCTCTCCTCCATATCACTTTCTCTGCTAGGGTTCCCAACAATGACAACACTTACAGCACACTGTCTGGACAGGGTTTCAACAGTTCCCATCCATCTGCACTCCCATCCTTCCCTTGATCATAAATTCTATTCTACAAGTGTAATGAAAAGAGTCTCACCTGTTCATTTCTATTTGGTCGCCAAGGATGAAGGGGTTAAAAACCAATTTGGATTGTTATCTTTAAAAGGTTAAATTAGTAATTTTATCTCATTTTAATGTTTTTGGGTTTCAAATAGAAATGGTAGAAATGTCTTATAACATTTTTAGTCAAGTCCATCAGTTAACTAGGGCCGATTGAAGTTTCTACAAACTATTGGGTAGCAGATCGAATTTGACATCCTTTTTAGAGTGTAGATGAAATTTTTTTTTTTTAAATAACAATGTGTATATTTAGAGGCGGTACATAAACCGCCACCAAAGAGGGAATATGAGGTCTTTTAGAGAAACAATGTTAGGCTTTTAGAAACGGTAATATACACTTCTATAAATATGAAATATTAGCAGCGGTTTTAACCTGAATGGAAATGTCGATACTGTGTCAATAGTGGAGAAGCTAACCCCTCTAATGATTGCGGTGGGAGAAATAGAGGGGGATTGCGGGGGTTTATAAAACCGCCGCTAAATACTGTGTCAATAGTGGAGAAGCTAACCGCCTCTAATGATTGTGGTGGGAGAAATAAAGGGGGGTTGTGGGAGTTTATGATATGATCGTGGGTAATGAATTGGACAAGTCAACAGTAGAGGGAACAACTGGTCGAGGTCATCGTGTTAAGAGAAGAACTGCCATGTTGAAGGACTACATGGAGACATGAGGTAGCAGTTAGAATACATACGGATGAGCCATGATATCCATGTTGCAGTCAGTTCTTATACGTGGGTGTAGTTATATGGATGTTATAGCTATTCCTCTTTATGGTTATTTCATGTAATGTATGTATTGGCCATGATATAAGGTCTATGGTGGATCTTTGAAAGGGACAGAATACATAACTCTGTTTTTTTTTATTTCCTCTCTTAATCTAGACGATTTCATTGAAAGCGTAGAAACTTCTCTCCTTCTCAAGAAAAACCATATCAGTTGGTGCTTTCATTGAGAGGTGTTAAACTCAAGACAATGGCTGACAGAACACGCCTACGACAACTAGATGAGTCAGTCAAGCGACTGAGCGAGACCTCTACATCTCAAGGTAATCATCTCGACTCTCTGCAAACCACCATGGATGATCAACGGCGAGCTGTTTTCGAATTAGTGGTGCGTCTCACAGCTATGGACGGCAAGCTGGAACAAGCTCTGCGAGCATCACCACCAAACCCAGAACAATCTGAGCGAGGATCTAGTGAGTCTGCGCCTTCTCGCGGTATTGACTTGATGCCGTCGGGCACTACCGCAGCTAATCCGATTCAGACTCGAACTATACGCTTGGATTTCCCTCGGTTTAATGGAATTGATCCCATCGGCTGGATCTTTAAGGCCGAACATTTTTTTGATTATCATAACACACCTGATGAGCAACGACTACTAGTGTCCTCCTTCCATATGGATCGACTGGCGTTGCAATGGTTTCAGTGGATGTTTCGAACCGCACAATTCAACAATTGGCAATCCTTTGTACGCTCATTAGAAGTGCGATTCGGTCCTACCAAATTCAAAGATCCACAAGGGGCATTGACGAAGCTTACTCAAACCACAACAGTAGAAGCTTATCAGTCCCAGTTTGAACTACTAGTTAATCGGACCTCCGTAGTATCTTCCGCATTCCTTGTTAGCTGTTTTGTCTCTAGCCTACAACCAGTAGTCTGCAGTGAAGTCATAGCCATTCAGGCCAAATTCCATGACCCAAGCGGTTGGTCTTGCTTGCCTTCAAGAAGAAAAACTTAATGAGGTACGACGATCCTGGTCTCGTCAACCTTCTATGGCAAGACCCCCTGCGTCACTACCAAACTCCACTCAACAACTTTCGGCATTACTGCCACCACCATCGGGACCACGTATTCCCATCAAGCGGTTAACTCCAATGGAAATGCAGGCTCGTCGAGATAAAGGACTATGCTACAACTGTGATGAGAGATTCACTCCGGATCATCGTTGCAAGAGCCAGGTGTTGTTTCTACTTGAATATGCTCCAGAGGAAAGCGAATTGTCGTCGGTTGAGAGTGTGCCAGAGACTACAACCAGTCTTAATGAGACCGAAACTGCCAATACTCCCTTGGTCGAATCAAAAATTTCGTATCATGCCTTAGCCGGGCAAAACTCTGCAACTACCTTGCGATTCACGGCCAACATTTACGGCTCCCCAATACAGGTACTAGTGGATAGCGGCAGCACACACAACTTTCTGCAAAGTCGTATAGCAGAATTTCTCAAATTACCAATTGAATCGACGACACATATGACTGTATTGGTCGGGAACGGCACCAACCTACACAGCGAAGGTATTATTCGTCACCTTCCCATTCAATTTCAAACCTATAGTGCCACAGTGGAAGCTATTGTATTACCAATAGTGGGAGCCGAATTAGTGTTGGGGGTACAGTGGCTTTCAACACTGGGACCAGTCACCTTTGATTATCAAAAGCTTTCCATGCAATTCAATGAAGGCACACGTGTGGTGTCCTTGAGTGGTAATCCTTGTAACACACCAACTCAAATGAGTTATCAAGGGATACGTCGATTGGTACAAATGCAGTCAGTGGTTACCTATTACCAATTGGAAGCAAGTAACATTACTGTGAACCCAACGGACAGCACAGCCGTTGATTTACAATTGCTATTGGATTCCTTCTCTCACATCTTTACTAAGCCGACCGAGTTACCCCCACCTCGAGCACAAGATCATCACATCCATTTGCAAATCGGATCACAAACCGTCAATGTGCGCCCATACCGATATCTACATTATCAGAAATCTGAAATTGAGAGGTTAGTATTTGAAATGATACAAGCACGCACTATACGTCCTAGCACGAGTCCATTTTTGTCACCAGTTTTATTGGTCAAGAAGGACGGCACATGGTGATTTTGCATTGACTACCGTGCCTTAAATGCTATTACAGTGCTGGATCGATTCCCCATTCCAACCGTCAATGAATTACTTGATGAGCTACATGGAGCACAATTTTTTTCTAAACTGGATTTACGTTCCGGTTACCACCAGATTCAAGTACACGCCGACGATATACCAAAAACAGAATTTCGAACCCATGATGTGCACTTCGAATTTTTGGTAATGCCCTTTGGGTTAAGTAACGCTCCCTCAACTTTTCAAGCTACAATGAATGATTTTTTTCGACCGTTTCTCCGGAGATTCCTACTTTTCTTCGAGGATCTATTAGTATACAGTTCAACATGGGCCGATCACCTCAATCATCTCCAACAAGTTTTACAAGTCTTGCATCAACACCAATTATTTGCCAAACGATCCAAGTGTGTTTTTGGACAACGTTCCATCCGATACCTAGGCCATGTGGTTTCCACTGAAGGAGTCACTATGGATCCGGATAAGCTTGCTGCTATTTTACAATGGCCAATTCCCACTACAGTGAGGGAATTACGAGGGTTCCTTGGAATCACAGGGTACTAGAGAAAATTTGTTTCCGGTTAAGCTAAGATTGCTGCCCCACTAACTGATCTATTGCACACGAGATCCTTCAAATGGTCACCATCTACCCAGCAGGCGTTTGAGGCACTGCAGACCGCATTTACCACTGCACCTGTCCTTTGTCTACCAGATTTTTCGCAGCCCTTTACTGTGGAGTCCGACGCATCCGGTTCTGGTATAGGAGCGGTGCTTACCCAGGAGCAACACCCGGTTGCTTTTTTCAGCCGAAAACTATCTCCTCGAATGCAAGCTGCATCGACGTATGTCCGAGAGATATACGCTATAACTGAGGCAATCCGCCGTTGGAGGTCATATTTATTGGGTCGAAAATTCTACATTAAAACAGACCAAAAGAGCTTGAAGGAACTTACTGATCAGCTAATTCAAATACCTGAACAGCAACGGTGGCTTTCCAAGCTACTCGGGTTCGAATTTAAGATATTGTATCGACCCGGCAAAGACAATGCGGCAGCGAACTCTCTGTCACGAGTTTCTTCATATACTTACATGGCTGTTAGTGGACCTCTTTATGGGTTTTTGGATCAATTAAAACAAGAGGTAAGTCATCACCCTGACCTTGTCACTATCCGTGAAAATCTCTCCACTAATCTTGCACAAGAAGGTCCTTACTCTACTACAAAAATCGGCTCTTGTCTCTTCTTCTCCATTATGTGAATCATTGTTACAAGAGTTTCACTCTTCACCTTTGGGGGGACACGCTGGAGTCTCACAGACATATGCTCGGTTGGCGGCCAACATTTTCTGAAAGGGGCTACGGGCGAGTGTCAAACAATTTGTCAAAAAATAGCTCCATCTGCCAGCAGATAAAGCCCGTGACCACATCCCCAGCAGGATTGCTACAGCCTTTGCCGATGTCTCAATGAATTTTATAACAGGACTACCTAATTCTGTCGGGAAGTCTGCTATTTTGGTGGTGGTAGACCGCCTCACCAAATATGCTCATTTTTGCCCGTTGTCGAGTGGCTACACTAGCTCAAAGGTTGCCGAGGTGTTTCTTCACAACATTGTGCGACTTCATGGCCTACCACGGTCTATCGTCAGTGACCGTGACCCATTGTTCATTAGTCGCTTTTGGCAAGCACTTTTCCGGCTCCAAGGCACGACTCTCGCTATGAGCAGTTCGTACCATCCGCAAAGTGATGGACAAACTGAAGTCCTCAACCGGTGCTTGGAGATGTGCCTACGACGCTTTTTCTGTGATTCTCCCCCATAATGGGTGCGATTTTTTCCCCGGGCAAAATATTGGTATAACACAGATCATTCCGCAGCAGGGATGTCTCCTTTTCAGGCCTTATACGGTCGTCCACCACCCACTATAGCCCAATACATTCGTGGTTCTTCACCCATGGAGGTGATTGATCACGAGCTCATGAGCAGAGATGAAGTCTTGCGTACCCTGAAGCTAAACTTATTCCGAGTTCAAAGCCGCATGAAATCACAGGCCGACAAGCACAGGAGTGATCGAAAGTATTCTGTTGGAGACTGGGTATATGTTAAGCTCCAGCCATATAGGCAACAGACGGTGGCTCAGGGAACTCACCCCAAGCTCGGACGCCGATTTTTTGGACCCTTTCGTATTGTGGAACGCATCGGTCCTGTGGCCTGCAAGCTTGCACTCCCTCCCACCGCCAAGATCCATTCTGTATTTCATGTTTCCTAGCTGAAACGTTACTTTGGCGACACCCGATAGCTTCTGCTCTATTCCCTCTTCCAATTAATAATACTGATAATTTTCCCCAGCCAGTGGCCATTTTGCAGTATCGTCAAGTCCGCGGCCGACGGAATGGTTGGATCCAACAGGCTCTTGTTCAATGGGTTGGTTTACCCCCTGAAGAGGCATCTTGGGTCGATGTTCCAATGCTCCGCCGGCTCCATCCTCACCTGAACCTTGAGGACAAGGTTCCTTCCGATGGGCAGGGTAATGATATGATCGTGGGTAATGAATTGAACAAGTCAACAGTAGAGAGAACAACTGGTCGAGGTCATCGTGTTAAGAGAAGAACTGCCATGTTGAAGGACTACGTGGAGCCATGAGGTAGCAGTTAAAATACATACGGATGAGCCATGATATGCATGTTGCAGTGAGTTATTATACGTGGGTGTAGTTATATGGATGTTATAGCTATTCCTCTTTATGGTTATTTCTCTTTGAACGTGTCATGTAATGTATGTATTGACCATGATATAAGGCCTATAGGGACAGAATACATCTCCTCTCTTAATCTGGAAACTTCTCTCCTTCTCAGGAAAAACCATATCAGTTTATAAAACCGCCGCTAAAATTATTTAGCTGTGGTCGTATGATCTTAGGGCGTTTCATTGACACCACTAAAATCCAGATTTTTTAGAACAGAAAACCTTAAACGTAAAGAAAAAAAAACCCTAGAGGTGAAATGATATCGTAGAACAATGCCATAAAAACGGAAATGGTAGTGGATTAGAGAGATTAGAGAGATCGATGAAGGGATGTGATAAATGGAAACCGAAGAAAAGCAGATATTACCCCCCGCTGGAGTTCGTTCACGGAAATTGCAGATAATCGAAAGACAAAGAGTCGCGCCGCCCTCCCACATCTCCTCTCTCTCCTCCCTCGCCGTCGTCCTCCATTGTCTTCGGCAACCAGCCGTCAGGGATCGTCTAAGAAATCCCTTTTTTCTCTTCTCTTCGGTTGCAGAACGACTGGTAGGGATTCAAAATAGAAATTGAAGGCTGAAATGAAAGGGAAGAAGGATTTCATTGTGTATTGCACGCAAAGCCTCAGTCCATTTCTATAGTCCTCAATCGATGGCGGCTGTTGGATAAAAGGAAAGCCACATGGCGCGCATCCAGTGGCCACCGGCAGTCTCCAATGTCTGTACACATTGGAGACATCCGGCCTCATATGACCCGCTTGGTCTGCCAGTTGGACTAGTAATCCCGATTCGGACCAAGAAGTTCAAACCATTGACGCCATCAGAAACGGAAAACCATTAGTATAGAGGTCGTAGCCTCATGGCCTTGCAAGTAAACTGAGAAGCATGAATTTGAATTTTTTTTTTTTTTAAAAATTACTCATACCAACCAACCCTGAGTTTTATGTTATTATTACATATGAATTTAAAAATTGACAACAATTACTCATAGTATCCCTAAATCTCAAACCTTATTACACTAAGATCCACAAATACTGATGTAAACGTGATGAAACATTTTTAATATCCAAAATACCCTTATAGGTATTTTATAGGTATTAGGTATTGTTAAAAAACAAAATTAGTCTTTGTTTAAAACCCAACCCAACCCTTCTTTCTTATTCATGTTTCCGCAAACCACATCTCAGACTACCTCCATCGCTGTTCCTATCTTCTTCTCCTGCGACAGTTCTCTATCCTCTCTCTCCCTTCTCTTTCCATTGTCTCTGGAGACTCCCCTCAACAAAACACCGTCAATCAAATTATGTTGTGCAACTGCGCGGCCGTCTTTGGCAACATGAGATCATCAATGACCTTCACTTTTGCCCTCTCCAGAAGCTCCTCATGATCCTTCTGTACCATATTCACCGCAGAACTTGCAATCACCACTTTCTCCACTCTTTCCGGCCTCATCGACGCCATATGATACGCCACCATACCACCATAACTCGTTCCCATAACAGTGTATCGCTTCACGCCCAACTTTTCCAATAGCTTTCCCAAAGAAATCGCCTGGAAAATCTCCGATCTATTGAAGCTTTGGTTTTCGATCAGCCGAAGAATACGAGGTCAAGTACATAGAGATTGAAGTGAGCAGAGAGTGACCGGACCTGGTACTTCCATTGAAACAGACAGTTTGGACCAAAACCGTGGACTAAAACGAGTGATGGCTTCTCCATGGATCGTGAGCCAGGTTTAGGGCACCAATATTGGATGGTTGTCTTAGCATCGATGTCGATGGTTTCTTGAAAGAGGCCTACCGCCATGAAAATATGGCGGAGATAGCGACCGTGCAAGGAGATGAGGCTGAAGCAGGAAGCAACCATGATGATGGTAGATGTTGGAGGAGTAGGTTCAGACTAGCGCTTTAGCCATGCGATATCGATAAAACGAAGCGAGTATACAACTCCAAATGCGCCGAACATGGCCGGAGCGGCTGGAGATGGAGTTTGAATCGCATTCTCTCTCTCTCTCCGTAATCGATTTAGGGCTTTCTTCTCCACGGGAAAAAACTAAGAATCCCGGAGATGGGAGTTGGGAGTTTGAACCCCTTTCACAGTGCTTTAAGGTTAGGGGTAATTTTGTAATTATCGTTGAATGTTTTAAAAAGGGTCAAAACTGTTTTTTCCTCTCTTTATGTTGCTAAATGCAATGAAGGTATAATGGTTTACAAAGGTTTAGGGGGTAGTATGAGGAATTGTTATCAACTTTTAAGTTCATGTGTAATAAACATAAAACTCATTGGTGGTATGAGTAATTTACCCATTTTTTCTCGTAACCATATTTAGATTATTTCCTAGATATTCTATGATCAGATTTACCACATCACCATTCCGTATAGCACAATTAGATGCACAATAACCTCATGTTTATGCACTCCAGAAAGTTTTTCCTCTAATCAGAAGCCATAAGCAAGAAAGTCCATCACACCTCTAGAATCATAAGAAACCCTATGGCTGTGTTCGGTTGCAAGGGAAATCGAAGGGAATGGAAGAGAAATTCTTTAACTTACAAAAGAAACTTTTATAGTTATAACACAAAATGATTGTATAAACTGCATAAATTTCTTAACATATTTAGTGATGATGCTAATAAGATGTAAAATTTATTTTACTATTTAAATGCAAGGGATTTTGAATGCAAAGTAAAGTGTAAGTTAATAACTAGTTATGAAATGATTTGGAATTAGTTACATAGCAATATGATAACATGTGTTGTAATTATTATAAAAATTTTCTTTTTAAGTTTAAAAATTTTGTCTTTTCCTTTCAATTCCCCTTGCAATCAAACACAGTCATTGTGTTATCACCATAAAATTTTTCATTTAAAGTATAAAAATTTTACTTCCTTTCTCTTCAATTCCCCTTGCAACCAAACAAAGCCTACTTCATCCTTGAATTCTGAGTTTTTTTGAAGGTAGATTGGTTTATTTGATAAAATGGTGTGATTCGACAATTTTTTTTTTTTCCCAAATCAAAATAACAGTTTCAACTTTTGAACATATCGTCTCTAGTCTAGGAATCCATCGAAGGGATCCCCTCGGTCCAGCTATATTCATTTTCAGTACAGAAGGTTGATCTAGGGTTCTCGTCATTCTAATAAGATCCTCAATGGAACTGGAATTATTGTTAAGGCAAGCCCCAATAGTTCATCACCAGTTTTTTTGCAGCTGATATTCTTATGTTCATAAAAGCAAGCTCTCAGGAACTTGAAGCTTGTTAATTTGTATTTCTATGGTTTGAGGAGCGAACTATTCTGTTCACAAAAACAAGATCAAAGAAATTTGAAGCTCTGAAATGTGTACTTCAATGGTTTTTTTTTATGAGCTTTTCGAGGAACATACCGGTATACAGAAGAGCTACTATAGTTAAAACATACCAAAGCCAAAATGCAAATCCGTTTGCTATTTCGTCTTTTGCACGAACATTAGAGTTACTCCTTCAACGATAAGAGTACAATCTGAACAGATTGTACAATTTCTTCGAACCTTTGAACTCTAAATTATTTCTTCAGCTGGAAGACTTGTACTGCTTAAATCAGTCATATATGGCCTCAATCCCATCCTACTAGATGTCCTCATCCTGCCTTTCTTCTCGGGTCTGGAGTACTCTGGACTTATTACAATGTATTTTTTTTGGTTTTAACAACAAAGGAAAATCAATCATTTAATGTAGACGTTTTCCCATGGAAAGCAATTTCCGTGAGGCCGAAATTCATTATTTTCTTGTAGAAATGGAGTCCAGATCCTCTCCCCACCTGGTAACTACCCCACACACTTGGGAGCATCAATGGGTGTGAGGCCCACCACCTCTAAAATGAAGGACCCACACTCCATCAATGGCTCCCAAGAGTGTGGGTGTGTACCAGGTGGGGAGAAGATCTGCACTCGTAGAAATGTCTGCATGATATCCCATTATGTAATGTATTAGCAGAATCCCTGTGGTATGCACTTCTCTGTACATGGAACAATCAAAATACTGCATCCCTATCAGAGTCAAGGCTATGATGATGCTCGTAAATTGGAACCTTTGAATCCATTCTAATGGACGCCCCCTTTAACCCACAAAGCCGATAAACCCTTAACTACTGTATTATAGGGGCTATCTATCCCATGACTTTCAAACAAGAGGTCAGAAAAATTGTTAAGCTTTATAGAGTATATACTACTACCCCAAACTATGAAAACGATAATTACGTCCTACATGCATTAGAATTAAAGGAAGGGGGCTCATAAGGGTTGACACAGGCAGAGTGAGGAAGAGCAGTTGAGAATCAGAATTGCTTAATCACCAAAATCCACGCCCATGTCAAGTTGGAATGTATTACTCTAGTGGGGCAAAACCAAAAACAGAATGCACTTCCGCAAACCATTTCCTCAATTAGTGATGCCTATTTTAAGAGAATGAAAATGGATGTTCCTGATCACTAATTCTGAAATCAACCCTCCATGTTAAAACTCCTGTTGATACAACCAATAACTCAAAAGAAATCGGAGCAGAAAGCAGCTCAACCAGTGTGTTTTTGTGATCCATTTCTCATTCAATGGCCACCACCACTTAAATTCGATCAGCAAAGTGAGATCTCTTTATAAGAGTGCCTGTCATTATGAGACTGCTTCAGGGAGTGGACACAAGCACCCTTTTGGCATCCACAACGTACAACGATATCAACGTGACCAGAACTAGCGTACACAGACACCACAGTTCTCCATACAAAAGGAAAAGGAAACGCCAAAGAAATATCTGGCTTCTGCCATGCCAGGCAACAGTTGCCTCCAGAGCCTAAATTCTTGGAACTCTACTATAGTAATACCTCCACCGTACTAATACCTGTTAGCAAGCCAACTACATGGATGTACCTCATGGATGTACCTCATCTGAATTTCCTCTATTCCAATGAAAGTTGAAGCTCAAATCTACACCATGTTGTCGAAGGTTATAGAGGAGAAAGACTAGCTGCAAACCAGTGACATGCCAACATAAGGAAAAAAAAAATGGCATACATACACAAACTGAATTACAGGATGATAAAACAAACTGAGAAATGCAATTAGATGCATATGGAAAGCCCTAAAAGTTATGGCCAAAGAAAACTAATTCAATTCTCAATAGAAGTTGTGCCTTCCAAAGTTTCGGGAAACTTCATCAGTTCTCGATAATTCATTGCACAAACATATCTTACCTGAGAAAAGTATCTCTTTTTGGAGACGTCCGATATAAGATAAGAGGGAGGGAGGGAGGGAAAGGAGAGGGTGAGAAAGAGGTTTTGTTCTCATCTTTTTATTGGTTTTTTTTTTTCCAGAGAGGGGTTGGGGGGCTAAGGGATTGTTATGGGTCCTACTTGAATAACCAGCAGCCAACAACTGACTGAAAAGCAATGGTGGTATTCTCACCAAAGATTACAATTAAAGAAAAGAAAAATAAAAATTTGAGACTTGCATCCCCAGTGCAATAGGTGAAAAGTTCAAATTAAAACATAATAAAATACTCAGTAATCAGCACATTAAAATCCCGAACAGGAAAAATAAAATTTACTCAATCTACCAACGATTCAAATGAAAATATGAAAAAAATTAAATGTGTGCATTTACCTTCATATTCAATCAACAAATATAGCTACGTGGAATGGACTCACACATCTGATTACACTCAGTTAAAAGACACAACAACCTCCTACATAAATTAAAAAAAAAAAAAAAGGGTCTCAAACCAATACATATCAAAATGATAACATGGGCAAATGGATTTACTTCGCTGGTTTGAACCATCTTAAGAAGCTACTCCTTTCCTACCAGAAGTCATTCTGACCCAAGAACACAGACATGAAGTTTTTTCTTCAACACTTACAGGTTCAAGCAAAATATAGCTAAATGGAATGCACTCACATCTAATTACACTCGGACAAAAAAGACACAACCTCCTAATGTAAATTAATAAAAAGTAACAAACTAATACATTTCAACAAGGCAATAGGCCTTTAGAAAATAAATTACATCTGGATTTATTTTGCTGGTTTGAACCATCTTAAGAAACCACTCTTTTACTTTCAGAAGCCATTCTACTAAGAACACATACATAAAGTTTTTCTTCAACACTTATACGTACCCACCTTTGGACTTCAGGCGTTGGGATGAGTGTGTGCATGTGTATAAGAGAGGGGAAGGGGCAGTTGGAGGACAGAGGACTTAAGCTCTGAATTCACTTTCAGCCTGTTGTGTTCCTGCATTACGAGAGAGTTGAATGGCTCTTTGGAATACTACCGTAAAAATTTTATAAAGCTCCAAGGAAAATTGAAACCTCTATAATGTAGGACCCATCCCTAACTCAACAAATTAGGAACCAGCCCCACAGTAGGATCGAATCACAAGCATTACCAATAGGTACAGCAATGCATCTCCAAATCAGTTACCAAAACAGCGACTAAAAAAAAAGCAATTACAACCTGACCACAGGGTATGAAGAACTAGAAAACTTTAGTTGCATGAAACTATCAAACCACCGGTGGGATGGGGCTGAAAATAAGGTTGAATGTAGGTCTCACAGGTATATGAACTCCTCAAATAATCAGCCTAATCTGATGGCTGGATGAAAAGTTGTAGACTGGTTTCAAAAATAGAAACTAGGAGCTCAAATTAGTGACTCACTGTTTGATGGGGGATTGGGATACCCCAAACCAAGATCAGCAAATAAAGTAGCTCAACAGCCCAATACAGCAGTCAGTACTTGACAGTCCATCTCTGTCAACAGAAAACAGTATGCTAACAGTAGAAAATAAATGATGGGGGATTGGGATACCCCAAACCAGGATCAGCAAATAAAATAGCTCAACAGCCCATTACAATAGTCGGATATACTTTTAGTCCATCTCCATCAACAGAAAACAGTATTGCTAATAACAGAAAATACCTTCACTTGGTTCTACAGTCGGCTGGTCTGATTGGCCTCAAATTGATATCCAAGAGTAGGTGATCAAGGGTGAGAATGATACCAAGAGATAGGCTTCAGCTGATGGTTGGATCAATATTAAACTCACATTGACTGACCAGCAAGACAACCACATGAATGGTATGTGTGAACAGTATTTTGGCAGTCAAGTTTCTAATTTTTTTAATTTTTATTTTTAACAAAAAAGGTTAATAGAATCAATGAATGTAAGGAAGAAGGGATGGAATGAAGATAAGGGGATATTGATCTAAGGCCTCTCACCTTAAGGCCTTCGTAATCTCCCATCACCAGAGATCTCTCACCTCATGAATCTCTCACTCAACTGTCTCTCACAGTAATCTGAATCTCACAGCCAAATGTAAGCAAAGTTAATATTTCAAATTCTCCTTTTCTTAAATGCTTACAAGGTAGCTCTTTTTATAGAGATGCTGAGATGGTTCTAGACCTTCATTAGAACTTCCTCCTAGACTTAATGATTTGAATAGTTTCAAGGATTTACAATGAGACTGTTTTCAAGATAATTACAATTTACATTTTCAAGGGCTTCACTCTCAATGAAACTAACTCCACTAATGCCTCGTAGACTTTAATAATGACTCTTAGACTTCACTAATGACTCTTAGACTTCACTAATGACTCTTGGAATACTTATCACCCATTTATGGGCTTTAAAAATAGGCCCAATGCAAAAGAAAACATACAAAAATGCTAGCACATAACCCATATAACCTAGTAGGCTACTTATTAACCCATTAGACTAGGTTTTAGACTTGGTTTGGGCTTGTTCCAGTGTGAATACTTGTGTTGTAACCTATCTACATCAACTCTCATCTTCTCAGAAAAAACTCAACCTCAAATTTTGTATAGGCGAAGATTCAATTGCATGTGATGCATGTCCAACTTCAGCCCATAATAGTACTCTGGTAGCACACAAACGTCAGGAATGTAGTTGTAGGCGAGGAGCTCGTTCTTCAAAGTGCTTTGGCGAGATCACGAATTCAACGTACTCAACTTCACAATCAACACCAAGAATAACATCAGTAACAATCACAACCTCATGTGAAACGCTAGTGAAGTTTCATTTAATCATGATCTCTTCAGTGACCACCACTTTAATCTCATCCTCTTTTACCTCTTTAATAAAGTCTTCAATGTTAGGCTCTAAAGAAGGAACATCGTCTACCTTGTGACTGATCTGGTTTTCAACTTCAACCTCTTCAATGTAAACCTCTAACTTAGGAATCAATGGCAAACTCTTCTTTGTTATCAAGAGTTGTTGGAAGCTCTTCAATGTTTACCTTGATTTCATTCACTAGGTTTTCCATAATAGTTGGAGGCATTGGAGCTTCCATTGGTGGTGCAAATTTGGGTTCAACCTTCGGCTTAACATTGTTAGCATTAGGCTTTCACCACTCTTTGACTTGTGAACTGAAAGTTATAGATGGTTGCTTCAAGTTCGCTTCAGTTGTAAATGTCAGTTGGTGGTAATCTTGGTGACAGGAGAGCCTTCTTTGGATATACTCAGGTACATATTTGCTCGCCAACTCGTACTTCATTTCTTTCCAAGTCCTAAGTTCTCATCTTCGAACTCTGAGCTTCCTTTCATGGAATTTCCACCATTTTTTAGCATAATTTGTAACGCCCCCAACCCGAGGTTTAGACTAAAAGCGTCACCTGAATTTCTTTTTTCCTAAGCAACAACCAAGACCACAGAATGCTCAACACGCATAAAGGTGACAAACACATTCATATTCATAAAGGTCTAGCGTGCTTTCTAGTAACGGAAAAAGAAATATACATATCATCGTACACAAGCTTGTTCTCTTATTTACAATGTCTAAGCTTCCTTCCCAAAAACTTCTTCAAAGTAATAGTGAAGATCCTATGGATTCATGTGCTTCCCTCTTCAGGGACTGGTTCTTCAATTTCTGGCATAGCCCCTTGGCTTTCATTGTCTTTCTCTAAAACATTGATATTACGTTGCATTCGGCCAACCAGAAGGCTCGTGAAGGAATCTTGACGCAACAAGTGAGATACACCTAATCCCGCCTTTTTCAGAGCCGCTGGATGAGAATCTTGCATATGTGGCTCTTTCTTGGCCACAGATTTCGCATTTTCTTCATTTTTTACTTCCCAAAATGCCCCTGTATTGCAATTGAATGGCCTCTGTAACCATTCAAAGTTTATTAAACTTTGTATACAGGGATCGATTTCCAGAGAGGTTTTGTCTCTCCTGGAAATCACCCGAACACCTGGGGGCATGAGACATGCCGCCGGGGGGGGGGCCATGGCTTGCACGCGGGTCATGCCATGCGAGCCAGCATGCACGGCGGCCAAGCCATGCCTTGCTGCGGCTTGCGGCATGGCATGATGCTTGCTGCTGCTGCTGGCCTCGGCTGCGGCATGCGGCATGGCCCTGCTGGCCTTGGCTGCGGGGCTAGCGGCCATGGTGGCGGGCCACCTCGGCATTGTGGGTCCCACCATCAATTTTCTCTCTCCTCTTTCTCTCTCTTGATTTTTCTTTCTCTTCTAAGAATGCAACACCATCATAAACATATCGCCTGTATCACTGTCACATCGTCTGTATCACTGCCAGCATGCCTGTGGGGCCCGCAGACACTCTCTCATCAAACTTGGCCCAGTTAGCCCATTTTATCAACAATTACAATACTAAGGCCAACATAAGCTACATTTTCTGATTTGTAAACAGATCTAAAATTTTAAACCTATTAGTTAGATTTCCTTCTTTACCCTGAGAAGAGCTTCTAAATCTCTATTTGAAATTCAGCTTGAACATTGATGTTTGTCCAGAAGACTTGTATCTGCCCTTGTAAAGTTACCATGACATAGTCATATGTATCACTCAAGGACATATATGAATGCAGTGTTATGACTGGCCGGATAGACTGATTCCATTTGTCGATAACCTTTTTATGGATCTTTAACAGTCTATTTTCAAATAATGACCTTTAACAGCAACTGAGTCTAAGTTCCTTACAATTATTGTTCTATATTTGATAAAACTACTTGATACCAAATTTGGGTTACCAAAGTTCATTCTGAGGTTGTTTACATCTAATATGGCTTCACTTCCTTCCACTGTATTCCAAACTGTGTCAAGGACACTCTGTTCTGGCAGAATGCTTACGTCATTGGCTTGACTGGTATTTCCAGTTGCCATTGGTGAAGTCATACTATTGTCGCCTTGGCTGTTGTCAATCGCAAAATGCCCAATTGAGCTTTTTTTATTTTTTTTTCGCTCTTCGAATTTACTTGCTCAATTAATTCCATGGCTGACATTAGTCTAGCAGGTTTCTCTTGAACCCATTTCTTTGGTTCAATGGTTTTTCTAATAAACCTAATCTCATTGTTGAGTATATCTATTTTGTCATGTAGATATTATCCAAGATCTATTGTACAGTTGAAAAGAGACACTGTTTGTGTCTTATCCATACCATGCTCAAAGTGAAGATATTCTCCATCTTGATATTTGCAAGAAGAGGACATATTTCTTCTTGTTTGTAGACCAGCCATTGTTGGCCTTAGTTGATACGGTTTTAATATCAACGTATTGGGATAGTGTTGTGAGAAGCCGTGTCGCTACATTTTTGTCCGTGGGTGGCAGCAATACATTGTTTGGCAACACTTTTGCAACACGTGCTGATGTCACTTGGCTATGATACCAGCTTACTAGTCTCTGTCACTTATAACCGATATTAAACTTGGAAAATTTCATTTTTTGTGGGTTATAGGTCTATGGAGGAATTTTGGCCTTCTTCTAGGTCATGAACAAGGAAAGGATTAACCATCCTTCTTTCAACTTTATCCTCATCGAGTTTCAGATTTTCTTTTACGCAATGTAAATTAGCAAGGAAGTATTTTGAAGCATTTCCAGTTGGAATTGCCTTAATACTTTGTTCAACTTCTTTAGTCAAGGAAAGCAGGTTCTTTATTTCTTCAAGAGAAGTATTCGTGTTTTTCTTTGAACAACAAAGATGCCTCTTATAAGATTTTTTTTCCTTAGTTCCTGATAAGTTCCTCTTAATTTTGAGGACTTATCAGTAATACTTGTTGGCATAAGAGATATAGCCTAAGCCTCTTATAGGGTTTATAAGAAAGGGTTTCTTTTGTAAATACGTCAGATAAAGAGCTATGTTAAGCTATCTAACCTGAGACCACCTTTGCAACCACCGAAGTTGCTTCCGACTGCCGTTTCCGATGTCCACTCGTGTACTAACTGATGCAGTCCAAGAAGGCCCAAGGCCCAAGCTCAAGTCGATAATGGGTCAGCCCAAAGAACCAGTCGGTATTGGTCCATTGGACCAACCCAAAGACCAACCCACACTGTTCACGTGAACAGTGTTCACGGTACTGTTCACGTGAACAGTACCAACAGCAGAAATTTTCCTTCTTTTGTTATTTCTTTCCTAAATTATTCTTAAATTTTGTTTCCTAAAGTTAAGTTATGGATTGATATTTTGTAAGTTGTTTTATTGGAAACTTTCCTAAATCTATAAAGGCAAGTTTCACTAACTACAATATCTCTTTGGCCCAAGGTTCAAAATCTCAAAACTTGATGGTGTCTTGACCCTTGGGAAAACCGAGATTTCCAAGATCTTGGTCGAGATCTCGACGAGACACTACACAAAAGCTGCGAATGCTTAAAATGTGTGTTTCGACCCTAAAATGACCATTTCAAGGCTTGATACTCTAGAACAAACCCTATTTTAGCATATATAAACACATTTTGACCATTAAATTGTAAAAATAATCACATGGTGGTTGTTTGGGTTTACACCCATATTTCGCAATGTCGGTCTGAAGTTCAGATGTAAACCTAGGGTAATATTGGCTATTCTACATAATCTTACACTAGTAGAAGATCAAACAAAACCAAATGAGCCAGTAAAATTATATTTTAGGAGAAAAATAAATATAATAGTACTAAATTAATTAATTGTTATAGTCAAAAAACCCAAAGTAGTCAAGTGAACCATAGAATCATAATTCATACATTGTGTCGAGACTCAAGAGTCAAGACCAATCGAGAGCTAGTCAAAATATGGTCGAAAATGTCAAGAAATGGTCGAAAACTAGTCAAAAATGTCGAGACCAATCAAGAACTGTTTGAGATCTCGTCTCGACCTCTTCGAAAAGTTCGAGAATCTCAAGATCTCACCGAGATCTTGCCGAGATTTCGAACCATGTTGTGGCCTCCTCATCTCTAGGCTATGCAAGGTAAGGGAGTTTTAAAACAAGGCAAAGGATCATGATAGCACTCAATAGAACTTTTCTTTATGTAAAGACGAAGAACTTTGGGATAAGAAATTTTATTTCTTAGCCATACCCTTCGCTTACAAATAAAATAGAAGTCCCTTCTTATAGACACAAGGGCGCATACTTGAAACAATTTGGAATCCATATATTTGAATCCTAAACAAAGACATACAATAATGATGACACTTGTAGCGCCAAACAAAAGAAAAAGAATCTTGACATGTGGCTCCTTTTCTTCCACTTGACTAGTACATTAGGTTAGCTTTTGAAAAGTGTATTGTTTTCCTAAAGCAGATGTTTTGCTAAACGCATCTTGACAAGGCTGAATGTGCCACTACACGCACTCAAAGATTCCTTCACATAGGTAGGGACCACAGATGCTACGGACTTATGCGTAGCCGCCAACACTGCCAACATCTTCATCACTGTTTTTTTCAAATGTGTTGAAATATTGTACGATTGGACTCTTGAGTTTACGAATGTTTGTGCTAAGTTTGATCTGTTCGTAGAGGATCCATTGAGTCGCGTACATGTCGAAGTCTTTTTTACTTTGCAAAAGTCATTCTTTTGTCGACAAACACACGAATTTAATGTGGGAACAATACAAGGATTGCTCATCGCAATAGTATGATTTTTCCGTGACTGTTTCATCTTCTTTTGGTATTTTGGCTGAAAAATGACCTTGAAGATTGAGCAAAAGTACAATCTGATTTTTAGATGTCCATAGGTATCCCTCTTTCTATAGATCCCATCTGATACTGAATATGTGCCAATTTTTTTGCCATAAATACTCAGCGGGCTGTTCAAACTTGATTATCCAAACTTGGTAAGGTGGTATGAATACCTCACCACATAGTTCAACTAAATTGGAATCAATCTTGATCCAAATTTTTTGGGCTACGAGACCCATTCCATTTAGCACTTGTTGAACAACACTAAGTAGACGTTTTATTTGCTGCGAATCTTCTCTATCGACTTCAATTGCCGAAATAATACTGAGGTCAATGGCAGAAGGATCATAACAACGATGGGACAGTTTAAAACTTCCACCACAATTGTCATGAAACAAATAATCAGAGTATTTTCCAGTATTCATTGTATGGTATAATTTCCAATTTTTGGGTTATGTTATCCATAAGACATTCAGGTAGGTTTGAGAAGTTTTCTCTCACCTGTTTTTTTTTTGTTGCCAATTGTTTTTTGTCTTCATTAGCCATTACTAAGTTGAGATGTGTTAACTCTGATTGAAGAATATATATTTCCTCCCACCTTCTTTTGAGATTCACTATATGGATAGTACTTGAGAGATTGCTGTTCTATAGCTTTTCGATTATTTGCTCGAAGAGCTGTAAGAGAGTTCCTAACACTCATTGTGGGGACCCCTTTCCCACACACCAATTATTTTTTTCCATGTCAAGAAGATGACTTAGCATTTTGACCATATCCTAGATAAGGTATCATAAGGATAGGCCACATGTCAAATTCAGATGCTTCTCACTCTGAGTGGGGTTTTTCTCTTGTTCTTTCAACCGTCCCACTTTTCAAAAACAATTTTCAGAGTATTATAATGACAACTAATGACATGGACAATACATCTACAAAAATTTGGTTGCTACCCTAAATAACACATGGCAGTTACAGAAGGCGGGTGGGAAAGCGGTCCTATAAGAGGCATGTAGGAACCCTCTCCCCTCTCTTTCCAATAACCAAATCTGTTCAATGGAAAAGAATATAAGTATGATCTACAATGGAATATTAGCCATCTCTCCTAGAAACAATGAAAAAACGAGCACTGAAATCTACGAATTGGCCACAAAGAAGAACTCTGCCCATAACACAGCCATGATCTAACAACCCTTGGTCTGGCGAAAGTATCCATAGTTCATTGGCTGACTTGGCTGACCTTGGCTTCCACTTGAATGAGGAATTCACTCGAGATTCCAAGAGCCTAATGTAATGAGGAGGTAACCCCATGGCTCCTTCTTGAAATCTCATACCCATGCTATGACACCTTAGGCTCTCTTTGGTATGTATTATAAAATTAATTATATAACATATTATTACATATGTAGTTGTTTGGTATGATTTATAGTACTTATTTATATTTAAAATAAATTGATAAAATCTAAAATCTACAAATAGTTTAGAAGGTGCTTATCATTATTGTGATAATCTAGTATTACTTCTTTATGTCTAGTGATATTAAATGGTAATTATCTATGATTCATAATTTATATTTATAAATGATTTATAATAAATAACTCATAATCATAAACATAAACTATATCAAAGAGCCTTAGTCACCTTCCACAGTAATGTGAGAAAATCCAACCTGAGTAATACTTACAAAATTAATTTTTCATGTTACATAAAATGTTTCCATTTTCTTCCCTTCTAAAATTTGCAACAGTTTATATCCAACCAGACGAGCCCAATCATCAACAGAAAAAATAACAATACCAAACAGCCACAAGAAAAGCAACACTAACATTGACATGCTCTCAACCATTTTTTATACAGCAACTCTCCACAAAAACCAATTACTATGAAGAATCTCAAAAGAAAGAGAGGAACAAAATATTAAAATAAAACTGGAATGTAGAGAATCCATCTACATCTCACCCAAAATATTATCATCAGTGGAACAGATCAACATATTAAGATTATAGAAAGTAAGAAAAATTATGTCACTAACCTTTGCAATGCTAGGATAGGCCAAGACTTCAGAAAAGATTTCATATCTTTGTAGACATCATGAATTTTGTTTTTCTCTCAGCAGGCTTTAGAATTTGGAAGGAGCACATTAAACTTTCATCTACACTCATCATTGCTCCAGCATTATCAAATTCACCACAGTAATTTGGGGCTGAGAATATTGTAACAAGTTGCCTATCAGCAAAGAATTCATAACCATCCTCCACAACCTGGAAAAAGGAAATATATCAGTATACAGCATCTCAAATATCAGAAGCCAAAAGGTAAAGTGTCTAAATATCAATGACCTGATGGGCACGGCAGACAAGATCTAGATCATGCTTCATTAAGAACTCTGACACTTTATCAGGGCCAAAGGTGAATGAAACTCCTCTGTCATTCATTCCCCAGCCCTTAACTTCTCTACCTGGATCAGACCAGAGCAAATCACAGAGCAAACCAGTATCTGGAACATCAGTTGGCCTCGTTAAGTTTTTTATTTGGTCCAAGTTTGTCAGATCAGGGGAAAGGCCACCATGCATGCATAATATCTTGTCATCTATAAGAGCTGCCACAGGGAGGCAGTTAAAACAATCCGTAAAGGCTTTCCAAAGTCTCACATTAAACCGCCGTTTACATTCATCATAAAATCCATATATCCGATTAATAGAAGCACATTCATGATTTCCCCTTAAAAGAAAGAAATTTTCAGGGTATTTTATTTTATAAGCAAGCAAAAGGCATATAGTTTCCAAACTCTGCCTCCCACGATCCACATAATCGCCTAAGAATAAATAATTGGCTTGGGGAGGTAAACCCCCATACTCGAAAAGCCTTAAAAGGTCACCATATTGCCCATGAATGTCACCTGAAAATTCAGAAGCAATGCAACATTAGAAATGACCCATCTGTTGAGAAAACATCAGATTTCTAACAGGGAGCAAGAATGAACAAGAAGAAATGAATCATGTTCTTCAAATTCTTTGTTTATAATTCATACTACAAAATTATGGATCAAAGCATCTGGCTGGTATCTATTAACAGCAAATCTCTCACTCATCTCCCCCACCCTCCCAAAATTGCATGAACCATCATCTAAGATCTAACAGGTACCATTTAGGCAACCGCATAAGCAAATTGTTGGCTGTTACTGGTTCCAGTCTGCATTAGAGTTGGGGTTTGCTATTGTCTAAACCAGTTTTGATTTGGAATCCCCCCAACCCCCAAATTTGTGTAATAAAAAGAATTCCTCTTAAGTTCTTTATAGACATTAATGTGAAGATTCTTAATATTATACTTTCTCAAATGTAGGCTTCGAATCCTAACCCTTAACTTCATTTTAAGTGTCGAAACTTGGAATATTGGATTGCAGCTCAATAAGAAACTTCAGTACTCTTTTATTTTTTATAAGTAAAACCTTGGTACTCATGAACGAAATATCCATTCAGGATTCATAAGGCTACATCCCATCATCTAGCTCAACTAATGGCCATGGATTAAAATCTCGGCGAGATCTCGCCGAGATCTCGCCGATTTCGCTGGTTTCGACACTAGCCGAGACGAAAACAGAGGCGATAACCATTTTCGTCTCAGCATTTACCTGTTCTCGTCGAGATCTCGCCGAGATCTCGCGAGATCTCGATATTTTTCGCTATTTTTCGCTATTTCTCGCGAGATCTCGCCGACTCGGCGAGATCTCGCGGGATTTTGCTTTTTGCTTTTTTGTTTTCCTTTATAAACAGACAGAGGGTCTGTTCTCGGTCGAGAACTCGACCGAGAACAGTCCCCTCTGATTTTTTCTTTAAATTTCTTCATTTCTTCATTTCTTCCCCATTTTTTTTTTGTTTGGACTTCTAAATTGCTACGAGTGGTGCTTCGGACTGCGGGGATTGCTGTAAGAGCTTCATATCAACTGTTGAAGGTAAGTTTCTTGCCGAAAAATGAAATTTTTACATGAGACTACAAAGGGGAGAAATTTTTTTTTTTCTAGAATGTGATGAAATTTTTATATGTTAGTTACGTGAGCCCGATCTACAAGCTCACGGTTTCAGTTTTCGATTTTGATTGTTGTAGGTATTTTTTTTCAATTATTTGCATTTAAAAATGAATTTTCAGCAATTAAAATTTAAAATATTAATTATTATTACTCATTTGATGATGATGACCTATTTATATGTTAATCACCGTTGGCCGATTTACTGTCCTACGATTTCAGATTTCGATTTCGGTTGTTGTATGTTTTTTTTTTTGAATTATTTATATTAAAAAAATAATTTTCAGCAATTAAAAATTAATTTAAAATTGATTAAAAATGCTATAAAATCGGGAAAAATAAGGAAAAATGTTCTGATCGCATTTAAAATATGAGAAAAATTTTGAAATGTAATTTCTGTTGTGTTCAAGTTTGTAAGGTTATTGAAGTTTGTGTTTTCTATGAAACAGTGCTTGGAAATTATGTCGAGACCAAGTTACGGGGCGGCGGCGATGGGGGCGACGGTACCGGTTCCCGAACCGACCCTGCATGGCGGTATGCGACCGCCCTTGGGGGTGATAGGAAGAAGACCCAAGTGTAATTTTTGTGGGAAGAAGCTTGATCCGGCGGCATCACAAGACCGAAGCAACACTTGAGTGGATTGGGCAAAGATGTTTCCAAATGCCCGCAGTGTCCCGTGGAGATATCCGGGGCCATAGGTGAACAGTTGAGGGGAGGGAGGCGGAGGAGGGCAGCAATGGAAAGAGAAAAACAACAATTTGAAGAGGCAATTCGAGGCACCGTACGGGAATCCGGTGAGGAACATGAGGTTGAGGGATGGGATGTAGAAGATATGACAGAGGCGAGAGGCAAGACAGATGCGTCATGCGGCAATGGCTAGTAGAGAAACCCTTAGATCGGATGCGAGAGAGGAGACGGACGGGAGCGGGTACATCCGGAGCGGTGGCGGTGGTAGTGGATTTGTTGAGCCCGAGCCACGAGAGACGGAGCAAAGGGATTGGTTCCTGGTTTTTCTAGATCACGAAGTAGAAGGGAAGAACCCGTGCCACGGGGACGGGATGATTATGTTCAAGTTCTAGAGCAAGATCTCGCAGTCTTTACGAAGCAAGGTAGTAAGCAAAAAAAAAAAAGGCAATGTTTGGGGGAAAGAATAGGGAGTCGGTAGGGTATTCTTACTCTAAGTGGTCGTTTTATCATGGCATCCCAAAGAACGCCACCACAGGCCCTTTCTTTCGCGAGCATGCTAGATGCGATTCTTTGAGGCAGTCACGGGGGTTAGAGGGCCAAATCAATATGAGTTAATGACTCATTATTTGCCTCAACATAAGAAAGGAATTACAAGACCGGATTCTAAGCCGGAAGAGGAATTGGGAAGATTTCGGAGTAACTATTATGTGTGATGGTTGGACTGGTCCTACCGGAAAGTCCATCATCAACTTCATGGTTTCTTGTGATGGGAGGACGGTGTTCCTTAGGTCCGTTGATGCATCAGTTGAAGTAAAAGATGCGCATTATATTTATGGGCTGTTGCAAGAGGTGGTGGTTGAGGTGGGAGCTCGGAATGTTGTCCGGGTTGTGACGGACAACGGCAGCAATTTTAAGAAGGCGGGGGAGATGTTAATGAACAATCCCGACTACAATCTCTTCCGGACTCCATGTGCTGCCCATTGTATTGATTTGATGTTGAAGGACATGGGCAAGATAAGTAAAGTCAAGAGAGTGGTTGAGCGAAGCAAGACAAGTAACCACTTTCATCTACAACCATGGTTATTCCTTGAACATGCTCGGGGGAGAGATGTGGGGGGGACTTGGTCGGACCGGGCATCACCGGATTCGCTACGAACTTCATAGCATTGAAGAGCTTTGAGGCGAAGATGGCCGGACTCGGATCGATGTTTGCATCCGAGGATTGGTTTTCGTGGAGACAATCGGCTACACCCCAGGGAGTGGAAGCCGCAGTACCATCGCTTCGCACGAATTTTGGCAAAATGTGAAGGTGGTAGTAAGGGTGTTGCATCCTGTAGTACGGTGTTGAGATTGGTAGATACGAGCGAAAACCAACCATGCCACTTCTTTATCTTCGCTGTCGGACGCATTGAAAGTACGTGTTAAAGCTTTGATACCACGTGGCTACAAGAATTATATAAAGATCATCAATGACCGATAGGAAAGCCAACTCATGCATCCATTGCATAAGGCTGGTGAGTAAATTTGATAATGTATTTACTTTAGTGTTACTTATGTACCAATATAATTCTTATTTGTTTTAACCATGTGTCCACTTGTCAAATATTTCAGCATACTATTTGAACCCCAAGTACCGGTATACGCATGTACTTGGGACGAACGCAGTAACTCATTGAGGCGGTGAAGCCGGTGGTTGCAAAGTTGGAGCCGGATCCCCAGCCACGGGCATTGGCAAACCTAGAGGTGAGTTGTGTGCTTAACCTCCGGAAATATGTGCTTCAACTATATATTGTAATTGCAAATATTTATAAGTTTTTCGATTGTGTGTAGATTAAAACCTTTAGGGAAGCCCGTGGGAGTTTTGGGTTCCCGGCTGCGGTGGTCGGACGTGACAAAAGTGATCCGTGTATGTATTACGTTTAATTGACATACGAAATTAAATTATCTTATGTTTTATGTATTACATTTAAATGACATACGAAATTAAAATATGTTATTGTTCTTATGCGGTTGAATGGTGGGTGTTGTATGGTAAAGATGCACTCGCTCAAGAAGAAGATAGCAAGTAGAGTGTTAGCTCAAACATGCTCTGCATCCGGTTGTGAGCGAACCGGAGTACTTTCAACCTCATTCATTCAAAGAGGCGGAATCGACTTGGCTCCCAACGGCTAAATGACTTGGTCTTTGTGCATTACAACATGAGGCCGAGGGTGCAAAACATGTTCTTTGATAAGGAGGATGATACCCCGCTCGAGCTCGCCAACATCTTCCGGCTTGACTCGAAGAGGAAGATCCATTAGTAGAGTGGGTGCGGGACGGGGGAGTACCGTGATGGACGAGCCCGGGGGGATGCCGACTCCCATTTGGCCACCATTTGGATACCGATGTCGACGAGTTTTTAGCCTCGGAAGAGGGTCGAGTCCATACACGGTCACCCGTGCCATTTGACCCTCCTGGCGGCACCGATCCGAAAGATCCCGAGTGGAGTTGGAGTGGTAGTGGAACCAGTGGTAGTGATCATGGGGGTGGGGGTCGAGCCACTTTTGTCAATATTGGGGCTGATCCGAGCCACGAGCATCACTGTTAGATACACCTGGGAGAGCCAAGGTACACTCATACAACACGGGATGATGACCATGGTGCACGTGCCCCATCCTCATCACGTAGACCAACCGTATTCGGCGTAGGCCTCGACATCATTCTCATTCTCAACATGATGAAGATGCTGATTGTAGTAGCACGATGGACGCCGATGTTGATAGCCTCTCTAGTGGCTTACGAGGATTGAGTGTGGAGGAGAATAGCGATTCTTGCAGTGGACATGAGCAAGTGGAACTTTCCTCGGATATAGCACCGGTTCAAGATACACCTCAAATGATTTTGTTGATATCAACTTCGTCCCCCATCCCACTACGATCGCATATGGTTCTTCTTTCGACGATGGTTCGGATGCGAGGAGCACATACACGAGTCATAGTGGATCAACCAACTTTATTCCATTCCATCGGTACTTCCGCAAGATTCTACGCACCCGAGTACTACTTGAAGTTTTTCCATTCTTCCCAAAGATTGGTATCCTTCGGACAGCTACGATGTTATATTTATGAATCATGTGCAAGACTACCGAACTACTTTGCATCAAGAATGTCATGGGAAGATTATGTTGCTCAATTGGAAGACAATTTGCGTCGACAACTTTCCCAGATGTATGATGATAGTAGGATGGATCATCCACGACACTCTACGTATTACTAGACATTGTATCTGTATAAGGATTGTGGAATTGTGGACTATAGGCACATGGGGACTATGGGATCATTCAATGTTGAATATTTGAATTTTGAACTATGATGTAAATTATGTAATGATTTATAAAGAAGTGTAATTTTGTTTTTCTTTCCCCTAATGCATTATGTTATTGTCTCATTTGCCATATTTGATTGAATATAATAGCTAATATTAACCTAAATTAACAACAGACTTCAGCATTGACTGTGAAAACATGGGTGTAAACCCAAACAACCACAAATGGTCATTATTTTTACAATTTTATACTCTAAATGTGTTTATGTATATAAAAATAAGGTTCCCCTAAAGTTAGAGACCTAAAAAAGGCATTTTGGCCACCGAGACAGCCTTTTTAAGCTGTTTCGGACAAAATGCATAGTCTCGGCGAGATCTCGCCGAGATCTCAGTTTCAGAGGAGGCCGAGACTCCTCCGAAACTCAAGATTTTAAACCTTGCTAATGGCAGGTCCCATTTGTGGCCGTTAACTTATGAATTGGTGGACTGCATCCATATGATTGAAACACACTAATATTCTTAATCAAATAAAAAATAAAAACTTTAATAAAATCAGGAACAAGTCCTTTTTCTTTTTCTTTTTTGGGAAGGTGAACAAGTCCATTGTTATTGAGGGATTTACAATAATATATAAAAACATGTTAATCTATTTTTATTTTTATTTTCATAGTTGTCAATGCGCGAAGGAAAACCAAAGCATTGGAGGCCTGACTGACACCCAAGTAACGAAGGCGCCTAGACGACGCCTTGACAACTATGATTTTTTTTTTCAATAAAACCATGAAAACGTACATTGTTTGTGAGAGATTGATCTAGATCCAAACACATTTAAACCACATATATGTTGAGAGATTAGGATCCACAGCCAATGATGTAGATACAACTAAAAATCGCTAATTTGAAATTTTTCGAAGTGAGAACTGTCAGAATACACTGCATTTCGCATCAAGAATGATGCATTTCCATTCACAGATCACCAGAGCGCGATATATTTTACCTATACTGCATGGTGTGTGCAGTCCTGAAATTGACCTCATTACAAAAGACTCCCAACTTTTTTTTATTTGGGTAGCGTTTATAACCTAAACTATGGACCACAGATCTAATGCTCCCAAAGGTTAGGGATCATAATGTAAAAAATTTCAGAATGGGGCCACAGGGAGAGGAGGACAAACCTTTCTTTTATAAAGAAGGCCTACTCTCTCCCCATCTCCTGGCCCGTGGCTCCTCCAGCCTCATGGCAGTAATCATAATGATTGCGTCTTTGTTTTATGTTGACCGCACCATAAGCTTTTACATTAATAAAATAAGCAATTATTTGAGACAAACTTTATTTTCTTTTTACAATTAGGTAAAATTCTTTTTATTGACAGCAGTTTAACTGTATCATAAACATTAATTATCCAAGAAAAGAAAATGTATAAACCACACCAATGCTTTCGCATTATGCTTTAAAAAAAAAAAAAAAAAAAAAGAGAATCAATTGGCCATATTCTTAGCCACCGCAGTTGAAATTTGGTGGGAGGTCATGAGAATGTTTCACAAGAGGTGGGTGACTTATGCCAAGTTCTCTTGGAGGAGCATTGTCTTTGTAGTTCTGATTTCAATACAGGGAGGGATCGTAGCCTTTCTAGCAGCTGTACGTTGGCAACAGGAACTAAATTTTATATATATATATATATATATATATATATATATATATATAGTTGTAATAAGCATGCAGAATCAGCCCACAGAACAGCACTGTAAACAAAGAATCTGTGTTATGGGTGTTAGTAGGAAAACATTTTGAAGGGCTAGCTTCACGTGATATCTGATCTAATTGAAATGTAATCATGGTGCGTCAAGGTTCAAAAGCTCAAAATTCTAGGGTGTCTAGACCCTTGGGAAAACCGAGAATTCCGAGATCTCAGCGAAACACTGCACAAAAGCCGCGAAGGCTTAAAAGGTGTATTTCAACCCTAAAACTAATCATTTTAAGGATTGATACTCCATGGAAACCCTATTTTAGCATATATATATATATATATATATATATATGTATGCAAACACATTTAAACCATAAAATTGTAAAAATAATCACACATTGTGGCAAAATCATAGATTCATAATTCATAATTCCATACAAATACTCAAATAATCAAATAATCAAAGTCTCATAGTCAAATAGTCAAATAATCAAACACTCAAAGTTTTCAAGCTTAGATGCAAAAAGAGGAGAAGGAAAGCAAATATAATAGTCTCGGTCGAAATTTCGACAAAGACTTCATATTTATAACACAAAATGAACCAAAACCAATTGAGACTGGCTAGAGAACTGGTCGAGACAAGTCGAGACCCAGTCTCATGGTCTGTCTCGTCTCGTCTCGAACAGTTCGAGAACACCGAAAAAACCAAGATCTCGACGAGATTTTAAACCATGTGACGTTCACAAAACTGAGTGAGTAAGAAGCACACTCGCAGTGCTTACACATCTATATTCCTTTTTGCTTTGACTGAAGCTAACTCTATTAATTAAATGTATAAGACGATGCCCAATTATAACAACATGACTTTTGCATGGGGTGACATGATCCACTTAATCATACACCTAAGAATCCCATAATTAATAGCATTTCACAAAGAATTAAAGATTTTTCATAAGCAATTACACAGATATATTGTGTTTCTTGCATTCTTTTATTTTTTTTGTAATCAAAATTTGGAATAAAATCTAGAGAAGAAACTCATCACATTTTTCTGTCATAAGGTGACCAGCCCAAGTGTGGTGCAATTCTCAGTAGTGAAATTCTGTACACTAAGTCCCATCTTTAAACCCACCCTCGCAATGTGAAACGTATAACAGTTTATTTTTTACATTTGCATCCCACTACAGGAAATACTAAGATCTCTCATTCTCTCCCTTCTGTTTACTCAAGTTTCTCTAACTGATCAAGAAAACCCAGTTTTCCACCCACAAAAAAAATGTCATTTAAAGGGAGAAACCCTCCATAAAAAAAATTCAATTAGATGCAGAGACCTTCCCCACTGTTCCAAAACCTGTCAAAAAGGAATCACAGCATACTCTTTCATTGAATGACATTAATTAAAGCAGTAAATACGAAAAGCCTAGCAAGAAGACAAAAAAAGAGCTACCGGATCACAAAATAAAGTTCTGGGATGGATCTTAGAACATGATCTGAAATGCTGTTTTTGATAAAACAGCAGTAACAAAAATGGCATCTACCCAAAAAAGCAGTAACAAAGATGGCAATTAGGAATAACATTGAGGAAGAATTCAGTGTGAGTTGAGCAATGTTCATCAATCAATGTCCATAATAAAATTTTCGCCATCATAATGTAATTCGGGTTCTGCCAACTGACACAGCAATCTAGAGAATAACTAGCAGACAATCTAGAGAACAACTAGCAGACAATCTAGAGAATAACTAGCAGACTTGCAAAACTCAACCACATTGCATGTGCCTGTGTGTGTGTGTGTAAGATGTGTTCGGTCCATACGTATTTGTGCATGTATGAACAGTTGACAGGAACCAAGAGAATATGAACTATCTTGCACTCTCTAAAAATTTGTCCCATGCCCATTAAAATCTAAATTCGTTTTTAGTCAAACTGTCGAATCGCATGAGCTAACAGTCTGACGTGTGCAATATTTCCAGTAATTGATTCCATGTAAGATCCTACGCAAAGCCAAGGCACCTGCATTACACTCTTAAGGAACCACATTCCTGCTTAGTTTCATTAGTTGTTCTTCCTAATCCTATTCAGACAGAGATTTGGACCTGAAAAATCAACCAACCGAGAAAGCAAGTACAGACCAATAACGCGAAAATTGAAGGAAACCAAAAGGATCCACCTTCTTTTTCCCCTTTCTCAAAGCTTCAAACTCCAATTAAATGACCAAGCCCCACATAAAGATGAAAAGCAGAGGAAGACAATGAACCAAGCGCCGAAAACCGTTCAGCAGTCGAGATAAGAACATACCACATATCTTTATCGGGGCTTCAAGCTCTAAGAGATTGGGTTGCAGGAGGAAGATATCCCTGGAAGCAGAACAAAGCTGGCGGATCTCGGCCTCTGAGAGCTGAACTTGCTTTCCGGGTCTAACAGATCGAACCTCTAGAAGTCGACTAATGATATCGTCAAGAACGGCAGGCTCGATTCCCTGCCCTTGTAAAGCCATGGATCTACTGCCTCAAACCCTAGAATTTCAACCACCAGAAACTTGCAGTAACCCTAGAAACCGACCAAAAACGCCCACAAAATCAAAATGCTCAATCTCGATTTAAAAGGGAATCCTTCCACTTAAAAATAAAAAAATTCTTTCGAATTCTCCCTTTGCAGAGAGAGTGAAAGAAGATGAAAGCACAGGAGTGACAAATCCCAATTATTTAATATAAATAATCAATTATTAAAATGAGTCTGAGGTGTCTCCATTGTCCACAGCCCTGTAAGATAATAATCCACAGCCGAAGAAATATCGATTTCAGTTTCTCCCACGTTCAACTTCAATTGTGAGAATACAAATTCTTCCCAATCTGAACTATAAATCCTGCAATTTAATGCAAACCTCGAAAGATTCCAATGGTGGTTATAACAAAAAAAGGATCCAAAATCACTCGAGATATTTTTACCCCAAAAAAAAAAATCACTGGAGCTATAGAGTAATAGAAAGCAAAACCCCGTAGGATACCTTTCTACGTGCCACAAGGTATCAAATTTTGTGGACAACTATTCGCATGATCATATGCTAAATTTTAAAATAAAAGCATCACACCACGTGGCATGTGACAAATTAATTAATTTTAATCAAAAAAAATTTATGTCAAAGTGGACCCATCATAATGCTGGTAGACGAGTTTAGATCACCTCCATATACATCTACTCTTCATGAGATTCCATCCGATGTGATGTGAAACCTACCACTAGATATGGATGATGATGAGATCTCAAGGAGAATACAAGTACATGCAGGTAAACTATTCTCCTGATAGAGAGGATTGGATGTTCAGTGAGGCCCGATGAAGATTTAGAGAAATGGGATGGAAAAATTTTGGGTGGCATGTTACCTGATATTGTCTAAGAATCAAACACTTAAACTCGACTTTCTTCGACTTACACCGATGGGTAGCCACGACTGCGCTACTACAACTGTGGTTTAGGTATCAATAACGTATAAGTCATATTGGTCAATTCGTATTAGTATTGATCGTGATCGATATGGATATTTAGTTGATACAATATCGTTTTGCTGAATCAGTATAAAAATTGATACATGACTGATACGGGCAAATACATCGCCGTTATGAGCCAATATTAGTCGATACCAAAAAGTTATACCACGTCAACATATGACTGATACTACAAGTGCTTTGTCAATTTTTCTCCAGATTTGAATGGTTGGAAAAGAAATTCAATAGAGGCACACAGCTATATATGAGATTTGAGTTCTAAAAATATGGACAATCCATATGCTTCATCATCTATTTCACATTTAGAATTACTGCATCATGTATCTTAACTGTTTCCATGGACTGTCCCAAAAGTGAGCTAGATTTTTATCTCCAATCCACCACTAAACAACAACAATGACCCATGATCACCAAAAAAAAATCTTCCAGCATTGAAAATTTGGATGGAGAGAAAAGAGAAGAGAACAAAACAATGTCCTCAAACCATAAATATCTCATCATCAAGTCATATTCCATGGTTCTCCACCACCCACTTTCTCTCCCCCATCTAATCTCTTGTTCTACTTCTATCCGCTTTCAACAGAATATAACAACACTGTTAGGTTCTTTGATCGATCAGTTAAGAAGCAGCAACTGCTATAGAAAAATTCAAAATGAAATGAGATGTTGGAAGGGAAGGCAGTGGTGCGTGAATCGGACATGACGGTTACGATGCAGAACCATGCATTGGATTTGGCTTACCAAGCTCTTGATTTACATGAAGTCTCAGACTGCGAATCTATCGCTCGTCATATTAAACAGGTTATCGATCCATCCCTCATCCTCTTCATCTTCTCTTATATCTAGTGAACAATTGCCTTGCCCAGTTGGTTGGTGTAGTCTTGTCTGTACATTGCAGGCACCCAGGAGGTCCCTCGAACAATCCCTGACCTGTATCTTTAATAGTGTAATTAAAAGTCACTGATGGACGTTGATAGAATAGGAAACCCAAAGAAAAACAAAGTTGGAAACAAAATTGGGTCTTTAACCATTAGCAAGTAATCTGAAGGTTAGATTAGATTTACATGATTCCTCTCATTTTGTTTCAGTGTTAATCAATTGAAATTTGAAGAAGGAATCACCTCATCTTGATGAGTTGAACTAATTGACAGAGCTTGGATGACGCCTATGGAGCAGCATGGCATTGTATTGTTGGCGTAGACTTTGGATCTTGCGTCACATATTTGTGTGGAAGTTTCATCTTCTTCCATGTGGAGATGATGGAGTTTCTGATATTCAAGGATCGTAAAGACTGAATGAAAGCAAGGAAGAAGCCATTGGTGGAGTTCTGCAGAAATAATAAGATAACATGATTCAATCCATGAGAATCACTTCTCTCTACTTTACATCTTATGTCTGAATATACTTTGTACTCTTCATCTTTCAATTTATCTGCTTCATCTCCTCCATGCATGTGTCTTTTCATCTTATGAACGGGCCCCGCCCTCCACCCCCCGCCCCTCCAAAAAAAAAAAAAAAAAAAAAAGAGTAAAAATCGAGGTGCTCTTTTTGAGATATGCCAGTATACTTCTTTTACTTGTTGAGACAAACCTTTTCTTTTTTCTTTTTTTTTTCATCAAAAAAGAATAAAGGTATAATTTATAGGGATGGGTTTTTCCCACACTGTTACTATGGGGGAATCTCACAAAATATACAAATAGGTGTGATAGATATCTTTAATTGGATCGATCCACAAGGTCAGAGGAAGGAGAGAATTTGTGATGAGTTATGTGTATAAGATCTTAAAAGATTGAATTCTTTTCTACATATTTACGTGGAAAGAGTTTTTGTATATATAGAGTTTTCCAAGAGTAAAATCTGGAATGTACAATTGAGGTTTAAAATTCAAAAACATTCTCTATCTATTTACAGCTCTTGGTAATTCAAATAATTCATAACTACGGGAAACGTTTCATACATTTCAAAACTAATGTTAATATCAGTTACGATTGGAAATCCTCATATTCAAATTATTTTGAATTTGAATATTTGTTGAGTTGGCAGCCGAGAGGTTTGGGATAAGCTATTTGTCATGCTTATCCTTAACATCCCCCCCGCAAGTGAAGCGGCACGGAGAAGACGGTGAGCTTGTTGCGTAGAATTGTAAAGCGTTGTGTAGACAATGGCTTAGTGAGAATATCAGCTATTTGACCGACGGTGGACAAAAGTCGGACTTCAATTTCTTTGATTGTCACCTTCTCCCAAACAAAATGAAAATCCAATGTTACATGTTACACCCCCAATTCTGGACTAACCAGTGGTGTGATGAACCGTCATGAGAACCAAAGGTTCAAACCAGGATCTCGTATAAGTCGTGCTCACCGGGTTAAACCAAGTACATTCCACAATAATAATCAGAGTAAATAAACGATAGCAGAAGTCTTTATTAATAATGAACTGAGTATCTAACAGTGATAATAAATAATTAAATTCAATTATTTTCAAAAAAAAAAACTCAAGACATAAAGTAAAATAATAAATTACATGATCCAATGGTCAAATAAGTAAACTAATAAAAAACACACTGGTTGGACTCGCATGACGGATCATGTGCTTCCTCCATCAGTTCCACATCCATAGCTGCTACATGTCTATACGTTGGCGCATTCATATAATTTTCCACAGTAGGACCTGCATCAACAAGTAAAAATATTCGACATCAAAAGGGTGAGCACACATCACGGCTCAGTGAGCAAACAAAACAATGCACAATCATATGCATGCATTCAATTCATATATTTGGTCTGATTTTAAGTTTGCAATATGCTATAGAAAGGTTTAGTGGCCACCGCACCTCTATACACAGGTGTGTAGGTCCACCCAATGGATTAAACACCATTGTTGTCCCACATCCACCCCATCATGGAATAAAGTTAGAGCTAAAGTATCCGGATCACACACCACCAACACTTTCCCTGATGTCCTACCCATACCAACACATAAGTCCCTTTTAACTGGGGCTTGCAAATTGGACTCGCAACTAACCAATCCTAATACCATCCAAATATATCCAAGGCCTTACTTCAACATCCCTTAATACGTCCATAAAGATAGAGCTAAGGTCTCCCGGTAGAGTCAGAGACCACACGGTCAGAGACCACCTCCCTTGATGGCCTACGACGTAATAGTTCCGTTAAGATAATGGCGATACGATGATGTAGTGGGCAAGACTTGAGTAGAGATAAAGCTAGAGTCTGGTGACCAGGCTGAACTACAATGCCACATCCTCCCCCTGATGCTCCACTCTCATCCAACACACTAACCACACACACAATCACATGCCTATTCCTAGCATCATCATCATCATATTATAAATAGACAGAAATAAATATGCATGAACAGAATATAGCAGTAATATTGGATGACATGTGAGATGCACATTACAAGCATACAAGCATAGAATCATTACATTAGACAAATAAAATAAAACAGTTTGTTATTATCCAATTAGTTTAGGTCATGTTCCCTCACCTTATAACAATGTTTGATCTTCTCCAAGCCTTGTAACTCACACATGAACTACTTGAGAACCTAAGAAATTTATAGATTTTAAGTTAGGGTTCAAGTTTACCAAGTTACGATAGTGAAAAACCTAATCTAGAGTCAAATAGGCTTTCTGCAACTGTGTGGTCGCAGGTGTGGCTGCACCTGTGGTCATAATATTTGCGACAACAAGGCGTGTGGTCGATACGTGTGATCGCTGTGTGATCGACCATAGTGACGACCACATGAAGTTTTGGTCGATTTTATCCTTAATCCAATCCCTTCATGAGTCAATTCCTTGGTTTATCATTAGGGTCCTTCCTATGATCTATCTATGGTCTTAAATTCATAATTTTTTGCAAGGTTATTAACCCTAACTTGCTCTTCATGGATCTCCTTTATGTTTTACCCATGGGGTCTCATGGTTGAGATTCCTCCATCAATTTCACATCTAGACTTACAATGGAAAAAATCCTATACTATGTAATCTACTTCTACAGAGATGATTTTCTTACCTTGGCCTTCTGTAACAAGCTAAGTCCTTCCTTCCTCTCAGCTTGCCTCCTCAAATCTCTTTCTCCTTCTCTTCCTCTCTTTCTTTCTCTTTTAGGTTTAGAGTTACAATTTGGGTTCTAAAAGAGTGAAAGAGGCTAAAGGACGTCCTTTATATAGAGGAAAAATCTCCATATAGAGTTCTCCCTCAACTAGGAAAGAGGTCCTTTAGATTAGAAAAGCTTCCAAAATTCAGAATCAGTCTCATCATCGTGCGGTTGCACATATGGTCGCAGAATCCATCAACCATACGTCCCAAATATGCGACCACATGTTGAATATTGAGTGGTCTCACTTTCCTAAGGTGTAGTCGACCATACCAACTCAAATATGAGACCATACAGTCAAAATTAACTGGTTTTGGGTCGATTTACATACCTAGCATTGTGGTTTTTTCATGCACTTGGTCCACTCGATCCTACCATGATAGGAAAACTTGACACGACATGGTAAGACCGGGTTAGTTGAGTGCAGGTCTTACACTACTTGCTTTGTTTGTGCATGAAACTAGGGATTGATAGTAAGGTATATTGCACCGAGGTTGTCACACCAAAGGATTGGTGTAGTTGTTGGTGCTTGAAAATTTTCACCTAACAAGTGTCTTTTCCATGTGATCTCAGCTGTAGCATGCACAAGTGCTTGGTATTCTGATTCAATACTGGATCAAGCCACAGTACTTTGCTTCTTCGAAAGCCACAAAATTAAATTGGGTCCCAAAAAAATACAATAGCTAGTGGTAGACCGTAGATCATCTGGCAAACCAGCCCAATCGACGTCCGAATACGCCTGTAAAGGTAATGTAGGGGACGCATATAGATACATCCCATAAGTAATAGTGGACTTGAGATATCGCAGTATCCTCTTAATAGCTACCCAATGATCCTCAGATGGAGAATGCATAAATTGGCATACCTTGTTAACAGCAAAGGCAATTTCGGGTCGGATTATGGTTGCATATTGCAGGGCACCCACTATATTTCAGTACAATGTGGGGTCATGAAATGAAGTTCCGGTATGAGAGGTGAGTTTGACACCTATAGCAGCCGGAGTGGTAACCCCCTTTGCATCCGCCATTTTTGTACGCTGCAATAAGTCTTGAATATATTTGTGTTGGGAGAGACACATCCTGGTAGAAGTAGTATTTGCTTCAATACCCAAAAAATAATGGAGGGGTCCAAGATCTCGTAGCTTGAAATTGTTGTTATGATCAACAATGAATTTGCGTACAGCAACCCGATTACTGCTGATGATGATGATATCATCCACATAAACTAGAAGAAGCGTGATTTGGCCATTTTTCTTGTGAATGAACAATGACGAATCAGATTTTGAACCATGGAAATCCATTTCGGTAAGGAATCGGCTTAGCCTGGAGAACCAGGCCCAGGGTGCTTGTTTGAGACCAAATAGGGCACGACGCAAGCAGCAGACATGAGTTGGTTGATTAGGATCAATAAATCCTGGTGGTTGAGACATGTAGACTTCCTCTTCTAATATTCCATGCAAAAACGCATTATGGACATCTAGCTGATGCAAAATCCACCCTTTTGAAAGTGCCACAGTAAGGATAGTGCAAATGGTGTTTGGTTTTACCACTAGACTGAAGGTCTCATAATAATCAAGACCCTCAATTTGGTTGTACACATTTGCTACCCATCGTGCTTTGTAGCGATCAATTGAACCATCAATGTGGCGCTTAATTCGAAAAACCCACTTGCATCCAACCACTGTTCTATGATTAGGCATGGGGACAAGAGACCATGTTTCATTTTGAATCAGTGCATTGTATTCAGCCATCATGGCCTCTCTCTAATTAGCATCACGTTTTGTTTGACTATAACATGTTGGTTTAACTTCTATGTAAACGGACATAATGAGAGGATGTGAGGATGCTACAAAGGTGACATGATCTGGATATTGCTTCGGTTTTCTTGTCCGAGTACTATGTTGCACTCCATTTGAATTTGTAATTGATTGACCAGTAGGATTAGTAGCCGAGAGTGTTGGTGGAATATCCCTTGTGGTGAATCAATGACAGGTGGAGACCTTGGGATATTGGAATGTATTATCCCATGTTGATTATCCCTTGATGAGGGAACCACTACGGGATTTATAGGAGCACAAGTCGCTGATCCGGATGGAACTCCAATAGTGGGTATAATACTTAACACATCAGAAATTGCTACTGGCCTTATTGGTTGAGATGAATACTCATTGATGTTGTGAAAAGGAAATTGATGTTCGTCAAATAAGACGTGGCGAGAAATGTATACACAATCACTGGCAATGTCAAGACATTTATATCCACAATGTGTAGAACTGTAGGAAATGAGGACACACTTGATAGACCTTTGCTCCATTTTTTTTAGTGTTGTATGGACAAATAAGTGTTAGATATTAATGTGTTTAGAGTTTCAATCAAACCCACCACAATTCATACATGATCCCTAGAATACAATGGAGAAGTCATAAACTAAGAATCATAAAGACAAACCTGTCTGTGAAGAGATCGATTGTAGTACGCTCCAAGATGCTCCAAGCTTTGATTGAAATCCCTCGGCTACAGTCTTCCACAACTTTTAGAGGATATCCTTATGTCTCTTGCTAATAGATGCAGAGAGAACTTCATTAACTGTGGCTGTGGAGACTCTAACCCAGTATTTATAAAATACTGCTATAACCATAAAATCATTCTCACAATAGAATTAGGGTTACCAAACCTATCTCATACCGTGTGACAAATCAAACAAAATCGATTCTACCGTGTCAATCAGACTCTCATTGAATAACTGGTTTAGATAATTAATTAAGCCTACATATAAGTTTAACAAGAAGAGGATAACATGCACATCCATATATTTTAAAAATGAAGTACTCTGGTGGTGAATGGAACATTATTTCCCATGGAGATTTCAACTTAGTAGGCATCCTATTTATCAAAAATACAGCAACATTAAAAGCATCATCCCAATGCTGTTGGGGAATCTCGGCATTAAACATCATTGTTAAACTAGTTTTGACTATGTGTCAATGTTTCCTCTTGCCAACCCCATTTTGTTCATGGGTATGAGGACAGGAAATGCAGTGGAGAACACCCATTTGTTCTAAATAGGATGAAACATTTCGGTATTCTCCACCCCAATCCATTTGCATAACTTTAATGGATTGCTCAAAATACTTTTCGACTTTCCGTTTAAATTTCTAAAAAATAGAAAAGACCTCAGATTTTTGGACCATAGGAAAACACGAAGTGTATTTACTATAACTATCAATAAAACTGACGTAATATCTATATCTATTTTGGGAGGGTACAAGGGAGGGCCCCCATACATCTGAATGGATGATATCAAGAGGTGCAACATAAATTGAATTAGAAACATGAAAAGGCAACTTATGCGACTTTCCTAAAAGACATGACTTACAAAAGGACACTTTTGAAGCCCCTACAACTGATAGATTATTTTGTAAAATAATTTTTCAAATTATTTTTGGAGATGGATGTTCTAGCCGTTGATGCCAAAGATCAATGGAGACACGTTCTCCAATAAATGCCTGTGGACTGTTGGTGGTGGGAGTTGACATTGAGATGATAGAGACCACGATCAAGTGTGCTTTGGAGGAGGACCTTTTTCAAGAATCGATCCTTAACATGACAAAAAGAAGGGTGAAACTCAAATATAACATCATTGTCAGAGGTAAATTTAGATACACTTAATAAACTCTTTGTAATGGAAGGAACATGAAGGACTTTATTGAGATGTAAAACACGACAAATAGAAGGCAAGAGAGGATCCAGTATGAGAGATAAGCTCTTTGTCATGCTTATCCTTAACAATGTGAAAGGTTGTGGGAAAGAATCCCCATAGTGACATTGTGGAGATCCTATATATATATATATATATATATATATATATATATATATATATATATATATATATATATATATATATATATATATACACACCATATTTGGTGTCATAAATAATATATAAAAGTTTTTTTTTTCTATAGTAGCCCTCAATTAAGGGAATCCATAGTCTGGAAGCAATTACCCTAAAAAAGTTTGAAGTTCTGGTAGCACCCCCACTATTCCATCCAAGAGTCATTGTAATTCTTTTGTCTGTCATTCCACTCCCCATAGAACCTCTCCTCTAAATAAAATAAAATAAAATAAAAGATTTTCTTATTGACACTTCCCAGTCCTAAGGTGTCAAATAATTTTTAATGACCTTACCTTTTTTTTTTTGTCTTTTTAGCATGACACTTTTTTTTTCTTCTATTGAGGTTAAATTTCTATCATTTCATATATCTAATTGAAATATGTATGAGATAATGGCATAATGGATTATTATTTTTCTAAAAAATTTGTGAAAAACCTCTTTTAGTCTTGACTTAAAAAACTTTTGGGAATAAAATAAAAGACAATTAAAAGAAGATGACATGTTTTAAATACATCTATAGAGATGTCATCTAGATGGTCCTATAATAATAAAAAAAAAAGAAAAGAAAAAAAGAAAAGAAAATATGAAGGAATTAGATAAATTAAATTTATATAAAGCCTTGGATCTTCGAATAGCTTCTCTTCTCACATAGCACCTTGTTTGCATAACTTCATCATCATGTAAGGATGTCAAACGGTATCAGTATAGTTTTGGTTCAGTACAGTACATACTGGAGTAATACCATTACTATACCATTTATTAAGTAGTCTCAAAATGCTTATCATTACCATACCATTTATCAATCGGTTTGCCATTATCAGTATAATCAGTATGGCGCGGTTTTATTGTGCCATCTTTTGTATATATATTTTTTAATGCACCAAATTTCATATAGTAGATGGGATAGTGATTTATCAAGTCCATGTGCCTGTGTTGTTGACTATTACATTGGTTGAATTAGGACATTTGCATTGAAATGTGTGGGTGTATTGCTTCTGAAATTTTGAATTTGACGATAGAAATGGTACAGTACAATAAATTTGTTCCATATTTTCATAAACTATTTGATGAACTTGATATGACACTGAGAGGGGGGGTGAATCAAGTGTCTGAAAATTCTCCTTAATTATTTACTGCTGCCCAGAGCTGATGGAGACCTAACTTTTCACACACACATAAGCGCATGCAAATTTACCTCGCTACCACTCGGTGGCCAGGTCTACCAGATTTGCACACCCACCCTGCAAGCCATTCCATGCACTCCAAAATATACCAAAAAAATAAAACAATGAATACAGAGATATTACGTGGTTCACCAACACAGTGTGTGATGGCTAGTCCACAGAGTAATGCCCAACGAGCTCCGTATTTACTCAATACTCAACTTTTAGTCTCTAACAAGACAATGATATTAACCGTAGGTTTTCCCAGCATAAAACTAAGAGGGCACACCAATGCCAAGATTCAAGCTTAACAGCTAGTGTCCAGCACCCATTGAACACACCACGCTTAACTCGCACCCACGAGAGGCAAATAATAATTTTTTAGGCTTATAATTATGCCTTACAATTTTTCCCCCATTAGCTAGGTATTCAATAATTTTCACCTACGCTAGCATACAATATATTGAAAATAAAAAATAGATAGGGAACTGAAAAACCTCACAACTGCTTTCGAATGGCCAACAATCTCTCTGAAGCTTCACACTGCTCTCAGGTACTCTCGAACAACCTTCAATGATGATAGAGATTAATTCACAGAGTACACCTCGCTCACAGACTTCCAATCTCTTTCGCACAACCCATAACCACCATGAATATGAAAATAAAAGCTCTACTGACCTCTCAAAGGGATTTAGCACTCCATTGATGCAGAGAGAAGAGGTAGTTGGTGATTGATCACTCCCACATGGCACGAAACCCTAGAAATCCTTCTCTCTGCCTTCAAAATGCTCTTTTCAATTTTTCTCTTACTTTTCTCGACCAATGGCGCCCAATAGGTAGAGGGCTCGAATATAAGGAAGCTGCAACTTGAACGGACCGATTTGGAGCTCGGATGAAGGAGTTATGTCGGTTTGAAGTTCAGCCAACCAAAACATTCAAAATGACATCTTTTGAGTAATATTCGTGCGCCCGCGATATACTGAATCGCAGCCCGTGCCTGTGCTGTCGAGTTTCGATTGGCGGAGATAGGATCTTCTCTATCGACCATCGGATTTCCTTAAAAAGGCGGGATCAACAGATGGCCATCAGATCCGCAGAAATCGCGTCTCCGAACATCGTAGTTGCACGCGCCCATTCGATCTGCATCTTCTCGCCGCAATATCATACTTGCAACACACTGAATCAAGGCGCTAACACAATAGACCGCGCTGCATTGTTTAAACTTGCCTCCATCCAACCAGAAGGCGTGCGATGGAATCTTAACGCGTCGACTCCGATACACATCAGCCCGCGTTTTCCAGGGCCACCGATTTGGAATCTGGCATGCATGGCACCTTTTTAGCAGTCGATTTCGGATCTTCTCCATTTTTTATGCCGAAAATGCCTTTAAACAACTTGGAAAATCACCTCTGTAATCAACCTTTCATTAACCAAACTCTGTAGAGGAATTTGTGTCCGAGAGGTCCTCTCTCTAACATGGGATTAATTTCTCTCTCTAGGAATTTTCCCAAACAAGTGATGGTAATTTCTCTCTCTAGGAATTTTCCCAAACAAGTGATGGCCATGCGAGACTATCACGACCATGCTATGTGCGCCCACTCCATGCGCGGCAGTGGGCCTGCGGGCCTTGCTGCTTGCGGGCCTGCTGCTGCACTTGGTGCATGTCATGGCCGGCACCTGTTGTGCTGCTGCACGGCTAACCTGCTAGCTGTGCCATTGGCTGGCCATGTGGCTGGCCATGTGGTGCCACGATAGGTCCTCGGCCAAGCTGGCCACCAGTGGGTCCCACCCACTATTTCTCTCTCCTCTTTCTCTCTCCTCATTTCTCTCTCTATAGTCTCTCTCTTCATTTACTCTCTTCATTTAAGCTTCAAGATGCCGCAACACTGCCTCATCATTAGAAACTCGGCCACATCATCAGAGAAGCTGTGCCACATCACCAGTGGGGTCCACAAACAATCTCTCTCATCAAATTCAATGTAGAATACTATTTAACTCGCTGTAAACCATTTGAAGCACACTATAAGAGATGTAGAACACTGTAGAATACACTGCTTCATCTATGTCATTGCACTGACACTCTCTCTCCTACACTGACGTTCTCTCTCCTGATTGCTCTGACTGAATGCTCATCAACACAGTCGCATCAGCCAAGTTGCCAACAATAACAACACAAAGTCCAACACTATTGGCATTTCTACCGAGCCTCTCCCTCGCTTTTCCTGTTAGTTACTATGGGGCAAACTTGACATTGTTTATAAATGATGTTATATTTATGAATGCTGTCTAACTCTTAAGTAAATAATCATTCAAGTGTAAATTAATGATGAAAATGCAGAGACATATGATTAAGGGTGTAAAAATGATACTGAAATTGTATTGAAATCGTTAAAATAAAAACCCAAAGGTTGATATCAAAACTAGACAATCCAATGGTTTTAAAGATGACTCCGTGGGAAACTGTGCCATTGCCACGGCTTCATTATTTGTTGTTTAAAAGTCAAACAAACTAAAAGTTTCAAAAGCTTTTTAAAATGAAAATTCAAATTTGGTTTTCTTTCTGGTAGGAAAACTTTTTGGCTATTGTTTTGTGTTGATTAATCTAGTAGGGATTTTAGTCCCATATTGTTTAGGGAAAAGGAGAGGAAATGTATATAAGTAGAGGGTGTCCCAATACATCTTGAGCTCTAAAGGAAGTCTCCCTCTTACGGAAGATGTTCGGAGGTTTCAAGTTGTCTTTAACTCACTTGCATGTCGAGCAGTGCCATGACAGCAGGCACGGATGAAGACGGTGATGGTGATGTTGGAAAGATGTGAACGTGGAATGTGCACCTACGTAGGTACCATTTTGGAAGGGATGTGTCCTATATGATAATATGATATAACCGGATGAGGACGGTGATGTTGGAAGGATGTGAACGTGGGATGTGCCCCTATGTAAGTATCATTTTGGAAGGGAGGTGTCTTATATGATAATATGATATAACGACAATGCAACCATTGTCATTGATCAAGAAGGAAATCCAAAAGGGACTCGAGTTTTTGGTGCGATTTCTTGGCTCCCGAAAAAGACATTATATGGACTGGATTAGAAGGGTCCGTCATTCCAAAATTAGGATTCATTTTTTGTCGCAAATATTCCCTTGTAGCATACCATATCTATACCCTTTAGGGGTAGAGTTACATCCATACGTAGGGTAGTTTCGTTACCCATTCGTATTGATACTTATATATAGGGAGGCATCCTTACGTATAGAAGGGTTCAATCAGAACTGTCGATCTAGGTACCTTTAGATCGATTCCATTTGGACCATCCATTCTAATGGAATGCACCTACGAATAGGCCCTTTGAAAGGCCACTTGTCCTCTATAAATAGAGGATGCTGCCTTGCCATTTTGTATTCAGAATTCGATCTAGAATTCAATTCTCTCTCTCTCTCTCACACACACACACACACACATATTCCTTTTAACTGACATCGAGCCCACCCTATTTTCTTAGGCTGTTGATCTCAGTCATCCATTTTTCAATCCGTTTTCATACTATAAGTCCCGATTTTGTTATTTTTATTTTTTATGATATTTGTTGCATATTCATATGATTTATATTGTTGACTGATTTACATTAATCCTGCTGTTTATTATTAAGTCTTAAACAATATCATAGCTGTTTTTCCTTAAATTATTTCCATATAATTCATATAAGGGCAAGGGTTCCCATGTCGCCAGTGTGGGAAGAATCTCACACACCACATCAATCATCATGTGAGAATCAATATCTTTTGTGGGATCCACAAGGATATTGAGAGGGATGAGAAAAAATCTCTGCACTAATCTTTTCCCTACCTATAAATCTTAAATTTATAAACAAATAATATAGTAGGGAGAAAAAAAATTCTCATATTTACCTCTGAGGTAGGAAGGGGCAGGGTCTAGATCATCTTATCCACAGAAAGGGACAACCTCCCACCCTCTTATCTCAAATTTTCATAATACTTTTTTCCTTTATTTACTCACAAAAACTTCCTTTTAATGCAGATATTATTGGAATAATACATCAATCTTGGAATCTATACCTGATTGTTATCATCGGGACATCAAAAGGTATCTAGAATTCATATCAGGGCAAGATGTCAACGATTAGACAACAAGTGCAATATGTCAACGATTAGACAATCACTAATAATGAGTAATGATTTTATCATTTATGAACACTAAAATCAAAAGGGAATATATATATATATACAAGACAATGTAACGGATAAATGAGTGACAGTTTGGTAATTTTGTTAAACTGCATGGGCAACTTTGGAATTACAATTATTCTCGGCGTCACTTCCCGCGAAAAAGAACCTTCAAATTCCTCTATCCGTTCTTCTTTTCTCTCTAGAAATTGTTTGCTTCTAAAGTTCAAACTTTACAAACGGAAAAACAGAGAAGCAAAAGGCTCTGATGCTCATGCGTGAGCCTCCCGCAGCTTCTCTCTCTTGAGTTCTCGACCGTCCACCCCTACTTTCCCTTTTTCCCCTCCAACCTCAGCAGATTCCCCCGCCCCCTTCCAGAGAAAAAAAGCAAATTTTTTTTTTAAAAAATGATCGCCTTACTTTCTCGTTCATTCTTTTCCAAGACAAGAATCTCTCTCTCTCTCTCTCTCTCTCTCTCTCTCTCTCACACACAGAGCAGAGACAGATAGACAGATTCTCTCTCCATCGCTTTTTATTATGCTTTGATCGTCAGCTCTCAGTTCCAAATATTTGCAGGTCCTTTCTCCCTTCCCTTCTCAATTTTCATCACTGTTTCCTTTTCGTCTCGTCCAAAATTTGGACAAAATTGACGCATTCGTTTTGATATTCATGGCTTCTTCAGGGGTAAACCATCTTGCTCAGCCTTGCATCCGTGGTGCGTTTCCTCTCTTTCACTCTTTCTTTCTCTCTCTTCCTATTCTATTGATTATGAGCATTCAGATTACATCTTCCTTTTTGTTTGTTCGTATTAGCCATGTTTGAGATTCTTATTGTGTTTCAGAAAATGGTTCTTAATGGCCTATACGTATTCATGGCTCTTTATTTGGTGCTTTTCGGATATTTTATTTGGGGTGAAACAGGGCAATTTGTTTCCTCATATGCCGATAGAAAGTCTCGCTTCATGAAATGGATTGGCAAGGTCTTTAAAGTGCGGTCAAATCATGAAGTAATGGGTGGACAGCGTCCACAATTTCTCGGGGATGAAAACATTGTGTCTCGTGCTCCAGTTAGATCTACGGTAATTTCATTCTGAATTTGACTTCAGATTTCTCGCTTGGTTTATTAAATTCTTGTTCTTATAATGATAATGGAAATGTTGATGAGGTTCATGAAGAGGAAATGAAAGTTACGTAGGCTCAAAAGTTCCAGTTTCTTTTAACAATTACAGTTTTGGAACTTCTTTTATACAAATAAAAATTGGATAAAACAGAGGATGGATGTATACTTACACTGCTAAGACAAATTCATTTACTCCTAAATATAGATATCTCAGTCTATATGAGAAATTGTAGTTAAAGTTCTGGCTACTTCCTCTATTATTCCACCTCCCCACCCATTTTTCTTTTTGGGTGTCATAAGGTTCTATGGCTAACCTTTGTATAAGTTGTTTTCAGGACGACAGGTCCGGAATCGAGAATGATGAGTTAGACCGTGCAATTGCACTTTCTAAGGCAGAAGATTTAAAGAAGCGACATGGTACGTTGTGGTTTAAATTGCATGCTTGACAAACAAACGGATGAAAGGGCAGATTCTGGCCCATTCTGACTTGTGGATGAGGATATACTTCCTTTCACTTTGTTGAGTTTTAATTTAGGTTTCTAATTCCCTATTAATGTGGATAGATTGAAAGCCTTATAATGCTAATCCCTTCTCTTTTGTTCCCCTTCTTGCTTTCTGCCCAAGGACTTTAACATCTATGATATATTGAATATCTGGGTTTCTGCAGGGTTCGGAAGCCGCAAAGACAACGATGAAGAGCTTGCTAGAGCACTTAAAGAAAGCTTAAATATGTCTGGATATCCTCCTTACCCACCACCACAATATTTCAATAGAGGATATAGGTTAGTTTCACTGAAATTTTCCTTTATCTTGTTCCTGCATTGTTACTGCTTTTCTTTGGCTATCATAGTTGAAAAACTTGGCGAGTTGACTTCATCTTGGTTGAGCCAGTTAATTTTTATGGGCCTAGTCCACTAAGTCAGAATTCCAGTGCCTTGATGAGGCTCAACTACGGTTATAGAAGTTAACAACCAAGTTGCTACTTGCACACATCAAGACATTTTCGGACCTCACTGAATCAAAACATCACCTTAATCAGTTATGCCTGCATATTCCCTCAATCTCCTAAGTCCTATCTTTCCTTGATTTTTCCATGGATATATTGCTCAATCAGAGGGGTCAATGGTAAATTGGTTATGTAGTGCCACATTCCCCTTAGATGGATGCAATGAGAAATGCTTTATATCTGAATTTTGAAGGTTACTCACTTTCAAATGCACCACTAATTAGGTAGATGAATCAAACAGAAGAACCAAGTTAGTATTTTTGAACAATAATGTTAAATATCTAATGAATATAAATGTATACTAGATGAACAAGGTCCATTAGTTGTTTGTTCATTTGCAAGGTCAGTATTTCATTACTTAGGCAATTTGATTTCAAGTATTTAAATTTCTTAACCTGATTCCTGATAGATCATTGATCATTGCAGTATTCATGTTCACATTGCAGATTTTGTGGTGGCTGCAATCGTGAAATAAGCGATGGAAATTGTTTACGATTTATGGGAGCTTATTGGCACCCAGAGTGTTTCCGTTGTCAAGCTTGTCATCATCCGATCACTGAGAATGAGGTATAGGGTTCCTGAAACATGTTTAATGTTTTTCCCTATTGTTAGTGATATACTTTTTCACAACGAAATTTTGAATAAAGCATGCACATGATCCTCTATGGCACCAGTTAAGCCCACCTATTATATATTTTAAATGCTGAATTCTTACGTCCACCTCTTACACATTTTTTTCTCTGTTGAATCAAAGTTTTCCTTGTCAGGGAAGGATCCATACCACAAATCCTGTTTCAAAGAATTGCACCATCCCAAATGTGAAGTCTGCCACCAATTTGTAAGGAAATACTATTCTGGATTTGAACTTTATTTCATACTGTGTACTGTTCTTCACTAGGCAGGACTAAGCCATGGGTTTTATTTGTTCCCCAAGTTTTTTTTTTTCATATGTATTTTATTCTATTTTTATTCATGATAGGAGGGTTTTTTTTTTTTACCTCACTTCATTAGTAGTTCTCATGATACACATAAACTTTGTACAATTGGTTCAAGCTTTAGCTTTCCCAGCTCTGCAAGCAATGTGACTTCATTTTTAATGATATTGAAGGTACAAACCTAGAACTATGACTTATTTTATTGTTTAGGTGCTGTCCTAGGATGATGAGTAATGGTAGCTATATGATATGTGTAACAAAACCACACAAACAATAGTTCTAAACCAGAAAACTAATAATGAAGAGAAGAGAATTGAAGAAGAAGAATAAGGAGAGAGAACAGATCCCGAAAACCAGCAATAGACTTGTATCGAAAACTGAGAGTAACATCTCCTCTATAGAACTTTGTATTTATAAAAGAGGTGTCCATTACATAAGAAAATCTCTATAAATAGTAGAGATAAAATAGGAAACAAATAAAAGACAATAAGAGAAACTAAATCTAACAAAAAATAAGGAAAGAAAAAGTAATCAGTCCAGCCTAATGTCGCTGGCTCTAATTACCACCAGCGACACTAAGTTGGGCTGTCGTGATGGGCTCTATGTGGGCCTGAGTAACATTAACACCCTCTCTCAAGCTTGGAGTATACAGATCACCCAATCCAAGCTTATAGCAATTTAACTGATACGCTAGTCCAAACAATGGCTTCGTAAGAATATCAGCAAGTTGATTTGAAAAAGATACAAAGGGAGTAACAACTATCTTCTTCATGACAGCATCTCGAACAAAATGACAATCAACCTCTATGTGTTTGGTACCCTCATGGAAGACTAGATTACTAGCAATATAAATAGCAGATTGATTGTCACACATCAACGACATGGGTCTAGAGATAGGAAACCCAAGTCTTGTAGAAGAGTTTTTAACCATAACAACTCATCAGTAGTATGTGTCATAGCACGATATTCAACTTCAGTACTGGACTTGGATATAGTAGTTTGCTTTTTACTCCGCCAAGTAACAAGATTACCCCCAACAAAGGTACAGTATCTAGTGGTGGAATGTCTATTACCATCAGCCCCTACCCAATTAGAATCAGAGTAACCAACAATGTCAAGATGCCGATGCCGATGCCGATGATAAATAAGACCAGTTCCAGGAGATTTCTTGAGGTACCACAATATGCGACATGCTGCATCCCAATGAGCAACTTTAAGAGCATGCATGAACTAACTAACAACCCCAACAACAAAAGAAATATCAGGCCGAGTTACAGTTAGATAAATTAATTTTCCGACCAAGTGTTTGTATTAATGAATGTCAGAATACTAAGGACTATCACAAGTTTCGAGCTTCTGATGTGGGTCCATTGGTGTATCAACTGGTTTGGCTCCAAGAACTCCTAATTCAGAAAGCAAATCAAGCACATACTTTCTTTGAGATAGACTATTGCTTTTACTACTGCGAACCACTTCAATCCTCAAAAAATAATGAAGAAGACCTAAGTCTTTCATCTAAAAGTGAGAATTCAAATAAGATTTAATTTTAGCAATGCCTATATTGTCATTCCCTGTAATAATGATATCATCAACATAAACAATAATAATAGTGATATGAGAGGAATGACGTCGTACAAAAATAGAATGATCAGAGTAACATGTAACAAAGACATAATCTGTAATAACAGTGCTGAATTTATCAAACCATGCACGGGGAGATTGTTTTAGTCCATAAATTGACTTAAACAATTTGCACACCTTAGTTGAGTTCCCTCCCTGAGCAACATACCCTCGAGGTTGGTCCATGTTTACTTCCTCATATAGGTTACCATATAAGAAGACATTCTTTACATCCATTTGATAAAGAGGCCAATCAAGGTTCACAGCCAAAGAGATAATAACACGAACAAAATTAGGACGAGCAACAGGAGAGAACGTCTCAAAATAATCTACTCCATATGTTTGAGTGAATCCTTTGGCAACCAGTCGAGCCTTCAGTCTGTCAATAGTACCGTCAGAATTATGCTTTACTGCATAAACCCATTTGCAATGAACCACTGAATGACCCTGTGGGAAATCAACCAGAGTCCATGTTTGGCGAGTCACTAAGGCATCCATCTCAGCATCCATAGCTGCCTTCCATCCTAGATGGGACAAGGCTTGGGAAAAGAAAGTAGGAGCAATAGTAGTAGATAACGAGTGAACCAAATTTTGGTGACAACGAGGAAGATGGGCTGTGGAAACAAAATAATCAATAGGAAAAGAACTTTTACGAGTACGGGTACCTTTACGTAAAGCAATAGGGAGATCAGAAGAGGCCTCAGGATCAGGAGTAGTAGTACTTGTCGGTGGAGCAGCTGGTGTAGTACTTGTTGGAGACACCTTAGAACACCGTTGGTATACCTGTAGGGGAGGTGGTAGGTTATCAAATGGAAAAGATGGATTAGTAGGGGGAAAATCATCAGATGGAACCAAAGAGACCGGTGGTTCAGATGGAGGTGAAGGATGTGGCACCATGGCTTGTCTTCGAAAAAGGTAACATCAGGATTGACATAATGATGTTTAGTAGTAGGAACAAAATACTGATACCCCTTATGAGTATGGGAATAACGAAGAAATATACACTTTAGAGAAAGGGGTGAGAGTTTTTCCAACTTGGGATACATAATATGAACAAAGCATGTACTACCAAAAACTCTAGGACGAATAGGAAACAAAGTGTTGTTAGGATAAAGAAGACGAAATAGAATTTTATCGTTTAAAACAGAGGATGGCATACGATTAATGAGAAAACAGGCCGTCAAAATAGCATCACACCAATAAAACTGAGAGATATTCATATGAAACATTAGGGACCTAACAATATCCAGAAGATGCCTATTTTTGCATTCAGCAGCCCCATTCTGTTGAGGGGTATAGGCACAACTAGTATGATGGATTATACCATTAGCAAAACAAAAATTAGAAACAACATTTTGAACATATTCAAGAGCATTATTTGTTCACAACACTTGAATTAGAACGCTAAATTGAGTTAGAATTTCCATATGAAACCTTTTGAAAATAGAAAGGAACTCAGAACAGTCTTTTATTAAATAAAGCCAGGTCATCCTAGAAAAATCATCCACGAAGGCTACAAAATAAGATAAACCTAACCTATTGGGTACACGACAAGGGTCCCAAATATCAGAATGCACTCAAGAAAAGGGAGTAGAATTTTTAGGACTGGAAGTAGAATGTAAAGACGAACGATGATGTTTTCCTAACTCACAAGCCTCACATTGTAATGAAGTGAGAGACTTGCAACCTGGAATAAGAACCTTCATCTTAGATAAAGAAAAATGACCAAGCCGTTGATGCCATTGAAGAGGGGTAGTAGTAGCGGTAATAGTTGTAGCAATAGATAAACGTTCAGTGGGCTCCAAGTAGTACAGACCAGCATGCTCATGTCTGCTACCAATCATCTCCTTGGTCCTGAGATCCTGAAAGGTACAATAAGAGGGATAAAAGGTAGCAACACAATTGAGAGATTTAGTTAGTTGACTAATAGCCAAAAGATTAAGAGGAAAATTAGGTACATGTAAGACAAAGGTAAGGACATAGACTGGTTAAGGAAGACATTACCATACTGAAAGGCATAGTAGAAGACCCATCAGCAAGGTAAATAGTAATAGGTTTATTTGTGTTATGAAAGGAGGAAAAGACAGAGGACTCACCTGTCATATAACAGGTAGTACCCGAATCAATGATCCAAGGGTGATGAGATGTGTAAGAAAGAGGGGCAGTTGTACTTGTACGAGCCAAAGTAGCAATAGAAGAAGGTCTAGTAGTCTCAAGGTTCTGAACCCTTCGAAGAAGGGCTTCATACTGATCAAAAGAGGGAGTAGATGTAGATGGTGGAACCAGTGCAGCCGGGGATGCATCATCAATGGTAACAATATTCACTAAATTATCTGCCCATTCAGGGCGACCAAATTTATCCCAATAGGTATCAGCAGTGTGGATGATAGATTTATCAACTTGATAACGGCCAAAACCACGACCACGGCCACGACGAAGGTTGGAGCCACTACCCCTAGAGGAGGTACCTCGACACGGCTAGCAAACAAAGCAGTTGTATCATTTTGGGAAGTGTCAGTCTAGGGAACCAAATGTTGGAGACGAAAGAACATCTCACTTAGGATAGGTATGGAAGCACTGGCAAGAAGTTGACTCTTCACAGTTTGATACTTAGGGGAAAGGCCAGTCAAAAACTTAGCTACATAAAATTCAGACTGTTGGGTCTTCAGTTTATTAATATCAGTAGAAAGAGACTGCACAGCCTGGATCTCTTCAATAAGGCCTTTGAAGCCTCTATAGTAATCAATCAGGGATTTGTCACCAATGAAATAAGTAAACATCCTCTCATAGAGGTCATAAATCCTAGAAACGTTCTTCTCTTGACCATAAGTCTCTTTTAAATCAGCCCAGATGGCCTTGGTGGTATCATGGAACATCACAGTAGGCAAGATAGAAGGCTTAATACTATTCCATAACCAAGTTTGAACCATGGAATTATCACAAAGCCATATATTATATGTCTTCTTAGATTCTGGATCCTTAGGATCACGGTTAGGTGCATCATCAAACAACAAGGATAGTTTCTCTTTAGAGAGAATGTAGGCTTTAATAGCCTGAGCCCATAGAAGGTAATTTGACACCCCTTTCAATTTTACAGAGATGATCTGAACTTTTAAAGGCTTGTAATTAGTCATCATGAAGAATAATAACTAGTAAATAACACAACCAAGCAACGCAAAATAATTGAAATAATTGTTTTTCTTTCACCCGGTTCAACCAACCGGTTGGCCAAGGAAATAAGGCTCAAATAGAAGCAAAGGAAGATGGAGGTAGTGGGGTTATATAATATATCTATCTTTGCTCAAACAAATAACTTCTCGGTTCAGCCAACCGAGTGGCCAAAGGAATGATGGCTCAAGAGGGGTGGAGAAAGGATGATAGGTAGTTAAAAAAAAAAATTTAATGAACGCTCACCACATAGACAGTAAGAAGATGATCAAGATGTTATCAATCACACATGAACAACATAATAGTAGATACAGTAGATCTTGATCATCTAGAGCACCACGAAAAAAAAAAATCAGTACATAGGTAAAGCAAAAATATCAAAGGCCTATCAAATTAAGTGTTGATGATAGCCAAGATCTAATGCTCTGATACCATGTAACAAAACCACACAAACAATAGTTCTAAATGAGAAAACTAATAAAGAAGAAGAAGAGAATTGAAGAAGAAGAAGAAGAAGGAGAGAGAACAGATCCCGAAAACCAGCAATAGACTAGTATCGAAAACTGAGAGTAACATCTCCTCTATAGCACTTTGTATTTATAAATAAAGAGGTGTCCATTACATAACGAAATCTCCATAAACAGTAGAGATAAAATAGGAAACAAATAAAATACAATAAGAGAAACTAAATCTAACAAAAAATAAGGAAAGAGAATGTAATCAGTCCAGCCTAATGTTGCTGGCTCTAATTACTGCCAGCGATGCTAAGCTGGGCTGTCGTGATGGGCTCTATGTGAGCCTGAGTAACATTAACAATATGTCTGCTGTAAAATATAATGAATAGTAAGTATATAATGCATTGCATAGCTTTATGTACTCATGTACGGCATATAGCATGCTGCGCAAAAGTAGCTATTCTTCCTGGTCCAGGCAGAGATCCAATTCTGAGTGACCTCCTTTTCTCATGAATATGCTTATCATCTTTTGGATCATTGTAGTTTTTGGTTCTAATTATTTCCTCTATCTTATCAGATCCCTACAAATGGAGCTGGATTAATTGAGTATAGATCTCATCCATTTTGGTGTCAAAAATATTGTCCTTCACATGAATATGATCATAATACTGTTCGTTGTTGTAGTTGTGAGCGGTTGGAGGTATGATGACTTCTATTATATCATTACTGTGGTCCTTCAGTTATTTCTACTATATTATTAAGGAACTGTGGTGCTTCAGTTAATCTCCTCCATAGATTGCCCTGCATTTGCTTTTTCCTGCAATATATATATGAACCAAAGCATTTCATATTGCAATGCTTGATTGTTCCGGTTGCCGCATGGTGGTTTGTTATTGTGATGTAGTCATGGAATGCAAGATACATTTCTTTGGGTGATGGACGGAGTTTATGCTTTGAGTGTATGGAGTCCACTATCATGGATACGGGTGACTGCCAACCCCTTTACCATTCCATCCGAGACTACTACGAAGGAATGAATATGAAACTAGATCAACAGATTCCCATGCTACTGGTCGAAAGACAAGCTCTCAATGAAGCTATTGAAGGGGAGAAAAACGTAAGTGATGTACTCTTATTACAATATTTACATACTTCATTTATGCATGTACCCTTAATTCAAAACTGCTCATTCTTTCCAGGGCCACCATCACATGCCTGAGACAAGGGGTTTATGTCTATCCGAAGAGCAGACTGTTAGCGGTGTATGACCATTCATCTATAACTCTATTTTTGCTTATTCAAGAAACTTACTTTATCTTCATTGTTTGAAGTAACAAATCTTTACTATTATTTTTTTTTTCCATTTCCTTCATAACAAATTTAGATACTTCGAAGGCCAAGAATTGGGGGAAACCGGTTTATAGGCATGAAAACACATTCTCAAAAGCTGACTCGTAAGTGTGAGGTTACAGCCATCCTTGTTCTGTATGGTCTCCCAAGGTAATGTTCTTAATACATGTTTTTAATTTATGTTCTTTCAGCATATGTTTTTTATATTCACAGTTTTGATTTCTTTCAGTGAATTCAATCTTCAAAGTGTAATTTGTTGTAGTAAAAGCATCAGGCATGGGGTTTTAAAATGGGGGAGGTGCAATGATCCCATGTGGCCATTCCATAAGTGCAAAAATAATAAACAAAGAGAAAGAAAAAAGATTGTTTGCCTAATTGTGCTGAAAGGATGGAAAATGGCTAGACAGTGACCTTCATTATTTAACTATTCCTCAGAAAATTTGAAATTTTTTGTGGAATTGACCTTCGTTTATTCTGCATTGCATAGCTCTGGTTCCAAAAAATCTGTAGGGGTTTCAAATCAAAACCAAGAAACACTGCTCCTCCTGCCCATGAAACCGAAGCCACAAATTAATGATGGGAATGGAACTGCAAGATTGATGAATTTAGTTTTCTTTTTATCTTTCCATGCAACTTTGGTGCTGGAAAAAAGAACTCTTCAGTGTCTCCAGATGTTTTCCTTTTTCTTTCATTCTAAAATTATGAAGAGCATTTTGATCTCACTGCAGATTTGTGTTGCATAACCCTATTCTTCTCCCCCCCCCTCCCCTTTTTGGTTAGGTTATTGCACATATTTTTTATGATTATCTATCTGGCGTCAGAAATGATCTCCAATGTCAACTGAGATAGTGGAATAGATCTCATTGGTCAAATAGTTTACCTAGTTTAATTATAGAAGTTCAACCGCTTAATGTGCTCATGAGATCATACACCTTAAGTAAGAAGAATGGATCATGTAAATAAAATGTCTCACAACTGTATGAATGCAGTGGGATTAGAAATCAAGAACCAAATAGTCAGCTCATGTGGAACCTATAGTCACCACAAAGAACAGAATTCAATGTGCAATATTTTTTTTTGTCTTCTGGTTTCCTAGATGAGTCACCTATTGCAACAACCTCAATGACAGTCTAATACCATCCCCCTGTATCTTCCAAAATTGAAATTTCAATGGATAACACATGAGACTACTACATTCTGATCATTTGTGAAACAATGCAAGAGACTTATGGCTTCTTTAATTCCGTTTCAAGGTTATCAGACACTTCCAGTGGATATAACAAAACTTTAATTTCTGGTCAGAAGTTTGATGGTTATTTAATTGCAGCTCAGGTATACTTATGTCATGACGCAATATAATGATTATGACTTAAAAAAATGGAACATTTTATTTCATAGCACCCGAAAAGTAAATTATGAAAATGGCATTTGTATGAAACTGTTTTCACACTTTGCTGAAATCCTGATTAGTATTTCCTTGATCGTACCTTGTTTCGGACATGATGGAAGTGGTGGTTGCTTCTTTTTCTGTCTATGCATCTTTTTCTTTTTCTTGCAAGGTGCATAGCAGTTTTGAATGATTTTCCAATGGTCTCTCTGTAGTTGAGATTGAGAGTGGCTGAATCTTAACAAAAAGCCTTCATATCATTTGGTATGTCACTGGATGCAGATTACTAACAGGATCTATCCTTGCCCATGAATTGATGCATGGATGGTTACGTCTGAAAGGTAACATTGCATTTCATATTCTCTCTAACTTTCTCAAAAAAATAAAATCCTCTAGCTTGTATTTACAAGCATTTTCTAATGGGTAAGTTTCAAATCAAGTAGGGTACCGCAATCTAAACCCTGAGGTGGAGGAAGGCATATGTCAGGTTCTCTCTTACATGTGGTTAGAATCAGAGGTCATGCCTGGATCAAGAGGCATGCCTTCTACATCAACAGCTTCATCATCGTCTTCTTTTTCATCCAAAAAAGGTGGCAAATCTGAGGTCGAGAAGAAACTGGGTGAATTCTTCATGCACCAGATTGCTCAAGACACCTCAACAGCCTATGGAGAAGGATTCCGAGCTGCCAATGCTGCTGTCAATAGATATGGGTTACGTAGTACCCTGGATCATATTCGACTGACAGGAGGAAACCTTCCTGTGTAAGTGAGTTAACTGTGACTTGTGTTCATTGGAGGATATTGAGATGATTCTAGAAGCTTGGATCAGCTCCCCATAGTTTTTGTGGTAGTCATTCAGGGTTGGTTATTTGTTAAATATGGTTTCTCCAAATGTAACAGTATGCATGTATCTATTACTTCCAAGACAGAAATTTCATCTTTTGTAAATATATGTCCACCCATATCTCAGAGGGAAGAACTACATCCAAAATTGTAGGGCTCAACATGATGTATAAACTTGAGTCCCCAAATTTTTCGGTAAAGAGTCGGTTGCTCTTTGTTCCATGTTTGTAGTTTGTACGATGATTCCATGATGGCTTTCCAAACCAGTCTGTTGTCCTCTTCGGTCCTGTTGCTGGAAGAAATGGAGAAGAATCCTGTTCTGAATTGGTCTAGAAACGATCTGGGACCAACCAAGGCACTTGCTTGCCTTGGGTTTTGTAGCAGGAGGGGGAAAATGCAGTGAGGGGCGAGAAATGAAGACTTTGAAAGACGGAGATAATTTTCCTTTCTCAATAGGGGGTGGATTTGTTTGTGGAGAGAGAGAGAGAGAGTGATATGAACCTGCGTCTCATCTATCAAAACTGGTTTACCAAGTGAGGGGTCAGGAACATATCAAGTCAGAATCAGTCCCATTCAGAACCAATGTGGGACTAAAAGGCGTAACATTGCCCCACCCTTCCACCGTTGATGTCTAGGTGGCTTGGACTCGTGGCGATTTTCATTCTGGGTTTCATTCCAGGTAGCCCTCTCCAAAGGAGATGGTCAGGGCAACTTTCAATTTGGTCTTCATTCCAGGTAGCCCTCTCCAAGGGCGACCGTGGCAGGTGAGTCATTGAAATCACCAATTGATAGGAACTGATGAACTTGATATGACACTGAGGGGGGGGGGGGTGAATCAGTGTCTGAGACTTTTTCTTGATAAAATCAATGCTGCCCAGATTTGTTGGATATTTGAATTGTCAATACACACAATCGTATACAAATCCACCTTGCTACCACTCAGTGGTCAGGTCTATCAGATTTGTACACCCATCCTGTAAACCATCCCACACACTCCAAAATATACCAGAAAGCAAATACACAGAACACAAAGATATTACGTGGTTCACCACCACAGTATGTGATGGCTAATCCATAGAGTAATGCCCCACAGGCTCCGTACTTACTCAATACTCAACTTTTAGTTTCTTACAGACAAGGTTACTAACCCTAGATTTTCCCAGCATAAAACTGAGAGGGCGTAACAACGTCAAAATTCAGGCATAAAGCCAGTGTCCAACACCCACTGAACACACCATAAAAAAAAAAATTTTGGGGCTCATAAGAATTGCCCTACAATGAAACCCACAAGCTAGATAGGTATTCTACTATTTTTCTTTCACCTATACTGGCATACAGTGCATAAAAAATTATTTAAAGAGATAGGGAATGAGAAAATCTCACAACCAATATTCTTGAATTTCCAGCAATAATTTTTGACGCTCCACACTACTTTGAGAAACTCTGAACAACCTTCAATGATAGTGAAGCTTGAACCATAGAGCTCGTCTTGATCATAGGCTTCCCATCTCCTCCACAATCACCATGAATGAACAATAAACAGCCTACCAACCTCTCTCAAGGATTCAGCAATCCATTGATGCACAGAGAAGAGGTAGATGGTGATAAATCATCTCACTGGACACACAAACTGGCAAAATCACTCTCTGTAGATTCAAAGCAAACTTTTCAAATTTTTTCTATACTTTCACGACTCCCAACGGCGCCCAATAGGTAAAGCATCTAAAAATAAGGAAGCTGTAATTTGAACGGTCCGATTTGGAGCTCAGATGAAGAAGATATGACAATTTGAAGTTCGGTGAATTGCATATAAGGAAAGAGAATCTTTCCTTTTATAAACACGCACCCGCGCCGCACCGTAGTCGCGCCGCCAATGTGCTGTCGAGATCGTATTGGTCGATCGAGGCATCTTCAGCGGCGTCCGTCAGATCGTCTGCAAAAAGACGGGATTGTCTGATGCCCGTCAGATCCGAATAAACCGCGTCAGCGAACCTCAGATTCAATATGGAGCGCCGGATCTGGATCAATCGCGCCGCTGCACCGTATGCGCGTCACACGTGATCGTAGCTATGCTTGCAAGTGACGGGATCCACTGTATTATGCTGCTCCCAGCCAGTCCGGTTGCACGCGATAGAATCTCTACGCGTCGGCTCCGATACACATTAGCCCGCGTCTTTGTGGGCTGTCAGATGCGGATCTGAGAGGTGAGGATCAATCCTCGCCGTGGATCTTGGATCTCCTTCCCTTTTTCTTGACGAAAAAGCCCCTAAACAACTTCTTAAATGGCCTCTGTAACCGAAATCGCATCAATTAAACCTGTAACTCGATTTTATGTCCGAGAGGTCCTCTCTCTAACCCTTTGCTCACTCTCTCTCTAGAAATTTTGTCAAATAGGTGAAATGCATGCTGAGGAGTGTCTAGGGGCATGCGACAGGGGGCTTGGGGCTTGCGGCGGTGGGTGGTGCATGGCTTAGTGCTGGGCTGCCTTGTTGCAGGCCATGTGGGTCTGGCTGGCCATATGCGGCAGCCACTGTGGTGCCGCGGCCTCGGCCATGGTGGCATGCCACCTAGGTACAGTGGGTCCCACCCACATTTCTCTCTCCTCATTCTCTCTCTACATGCTTCTCTCTCTTCTTTCTCTCTCTACAGACTCCCTCCATTTTTCATGCTTCACATCACCTGTAACAAAGCTGCATCGCCTGTTTCACTACCATATCGCCTGTAGGGTCCGCAGACACTCTCTCTCATCAAACTTGGCCCAGTTAGCCCAATTTGTCAACAATTACAATACGAAGGCCAACATGAACCTGGGTCTCATTTATCAAAACCGGCTTATCAAGTGAGGGGAGGAACATATCAACTCATTATCAGTCCCATTCAGAACCAATGAGGGACTAAAAAGGGCGTAGCAGTGTGTGTATGGGTTGGGCCGGGGAGGGGATAGGTGGGTGGGCGGGTGAGAGGGTGAGCTTTGGGTTGTGTGGGGCTGTAAGTGGCAATCAGCCCTCAAGTGTGGAATCTCAAAAGCAAATCATCGTGGATGACACTAATATTCTCTGTAGGTAGATCTCTATAGTATATCATTATTGGTCAATTAGAGATTAACATTGGAGAGAGAAGAAAAGGAGGATAGTGACAAAATTGATAGAATATGTGATTTATCTACTTGAATTTCTCCACATATGAGAGTACAATATTTATAGTGAAAGATAGTTACAATTTCAAATACAAGAAACGGGAATTTGGATTACAAGAGGAATAGATTGAGCTCCATGGAATCAATTATATAATGTGATTTGTTGGTGAGGATCTTTCCAAGTTTGTAGGAGTGGATCGTAGGGATCGTGATCTGTAATTTCCGTGAGTAGTGTGATCTTATCATCCATCTTCAAGCCGGACGGAGAACAACGAAGGTGCAACTTCTCCTGTGGAAACCTTGCGCATGAGGATATATATATATATATATATATAACCTTGTGCGTGAGGAGGCAAGACCCTTTGTGAAAATGTCAGGTATTTGGTCTTTAGAGGAGATATATCGAACATTAGGTAGACAGTGTCCAATCACCTCATGAACATAGTTATAATCTACTTCGATGAGTTTGGTCCGAGCTTGGAACACAAGATTATGTATGAGAGTAATGGCGGAAATGTTGTCACACCAAAGAGTAGCTGGCTTTGGAAGTGAACAGTGAAGTTCACGAAGCAAAGAATGAAGCCAATGGATTTTAGCGAATTAGTAGTAGTCTATGCTAGGCAATGATATTAGACCTCGGCTGATGAATGAGAAGCCGTTGGTTGCTTTTTGGCACAGAAATATGCATAAGCCACTTGTGGAATGACAATCCATGGGGCAGCCAGCCTCGTCTGAGTCATAGTAACCCATGAGAGTTAGAGGGTCAGGCTTGTCAGCAAGGTGCAGTTTATCTGTATTGAAGGAGATCCAATAAATTTGCAGCCATCCATATTTGTACGTAGTAGGATGTTGAGGATGTATTTTGACCAATTGAGATGTAAACCGGAGGAGCTCTATTGAATCTCGACTCTGAGAAAGTAATATAAGGAGCCCATGTCTTTCATTTTGAAGTGGCAGCTGAGGTAGAATATCAGCTCTTGAATGGAAAACAAGTTACCACCCATAAGGAAAATCAATGCCTGGGCCTCATCTATCAAACCCGACATCGAGTGAGGGGGGCTAGGAACATATCAACTCACAATCAGTCCCATTTAGAACCAATGTGAGAATAAAGGGCATAGTAGTGTGTGTGTGGGTGTGGGTGGGGGCGGGGTTGGGGCTTGGGCTGGGGCTGGGGCTGGGGCTGGGGGGGATGGGTGGGTGGGCGGGTGAGCTTTGAGTTGTGTGGGGCTGTAAGTGGCAATCAGCCCTCAAGTGTGGAGTCTCAAAAGCAAATAATTGTGGATGACACTAATCTTCTCGATAGGTAGATCTCTACCGTATATCATTCTTGTATGTCGAGTGGTGGAACTCTGCCTCAAGTTCTCCAATTAAGCTGAAGGCTGCTTTGATCTATCCAGCCTTGTTTTTGGTTTCTTCCTTTGGTATTCTCGTTGTATTGGTTTGCAATAATCTTCCCCCCTACAAAAAAAAAAAAAAGAGGACAGTTTGTGTGAAACCCACATCCAAAAATACGGGTTAATTTGAATTTTTCACACAATAGGTACTCCCATCGACGTGGATCTAGCATCTGTATCTGTATCGGAGTGTATCGAACTCTAGGTATGCTTTGAAACTGTGGACTACTAGTTTGGGCTTAGATTGTCGAACCAACCATGTGTGGCCAATCTTAGCTGATTTGGGCCATGTGGTTGACCATAGCGGTCGATGAAATTGACCTGGTCGACCGCCCATCTATGATCGACTGCCTGATCACAGAATTGGGCCAAACCTTAATCTATTCGTGTGGGCGTGGTTTTGACTGGTGCCTAGTCACCCTTGGTCGTCCCTAAGCACATGTGTCCCATCTCTTGATTAATTTGAGTGCCGATTAGCAAATTCTAAGTCTCCTTGTTTACTCTTTCACTAGTAATAGGATTCTCAAGAAGGAGTTGTATTACAACTCTAACTCTTGATCAACTCCATAATAAAACCTCTCTAAAATCACTAAAACCCTAAATTGAGAACCCTAAAGGCTCTGACACATGTTTTGGTGAGGGAGAGAGAATTGGAGAAGGTTCAAGGAAGAAGAAGAGGAAGAACCACCATTAAAGGTCCTCCCTCAAGCTTCTTGCTGAAACAATAATTAACAAGCATTAAGGTAAACTCTTTAACACTTTTACTTTACATAAAATGACCCTTTGATTATCTCATGAGGTAAATCCCAACCTCTGATCATGTTGGAATGATATTCCATTAGCCATTAATGATTAGTGATCTAGATTTTCTTACTAATGCTTAGATTGGATAAACCGATGTAAAAGAATGAATGTAGATCATAATATAAGTTTATGATGTTGAATTATTATTGGGAAGTAGTCAATAATATTGTATAGACCCTTAGAGACCCTCTGGGAATGCCCTCGACCCCATGCCATAGAGAACGGATCGAATCAAGATCAGTCCGAGCTCACTGGTACGTGATGGTTGATGGGGGCGGTTGACCAAATTGGTCTGATTGATCACCTGACTATGATCGATCGCCTAAGTCACAAAAAGGTGTAAAAGTTGTATTTTTATTTCCAATCGATCACTATGGACTGAGTTGACTATCCCATATCTTTGGAATGATTTAATGGACATTGTAGAATGATTGGTTTGATTAAAATGCACGCCCAAAGATATAAGCACGTACGATTGCATAGCCGACATACACAGTCGATGATTGAACATGCATATAGACTATGGGAATGGAGTTCTATCCTAACCAGTGACTGTAACACATAATAAATAATCTATAGAAGCAACCTTAATGAGGTCCAAGCCTTTAGAATCGATAATGACCTAAATATCCTAACCAGTTGATGAAATGAGTCTGATTGACCACCTAATCTAATCGACCACCCCCATCGACCGCCTGTTGACAGCAAATATGTTTTGGTTGATTCTTTAACCAGTGATCATGAAACTTGACCAATTAACCCTAGAACATGTTTCTAAGGCTAATGAGGATACCCTAAACCTAATAAGAGTGTGACCAAACAATTTAATGTATTAATCACATATTTGTAAGACCCGTACCTTGCTAACTCGGTCTTACCACTTTGTATTAGGTATTCCTATCACGGTCGGACCAAGCGGACCAAGTGCGTGAAGAAACCACAAGGCTAGGTATGTAATTCGAACAAAAAATCATCTAATTGAGACGTGTGGTCGCATACCTAAACAGGTGTGGTCGACCACACCTCAGAATATTGAGACCACTCGAATCTGAGATGTGTGGTTGCAGTTTTGAGACGTGTGGTTGATGGATCCTAAGGCCCCCACGTGCGACCAAGTGATGGTATACTGACTCCGAAATTAGAAAACCTTCTTAATCTGAAGGGGGGTTCTTTCCTAATCAAAGTGGGACTTTATATGGATCTTTTCCTCTATATAAAGGATGTCCCTTAGTCTCTTTCACTCTTTTAGAAGTCAAACTGAAAGAGAGAGGAAGAGAAAAGTAGGAAGAGAAAGAGAATTGAAGAGGAAGACTAGGAGAAGGAATTGCAGAGAAAGCTCTGGTTCTGCAGTAAGTTTAAGGTATGGAATCATTCCCTACATTAATTGAATGCTTAGAATAGGTTATGGAAGAGAGATTGATTTAAAGTAAGATCTCAATCCTAAGACCTTGGACAAAACTCTAAGAGGTCTTTGGAGGGAATCATAGGAAGGATCATAATGATAAGCCAAGTAATCAAAACATAAAGGTATTGCATTGAGAGTGGAAAAATCGACCAACACTCGTGAGGTGGCAGTTTGATTGACCACACGAGGCACATGTGTCAACCACACACCCTTGGAAAGGTTCCAGGGAGGGTGTGGTTGCATGTGTGTGGCACGTTTCGACCTCACACCCTGTGGTCGTAGAAACTGAGACCACAGGTGCAGACACACTTTCCACCACTCAACTTTCGGAGGTCTGTTTGATTCTAGGTTGGATCATTGACTAAGGTAATTTGATGAACTTGAACTCTAACTTAGAACTAACAAAGTTCTTAGGTTTCCAAGAGGTTCAAGAGTGAGTTAAGAAGCTTGGAGAAGATTGAACGTCTCTAGCAGGTGAGGGAACATAACCTAAACTAACTGACTAATAATAAACTGTTTACTTTTATTGAGTCTAATGCCATGATTGATTTTATGCTTGTACGCTTGTAATGCGCATCTCACATGTCATCCAATATTCCTGTTATTACTGCTCATGTGTATTATCTATTTATAATATGATGATGATGATGATGCTAGGAATATGCATGTGATTATGTGTGTGTGGTTAGTGTGCTTGATGCGAGTGGAGCATCAGGGGGAGGATGTGACATTGTGGTTCATCCTGGTCACCAGACTCTAACTCTATCTCTACTCAAGTCTTGTTCACTGACATCGTCGTATCGTCATTACTTTAGCAGAACTATTACGTCTTAGGACATCAAGGGAGGTGGTCTTGGACCGTGAAGTCTTCGACTTTACCGGGGGGACTTAGCTCTATCTCTATGGATGTATTGAGAGATGCTGGGGTGAGGCCTTGGATATATTGGATGATATTTAGGATTGGTTAGTTATGATCCCAGTTTGCAAGCCCTCGCCAATAGGGGCATACATGTTGGTATGGGTAGGGCATCAGGAGAAGTGTTGGCGGTGTTTGATCCAGACACTTTAACTCTATCTCTATTCCATGGTGGGTGTATGTGGGACGACAATGATGTTTGATCCATTGGGAAAATTCACACACTCGTGTATAGAGGTGCGGTGGCCGCCAATCCTTTCTATAGCATATTACAAACTTAAAACCAGACCAATGATATGAATTGAATGCATGCATATGTTTGTTGCATTGTTTTGTTTGCTTACTGAGCCGTAATGTGTGCTCACCCTTTTCGATGTCGAATATTTTTAGTTTTTGATGCAGGTCCTACCGTCGAAGATTACATGAACACGTCGATGTACAGATACGTAGCGGCGATAGATGTGGAAGCTATGGAAGAGGCGCATGATCCGTCGTGTGAGTACAATTCATGTATTTTCGATTAGTTTAGTTATTTGGTTATCGGAACATGTAATTAATTAATTTACTTTATTTTATGTTTTGAGTTACTTTGGAGATAATTGGATAATTAATTATGCTATTACTGTTAGATACTCAGTTCATTAGTATTAAAGACTTTAGCTATTTTTTATTTACTCTGATTATGGTTGTGGAATGTATCTGGTTTAATCGGATGGGCACGATCTATACGAGATCCTGGTTGAACCGTTGATTTTTCTTTGATGGTTCATCACACCACTGGATAATCCAGATTTGGGGTGTGACAATATTAATCACAACTACGTAACTCACGTGGAAAGCAAGGAAGGTACTCTGTCTACTTCATAGTAGTAGTTGCTCACCTAATTTTAGGTGAGGGATTAGCTTTGTTTATTTTTTTGTTTTTTATCTACATGCTGTGTTTGTATTGTGATTAGATTACTGTATGATAACATGCCATCTAATAACTAGGATATTTGTTCACGCATTCTTGCATAATATTCTTATATTGGATTAATAACATGATTGTTTAGCATTCGCTTGTATCTTAGTGGATTTGGATGCCTAGAACGGGACGGTTCATTTTGATCCGTTAAGCTGGGATATAAGTACCTGGATTAGTAATATTCTTAGTTTAGGTTTCAATATCCTGTGCCTGACAACCCTTGCCAATAGGGGTTTAGATATTGGCATAGCCTTATATACAAGGTCCGACCATAGACGCAGTTTTATTTTACAGCTGGAGCATGGAGCTGGTCATTTGTTGGTATTATAAGACCCGCACTCCATGAACCCGGTCTAACATGGGTTATCATGTTGTGACAGGTCTTCCCATCATAACCGGGCTAGACGAGGCAACCGAATGACGAACCATGCATTAAGGTACAAAATTGACAGCTTTAACTTTGACCGGTTTGACTGGTTGAGCTTGTCCGATTTCGCGGGTAGTACCACTGGTCAGTGCAACCGGACAATTGAAATCCCAATCCGTGAATAGAATTCGGTGGGACCCATTTTCCAATCCTTGCATGAAAACCTTTCCATATGACAGTTGGATCCTTATAAGGACACTCTCCCTATATAATAGCCTTACCTCTCCATTCTCTTTCATTCTTTGACCATCCAAAACCTTAAAATTTAGGAGATCTAAGAGAGGAGTTGTGTAGAAGAAGATGACTACGAGGGGAGGAATCATCTTTGAACCAGGAACTCACAGTCAATTTCCAATCAACGTTGTCAAGAAACCAACAGTAAGTTCTCTATCACTGTAGAAAGGTTAGGGAAAACATGATAATGGGATCAATGCCATAAGAGACCAACTGTTGGTTCGAAACCCTAGTTGAATGTGTTGGTCCAATGGTTAGAAGGATTTCATATTGGAAACAACTAACCCTAATGTATCTTCGACCTTAAAATGATGTAGGATGAACCCTAGAACAAGTCGAGGGATCAACTCTGAAGAAAAGACAGATAGGAAACCAACTTGGACAATGTCTGGTGTGTTCTCTGGTGGGACTCATAGCCACACCGGTGAGTTGACCGTTGGGACATATACTGCCACCGGTGAAGTCACCGGTCATATTCGGGAAGCCCTAGAAACTTGACCGGTGGGGTGACTGGGGTGGCTACCGTCAGACCGGACAATGCCACCGATCAATGTCTGATGGTACTTATGCCACTCTGGACAGTAAATTCGATAAAGGAAAAACTACCAGAATGTAACATAATTTAATATTATTGTTTGTTTAGGACTCGTGAGCAAGTAAGGCTAGTCTCTGTAGCTCAGAGAGTATTTAACGTCACTCAACAAGCGAAGGACAAAACCCCAAACTAACTGGTTAACAATTAATGAACCTTGTATGTTGTTTGGTGTACTGTACATTTAACATGTCATCCAATAATTTCTATTTTACTGTTCATGCATATTTGTTTTTAAAAAAAATTTCATCTACACCCCATCAAAGATTGCTAACATCATCTACACTCCCAAGAATACAAAAACATCATCTAGGTCCACTTAACTGACGGAAATCACTAAATTTGTTGAAATACAATTTTACCCCTCAAATTATAAATTATAAAATTAAAAAATTATGTTCATTTACTAATTTATCTTTCAAATCAAAATTGTATTTATCATGACCAACCCTGGTTTCGCTATGATTTTCAACCCGACCCGCCCGACTTCGATGATCCATCTCAGGATTCTTCCTTGCCCGATATGATTTCTGCAATTATTTTTTCATGGTGTCGTCTTCTTCTTCTTTTCCCCTTTCCTTATGTTTTCTTTTTCTTCTACTAAAATATAAAGGAAAGTTATGAATCCTTAGAGGGAAGCATGTATATCAGCTCTTCAATTCTCATCTTTGAATCTCATATCGGTTCCGTATTCCCATACCCCCAAGCTTTAATCATTCACTGAGATTTGATTTCAGATTTGGTTCTATCCGATCTAGGTGATATTTTTGTTTTCTGGTCCACTGTAGTGAGAAGCAATCCTCATGGACTTGGTAAGGATCTATGAATGATTCTTTTTTTTTTGTTGGTAAAATATGAATGATTTATTGGAGTTTCTTCCATCGTAATTTTGTCTGCAACTTTAATTTCTGTTTTACTACTATGATTCGAACGAAACCTCACTAAAAATGTCTTCAATCACGATATCATGATATGGGGGTTGAGATGGAATCATTAGTTATTTGGAGGATTCAATGGAGGATCCACAATAGAATGGTGATTCATACCTAATGATTCAGAAAACTCAGATCTGAAGAGAATAACTAGAAGAAAACTCAGATCTAAAGAATGTTTTAGGAGTGATGCAGAAAACTTTAGATCTGAAGAAAACAGGTTCAAGAACCGAAAAAAATAGTGGAGAAAAAATAAGAATGTAGAGTTGAAAAAAAAAACATAGATTTGAAGAGAAAGGAACCTTAGAGATTCAGAGACTTGAAGAGAAAGGAACCTCATAGATCTAAATAAGGGCTTACCGGAGAAGAGAACCCATGTAGAAAAACAGAGTAAGAGAGGGAAAGAAAGAGAGAGAGAGAGGAAGCAATGCACAAGTGGAAGAGAGGGGTTTGGGTAAAGGGTATAATGGTATTTTTAACAGGTCAAAAGGGTATTATCATCTTTCAAATATTCCAATCCACCTGACGTCAACATCTAACAGGAATCAACTGACGAAGTAGACTTCTTTGATTAGCATAGTCAAAGTTTCGGGGTGTAGATGATGTTTTTGCATTCTTGTGGGTGTAGATGATGTTAACAATCTTTGATGGGGTCTAGATAAAAATTTTTCTTGTTTTTATTATGATGAGGTTGAGGATAGTCATGCGTTTTTTTAGTTGGTGTGTTAGATGGAAAGAGGTTGGAGCCTTGGACCATTCATTGCACTGGCACTGCTTTGTATCGTTGTTTACCTTAGCGTAACTTGGTACAGGGTAAGGGATCAGGGAGAGTGCTGGTGGTGTTGGCCATAGCCTTACCGTTAGACTCTAGTTCTATCTCTATCTCATAGTGAGAAGTATTAGGATAAGGCCAAGGATAAACTTGTGATGACATGTAGGATTGGTTAGTGACAGATCCCTAGTTTGCAAGCCTTCACCAATAGGGGTGTACGTACTGATATGAGGTAGAGTATCAGGGGGTGCTGATAGTTTGGTTATAGCCTACTGTTAGGCTCTAGCTCTATCTCTCTTTCTCTCTCTCTCTCTCTCTCTCTCTCTTTCTCTCTCTCTCTCATAGTGGGTGATGTGGGATAACAACGATTTTGGTTGGAGCCTGGCCGTTGGGTGTGCTCACACTCTCATGTATGGAGGTGTGGTTGTAGCCTATCCTTACCATAGCATATTACAAACTTTATCAGACCAAATGATTGAATGTTATCTCATGCATATTGCTTGTTGCATTGTTTTATTTCTCACTGAGCTAAGTTATGAGCTCACCTGTCACACCCCAATTCTGCTCTATTCAGAATGGTGTGATGAACCGCTAACAATCCAACGGTTCAACCAGGATCTCGAGTAGGCTATATCCGTTTTATCTAAACCCCATACATCCATATTCATAATCAGAGTAAATACACAATAACAGAAGTCTTATAATAAAATGAACTGAGAATCTACTGTGATATTAATATTTAAATAGCAAATTATTCTGTATCAACTGAGACATAAATAAATATCAAATACAAGTCCTTAATAAATCCAAATAAAGAAAACTAGAAAAATAACTAATCGAATACACATGAGTTGCACTCGCAAGAGGAGTCATGTGTATCCACTTCCTCTTCCACTTCCATCGCCGTCACGTTCTCGTACACTGGAGCATTTACATAATCTTCAACAGTTGTACCTGCATCATCAACTAAAAATATTCGACGTCGAAAGGGTGAGCACACATCACGGCTCAGTGAGCAAACAAAACAATGCAACAATACATATGCATGTAATTCAATTCATATCTTTGGTCTGGTTTTACGTTTGCACTGTGCTATAGAAAGGATAGGTGGCCGCTGCACCTCTATGCATGAGAGTGTGGATACGCCCGATGAACCTCTCACCGTCGCCCACAGCACCCACAATGAACATTGTACAACGAAGGTCACGTTTATCGATGCATAACTCCATACCAATAAATAAATCCCTGATGGCTGGGGCTGTAAACGGGGCTCGCTACTAACCAATCCTAATGTCAAACAGTGTATCCAAGGCCTCACCCCAGCATCCCTCAGAGCACCCGTAGAGATAGAGCTAAGGCCCCCTGGTAGAGTATAGGACTCAAAGACCGAGACCTTCCTTGATGTCCTACATCGTAATAGTTTTGCTAAGGTAATGACGATACGACGACATCAGTAGACATGACTTGAGTAGACCATGGTACAATATACACCCCATGAAGAACGGTCATGGCTGTACCGGTTGATACCATCCCTACCCGCACCATATACACTGGCCAAACACAAACATTCACATGCCTATTCCTATCATCATCACCATCATCATGTTATAAACAATAAAGTAAATATGCATGAACAATTAATAGAAATATTGGATGACATGTTGAATGCACATACACGCATGAAATCAATATGGCATTGGACTCAAGAAATAAAACAGTTTATTATTAACCAGTTAGTTTAGGTCTTGTTCCCTCACCTTAGCTTGTTAATAGATCATCTTCCAAGCTTTAGAATCACCTTTATAATGTTATTATATTACTAGAAGACCTAACAAAGTCGATAGAATTTAATTAAAATTAATTCTGAATTTAAAAACCATGCTGTTAACTAGGGGTCGGAGATAGGGTCAGAGTCATGATCGACCCCTGGTGTAACCACCCTAATTCTGGACTTCCCGAACACTGGGGGTCGATGTTGAGGGTCTGGTAGGGTCGATTGGCCATCGACCCCCTATGCGACCCCCTGTGGATTTTGGTCAATTTTCTTCCTTTCAGTCCATTCTTCGTGTTTGGGGTCCTATGGCTTGCTCCTACAGTCCATTCTACACACATTCTATGGTCTAAAACCATGAATCATTCACATATATAGCTGTCATGAATTCCCCCATGGTTTTTCATGAAAACCTAACCATGGGTTGATGGTTTGGGACTCTCCGAGATCATACTCTCTTCATTACCTAACCTAAGGTCTGTAGAAACTCATGGAATTAGTATCCATACCTGAGAAGAATACTCCTTCTCTGCAAACTCTTCTCCTTTTTGCTTTCTTCTCTTCCTTGCTTCTCTTCTTCTTCTCTTCCTTCTCTCAATTCAATTAGGGTTGTAAAAGGAGTGAAAGAGGCTTAGGGACGTCCTATTTATAGAGTAGAAACTCCTAAAATAAGTCCCATTGAGATTTAGAAAGAGTCCAACCGAAATTAAGAAACATTCTTAATTTCTGTTTCTGGCGGCAACTGGGGGTCGATGAGGGGGTCGATGATCCCGTCGACCCCTAACTCCTAAAGTGTCTGACCCCCTCTGTAAAATAGGGGGTCTGAATTTCTGTCTTGGGGGGTCTGACCCTCCCTTGCTGGGTATGCGACCTTCCCCTTAATTTAAGTGTTTTTGGGTGATACCTGGGATCACGATCTCCTTCACGCCCTTGGTCCATTTGGCTCGACCATGATGGGTAAACCTGATTCAAGGTGGTAAGACCGGGTTAGTTTGATACGGGTCTTACATCACCCCACGACATCGTTTTCTTTTTAGTTGATGATGCATGTATTACTGTGGAGGACTACATCAATACACCTTCTTATGGACTAATGGCTACTCTTAATGTGTAGTTAGTGGAGAGTGAGCATGACTCGTCATGCGAGTGCCACTACTGTATCTATCTTTAGGGGACTTACTACTGTGTTGGGGCTATAAGTTTGTAATCAGATATTACTATTTATGTTTTGGTTAATTGAGATAATTGGATTATTTACTATTTATTACATCAGTTCTCAGTTCATGTAATAAAACTTTTGCTATTATTTAAATATTCTGATTATTGGTTACATGTGTAGTTTGAATGTTGGCATGGTTCTTTGTGATCCTAGCTTGAATCATGGTTTGTTAGCGGTTCAATTACCTTCTGGTTCGACTAGAATTAAGGTGTGACAAGTATCCTTCCTCAAGTGTTTCAAGAGAGACCTAGGGATGAGTTTATTCTATGTGCTTATCCATGACGGATTGGACGGTGTGTACCCAGTAAGGTGGTTGAGGCGTAGGATAAGATGTCAGGATGAAGCCTATGATGGGGGAATGCTGATAGGCACCAAGGCATAGTCCTTAGGTCATATCTTCATTTTGTGAGTAATGTTTCACAGGAGGCGCGGCCAAATGTGTTTCATCTACTTGACCCGTGCTTGAGTGTTCATGTCACACCCCAATTATGGACTAACCAGAATGGTGTGATAAACCGTCATGAAAACCAATGGTTCAACTAGGATCTCGTATAGGCTATGCCGACCATGTTAAACCAAAACACATTCCACATCAATAAGAGATAATAAAGTAAATAGCGAAAGTCTTATTAATAATGAACTGAGGTCTAATCATGATAAATAATTAATATTCCAGTTATCTCCAAGTAGCCAAAACATAATTTAATACATATTACAAATATTCAAATATGAAAGTTAAACACTAAGCGTATTCATAGTTGAAATACTCGCTTAACGAATCATAATAGTCCTCCACAGCTTGCTCATCCATAACCGCCACCTGTTTATATGTTGGCGTGTCGACATAATCTTCAACCGTAATCCCTGCAACATCAGAAACTAAAAAGAATTGTACGTGCGAGGATCAACTCTCCAACTTGAGCTCAGTGAGTAAATAAAACAATGCAACAAACATATGCATGCATTCAATTCATATCTTTGGTCTGGTTTGTAAGTTTGCAATGTGCTATAGAAAGGTTTGGTGGCCGCTGCACCTCTAAACACAAGTGTGTGAATCTATCCAATGGATCAAACACCATTGCCGTCCCACATGCACCCACCATGGAATAGAGATAGAGCTAAAGTGTTCGGATCAAACACCGCCAACACTTCCCCTGATGCCCTACCCATACCAATACGTAAGCCCCTATTGGTGAGGGCTTGCAAACTGGGCTCGCAACTGACCAATCCTAATGCCATACAGTGTATCCAAGACCTCACCCCAGCATCCCTCAATATGTCCATAGAGATAGAGCTAAGGCCCCCCGACAGAGTCAGAGACCACATGGTCCGAGACCACCTCTCTTGATGCCCTACGACGTAATAGTTCTGCTAAGATAATGGCGATACGACGATATCAGTGGGCAAGACTTGAGTAGAGATAGAGCTAGAGTCTGGTGACGAGGTCAAAAACCACCATGCCACGTCCTTCCCCTGATGCTCCACTAGCATCCAACACACCAACCATACACATACATTCACATGCTTATTCCTAACATCATCATCATCATGTTATAAATAAAAGGAATTAAATATGCATGAACAGTAATAACAGAAATATTGGATGACATGTGAGATGCACATTACAAGCATACATGCATAGAATCAATCATCTCATTGGACTCAATAAAAATAAACAGTTTGTTATTATCCAATTTGTTTAGGTCTTGTTTCCTCACCTGTTAACAATACTGGATCTCCTTCCAAGCCTTGCAATTCTCTTTCAATCAATTTGACAACCTAAAAGTTATATGAATTTAAGTTAGGATTCATATGTAACATGTTACAGTAGTCGAAAATCGAAACAGAGCACTGATAGGTGTCTGATTGGTCCTATGGTCTCATACTGTATCGACCTTACTGCCTACGGTCGATACCCTACAGTCGCATATGGTGCGACTCATATGCGACCGTAGCTGCGACCATATGGTTTTTGAAATCTTTTCCGAATGCATATGGTCGATCCTCTAGTCATGCTGGTCATGCTATGGTCGACCGTAGCTGTAACCTTGAGATTTCTAGTCACAGACTATGCAATTCTAGTTCTTCCTGGGTTAGTTTTTCTGATCTTCAATGGGATTTATTCTAAGGTCATCTTATGGCCATCATTAGTAGTTTCTTATCAACCTTAACCATCAAACTCATCCCTCATGGTTATCCTTGGAAATTACTCAAGGAATCACATGGATCATGATAGATTGATATTGCCTATCTTCTATAGAAGTCTTATTCCTTAGAGTTTACATCTCTAAAGATTAGGTTCATACCTTTGCTTGTGATAGAGAGCCAATCTCTTCTCAGTAAATTTCTTTCCTTAGCTTTTTCTTCTTCTCCTTCTCTTTCTCTAGGGTTTACTAATGTTCTAAAAGAGTGAAAAAGGGTTGAGAGACGTCCTTTATATAGAGGAAAACTCTTCATATAGAGTTCTCTTTCAATTAGGAAAGAAATCCCTTAATTTAGGAAAGTTTCCAAAACTCGGAGTCTGATCTGGGGTCTCACGGTTGATGGATACGGTCGCAGAACCTGTTGATCGTAGGGTCGAAATCATCGACCGTGGGGTTCTGGACTTGAGATATTTGTTTCCTTCCTTATGGTCGACCATACCTACCTAGGTATTCGACTATATGTAGGTTTTCAATGTTTTTAACTCGATTCTCATACCTGGTTTGTGATCCATCTTCACACGCTCGGTCCACTTGGTCCAGGAATGATGGGAAGACCTGGCATGACATGATTAAACCGATTAGTGGAGTGCGGGTCTTACAGTTCATTACCAGTATTTAGATGTGACACGACTTGCGCATGGTATATCACAGACCAGATCACCTTAATAATCTAATCATGCATTTGTGTGCTTGTATGTGCTAATTTCTCATTGAGCGTGTGGTTTTTCTCTCCCCTTGTATGTATAACTTTTTATATTATTTTGTAGGCGATAATTCTGTTGATAATGATGTTACTAAAGATGATGTAATGGAAGATGATTCGCATGATTCCTCATTTGAATGTGATGACTGTCTCTATGGTTAAGGGACAAACTTTTATGGAAGAAAAGACGTCTTTATCTAAGAGACAAACCTTTATTTTAATTTTAGTTTAGTTATTTTATTTTATTTCTGGGCTTTATTTGACTTGTGATAGTTGTTTTTTTGAATATTTAAGTACTTGGTATTATTTTACTTATGTCTTGGTTTACAAAAACATAAATCTCTACGATGTATTTAACATTTAGACATGGCTTCTGGTCTTACTATATTGATTATGCTATTATTCTGATTTGCCTCTAATTTTACTATTGATAGATATTGTGATTGATGGAATAGTTATGATTTGTAAGTACTGTGAACGGATTCTAGTATGGTAGTACTTGCACTACAAGGAATCCATGGCCATACCAAAACGCAAGGGTTTTGGGGTGTGACAGTTTGCGAGCAAGAGAGAGGCCTTTAGACTGAGGTAATCAAATTTTGACAGAAAGCAGTAGAAAATTTCTGATTGAGCCTGACGAGTTAGATTGGTCAATTAGAGATTAATGTTAGAGAAGAAAAGGAGGACAGTGTGACAAAATTGATAGAATATGTGACTAGTCTACTTGAATTTTTCTACATATGAGTACAATATTTACAGTGAAAGATAGTTACAAGATGTGGGAGAATACCGAGCTATACAATTTTAAATACAATCGACGGGCACTTGGATTATAGGCAAAACAGATTGAGCTCCCTGAAATCAGTCATATAATGTGATTTGTTGGTGAGAATCTTTCCAAGTTTGTAGGAGTGGATCATGGGGATCGTGATCTATAATTTCTGTGAGTAGTGGGATCTTATCATCCCCCTTCAAGCTTGATGGAGAGGAATGAAGGTGCAACCTTCCCTACAGAAACCTTGTGCGTGAGGAGCCGAGACCCTTTGTGAAAATGTCAGGTATTTGGTCTTTAGAGGAGACATACCGAACATTTGGTAGACAACATCCAACTAGTTCACGAACATAGTGATAATCTACTTCGATGAGTTTGGTCTGAGCTTGAAACACAAGATAGTGTGTGAGAGCAATGGTGGAAATGTTGTCACACCAAAGAGAAGGTGGCTTTGGAAGTGGATACCGAAGTTCACGAAGCAAAGAACAGAGGCAATGGATTTTAGCAGCAGTTTATGCTAGGAAACGATATTTGGCCTCGGTGGACGAATGAGCAACCTTTTGGTTGCTTTTTGGACTTCCAAGAGATTGGATTTTGGCAGAGAAATATGCAGAAGCCATTTGTGGAATGACAATCCATGGGGCAGCCAGCCTCGTTTGAGTCATAGTAACCCATGAGAGTTAGAGGGTCAGGCTTGAGAAAAATACCATATGTAATAATGCCCATCAAGAATCATTGATACATTTGACAACAAAACCTTATGGGCCTCTATAGGTGCTTCTAGAAACTAATAGATTTGATTCGCAGAGAAGGCAATGTTAGGCCATGTTAGTGGTATTCAAATCCTCTCCTGCGGTCCTGCCGCCTGCCAAGGGCCGGATTTCAGCCGGTCCACCCCCCAATGTATTGGCAGGCGGCCAGACTGAACCCAACTCCCATGGATTGGCGGCAGGAACCTCCTGCCGCAGGAGATGATTTGGATCCGTGTTAGTGTCACATATTGTAGGGTGCTAACAATGCTTTGATAAAAAGATGGATCGACAAGAACTGGGTTGTCAGCAAGGTCCAGTTTATCTGGTGTAGAAGGAGAGCCAATAGATTTGCAGCTATCCATATTTGTACGTAGTAGGATGTTGAGGATGTATTTTGACTAATTGAGATATAAACCGGTGGAGGTTCGTTGAATCTCGACTCTAAGAAAGTAGGATAAGGATCCCATGTCTTCCATTTTTAAGTACTAGTCGTGGTAGAATATCAGCTCTTAAATGGAAAACAAGTCATTATCCGTGAGGATTATATCATCCATGCAGAGCAAGAGATATACAATGGTGATGCCTTTCACGAATGTTAATAATAAGGAGGGGTTGGATTGAGAAATAATGAATCCAAAGTCAAGGAGCCGGGATGTGAACTTCTCATACCATGCCCACGAAGCTTGTCAGAGTCTATAGATGGACTTGTGCATCTTGCAAACATGATTAGGATGTTTCGGATCAATGTAATTTTGAGGTTGAGCCATGCAAAAAGTTTCATAGAGATCACCACGGAGAAAGGCACATTCCACATCAAGTTGGCAAAGGGGCCAATGATTGATGACAACAATGGAAGGGATTGTGTGGATGGTTGTGGGCTTAACCACAGGGTTAAAAGTTTCAAGAAAATTACTTCCCAGTTGTTGGTGAAAACCTTTACCCACAAGACGTGCCTTATGCCAATTCAGACTGCCATCAGAGTTTCTTTTGACCCAGTATACCTACTTGTGGCCTACATCATTCACGTTTTATTGAAAAGGGACCAAGTCCAAGTGTTTTATTGTCGATCGAAGAGCGTTAAACTCTTGGTCCACGGCCATGCGCCAATTACGATGCTTTGAAGCTGTTTATAACATGTTGGTTATGGAAATGGTCAGAAGTGCATGAGGTAGTGAGTGAAGGATGGGTGAGAGGACCTTCTTTTTGGAGATTCCAGATTGAGAACGGGTGCGCATAACTGTATGTAAATTGTGTATGTATGACTGAGATCGAGACTGCATTTTCGATCTGCCTACGTATCCCAAGTGACAAATTCAGAATCAAGTCAGACCTAGTTTGGGCTTGGATAAGAATAAATTAGTCCATTCAGAGATTATGGGTAGGATTCAAGTTACAAATATGGGAAGGTGTTACCCAATACGCCTAGCATAAGCCGGTTTTCCTACTATACGCTTTGTGAATATAGAGTACTGTTCTCGCAAACTCAACCTAACCACATGTTATTATGTTGATAATCACATGTATAAATGATAATACCTCATCAAATAAATGCACAAATATAACACAAGTAGTTATTCTTTACTTTTCCCCAGAACAATAGTTTTAGTAATCGAGTTACGAGTCATAAGGATTTCGGGGGAAGAAAGGTCCCCCTACTATGCGCTCGGGGAAAAAACCCCGGCCCAACTTTATACTGAGGGCAGGTAAACACAGATAATAATGTAATAAATAATTAAAATGGTTAAAACATGATACCTATGGTTTATTCTGCTCCAAAGCACGAGACTTAGAAGAGTAGGTTCCTCGGCTCAGAGGAAGCTACTGCTTTTTCCTACCTTGTCGGAAGTGATTGACCACAAAAGATTGAGTATGGAAGGATGAGAAAAAGGTGAGGTAGGTGCCCTAAAACATAGGTCTAAGCTCTGGAGGATTTTGATTTGATTCAAGAACTGATATTGAGCCTTGATAGATCCTTGATACTGAATTTCGATACTAAAACTGAAGGAAGATATGGACCTGTGTATAGGGAAATCAGATTTGCGCACATGGGGCCATGGGGTGTTCACCGTGGCTCCATAGTATTGCATGGCTAAAGACTTGCGCAGCCGCGAATAATGCATGGTGGAGCCGAAAATTTAATAAAAGTCATTCAATCAAGTCAAGGGAGAACGCCGCGTTGCGGTGACGAATGCGAAACCATGGGAACAACCGCAGAATCGCGAGGTTCAGAATTAAGTATTTCTGCTTGGAAATGATTGGTGAAGTGTAAAAAAGATGAATATGGTCAATCCTTCTGCCCAGAAGTAACTCGAGAATAAAATTCCCGCAAAGTCATCATAGCCATGGTGGGAAAAGGTGGGAAAAAATGGTTATCTACAATGGATTGATTGCATTTTGTATTAACGATATTCAGCTTAATTTGAACGGGGTTCTTCCTAGGGCCCTGAGACTGGTGTGAAGTTGTCAGCTAGTTGTGTGCAATACTCTACGGTTTTGTAATGGATAAGAGATTTTTTTTTTGTTCAGGTATCCTTCTTCATGACATAAGTGAAGCAATATTGATATGAAAGAACATCCAGATTGCAATCCCAAAAAAACTGCAATCTAAGTTCATGATGATCAATTGAGGTATTTTTTCTTATATCTTTGTTGTTGGTAATTTATGTTTTGATTTTCTCATCCATTAATTTATTTTCTTTGGCAGGTATTTTGTGATGCTAATTAGGTTTCCTATTATAGTAATTAGTTTACTTGTTACTTATTTCTTTCTATAAGTAGTGGTTATTCATTTGAGTAGCTAGGGAGATTGCCCAAGATATTAATTTGTATTTTGATATGTTTACCTGTTAAATTGAGCTGAAACAACTCGATGGAACTTAAAGCACTTGAACTTCTTGTAGATCCGTTGAATTGCTTCAGCTCAAGCAAATCAAGTTTTTGATTCACCAAAGTCTTCCATATTTCGACGAACACTGTGATATATTTTGTTTCCATAATTTGAATACGAAGAACAAGAATTATCAAAATAGAAAGAGGGAGTGAGAGATTCTTATTATCTTCTATCAACGGCCGGGACCAGGTCCTTTGCCAGTGGCATCAATATTCCGCCTCTTATGCAACGTCTCAAAGTTTTCGTCATCAGCATTGGAATTAGAGCAATAAGAACCAGAATTCAGTGAAGAATTCAACCCAGATCTGCGTTGCTAATTCGAAGGCAGTCAAAGGATTAATTAAAGCTTCTTCTCCTTACGCTTATCATTGGAATCCTCATTGTCATCTTCGTCCTTATCCTCATCATCAACATCAACTCCCTCGGAAGCTACGACAGGTATTCAACTACGGCAAGTTAATCGACGGTTAGGGTTAGGGTTAGGAACGGGGATGATAGGATTTCTTAACACAACAGTTTTTAGGTAATATTTAGGGGGGGGGGGGATAAAATGATCCGTTAACTTAATTATTTGGGTATTTTAGGTATTAAAATTTTAATTTTTTCTTTTGGTCACCAGTTAACGAAAATTCACTAACGGAATGGTCCTATTAATGTTCATCTCATCATATGGTGAACCCGATCAGGAAATATCTTCATAATTTGGGAGATATCTCGGAGCTGTCCCTTCAAATTTAATCTAAATATTATCCCAAATTCTAAAGCCATGAGAAAAGGTGAACCCGAATTACATTGGACCCAAACTGGGAGCAGTCCAATGATGAACTTCAATGAACCCCAAACTGGGGTATAAACCAAAATTATATTGCACCCAAAACGGGAGCAGTCCAATAATAAACTTCAATGAACCCTAAACTAAGGTATAAACCAGAATCATATTGGACCCAAACTGGGAACAACCCAATGAATGAACTTCAATGAACCCCAAACTGGGAACAGCCCAATGAATGAACTTCAATGAACCCTGAACTGGGGGTATAGACTAGAATGACATTGGACCAAAATGGGGGTGTGGATCAGAATGGCAGTCATCAAACACCTGTTAATAGGAAGGTGCGATGAGTCTTACTAATAGAGGTTTGAATGGAGATTTAGTCCCACAACCAATCATAGGTTGTTGCCGAAGACGTTATACCTAATTGAAGTCGCTCAGACTGCTATAATTAGTATTTGATAGGACGCAGTTTGAGTAGTAAAGTCTTGTGCTATGAATGCATAAGCAGGTAAAGAGTACATGTGTTGAGCTACCAAGGAAGTAATAACCCCTAAAGAGGCTAGGGCAAGGCCTAATGGACCCAAGTCCAATATGTTTGTTGACAAGTCGAGTTAGTTTGCTTTTTCAAATAAAAAAAAACATCCCACTTGAGACTACAATAGTCGTGCCATTGTATCTTCCAAAACATTTCTTCCAAGTTTGGTTCTTCTTCCTCTTCAATGTGTGCAGTCAATTCAGACTTTGACAATGATTTGAATGATGAGCCATCGCTTGAACTTCTTCACCACTTGGCCTCTTGAGAAAAGAAAATCCAATCCCTTAGGGGATACTTCAAATGATGGACATAGAGACACACAAGCAGTCTCAAGAGATATAATTTGGCATATTGAAGAGGCTACCGAATTTCTTAACCTGCAAAATGGGTTCCGTGAGATGTTCCGAGGAGGCATCATATGGTCACAAATCATACTAGCGGTTCAATCAATCATTACAAAATGAGTTGAAGCTAGACATGTCACCAATGGACAAAAAGACCAAAGTTTTCACAAAAGCACATCATCTGCAAACTTGAGATGCCTGATAAATTGATCTCAGATTAAAGATAAGATCATTGGAGCAAAAAAAAAAAAAGTTCAGACATATGGTTTTTTGTATTATTGACTGGGATAGTCACAACAACAAACAGAAGGTGATAATCAATCTTCAGAAGATAGTATAAGAATGCCGCCATTTGGGTAGACACGAATACTGATTGAGTAGAGACAAATACTGATGAGGTAGACACGAACGTTGATTGGGTTGATACCTATGTCATGAAGTTTACTGAAGATCAGAATCCCGACTGGGGTGATGAGGCCATTCTATTCGGTTTTGACAGTTATCAAAAAAGAAGCTTTAAACCCAATATGAAGAGTCATGGCTTAAGCTAGTCTGTGATCAAGCAAAACACTGCATTATATGGTCTCTACATCCATTCAAAGAAACATATCAAAGCTCCAAAAAAAAATAAAAATAAAATAATAAATAAATAAAAAAAAATAAAAATAAAGGAGCTATACAAAATGAGGATGTTGGATGGCATCGGATCCTAGCAATAAGCCTAATCATTTGTTGTGCTTCATGATGGCAGTTTCAATCAAAGCTTAATGGCAAGTTTGATTGTTCATCACGTTTCACGTGTGTTGGATTGAATTTTTAATTTTGACTATTACATCCCACCTTTGCAGGGGATGGTCTCATCACTTCATCATTATCAGAAGATGATTTTTCATCGACAATAAACTCTGTTCATCAATCCGACAATCGCCTCTTATCTTATGCTAGTAGAGTAGAACTGGTCAAATCAGTGTTATCTAGTGCTTTCATATATTCTTTTTCAGTATACAAATGACCTATCAATTTAGCGAAAATTGTTGAAAGATGGATGAAAATTTTCATTTGGTATGGGAATCCAGATGAAAGGAAGCACATTGTTGTTAGTTGGTCTAATATGTGTTTACCAAAGTCTGAAGGAGGTCTTGGAATTAGACGCTTATCAGAAGTAAACAATCCCATGCTTGCCAAACAAGTATGGAATATCAAAACCACAAATACAATGATGGCTAAATATTTCAGAGGGAAGTACTTAAATGAGAATGGTACCTTCAAAAGAGGAGTTCCCGAATCTACAGCATGGCCTAATCTAAAAGGAATATGGAAATGGGTTATGTTCAAAAGCAGATGGGTTATTCGCAACACTGAAAATACTAATTTTTGGAGAGACAGATGGTTAGGTGGTTACTCATTAATTGAAAAATCTGGTCTGGGAGAAGAATTATTTGCTACCATCAATAATAAAGTATCTGATTTTATTGTTGAAGGCTGGTAGTCTATACCAAGATCAAGACATCCATTGTTACAACAATGCTTTGATACAGCTAAGGATATCCCATTACAAGCAAACAGGGAAGATAAAATGATCTGGGAAGGAACAACTACTCGCTTTTTTAATACTAAATCAGCTTGGATGCTATTGAGAAACAAATCTCAAGAACCATCTTGGACAAAATTGGAGTGGACCAAAAATCTCAATCCTAGAATGAGTTGCTTCGGCTGGAAATTGGCATGTGGTAAGCTCCCTACTAATGATCTTGTTAGAAAGAGTAACGTTGCATTAGCTTCAAGATGTCATCTATGTCACAATGAATCAGATTCTATGATATATATCTTTATTGAATGCTCACTAGCAGTGGCAATTTGGAAACACATTGTTGTGGCTCACAATACAACATGGCCTGGTTTCAATTCCATTACCAAATTACTAGAGTAGTGGAAAAGAAAAGGCAGAATAGTTACATTACCAGAACTCTGGCTTCCAACTGTTATTATTATGGAAGGCAAGAAATAATTCATATTATAATGGTACAAAGGCACACCAGATGGTCATTCTATCTTGGATTCAAAGGGATATAGCTGATTTATTTCAAATGAATCCATGCGTGACAAAATCATTAGCTGAATGGACTCTAGCACGAAGATTGCATATTGTGACTAAACCTCCTACGCCTAAACACATACATAATTGAAGTGGAGAAAACCATTCAAAAGAGGGATTAAATTAAATTTTGATGGCTGTTTGTTGGGAAATCAAGGGAGAGCTGGCGCAGGAGATATTTTCAGAGATTTCATAGGTAAGGTCTTATTGGCTTTCTCTATGCACATAGCGATAGCAACTACCTACCATGGAGAATTTATGGCCCTATTATATGGTCTCAAGATGGTAGCAAAGAAAGGGTACAAACATCTATGGATAGAAGGTGACTCAAAATCAGTAGTGTCGGTTCTTCGATAGACAATAATTCCATGGCAATGTCTGTAAATTTAAAATGAAGTCCATGATTACATAGATTACATAGTGTCTTGTCATTGTCGATTTACTCACTGCTTCAAGGAAATAAACACTGTGGCTGATATTTTAGCCAAAATCAGTGTAAAAGAAACAAGTCTTGTACTTGGGTTATTAGTTCTTCAATTATATCTAAGGAAGTAGTGTAGGATGCCTCTAGGTGTCTAAGATATAGATTTGAAAATTAATATTCTATGTTTTTCAGATTCCTGCTGGAAAATGTTGAGGTGGGAATACTGAGAATTTTTTTCGATCTTTTCTGGGTCTGTTGATGGCAATGCTGAAGGTAGAATTATACCAATTGATGACTTGTATTTATTTTTATTTTCTTTTCATTCAATATTAATACAAATTGTTGATTTTTAACGAAAAAAATATATGCATGAAAGATGATATAGGCATGTGTCAACATGAGACACTGTAGACGTTTCAAATTTATCGAGCAAATTAAATTAATTTTTCTTAACTCGAGGTAACAAAAAATAATAAAATAAAATAAAATAATATAAAAATAAATAATATAAAAAAATAAAAAAAATAAGAGAAAGAAAAAAAAAGAAAAAAGAAATAACAAATAAAAATAAAAGTAAAAATGGAAAAAAAAACAAAGATAATAATCATAATAATAATAATAATAATAATAATAAATATAAAAAAAAAGAGAGAAAGATCATAATAATAATAATAAAGTATTAAATTAAAATTATTGTTAAAATTATTTAAATTGAAGAAAAGAAAATTAGTTAATTAAAGCTTAAAACAAATGAAAAATAAATAAATAATAATTATAATAAATAAATAGAGCAATAATCAAGATGATGTTCACGTGGGACTGAAACGAAACTCTAGAATCTAGAGAGGGGGGGGGGCATTATAGTGCGCGGGAAGACGATTGTTTTTGTTTTTGCAAATCGAGAAAGGTAGTTTCAAAGGGGAGGGTTTCATTTTCTTAGGGGAAGGAGGGAAAAAAATCAAGAAAGAAGGATGGAGGAGCGGTTGAAAAAGTGAGGGTTTGGAGATTTGCTCGAAGGTGTTGATCTTCTCTCACGATGATTAGGATTGGATTCTTGATTTACCTTCCTAGAAGAGAGTAGCAGAGAATAGGAGAGATAGTGGCTTGACTTTCTTCAAGCAATCGGTTTTTATTCCAGATCTGAGATGTGGAGAAGTTCGGAGATGTTCTGCAATTTTCTAGGGGAGCTCTCATTAAACAGAAATATCTGAGAGAGAAAAGGGGAAGGCGGAAAGGTCAGCAAGGGGAGAGGGTTTCACGAAAACCTCTCTGATTTTAGGGAAACAGAGAGAAGATTCTTTTACGGTGATCTGATCTGGTCTACAAAGTGTTGCAGCGATGGTATTGATCTCAGATCTTCGACAGAGACGATGTTCATCTTCTCTATCTCTTAATTGCAACTCAGCTATGTTCAGAAAATTCAGCGCCAAAGTTCTTGTTCTTCCTCTGAAGTTGAGGAAGTTCTTGGTTTTCTTTGATGTCGTGATCGGTCAACTGACAGCGGGAGTTATGGCGGTGATTCTGCAGTGATTTCATTTCCATATCTTGAGTTCTTGTTCGGTTCTGATGGTATTCCGACAACGATTTCAACTCTGCATCTTAGGGTTTTCAGTTAGGCTCCGGCGGCAATTCTAGTTTTGCATTTTCAGTTTTTTTACAGTGATTCCAGTTAATTCTGTTGGCCTACATATTGTAATTGTTGACAAAGGTTGATGAGAGAGAGTGTCTGCGGATTCTACAGGTGATATGGCGGATCCTACTGGTGATATGGCTGTGTTATAGATACTGTGAAGCATGAAAGAGGAGAAAGAATTAAAGGAGAGAGAAAATGGGACCCAAGAGAGAGAAGGTGGGACCCACCATGGAGGCATGCCACCTAGACAGCCAACCTGGCCGAGCACCAAGGCAGCCAGCCAGCAGGCCAGCCGCATGGCACCACAGCAAGAAGGCAGGCCCGGTGAGGCCAGCCGCATGGTACCGACAAAGGCGGGCCCAAAGAGCTAGCCGCATGGCACCATCGCAGGCAGGCCAAGCAGGCCAGCCCGCAAGGCATGCCGCGCGCGTTGGTTACCCCTCTCCCGCACGCCCATCAGGTGTTCGACGATTTTCTAGGAGAGAGAAAACCTCTCTGGAAAATCAACCTTGGCAGAAGTTTAATAAAACTTCAATGGTTACAGAGGCCATTATTCGTATTCTCAGGGGTATTTTGGGAAGAAAAGAATGTTGAAGATGCAAGATCGGCGGCTCAGATGAAGCCGCGTATACAAGATTCAAATCGGATGGCCCAGAAGAATGCGGGATTGCATGTATCAGAGTCGTCAGCGTTAGATTCTATCGCGACTGTTTTTATTGGTCAGATGCAGTTTAATAAGTTGTGGCGCATTACACTGAAGCGAAACCTTGATTCTGTGTGACGCGTAGATGGTGCAGCGCGCAAGTGATCTTGATCGTATGGCTTGGATTAATTCTGAAGTTCGTTGACACAACAGATTCAGATCCAGTGGCGCAAACTTAATCCCGCCTTTTTAAGTGAGATCCGACGGCAGATTTCACAGATGCTCTTCTCAGCCTATCAGAGCGCGACACCTAGATGGTGCGGCTCGGCTACGGTGCGTCGAGGTTTTTCATTCTCTATCAATTGAGAATGGTTTGAGGAAGAGTTGGCCGCGAAAAACAGATCTGAAAGTGAGTTTTTGAAGAAAAGAGGGAAGAACTTCATGATTTCGGATTTCTCTTGTTCTGGAAATTGAAACAGTCATTCTCCATCTCTGTTCTTGCTGATGCCGATACACTGATGTATTCTTGAAGGTTGGAAGAGCTTGATTGCATATGGCAAGGGATTTATTGACTACCAAAACAAGAGGAACATTGTCAATTATCAGAAAAATTGGTTGTGAGATTTTCTCATCTCCCTTACTATTTATTGAATCGATTTATTGTATGTTAAAGTAGGTTGATGATGTTGAATGCCTATGTTGTATGGGAATCTAATGTATGCTAGCATTAGGCAAAGAAAAAGAGAAGAAAATATTGAATGCCTTGCTAGGTTGAGATTTAATTGTAGGACATCATTATAAGCCCCAAAAATTGTATTTGTTGTGGTGTGTTCAGTGGGTGCTGGACACTGGCTTTATGCCTGAATTCTGGCGTTGTTACGCCTTCTCAGTTTTATGCTGGGAAAATTTAGGGTGAACATCATTGTCCTGTAAAGGGTTAAAAGTTGAGTATTGAGTAAATACGAAGCCCATTGGGCATTACTCCGTGGATTAGCAATCACTCACTGTGGTGGTGAACCACGTAATCTTTCTGTGTTGTGGTTTGTTTAATTATGTACTTTGTGAAGTGCATGGAATGAATTGCAGGATGGGTGTGCAAATCTGGTAGACCTGGCCACTGAGTGGTTGTGAGGTAGATTTGCATACGATTGTGTATGGGGCAGTTTTGTTCATCATTAGCAGTGGGCAGCAAAGAAATATCAAGAAAAAGTATTCACACTGATTCACCTCAGTGTCATTCAAGGTCCATCAATTGGTATCAGAGCACCAGGCTCAGTGAAAGCTAAATCAGCATCTGAGAGATCAGAGGGTAGCAATGGCACCAGGGGAAGGTTCACATAAACCCCCATTGTTCGATGGGACAGACTTTGTTTTTTAGAAAAGGCGAATAGAGATATATGTGGGATCACTTGGATTTGATGTTTGGGCAGCAGTTGAATTTGGCTACATTCCACATGATACAGTTGCTCCTAGTGCTATAGACAAAAAGAATTTTAAAAATAACAAAAAGACTCAATGCCATTCAAGGTGGTCTGACCAACAGTGAATTGTCCAAGGTCATGGATTGCAAGACTGCAAAGGAAGTCTGGGATAGACTAATAAACATCTATGAAGGAGATAAGAAAATTAAGACTGTCAAGCTACAGACATTCAGAGGTCAGTTTGAGAATCTGAAGATGAATGAAGATGAGACCATTGATCAATACATGAACAGGGTTAATGAAGTGGTCAATTCTATTAGAGGACTTGGTGAAGATTTGAAAGGTCATATTGTTTGTCAGAAGATTTTGAGGTCTCTCACCCCAAAATTTGAGTCAAAGGTATCTGCACTTGAAGAAAACAAGGACTTGGAACAGGTTATTATTGATGAAATTCATGGAGCTTTGACAGCTTTTGAGATGAGGATTGATCCAGGAATCACTGGTGATAAACAGGTTGCTTTCAAGGCTATGAAGAAGCTGAAGATTTCTGAAAAGCAAAATGAGGGAAGAAAGTGAAGATGAAGCCACAGTTCATTTCACTAGAAAATTAAAGAAGGGTACAGGTAAATACAAGAATAAGCTTCCTTTCAAATGTTTCAACTGTGGCAAGGTTGGACATTTTGCTGCAAAATGCCCCATGAAGAGTAAGTTTGACAGTGATGATGAAGAAGACAGAAAAATCAAGTTTAAAGGAAAGAAAAATTATAACTTCAAGAAAAACAAGTCCAGCAAAAGGAGTTTTATCTCTAAGAGAAGCACTTGAAACTTCGGATGATGACTCGATGAAATCTCGAAGATGAGCCTAGTGAGGCTTTGTTTATGGTTTACATTGAAGCTCAAGAGAAGATCACAGATAAAGGAAAAATTGTGAATTCTATCTCAAGTGGTGATGAAGAGAGAGACAAAGAAGATAATTTTTCAAGCAGTGATGAAGAGGGAGAGATAAATTTTGAGGAAGAACTTGTTGCAACCATGAAGGAGCTTAAGAAGGAAAGAAAGCATAACAAGCTTGCCTCTCAAGAAGTCAAAAAGCAAAAGCAAGTAATTCAAGATCTGAAAGCTCAATATGAAGAGTCCAAGAAAATTATAGAAAATCTCAATACTCAGCTTAAACAGGCATCTGTAGATTACACCATGGTGTTGAATGAGAATGCAAGTTTGAAAGTTCAACTTGAAGAACAACTTCCTATGGTTGAACGATTTGAAGAATTTGAAAATGATTTTACTCTTCTAAAGACAAAAGTAGCTGAGTATGAAAAAGAAGAGGTTGAGAGACAACAAAAATTATCTCAACATGAAGATTTAAATAAGTCTACTTCAGTGCATCCTAGTAGTAACAAGCTTGACAGGATTATCAATGCTCAAAGACCTTCCCACATCAAGTTTGGCCTTGGTTTTGATAAATGACAGACATCAAAAATTGCAAGTTCAAAGGGAAAAGAGCCCATATCTTTTGTGAAGGAAAATGAAAAGGGTAAGGACCCTATAGTTCATTGTCAAAGTGGAAACAAAATTTCTCTTCCTAAGACTAACTATGCAAGGCCAAGACAAAATACATGGCAAGGAAAGAGAATGTAGTATGATAATTTATACAGAGAAAACTATCCCAGTACACTACAGAGACATATGAGATACATGGAAACTGCAAGGTCAAGACCTTATTTTCAGGGTTACTGCTACAGTTGCAACAATTTTGGACATAAAATTGCTACTTGCAAATTTAACATGAGAGATGTAAAATTTGAAAGTAGAAATCAATTTGCTCCCCTTGAAGAGAACTTTGTAGAGTGTTACAATTGCAATAACTTTGGGCATGTAGCAAGGAACTGTAGAACCATTTTTCCCTCCATGTCACATTTACAGAGTCAGCATAGCAGGACAAGAAGAGAGGCTCCAAGACACAAACATGTTGAGAAGGCATCATCACAGAAGAGAGTTTGGGTTCAGAAGGACAGAACGAGAAAAAGAGACAGCTCTTTGGTTGTGCAGACAGCTTTTAAAGCACAAGACAGTTCTACACCATGGATTCTTGACAGTGGGTGTTCTAGTCACATGATTGGAGACAATAAAAGACTTTAGAAGCTTCAGAGTTATGAAGGAGGTTCAGTTAAATTTGGCAACAATGATGGTGCCAAGATCGTTGGAAAGGGAAGCATCAGCCTCATAAATGGAAATATAAAATCTCATGATGTTCTCTATGTTTCAGGTTTGAAACATAACTTATTGAGTGTCAGTCAGATTTGTGATAGGGGTCACAAAGTGATTTTTAATGATCAAGGATGTGAGATCCGAAAGTCTGACAGTGGAAAGTTGATGGCATCAGGAAAAAGAACTTCTAGAAATCTCTATATTCTGTCTGAAGAGTTTGAAGAGAATTGTATGATGAGTCAAGAAGAGGAAACATGGCTATGGCATAGAAGATTGGGACATATTGGTTTTGAAAATCTGTCCAAAATATTTAACAAAAATGCTGTGAGAGACATTCCTTCATTGAAAAAGCCTTCCAATGACATCTGTGCATCTTGTCAGAAGGGGAAGCAGACAAGAAAGTCATTCAAGCCTAAGGAATACCACACTACTCAACCATTGGAGATAATTCATACAGATTTATGTGGGCCAGTGAGAACATAAAGCATTGCAGGAGAAAGGTACTTCATTCTTTTTATAGATGACTACTCTAGAATGACTTGGGTAATGTTTCTGAAACATAAGTCATAAGCTTTGGCTAGATTCAAAATCTTCAAGACTCAAGTTGAAAATGAGACAGGAAAGAAAATCAAGTGTCTGAGATCTGACAGGGGAGGAGAGTACACCTGGATTGACTTTGCTGAATATTGTTCCGAGAATGGCATTAAGAGACGGACTTCAAGACCTAGAACACCACAAAGAAAATGGTGTTGCAGAAAGGAAGAATAGAACTGTTCAAGAGATGGTCAGGACTATGTTAACTGAAAATGACATGGGAAATAAATTCTGGAGAGAAGCAGTGCATACAACAATATATGTTCAGAATAGGTGTATGTTGAGGCCACATGAAGACAAGACACCCTATGAACTATGGTTTGGTAAGAAGGCCACAGCAAAGCACTTCAAGGTGTTTAGTAGTAAGTGTTATATCAAGAACACTAGTCATGGTCTAGGGAAGTTTGATGATAGGGCTGATGAAGGAATATTTCTTGGCTACTCTACTTCTAGCAAAGCTTACAAATGCTACAATAAAAAATTTTGTAAAATTATTGAAAGTGCAGATGTGAGAGTTTATGAGCACAAGAATTCTCCTACAGGATCAAATAATGAAGTTCCTATTTTTGAAGACCTGGACACTGATCAGAATGACAGTGAAACAAAAAAGGAGCAGGATGTTACAATTGTGCCAAGACAAAGAGTTGTGGTTGAGACAGAAGAAAGAGAAGAGGCCGTCGATTCGGAGGCAGATAGGCAGAATAAAAGTGGCTCAAGAAGGGTAAAAAATAATCATCCTGAGCAATTAATTCTTGGTGATCCATCTGCTGGTATGCAAACAAGAAAGGTGAGACAACCAAAACAAATGTTTTCATTACTATCTCATATTGAACCAAAATCAGTTGCAGAGGCATGTGAAGATGCTAGTTGGCTCAAGGCAATGAATGAAGAGTTGGATCAAATAGAGAAAAATAAAACTTGGGAATTGGTGCCGAGGCCTACAGACAAGAATGTTATTGGCACTAAATGGGTCTACAGGAACAAGCTCAATGAAGATGGCAAAATTGTAAGAAACAAGGCCAGGTTAGTTTGTAAAGGATATGCTCAGGTTGAGGGCATTGACTTTGAAGAAACATTTGCTCCTGTGGCTAGGTTGGAAGCTATCAGGATGTTTCTTGCTTTTGCAGTGCACAAGAACTTTAAAGTTTATCAGATGGATGTCAAGTCAGTTTTTATGAATGGTGACATAGAAGAAGAGGTGTATATAGAGCAACCAGATGGATTTCAACTGAGTGAGGACCCTACACTTGTTTGTAAACTGAAGAAAACATTGTATGGGTTGAAGCAAGCACCAAGAGCATGGTATTCAAGACTGGATACTTATCTCTGTAAGTTGGGTTTCAAGAAAGGTTTGGTTGATAGTAATTTGTATGTTAAATCTATGGATGGCAATCAGATAGTTGTGGTTGTATATGTAGATGATATCATCTTTGCAGGCCAAAAGGATGAATTATGTCAAGACTTTGCTCAGAGAATGCAAGATGAGTTTGAGATGTCTATGATTGGAGAGTTATCTTATTTTTTAGGTCTTCAGATCAGCCAGTTAAAGAATGGATTCTTTTTATCACAGGCCAAATATGTGAAGGAAATGTTGAAGAAATTCACAATGGAAGACTGTACACCAATGAGCACTCCAATGATGACAAGTTGTAAGCTAAGTAAAGAAGATGACTCTCCCTCAGTTGATAATACTATGTACAGGTCAATGATAGGAAGTCTTCTCTACTTGACTGCTACTAGACTAGATATTCTTCAGTCTGTGTGCATGGTAGCTAGATTTCAAGCTGGCCCGAAGGAGACACCTGTGGTAGCGGTGAAGAGGATCTTCAGATACCTGAAGGGGACAATGGAGTATGGTCTTTGGTATGCAAAGAGCAAGGATCTAGTTTTGTCATCCTACTCAGATGCAGATTGGGCAGGTTGTGTTGATGATAGGAAGAGCACTAGTGGAGGTGCCTTCTATCTTGGTAGAAATTTGGTGGCTTGGCATAGTAAAAAGCAAGAGTCAGTCTCATTGTCTACAGCAGAAGCAGAATATATTGCAGCCACCTCTTGTTGTACACAGGTTTTGTGGATGAAACAAATGTTGAAGGATTTAGGCATTGAGTCAGACAAGCCTATTTCAATGTTCTGTGACAACAGAAGTGCTATTAATATCTCAAAAAATCCAGTTATGCACTCCAGGACGAAGCACATAGCCATTCGGTATCATTTCTTGAGAGAAAAGGTCTTGGAAGGAGAAGTTCGGTTAGAGTTCATTCCTACAACGGAGCGGATTTCGAGATCTTCACAAAGCCACTTCCCGGAGATCGGTTTGACTACTTGAGACGAAATTGGGAGTGATTATCTTCCCCAAGCATTGAGAAGCTTGGAGTGAGGGGGAGCAGGGTTTGCTTGTTCTATTTTTTTTGCTCCCTTTGTAGGACTCTGGAGGAGTCTGTTGGTATTTTTTTGTGCTGCTATGGTTATAACTATATGTTTTGGAGCACCCATAGGATTGGGAAGATGCGGTGGGCACTCCTAGGTGGGAAATCCCTTTGTTCTTGTTGTCAAAGGGGGAGAAATGTCTGTGGATTGAGCAGTTGCCAACAATTCCAAAGGGGGAGATTGTTGGCCTACGTATTGTAATTGTTGGCAAAGGTTGATGAGAGAGAGTGTCTGTGGATTCTACAGGTGATATGGCGGATCCTACAGGTGATATGGTTGTGTTACAGATACTATGAAGCATGAAAGAGGAGAAAGAATTAGAGGAGAGAGAAAGTGGGACCCAGGAGAGAGAAAGTGGGACCCACCACGGAGGCATGCCACCTAGACAGCCAACCTGGCCGAGCACCAAGGCAGCCAGCCAAGAGCCAGCCGCATGGCACCACGGCAAAGGCAGCCCGAGCCGGCCGCCGATGGCACCAACAAGGCAGGCCCAGCAGGCCAGCCGCATGGCACCATCGCAGGCAGGCCAAGCAGGCCAGCCCGCATGGCACCATTGCGCATAGCCCGCAAGGCATCCGCGCGCATTGGTTACTCCTCTCCCGCACGCCCACCAGGTGTTCGACGATTTTCTAGGAGAGAGAAAACCTCTCTAGAAAATCGACCCTGGCAGAAGTTTAATAAAACTTCAATGGTTACAGAGGCCATAATTCATATTCTCAGGGGTATTTTGGGAAGAAAAGAATGTTGAAGATGCAAGATCGGCGGCTCAGATGAAGCCGCGTATACAAGATTCAAATCGGATGGCCCAGAAGAATGCGGGATTGCATGTATCAGAGTCATCAGCGTTAGATTCTATCGCGACTGTTTTTATTGGTCAGATGCAGTTTAATAAGTTGCGGCGCATTACACTGAAGCGGAACCTTGATTCCGTGTGACGCGTAGATGGTGCAGCGCGCAAGTGATCCTGATCGTATGGCTTGGATTAATTCCGAAGTTCGTTGACGCAACAGATTCAGATCCAGTGGCGCAAACTTAATCCCGCCTTTTTAAGTGAGATCCGACGGTAGATTTCACAGATGCTCTTCTCAGCCTATCAGAGCGCGACACCTAGATGGTGCGGCTCGGCTACGGTGCGTCGCAGGCGCACAATATGGAATTAAAAGATTCCATTTGGAATATTTCTAGTGGCTGAACTTGTTTTCTTCATAACTTGGCCATCCGGTGGCCAAATCCGACGATCCAAATTGCTCCGAGTTAGGTTTTTCATTCTCTATCAATTGAGAATGGTTTGAGGAAGAGTTGGCCACGAAAAACAGATCTGAAAGTGAGTTTTTGAAGAAAAGAGGGAAGAACTTCATGATTTCGGATTTCTCTTGTTCTGGAAATTGAAAACAGTCATTCTCCATCTCTGTTCTTGCTGATGCCGATACACTGATGTATTCTTGAAGGCTGGAAGAGCTTGATTGCATATGGCAAGGGATTTATTGACTACCAGAACAAGAGGAACATCGTCAATTATCAGAAAAATTGGTTGTGAGATTTTCTCATCTCCCTTACTATTTATTGAATCGATTCATTGTATGTTAAAGTAGGTTGATGATGTTGAATGCCTATGTTGTATGGGAATCTAATGTATGCTAGCATTAGACAAAGAAAAAGAGAAGAAAATATTGAATGCCTTGCTAGGTTGGGATTTAATTGTAGGGCATCATTATAAGCCCCAAAAATTATATTTGTTGTGGTGTGTTCAGTGGGTCTTGGACACTTCGGCTTTATGCCCGATGCGCGTTATTACGCCCTCTCGGTTTATGCTTGGGGAAAATTTAGGGTGAGCATCCTTGTCCTGTAAAGGGCTAAAAGTTGAGTATTGAGTAAATACGAAGCCCATTGGGCATTACTCCGTGGATTAGCAATCACTCACTGTGGTGGTGAACCACGTAATCTTTCTGTGTTGTGGTTTGTTTAATTATGTACTTTGTGAAGTGCGTGGAATGAATTGCAGGATGGCTGTGCAAATCTGGTAGACCTGGCCACTGAGTGGTTGTGTAAGAACCGTGCTCTAAAAACCCAGTTTAACCCTGGTTTTACGCGATGACAGGTTCCCCAATCATAACCGGACTGGAAAGCGAAGCCGGGCAAGGGACCACGCAAGAAGCCGGGTGAAGAACCAGTAAATTTCAGGTACGAAAAAGGTATAGTCGGTTAAGTGCATACCGGTCTCACCGTACCGGTTGCACTATCCTGCAACCGGTATGGCCAGCGGTATGGCATACCGGTCTCACCATACCGGTTGCACTATCCTGCAACCGGTATGGCCAGCGGTATGGCATACCGGTCTCACCATACCGGTTGCACTATCCTGCAACCGGTATGTGCGAGACCGGTATAGCTTGGAACGGCTGGAGTCCGTCTCCAGCTTGTGTTGCTCTCAAAATGGAAACTTTAAGTTTCCATATGAGGGGGGGACGTGCCTTGGACGGCCTCCCTCTATTAATAGAGGGGGAGACACTCCGTGAACCTCTTGAAAACCTATCCGTTCGGAGAAGGAGTTGAGGAGGTTCAAGGAGGAAGACGCCGCCCAGGAAGGAGCCGCCGGTGGAGGAGCACGTCGCCAACTGACAACCGCTACCGGTAAAGTGCTCTATCCTTCCTGTAGTATTGTTTATTGGATCGGAGCCGCGAAGCGGCGTGAGATCAGATGGAAAGAAATGCTTAGATTCCTTTCGCCTTTCTCTCTGATCTGGTTGGTTCTTGGCGTTCTAGCCGCGATCCGTAGGACCTTACAGGGATCGGACCCTAGCAGAGGATAGGTGAGACCTTAGGGAGCTACCCGTGGAGACCTCGCTCTCGGAATCACGCCGTAGGGTATACCCTTGGGCGAGTCCAGCGGTATGGGCCGCGGTGTATACCGCTGGTACCATACCGGTCGCACTCAGCCAGATCTGAGTGAGACCGGTATGTGTGCATCCGGTATGCATACCGCTGGCACCATACCGGTCGCACTCAGTCAGAACGGAGTGAGACCGGTATGTGTGCATCCGGTATGTATACCGGTCTCACCATACCGGTTGCACTATCCTGCGATCGGTATGTGCGAGACCGGTATGTGTTCCGAGCCCTGTTTGTTTGGGAAAGCCAGGTTTTGGCTTCTAAAACTTTAATAAATGGAAATTAACATGTAAATATGGTTGTGTAGGATTTTTATGTGAAACTTCTGACGCCGAAAAGGATTGATACCACCCGTCAGGTAAGGGACAAGACCCGAAACTTACAAATTAAAGAATTAATAATAAACCTTAGAGAGCTCTTTACTTTTTGTATCAATTTGTATGCTTTGTTTGATGGATTGTGCATATCACATGTCATGTAGTGTAATTTCTATTTGTTTTATCTGTTCATGCATTTCATATGCTAGGTGTGATGGATGTTAGACATGTGATTGTTTTAGTTGGAGTGTGGAATGGGAAGGGCCAGGGGCCTGGGATCATTCCTCACCCCGACACCTTCCAGTAGTACCTTATCTTAGCATGCTTGGTATGGGTGGGGTATCAGGGGGAGGTTATGGCAGGTGGTCTCCGATGTTGACGTTGATCCGGCCACGCTGATGTGGCATGGTGATCTCCGACGTCGACGTTGACTGGCCATGACGCTTTAGCTCTATCCCTATGCCATAGGGAGTGATGTTGGGATAGGGCCTACTTGCGTATAGTTCCATCTTGGTATGCTTGTTGCGGGTAGGGTATCAGGGGGAGGTGAGGTATTGTGGTCTCCAGCCTGGCCTGCACGCCCTAGCTCTATCCCTATACCGTAGACGGCTGTACTAGGGTGGAGCCTACATGTATTGACATCTAGGACTGGTTAGAAACGGAACCCACTTGCAAGCCCTTGCCAATAAGGGTTTAGGTACTGGTACGGTATGGGGTATCAGGAGGAGGACGTGGGATTGTGGTTCTTCCTGCCCGCCAGACTCGAGTCATATCTCTATACCGGAGTGAGTGATGTGGGGCAACAGCAGTAGTGTGGTAGGTGCCTGACTGTTGGGTGTGCTCACACTCTCGTGCATGGAGGTGTGGTGGCCGCCAAACCTTACCATAGCACAATTGCAAGTTATACCTGGCCCAAATTGTAATGTTATCTCATGCATGTGGATGTTGCATTGGTCTTGTGCTTTCTTGAGCTGTGTTGTAGCTCACCCCGATATATATATCTCTTTTTCGGATTTGGATGCGGGGTATACGGTGGAGGGACTTCGTGACCGCCCCAGCCTACAGTACGATGGCTGCCCTGGAGACACAGAGTGTGGAGGACGAGCATGATGCGTTATGCGAGTGCTCCTTCTGTGTCTTTTCTCTTTGACTTGGTTATTTTCAGTTAAAGCTTTGTAATAAATATATTTTAAATTTTGATGGAGGATGGAATAATTGGATTAAATATTTTAATTTATCATTTAGTTCAGCTCATTGTTATAAATTATTTCCACTGCTATGTATTATAACTCTGATTTTGTTAGATTGCTTGGGAATGATTGGTTGACACGGTCTTTCGAGATCCTGGTGTGAACAGTGGTTTAGTACCGGTTCACTCACACTTCTGGTTCAGTCGGAATTGGGGTGTGACAGGTTGTGAGGTAGATTTGCATATGATTGTGTATGGGGCAGTTTTGTTCATCATAAGCAGTGGGCAGCAAAGAAATATCAAGAAAAAGTATTCACACTGATTCACCCCCCCCCTCTCAGTGTCATTCAAGGTTCATCAAATTCTTTATTTTCTTGCCCCAACTATCTCAACCACTCCAGTAGCTTTGTTACAACAATCTGATTCCTGAATAATTAATTTCCCTGATCTGATTTCATGTGATCGAATGTTCGATTCAATTGGCGTTCTTTCTGATTTTCACAAGTTCTTAAATCGATTCATGATTCCGACGACAATGATTTGGCGGCAAGCTTTCTAGCAACACTTCCTTGTGGTGACGATGTTTCAATCTCTGATGAGATCTCTGTCTGATTCGTCACTAGTGTTTCCGTCTGCATCAACTATAATCGTTAGTCTACATATACTTGTTACGTCTCCTTCGTTTGAGCTTTGGATCGACGATTACAAGCCTATTTGTTTCTCTCTTTTCAATACCAACAACAGTATGCAGCGGCTTTGTTTTGTGGCATTTCTGATTCACTTCCTCTGTCATATCAAAGCGGCGATACTTCTGATTTCCAGATGAATACTTTGTTGACTGCATCCTCTCATCTCTGGTCAAATTCAAGTTCAGAAAGGCAGAACATCCTTCTCATTTCCAGTCAGTTCAAGACAGCAATAGCGTCGGCATTTTGATTCATCTTCCTCCATTCCGATAGTGACAGTGCTCTGTTCAGTTTCCTCCATTCCAATGATGGCACCACCCTGGAGTAGTTCTAAATTTTATAATCATCCTTCCAATGAGGAGATACAGGGCAGGATACAGGAGAACAATGGAAAGGCTTGCTACTGTTATCCATAATCAAGGGATAGAGATAATTATTTTATGTTCTAAGAATTAACTATTCAAAGATGGCTGTGATGAGCTCTCCAATGTACATCATTTTGGATTGATTACAAAGATGATTATTGCTGTCCAAGCCTCGACAGTTTATTGTGGGAATCTGCATTGTCAGTAGAACACACAGTTGACAAATGTATGCATTGCATCATTTGATTGCAACCACAAATGGGATTGTTGAAGCTAAAGTTAGAAACATTAAGGGATCTTCTAAGGACATAGAGAAGCAGAATTCAAGTCATTGTAACTCCAAAGATTTTAATGACAATATGAGGGAATGGTGATGAGGTTGTTTGCGCACATCGTCAGCATTGGATAGGTGTCGTCTTTTTCTTATTATCTCAAAGGACCACTTCTACTCACAGGTAGATAACGCCCTTACTTTATGCCTTTACTTTATGTGGTATATTGGTTTGCTCATCGTTTACCCATAATTATCTGGTGCGAGTGGATAACACGATATGCATGCGGCACTTGTCATCCCTAGTGTAGTGACGGGCGGGATAGACTAGGACGTCCCCTACCCCTTCAATGTATCCCATAATGCGAAAGAAAAATGTATTAATAGTTTTGATCCCCAATCCCTACTTATGTATCCCGTAGGAATTTCTATAAATTTTTGTAATTATTCCCGTGCAATGCGGACTCACGCGCTTGTGATGCGCGAATAAATATAGACGTATGGATGTATGTAAGAATAAAGCGAGGCTTAGATGCCTATTTTTCAATGTCGAGAGTACACTCTCACATGTTGACAAGTAGAGATTGTTTTCATTTTTTTATGCGTAGTTCATTCCGAACTACGTATGAGCTTGATTCTCAAACCTCATCCCGAGATACGTAGGCTTCCTGGGATCCATCATCCAAGCTCAGTCTAATTGCAATGAGGGTTGCAATAATACCTAATTTGCATCATAATGTAGTTTATATTTAGTACACTGGTTTCAAAATTATGTTTTTTTTTCAAATTTTACTGTTTTCAATCATCCTGCATAGTTTCAAAAATTTAAATTTCAAGAAAAATTAATTTCAATTCCAATTTCAATGTCAATTTCAAATTCAATTCAAATTTCAAAAAATTCAATTTAAATTCAATTTCTGTTTCAATTTAAATTTAAATTCCAAATCCAATTTCAATTTCAAATTCAATTCAATTTCTATTTCAATTTCAATTTCAATTCCAAACTCATTTCAATTTCAAATTCAATTCAATTTCAAACTTTAAATTCCATTTCAATTCTCCAACTTCGCATGGAACCTTGGACAAACATTCCATCATCGCATGGAAGTCCTTTCAACCTTGGGCAAACATTTCATCATCGCATGGAAGTCCCTTTCAACCTTGGGCAAGCATTCCATCATCGCATGGAAGTCCCTTCAATGTTGGGCAAGCATTCCATCATCGCATGGAAGTCCCTTTCAAACCCTGTTTTACATAGACGGTCTACTAGCTTGACTAGTGGTTGTAGAAGTCTATTCGATTGTTTTACATAGACGGTATACCAGCTTGACTAGTGGCTATAGAAGTTTATTCGATTATTTTACATAGACGGCCTACCAGTTTGACTAGTGACTATAGGAGTCTATTCAATATCCTAAACCTAGATGACCTATTAGCTTGACTAGTGGCTATAGGGATCTACCATCTTACCAACCCAAGCGGTTGAACTACGTTGGGCTTGATTCTTGGGCTTATCCTGAGATACGTAGGTAGCTTGAGTGCTTATCATTCCAGTTCAGTCCTAAACTAATTTACTTTAATTTACTTTTCATTTGTTTAATTTCAAAGTCATTGCATTTAAGCTTTGGACTACGCTTTAATAGCTGAAAATGATTTTGTCTGTCAACATGTTGAGAGTTGTGCACTTTTTATCCGAAATTGATTGATTGGTCCGTCATCCAATCATTTTATTTCTGATCTATATCGCATTTTAATTCTTCTTTATATTATATTCACAATTGTATGACTTGCTCCTATATTGAAATATTTCTAGATTCTAGGTCTGGTACCTATTAAAAGTTGTTTAGCCATTGCCTGTAATTTAAATTAGGATAAGAAAGGATAGTATATGGAGACTAATCTTCGGATTAGACAATTTGGGTGCCTAATACCTTTCCAAATTATAACATGACACTTATCCATTGTTTTCCTGGTTTGACCATAAGCTTTAATCCATTACGTGAGTCATTAATATTTCTCATATGAGAAATTATATATAGGTCCTAGACCTTATCTAGGTGGCGACTCCATTTTCATTTTTTATATTTCAACCATTTCATACCATTACAAAAATATCGTCCTTACAGACACATGCATAGATGATGATATATGCATGATGTAGATGCATGAATGAAGATATAAACATGTGTTAACATTAGATCTATAAATGGATAATGATATATGTATGGTGATAATATGATGCAGATGCAAGAATGATGATGTAGGTATGTGTTAGCATTAGATTTATGCATGAAAGATGATATATGCTCGAAGATAACATGATGAAGATGCATGAATGATGAGATACATATGTGTTAACGTTAAATTTATGCATGAATAATGATATATGCATGGTGATAGCATTATATAGATGCATGAATGATGATATATGCATGTGTCAACATTAGATCTAGAATAATGATATATACATGGTGATAGCATGATGTAGATGTATGAGATCATGAGAAATACATGTGATTTGTGTTATTTAAAAGTTATGCCATCTCTTGATGTGTGTTATTTACAAATATGACATCCCTTAATATGTCTGATTTACAAATAGGTCATCCATTGATGTGTGTTATTTACAAGCTATGCCATCTTTTGATGGATGTTTTATTTACAAGATTGTCATCTCTTGATATGCGTTTCATTTATAATCCCTTGATGGTTGCTTTATTTACAAGATTGAAATCTCTTGATATGTGTTTATTTGTAAGATTGTCATCCCTTGATGTTTATTTTATTTACAAGATTGCCATCTCTTGATGGGTGTTTTATTTGCATGAATATCATCCCTTGATGAGTGTTTTATTTATAAAATTATCATCCCTTGATGAGTGTTTTATTTACAATAATATCATCCCTTGATGAATGTGTTATTTACAAAATTACCATCCTTTAATGAGTGCCACCATCTTTTGATGGTTGTTCACTTACAAAAATACCCTCACATGTGAGTATTTCTTTTCTAAACTGGGCTGTTATCATAAATGACATTTTCCTTTCGAAATAAGATTTGTACCAAAAGTGGTACATTCTTCCCAAAAATAAAATTTTTGTTAAATCAAAATCTTTTCCAAAATCAAAATCTTATCAAAAATCAATATCTTGCCAAAAATCAACATTCTTTTCAAAAATCAATATCATTCTAAAAAATAAAATCTTTCCAAAAATAATATTTTTCAAAAAAAAAAAAAAAAGATTTCCTTCCATTTTGACATTTGCCATATAGGATTCATTCGGCACTTACCATAAATAGCTTTCATGGCCCTTTCCATATATTGGTTTTTGTGTCTCTTGTCATAGTTGGATTAGAATCTTTTCATATTTGACATGATGACTTGCTATAATTAGATATCTAAGATTCTCTGTTGGGAGATTGCAAAGTTTTTAGCTTAAGTAGCTTGGTTTCTTACTATGTTTATTTTCTATTTTTTGTTGAAACTTAATTTCTACAACACTTTATTCAAATGTCTATCTGAATACACAAAGATTGTTAGGTGTGGAGATGTGCTCTTAGGCACCCACATACACAGGTTACAGGTACGGGAAAGGATACCTAAAAACCTTAATCAAGAAAAACACTTTTCAAATCCTTAAATTAGGGTTCAAGTCAAGATAGTTTAAGATGATCCTTATCCCTCAATACATTCCCTCTAGGGTACAGTGACCTAGGTAGATTAGTCAACATTACTTGAATGAAGTGAGACTCATAATAGTCGGATTTTAGGAGGGATCCCCTTCCCTTAGAAATATCCATGCCTTAATTGACATGGACTATCCACATTAAACCCACTAGAGTTATCCATACCATAGATGCACTAGGATTATTCATTTTAGATTCACTAGGATTATCCTCAGTCCACATGGACTATCCAAATCACAATCCACTAGAGTTATCCAAACTTCAACCAGATTCATTCGATGTTTCGAACTACGTGGAACCTGATTTTTAAAGCAAACCTTAGAATACGTAGATAATTTGAAAATATTTTCAAATTCGATCTAACAGCTTAGTCCACATGGACTATCCATTTCAACCCAGTAATCCATTTCAATCCACTAGGGTTATCCATATCTTAGACCCATTAGGGTTATCCATAGACCCATTAGGATTATTTAAACATCAACTGGATTCTTATCCAATGATTTTTGTACTACGTTGTACCTAATTTCTAAGGCAAACCCTAGAATACGTAAACAATTTAAAAAGATTCTTAAATATGATTCCACAACTTAGTCCACGTAGGCTATCCATTTCAAACCCCTAGGGTTATCCACATTAGATCCTCTAGGACTATCTGTGGTCCATATGGATTATCCATCATGACCCACTAGAATTATTTACATCAGATCCTTTAGGACTATGCAGTTCAGTTTACATGGACTATCAAAATTTTGATCCATTAGGGTTATCCAAACACAAAAGCATAAACTTCAATTTGAGCAACAAACATAACAATACTTAAGCATAAATCAAAAGCATAAACTCTAAACAATCAAATATCCTTGAATAACTTGGGGAACCTGATTTTCGGATCATATTTGGAATATTTAGGCAGTCTGATAGATTCCAAATTATGTTCGATGATATCAAACTACTTGGTTTGGTTCAATCAGGCCATGATTGGCCTGATTGGTCTGTTATCCAATTATGATCCCTTAATCCCGCTACAATAATTAAAGGAAAATTTTCAGCTACCACCCAAAAAGAATTTACCAAATCACCTACCAGCCAAATTAGACAAACGTTAGTTAATGGACTGACGGGAAAGAGTTGAAATTATGTATAGATGTTTATACCCCTTTCTTCTTCCTCTCTGTTTCTTTGCAATATTTTATCAAAAAGAAAAAAAAAAAGAAAAAAGAGAAACCCTAACTCCGGATTATAGTTTTGATAATAATGACGACGATGAAGAGGAAGGCTCCGACACCATTCTTTGCTAGATCTCTGATCTCCACGGCAAATTTACCCCAGGGGCATTGATCGGATTAAGAAGGTGGGTTGCAGGGCTTTTTTTAATGGAGTGTCTGAGTTTTGGTTTTCATTTTGTTCCTTCTTTTTTTGCTTTTATCCTCATTTTCTCTGATAGAAGATTGGTATTCTGAAATGGTAACTTCTACTTTGGATGGTAGAGATTGTTTCTGGGTTTTCATTTCTTCTTTCGTTTTGTTCGGTTCTGATTTGTGAAATAAGTCGTTTCCTCTGATCTAATTATATTCTTATTCATCTTTGCTTCTGATATTGATTTTGATACTTCCATTTTCTATTTTCTTCTCTTTATCTGTTTGTATTCATGCATCTCTTGAAATCGGCATGTTGATGATGAGGTCCCTTGATGCTTCCTTTTCTGAAAGTGAGTTTGGGATTTTCGTCTCCACAGGCTCCGATTTAACAGTAACTACCACAGATCTCCCTAGTTCTCTATCAAACAAGGGAAGAGACTGCTGAAGCTCGAGCTCCTGCAATACACCAAAGCACCACCAGAGTTCTTTGCTGAAAAATTGATCGATGTTGTCGCCAATGATTTTGATTCATTAAACAGATGCCTACAAATCGATTCAATCGAAGCAAAATCCGATCCTTCGTATTCAAATCTAGACTTCTTTTTTTTTGTTTTTGTTTTTTTTTGTGTTATTCGTTTATGAGTCTCAGATAGAGAGTAGACAGAATATAGAGATGTTAGGAATCAAGAGAGGGGTGAGGGCTTATATAGGGAAGACTGGTACATGCACTTCTCTTTTAATTTTTTTTCCCTTACAAAAGGCTATTATTGTCATTTAAGTATTTTCTAATGGTTGACATTAGAGCCTTTAGTTGCTTTTGGATCTTTTTGATAAATGTTTATCTAACTTGGGTGGTAGGTGGTTTTTTTAAACAACTTGGGTGGTAGATGATTTGGTCAATTCTTTTTGGGTGGTAGTTGAAAATTTTCCATAGTTAAATTTATTTTCAAAACATGTTTGGCTAAACCTTAAGTTAGAAGAACTTAGACACTTGGTTTAAGATTCCCCTTGAGCTTAGTCATCCATTGACCTAGAATAATCAAAATATTAGAGTATAAAAAAGGAAGGGCATAAAAGACCAATTTCGGATTGGATAGTTTGGGGTGCATCACACCTTCCCAAACTGTAACCTGACGCTTACTCAATCTCTGATGAGACCAAAGCCAACATTTTGGGTTATGAATCATAGAAGTCTTATCCTATCATAAGACTATAATTGAGGTCCTAAACCTTAATCTATGTAGTGACTCCTGATCTTACCGTCCATCGACGTGGGTGGACAAGATCAGCCAGGCGAAGTTCTATGATCTCTCATTCGAGCAAGTAGCAAAAAAAACCCTAGGATGAATTTCCTCTTATGTCCTCATAAGTACCTTGTTTATAAAATGAGAATCAAATTTCTTATATTCCGCGACACCATCAGATCGAAAAATTTTGACAGTAGAATCAAAATAAACCTTTACATATTTTTTAAAATCTATAAATGTAGCTAAAGCTTATGATCTATAAACCATTGGAAAAAGCCAAATAAAATGGCCAAAATCATCGACTAAAGCAAGATAATATTGAAAACCAGAAACAAAAGTAATAGGAGCCGGTACCATTATATCAGAGTGCACAACTTCAAAGACCTTGGTAGCATGCATGTGATCCAAGAGATATGATAACTTGTGACTCCTACCAAGTTGGCCAGAGACACATACTGAAGAAGAGCCAGCTTTACAGTTAGTTGGTAATTTATGTTGTAATATGAAGGACATGGTTTGGCTAGATGGATGTCGAAGGCAATTAAGTTAAGTAAAATGTGGAACTTGCTCACTAATTAAAGCTGATGGTGGCACAGTCTTTATTATGGCTAATACAATCTAACCGGAAAGACCATTGTCATTCCGACCTCGGAGGAGCACCTTCCATGTTGCTGGATCCTTTACATAGCAAAAATGATTGTGAAACTAAAAAACCACATAGTTATCCTTTGTAAACCGACTTATAGAGAGTAAGTTCTTAGTAATCAAGGGTACATGCAGAATATCACAGAGCTTAGGATTATCTATAGAAAAATTGAAAAAACCAATGTGTTGTATAGGAAAACTTGTACCATTTTTGATAGGGATGAAACAGGGTCAGGTTGGGTCGGGTATCTGCAAACCCTACCTTACCCAAAAAAATTTCATGCTTACCCAAATCGTACCCTACCCTGTCAGGGTAGTACATAATCTCAACCCTTACCCTACCCTGGCAGGGTATTACCAAACCCTACCCTACCCTGATTTACCCTGATCAGGCCAGGCCGGGCTGGGTTTACCCTGATTGACCCTAAATCAGGTAGGGTTTACCCTGGTTTACCCTGAACTCAACATTTTAATATATAAATGTCAAATATTCATAAGTAAAAGACATGAATGATTATCAAGAAGAGGAATACAATAACAAGATTAATGATAACTTAATAGAGATGATCAAAATAAAATAAAGCACAACATAATAGAAATATAGAGTAATATAAAAACAATACATGAGAACCCAAAATAGTAGTATAGAAGATAATGTTAAATTGTTAATATTTCTCTTTTGCTAGGAATATAGAGAAACTGATACAATAACATTCAATATGCAATAAAATGAAATAACAAAATAACAAGGCTAAAAACTAACGAAAGGCCAAAAGTATGAAAACTAATGGTCTCTCTTTCTCTCTCATTCTCCACAGTCTAGTGAGTCCACATTCCATCCACAGTCCACAATTATATTTCCTACACACAAAAAAAGGGTGAAAAACACAATAAGAATTTAAAACTATCATTTGAAGTAAATGAGAAATAAATTAAAGTTATGTAACAATTAGTTACAAAATCAACTTTAAGGCTCCAAACAAGCAACACCATGCTTTACGTCAAGCTGTAGTCAATCCTAAAACTACAATTTATGTAATAAAAAAATGAGTAAATATAATCCAATTCATAATTCATTGTACTTAAAACTACAATTATTGCTACTGTGTCAATAATTCCAATTCACAAAAAAAAAAAAGTGCAATCTTAGATTTTCAGATTCTCATGAGCTGCCATAGACCATTTCTCTAAATTTATGCAAATCTCATGAACTAAGAGTCTAACAGAGTCCATTCCATCAGAGATTTTCCATGGAAGTCCAAACTACATATTGACAACAAATGAAGCGAATAAAATCAAACAATGGAAAAAAAACAGACCATCCCAGAGCATCCATCTCAATCCAGAAGCAGATAAATGAAAATTTTCAATCACATTTTATCAAATAACTAACACCCTAATCAATCACAAAAGCATTATAGAAACCTTACTGCTTACCAGAGATCATGAAGTGAATAAAAAGAACAAAATAAAATAAAAATGCCGAACATTATGTCAGTGCATCCAAAAGCACATTGATAGGGAAAAAAACGACTTCAATTCTCAATTTAACCAAATAATTGAACACTAAATCATTAAAAATAAAAAAAGCATAGTGCTTACCGAACTCTCCAAGCCACCAGGGGCAGATCACCATTCCAAGCTGTTGGACCACGTACAGAAACACTCGAACCACTCCAAGCCCCTCCACTTGTCCCAATATCGATTATCGAACCCACCCAAGAAACTGTAAAACAAGCAATACTAAGCCATCACAATGCAAGGATCAGAAGAATGGTCTGAAAATATATAAAGTATAAACCTCCAACGAACAGAATGGTCGGAAAAAAAAATCAGACTTAACGAAGATAGATGATTCTGAAAGAGAGAGAGAGAGAGAGAGAGAGAGAGAGAGAATCTATGAACCTCCAACGAATAGAAATAGAATGGGTGAAAAAAAATTAGACTTAACAAAGATTCAGAAAGGGAGAGAGAGAGAGACAGAGAGAAATAAGAAGAAGAAATACCTAAAATTAGGCTATCGACAAAGAGGAAGAAGAAGACTTGATGGGGCTGAAATCAGACTTAACAAAGATTTAGAGAGAGAGAGAGAGAGAGAGAGAGAGAGAGAGAGAAGAAGAAGAAGAAGAAGAAATACCTAAAATTAGACTGTCGACGAAGAGGAAGAAGAAGATTCGATGGGACTGAAATCAGACTTAACAAAGATTCAGAAAGAGAGAGAGAGAGAGAGAGAGAGAGAGAGAGAGAGAGAGAGAGAGAGAGAAGAAGAAGAAGAAGAAGAAGAAGAAGAAGAAGAAGAAGAAATACCTAAAATCAGGCTGTCGACTAAGAGGAAGAAAAAGATTCGATGGGGCTGAGAGTCTGAGACGCTGATATGGTGGCTCCGGACAGTGCTGTCGGCTGCGGTATGAGAAAGAGAGAGTGAGCGACGAATGCTGTCGGCTGTGGTAGGAGAAAGAGAGAGTGAGAGACAAATGGAGATAAGGATTAGGGTTAAAGACTTCGAAGTTTTATATATATATATATATATATATATATATATATATATATCTGATTTCTGAATATATATATATATATAGAAGTCAGGGTTGGGTAGGGTCGGGCCGGGCTCTACCCGAGGCCTCAACCCTAACCCACCCTTACCCTGACAGGGTAAAAATCACCCTGTACCCTGATTGGGCCCTATCAGGGTACGGGCTGGGTTAAACCCTGACTGGGTTCAGGGCGGTTTTGGGCTGGCTCAGGCCAGCAGGGCAAAACTTTTACCCCTAATTTTCGACACGGATTTAGTCAGTACCATTGTTTGGATTTCCCACATGGAGATTTCCTATGTCAGGAATTACGTGATGAGTGGCTCCCAAATCTAGATACCAAGATGCATTAAAGGTGTCAGAGGATGAAGCAGCATATGCTAAGGGGGCAGTTTGATCATTCTGAGAATTATTTGTATACCAGTAGTAGCAGTGAGAGGCCACATGATTTATCTGGTAACATATTTGACAGGGCCTCGAATAGGGGATCCATTAGCAGAAGGTGCGGCATTCTCTTGGTAATTGTTGTTGTTTCCTCTACGACCACGACCACTTATTCAATGGTCACCGTTAACTGTTTCTTGTCCCAAATTTTTGTTGTTGCTTTTTCCAATAAACAACATTATCCCAGTTTTGCTAAGGGAGCAACCCCATTTTTTACCTTAAATTTGTCAAAATATGTGGAATTTCTTACTTTTCGTGGAGGATTAGATCCAATAACAGACTCCCTCCCTACCCCTCGATTGCTTCAGCGTCCTCTCCTTTTATTGTTGTTGGAGGAAGAATTACCTTGGTTCGGAATATGCATAAGAGAATTTGCGTTGGGGTTGGGTAGCAGTCCATCACCCTTCTTGGTAAGTTGGCTGATGTAGATCCTAATTCAGATGAGTTTTTGTTTGACTCCTTCAACAGTTCTTGATTTAGGAGTAACCCAAAAAAGTCATCAATAGATATAGGATCCAATTGAGTGGGAATGGAGGTTGCAAATGATTCATAATCAGGACCAAGTCCTCTTGGCAAGCTCATGATAATGTCATGATCCGACACAGGTGAGGCAACAACATGAAGATTATAAACTATACATTTTGCCTTTTGCAAATAATAGGCCATAGCTATTAATGGTCTTTCTTAAGTTGAAGAAGCTGATATTTCAGCTGCTTGACTTTAGTTTGTGATTGGGAAGCAAATATGCTCTCAAGTGTGCGCCATGCAGCATGAGAAGTAGATAGGCCAACCACTTGAGATAGAACTTGCTCAATGAAGGAAGATATGAGCTAGCTCAAGATTGTTTGATCTTGTTTATGCTATAGGGAGTATGCCGGATTCAAGGTTCTTGGCAATGATGTGGTAGTGGGATTAGTAGAGCGGGTGGTGGGATAATATTGATCAGGATGAGGAAACTCACCGGAAACATAGCCATGTAAATCAAGTGCTTGAAGGAATGGAAGAATTGGGACTTCCACAAAACATAGTTTGTGCGATCCAGTTTAAATGGAAGATATTGGATGATGTTGGTCGGAGCAGCAACAGTAGAAGATTGTAGCTGTTGTTGTGGTAGCAGTGGTAAAGGAGGCCACTAAAATCAGATAAGAACAAGACTTTTAGTCATATGCTTCTGATAACATAAAAGTGTGAAGAATGAGAGCGCGAAAAAGAAGAAAAGATTTAACGTGGTTCAGTACCCTAACGTGGGATGCCTACCTCCACCTAGAGAAAGAGAGCCTCATTTATTCCTAAGAAAAATTTATAGTTCTCTGCACCTGGCAAAGTGTTCTTCTCTGTCAGCCTTACCTAGATTTTTACCCACAGAGACAATATATAGGAACCTTAGAAACCTTAATCCCCACACAATTACAGATTAATCCATTGTACATGTAATAGACCCAAACCCTAGTATAAGTACAACCCTAATAACTGTGTGGACCCTATAGAATACAAGCACAACCCAACAAATCTTCACTTGGCTTGAATTCTATAAGCCACCTTAAAAGGAACTCGTTGATGTCGATTCTGTAAACTGTCCATTGTCTTTGCCAAACCGCTACACCCAAACAAGTATAGCCCACACCCCGTCCGGGTGTCCCGCACAGCTTACCTCTATACAAAGTGATGTGACTCCACCTCTCTCACTACCGTAGCACTTACTAGAGAGATCACCGTCACTCATAGTCCTCTGCAACTCCAATTGCACCAGTGACCCGAGTTCTCGCCTCTGCACCACCAGCACAGAACTAGAGATCCGACTCCTCACCGCAGCCCCCCAGTCCTCTTTTATCACACGGTGCAACATCAACTGGCCAATATGTGCACCATGCCGAAATTTAAACTCGCCATCAAATCTAAGGGAAAACCTCCCCGATCCAACCAGATCCATGGATAGTTGCCATCGCCCCAAGAATCCAATCAAGATCTCCCAGCAATCTCTGACCATTAGCTCAATTGGCACTCAAAACCACATGCGATAACACGAAACCATCCCCCATTGCTTGAGACATCCTCTCCATATGCCCAGGTGCTCCACCCAACGGTAGAAACCGATCTGCAGCCATCGCAAGCACCATCAGACCCTCACCGATTCTGACGATCCAAATGCAACAACATCCACGTCGTTCCCCGAAGGTCCACCCAATTCTTCTTCAACTTACAAATCATGAAGAATACAATCATCTTGCTCCACCGCATGAGTTATTGGATTATTCTCAACCCTATTTGATAATTTTCTTAATCTGATCTCTACGAGATCCAGTTCAACAACTCCCTCCACCGTTGAGACAATCAGGGCAAACATATCTCCAGAATCCCTCATGTCCGTCGCCATATCGAGCTGAACCATATGGGTAACCTCCGTATTGTTCAACCTTGGTTTCTCTACTTTAAGGTTTAAATGGCTTAAATTCCTAAGCTTTTCTCTTAAAAGTAATGATAACCTTTAAAAGTAATGATGACCTTCTGAAAAAATAGATGAGAGAAAAAAAAATTAGAGCAAAAACTCACCTTTTTTTTCCTTACGGTTTTCAATTTTGTTTTCCCTTTTCTTCTTATCGACCTTTGCGCACATTCCTCCTTCTTCCAGATCCGTAACTAATCTGTTGAACCTCATTCTGATACCACTTATTAAGAATGGGAGCGCAAACAAAGAGAAAAGATTTAACGTGGTTCAGCACCCCTACGTGGGATGCCTACCTCCACCTAGAAAAAGAGATACCTCCTTTATTCCTAAGAAAAATCTACAGTTCTCTACACCTGACAGAATGTTCTCCTCTGTCAGCCTTACCTAGGGTTTTACCTACAAAGACAATATATAGGGACCCTAGAAACCCTAATCTCACACAATTACTAATTAACCCTTGTACATGTAATTGATCCAAATCCAAATATAAATACAACCCAATAACTATATGGACCCTACAGAATATAAGACAGAACCCAACAAAAAGAACACTAAGGATGAACTTCAATTCCTCTTAGATGATTTTGTGAGGTGCGTGTGTGTGTATATATATATATATATATATATATATATATATATGAGACAGTTAGATATAATAAGAGGTATCAGGAACAGTTTGAAATTTGAACTGTCGAACTAATACACTAGGTGCTGATTGTGAGTTGTGTAACTGTATTTTGAATTTGAATGAGAAGCGCTGTTGCTGAGAATGGATCCAATGCTTGAGGTTGACTTAGACACTGGTTACTGATGTGTCTTGATAGTTTCAACCACAGTACCACACCAAGGATAGAACTTGTCAAAAATATTAGTCTTTGGACTGATCAATGGTTGGGAAATTTCACCTTAAAAGAGAAATTCAGATTGGATAAGGATTTTCTCATAGGTCGGAATTGCAGCTTAGCTTGTTTTATACATGATGGGAAATGGATCTGCCAAATGTTCAATCGGATTCTCTTCGAAATTGCTTTGATGTAGCTTTAGTCATCCCATTAGTTGCTTATTCTCAAGACCGGGTATTATGGACTGGTAATATTGATGAGAAATTTTCGATGAGATCTGCTTGGGATTTAAGACGTCCTCATAAACCAAAACCAAATTGGGCTTCGGTGGTTTGGGGAAAAGGTTTTACACCAAGCCTACCATGGACAACTTGGAGAAGGTGCCATAATAAAATGCCGATAGATGATTATGTGAAGAAAAAAGGAGTTCAAATGGTCTCTAGATGTCTTCTCTGTAGGATTTTTAAAGATTTGTCTAACCATCTTTTTTTGTTGATGCGATTTTGCTCGTGGCTTATGGGGAGAAATTGGATATCAATATGATATTATAATTCCTCCAATGGATGACTGTGCAGAGTTTTTACATTGGTGGCGCGAAAAAGGAATTATGTTTCCTTCCTTACTCTTTGGAACGGTCTTCTCTTTATAGTTATTAATACTATATGAAAAAGTTGAAATCAAGCTATCCACATAAATATTTGGCCTACGTTTGTCAGTGCATGGAAAATGATAAAGTCCGGTTGCAAGGATTTCTCCATTCGCCAACCTTGTATTGTGAAGTCTGTTACTGATTTGAAGATTGCAAACTTCCTTTCTCTTGTAACAAGTACAGGGAAGAGACAGCCTCCTTTGCTTAATTGGTGCAAAGTTAACTGCGATGGTTCTAGCATTGGAAACTCAGGTATCGCTGGTGCGGGAGGTGTCATAAGATCACACAGAGGACAAGTTTTTTCAGTTTATGCAGAATTTCTAGGGACCACAACAACTTACATGGCGGAAATAAAAGTAGCTCTGATTGGAATTCGTATTGCATACAATTTAGGATTCCGCAAAATTTGGCTAGAATCAGATTCCATTTGTGTAGTGCATACTCTTCTATCAAAGGAGATTCCTTGGCCTTTTCTGTAGGAATGGAGAGCTATGCAGTCGGTCTTGACTAACTATAGCATTCGTTACATTCAGTACTTCAGAGAGACTAAGAGTGTAGCTGACAAACTGCCAAGAAGGCAGCCTAGAAACTCATTTAATTGTAACGTTTGTCCTGATTTTGTATCTAGAGAGGTAGTGTGGGATGCCTCCCACATGCCTAGATTTTGTTTCAAGTAGTGCTTGTATGCCTGAGTTGGCCCGTGCTGATGGCAATGCCGAAGGTGGGGGCTTTACAACTTATTGAGGCTTTTGCTTTTCTTTTCATTCATTTATATATTTGGATTTCTAGTTTAAAAAAAAAATAAAAATAAATAAATAAATAAATAAAAAGAAGAAGAGAACTCGCCAAAAATCATATTCTGGTCACGCATTGCACCGTATGATGCTATACCCGCTGCGCAAGAGTGCCAAATGAAATTTTGGATTTTTGGCAAACTGTCACAGCCCCAAATTAGTGGATTCACATCGTCTCCTCCCAGTCATTCTGGGAGGACAGTGGCAACCTTCCTCGGATGGTTGCCACGTGGTGGTGAATCCGAGACCCACGTCGAGCCGACCTCCCCGTCGGCGGCTTTCGGTTGGGTGTCGGCTCGGATATGGGTCTCGGATTCACCGAGAGCCACGTGGCAACCATCCAAAGAAGGTTGCCACTGTCCTCCCAAACCACTGGGAGGAGACGATGCGGATCCCAAATTAGTTCCCAAGTAGTCTCTGGCACAGTAGCCCAATTGTGAGTATTTGCAGTTGACGAAATTAGAGCTGTGGCGCACATAGCCTGATTAGTTTGTAGGTGGTAAGCACTTTTTACATTGAAGTCCCCTTTCTTTTTTGCTCCCCAGTATTGACCATCCTCCTTGGGAAATAGAGGTAATATAATATTGGTGATTCCTTTGATCTCAGAAGGTGTGAAATACAGGCGAAGGAGAAATCTCAATGCATGCAAAGCCAAAGGAGAATGGGCTTTAAGAGAACAAGAAAGCAAGCTTTGGACGCTTGGAAGAATCTCTAGACTAATCATCAAAACACCCATTCAATGGAATTTAAGAGTTGCAACTCACAGATGCATCAGCTTTATCTTTTTTACTGTAAAACTGTCGATCGTTTTCTTCAAACGAACGTATCTTCTAATAGACACAACTCAACTGTTTGCTTCGTCCGTTCAAAACAGATGCAAAAATGGTCGCCCTTCTGCTTCTTACCTTCTAAATGGAATCAAGAACTGTTACTGGTTTGCTTCATCAATTTGACAGAGAACACTTCATCAATTTGACAGACAGTTCTCTGTCAAATTATTTTAATCCTGAAAAAGTATTTTAAACACCAAAATACTAAAATAATTGATTCCCAAACCTGAACCAAAAGCCTACCTAACAAATTAACGAATGGTATGCTACAGACTTCTAGCAAGCCTGCTCCGTTCCAGTTCTCAATTCCCGTCTCAAATAGACACCCTAGGTAGAGGAAATGGAGATCTGAAAAAGGAAAAAAGGATGCAACTAAATATCACTACATTTTATGAAGTTTCTGTCAGTGAGAGCTGAGGATCATTTTTTGTGGTTGCTTCCCGTGGAACATTGATTTTCAGAGCTTGAGAATGTAGCTCTACCCCATCAAGATCACCTAGAAAATTGAAACTATGACCTACCAGACAGACCACTTTCATGTGAAGGTGAATCATAATAAAAAGAGAGGGAAGAGCAAAAACAACTTAAACTCATTTATCCATTCCATGTAAATAGTAAATATCAACTACACATTGATGGACCACACTTTCTCGCAACAAGGTGTTCACAGATGATTTAGAGCCAGGACCACCTAACTCACCTCCAAATTCATGAAGGTTCCATTTGCCTTGTCGTACATATGCCATTTATATGTACAAATGTTTTTTAATGTTTATTTCCAAAAGGTTAAATATAGTGATCTCTAAGGGGGAGAGAAAGGAACTTCGTCTTTCTTTTACCTCTTGAAAACAAACATAGAAAAAAAAATTACATATAAAACGTTACTCATAAAATTTTCCCGTAACAAACGGTGCGGAAAGGACAAGTAAACCTAGAAAACAATAAATTAAAAATAAAACTCTTACAATGAAAGTTCATTGACAACTAGTAGTGAAAGAACTAAATTTTATGGAAATCCCACTGTGTGCTTCAATTGTGTTATCTATACAACGAACATGTGGATTGGTTCCACGGCAGCAACTACAAAATTTACTGCCCAAAGGGATTTCTGAGGAATACCACTAAAAAGTAATGAAAGAACTAATCATCTAACTAACTATCTCAATTAAATTAAACCATTTGGCATTAGATATGGAAAAGGTTACCGAGCTTTTTACTCAAATACGATGGAGGCAAGCCTAAGAATGGCAGTGACAGCAGCAACAGTCAATTGCCAGGACTATCTGATAGAAGCATCTTTAGTGTTTCATAAGTCATGAAGACAAGGCCCACACTTGGGACAACCTTGTAGTATTCCGGCAATATTCCCCGGTAGATGCCCCGCAAGCCTTCAGTCCTGATAATGTGCTTGAATGTCCCAAAAAGACCTGTCTTATAGACACGGGCATGACCAGCTGCCCCTTCCAACTGCATCCGTCGTCTCACAAGATCCAGAGGGAATGTCACTGCAAATTGTCAAAGCACAAATGTCAATTTCCCCAAAATAAGAAAATCCACACACACACACACATTCTAACATTCTCTCTCCATTTCACATTTCTCTCTTCTCCCTAACACTGTGGGTCCCCATTACAAATACTATTTCATGCACCTATACTAGTGTAATGTGGGAGATTTTTTTTATATGGGACTGCTAAATGAGACCTCTATAGGTGTCTTTAGAACATTAGACCTTTTAATTACATACTCTTATTCCCAAAAAAAAAAAAAAATTCAAGTCAAGGGTAAAATGGGTTTTTCACAAACTTTTTGAAAGTGACTTGCTAGTATGCCACTATCAAAATTTGTCTTTGTTTCACATGTTTTTTCAACCAAGCATGTGAAATGAAAAGAATTACCCTCACCAGAAAAATAAATGTATTATATTAAGAGGGCAAAAAAATAAAGTTTCAAATTATTGGACACCTTAGAAGGTGTCAATAAGAAAATTCACATTATATATATATATATATATATATATATATATAATGTTAGTCCTATTTTAGAGAGTAATCATTATATATATAATGTTAGTCCTATTTTAGAGAGTAATCATCATGAACAACTTCCAAAATGCAGCTACTACATTAGAACTTGAACTTCAGAAGAGAATTGAGTAAAAAAATTTCCATTTACTTGGGCTCGCATCATATGGATACATTTAGGTTCAGTTACCATTTATGACTAAAGGGTGTTACAAGAAAGTATCATGAAAAGGCTATGAGGACTTCCAGTTCTAAGGAGCAGTTTAGTAGGTGGTGGTTCAATGACACTACTTAATGGGCATGAGAAGAAAGTTTATGGTACTTGGAGACTTGAAATGAGAGGAATTCGTCTTCAATAGGTGCAGGAGGCACCATGATTTTACACTTCATTTTATAATATAATTGGCTTCATCAAGCAAGCAGCTTTATAAAAAAAATAAAAAAATAAAAGCGTGCATTGATTTATTTACGTTGCAATAGCATCCACATGTCAAGAATATGATAAAGGAGCAGAAGTAGCCTCCCACAACCTACTTGACCAAGGTCCACCCGGAGCTCAATTATTAGAGTATGGGCAACATTTAAAGTATTGCGTATAGGTAACATATCGATTGGCGATTCTATGAAACGTATCGTATCGTGGATATGGTGGATATGCTAGGATACGGGACAAGATATGCACAAGAATGATTAGGGAACATGTAGAACACATTTTTAAAGTACAAAAACACTATAATAAGTAACATTAATAAGGAAAATGTTTCTTACATTCATACTAAATTACTAATACCAGGTCGAAGTCGTAGGTTTTTACCTTTTTCCCATATGTTTTGTTTCAATGATCGAAGAAACTTCAACCATCGGTCAAAACAACAGTTGGATGCTTTGCTTCTAAGTCTTTTTTAATGCATAGTCAAAGCCCTAAAGTTTAAAGAGTGATTGGTTTACAAATAATGGTTGAAATCCAACCATCTTACAAGATCTTTCCACTGGTTCGCAAAAAGCAACAGGAAATGAAGATGACAGTCATTTTAAAGCCTGTATAGACAAGGTCAATACTGTCTGATTTTGATCTATCCTTTTTTTTTTTATCCAAAATTTAATTTTAGCTGCATCTGTATTGCTGCATATTGATCGTATCAACTAGTATCGACCTGTATTGATTCGATACGGTGGATACACAGCAATACACACACTTTTAAAAATTGGGAGACATATCGCATGGGTATTGTATTGATCCCCTGCGATACAGATACGTATCAGTGCGTGGTCAATTTTGGATTCTAGTCGATTTGGAGTTTATTATGTATCATGCAGAATCTCCTTCCTCCACTCCTTATTTTTCAATGTTATATTGCTCTCTGTAATTGTCCAAGATCTGGAGTAATCTTATCATTTTGGAATCTTGTTTTGTAAGTTGGGTATTTCTGTCAATTGGTGATATTTTACAGACTAGCATCCAAAAGGCTAGCGTGTGTGATGCAGTCCAAGAAGGCCCAAGGCCCAAGCTCAAGTCGATAATGGGTCAGCCCAAAGAACCAGTCGGTATTAGATTTCCAGATAAGTTGAATTTCTTGTTACTTTTTAATTCTGATTTAAGATTAGACTGCATAAAGATCTTGCGACAAAGAGGGTTTATTAATTTGACTTGCTTTGAACCCTCTTTGCCATCAGTGTGGTAATTATATAGAGAGATTCGGTAAGAGGAGCTAAACCTACTGATTAGTACATTGAATACGACTTAACAGGGAAAAAGAAGTAATGGTTTGTAGATTGAATGTCTCAATGTTAACTTCCCAAATTTGTGTTTGTTCCTAGATGCTTATTTCTAAACCAATGTTCCTCGACAACATCAGGCCATTGGACAAAGAGAAGCATCTAAAGTTCATTGCATGTATGATTTAAAATTCATCCCTAGAGGGCTAAGCTCTACAACCATCAATAAATTTTCAAGTTTGTTACTGTGACAACCAGATTTATAGACACCAGAACTCACAGAAGAAGAAGAGGAGAAGGTGGAATAATGAAGATAATGGAGAGTGACGTCGACTCTGATTAAGAGGTAGAGCCGAGATCTATATCCCTCTCCCAGTACTCTATTATCTTTATTTATAGAAAGGACTTACAGTATAGAGAGGAACTCTAATACTACAAGGAAAACCAATTCTAATCTAAATAACAGAAAATACATATCAAATAGAAATCAAAGGAACTAGCTAAACTCGCAAATACCAACCTACCGTCAATAACCCATAGAAACAGGCAAGATGGACGATGCGGATAGAGATAAGACAGGATAAGTAATGTGGAGATAGGATAGATGATGTGCAAGTGAAATAGGTAAGATGTGGATGTAGATAACCCAACTGTCGTGGGGAGGAACTATCGACTGTATATCATATTAAAATAGACCACGGTGATAGGGTCCATTCTGGTATTGCTAACCCCCCCTCCCCCTCTCACCCACCCAAGCTGGAGCACACAAATCACCCATGCCCACCTTGGAACAATTTTGTCAGAACATAAGCAAAAAGAGCCTTAGTAAACATGTCGCCTTGCTGATTTGAAGAAGAGACAAACGGGTAACAACCAACTTTTTCATAACAACATCACGCACAAAATGACAATCAACTTCAATATGCTTAATGCGCTCATGAAACATAGGATAACTGGCTATATAAAATAGCTGTTTGATTACCACAAGGTGACAATAGTTACAAAAATCACCGCAAAACCCTCCTACTTCCCTGAGCTCCGCCGCAGCAAATCCTTCTCTGGTGGCAAGGGAGAAGGCTTCTCTAGTATGCTCGAGCCCCAGCGGAGCACGACGAGGAAGGCAGACAGAAAAAATAGCAACAAACTGCAATCGGCTTTGGAAGAGATGCAAGTTCAGTTTAAAGAAACTAAGGCGCAGCTGTTAAAAGAATGCAATGATGCGAAAAATGCTGCAGAGCAAGCCCCTGTCATCAAAGAGGTTCCAGTTGTTGATAACGCATTGTGAGAAAGGCTCACCAACAAAAACGAAAAACTCAAGGTAATATTGGTGAAACTCTAGGATATGGTTGTTGCCTGATGATGCTACTTCATGTATTGACTAATTGTGCTTATGTTTGACGTTTAAATTGTTTCCCTTCCTCTAATTGCAGGCATTAGTGAAGAAAATTGATGAGACAGATAAAAATATATGAAGAAACAAACAAGCTAAGTGAAGAAAGGCCCTCGGTTTGGGGAGGAGAGACTGAGATCAAGACCAGGAACTTATGGTTTTCTGGGGTTGGAGGACCTGTCTTTGAGTCCAGGGAAGAGGCAGAGAATGATGAAGAGATTATGGTTTTTAAGGAGCCCGTGGGCCATATCATAAACCCTGTTGTTTTTACTGGAGAGAATCCCAGAGATTGCAGGAAGATTCTGGTTGGCGGCTTCAGTGTTCAGCAAGAAATTACAGAAATGGAGGACGCAAAAGATGAAGAAGCGTAGCAGTAGCTCGACCACAATGTGAGCTGAGAAGCCTTCTAGGAGGCACTACAAGGAGACGCAGACGGCGATCGCCGATTATGGCTTCGTACGAAGATCTTGCGATACTGATCCAAGGTTCTAACGTTTAAGGATCTAGATATTAGGAAGCCTAAAGGTAAGAATGATGATCTATTCTCAATAGTTGCATAAGTTCACAACGGAGAAGAGAAGAGGGAAATGAAAGGAAAAGGTTGCATGGGTCAATTTGTTATTTAACTTTCGCTAAACAGCCACTTCTAACAACGTCAATTACAGGGTAAGTCAGTGTATTTTTTTAAAATGGAGTGTTAAAATTGTCTATTTGCCATAACACGGGACGTCCATGAAAATTTTCCTATTTGTATAAATACTTTCAAATGAAAGACTTAGGTGCTCTAAACTATTTTCTTGGCATTGAAGTTCTATGCATCAAGAAAGGCCTTAATTTACCACAACAGAAGTATGTGCTAGATCTCTTATCTGAGACCGGTATGCTTGCATCTAAATCTATGAACACTCAGAAGTTTGAAACTAGTGAGAATAGGGGCTTTGAAAACCCACAGTGGTATAGGAGACCAGTACGGTAACTTATATACCTTATCGTCACTAGACCGGACATATCCTTTACAGTTACTAAGAAAATGTCTTACTGAAAAATTCCAATCATAATTGTGTAAACAGTGGGAAAATTGTGGTGGTAAGTTTCCAGACCTGACCAAGTATTCTTCTATTTGCTTCTTGTGATTCCACATCCTGCTCTTCTGTGTCCCCATGTGTTTTTCCTGTGTAATTACTGTTTTTGGCAATTGAAGGTACTGATGCTTTTTTTTTCTCTTTCTCCGGTCTGTGCATTGTCCTCCGGAAATTTGTGATTCCTTCCACTAGTTTCTATCTGAAAACTGTTTTTTGTCACATTTATTGTCAACAGGTGACGCTTTGGGACGCAGCCTACTGTATACTGCAGTATTTAAGAGAGTTCCAAGAAGCAGGCTTGTCTATTTGTCGACATCAGAACATTGATACTGTAAGTTATTCAGATGTTGATTGGACTGGTGCTGATGGTGATAGGAAATTTACAACATATTGCATATTTGTTGGCAGCAATTCGGAGACATGGATGGGCAAAAGCAAACCATTGTGGCAAGATCTAGTGCCGAAGCCACGTACCAGGCCATGGTTCATACAGTAGCTGAGTTGATGTGGTTGAATCTCTTTAGAAGTCGGGTTTTCCAGTCGCTCAACCTTTGAAGATGTTTTGTGATAACCAAATTGCTATTTACATTGCCAATTGATGCAAAGACTAGAATAGATGAACAATTTATACTCCTATATTTGCTATAGGATCGAATTACAACCAGTCCAAACAATATGTGAAATAAAAACCAGGAAACAGCAATAGAAAACTTAGCTTTCCGGTCAATCTGATCATTGGTTGATCATATAACTTGGGAGATTAGTAGATCAATATGGTCTTGCAATCATATCCAAAATTTGAAGTCGATCTGACCGATGACCAAAGAGATATGAATCTTTGAAAACCTGCTGTGGCTGGTTCTGGTTTCAGTATTAACAGCAGTAGATCAGCACCTCTGAGTTGCAGCACCGATTGGGCAGAAGGGGAGGGTAGCTAGGAAAATCAATGAAGATAATATAGGGGAAAGGGGTCGGTATTGGGAAGCAAGAGAGGGAGTAAGAGGATTGGAAGAGGGGGAGGGAATATCATGGAGGAATGAGAGAGAGAGGGACGGGGGGATGCACGGTAGTATGAGGGGAAGGAGGTTGTGGCTGAGTCTCACAGCCTAGGAGACTCAGCTGCAACCAAAAATTGGAACAAGTCCTTTTTTTTTCCAAAACTGAATTCTCTTCTCTTTGCATTCATATATATAGAGCGTAGCCTTGAATACAAATAGAAACGTATGATAGGTCAATCCTTCCTTGTTGACAACTAGCAAAGAAGGAATATCCAATCTTGCCTTTTGAAAACTTTACAAAAGAAGATCTCATATTCTATTGCCTATTACAAACTTTCCTAAACTGAAAATAGAAACGTTTCAAAATAGAAACTATTACTTAGGAAAGTATCAAACAATAGAAATAACCAAATTTAAGCAACTTATATAATTGGTAACTCTATAGATAGTAGGTAGATTCTTTGGCAACTACATCCAAAGGAATCTCTAGCTGGGACAGCTATCCTACAGCTGTCCTAAGGCTGGCCAGCAGCCATCAATTTTAACCATAAGCCGCAGGGGGCTTAGCTGGCCCAGCTTGGCTTGGCTTGGCTTTGGCTAGGCTTCACTTGGTGGCTTGGCTCCTCTTGCTGTATACTTGTATTGCATCACCAGTAATCCTATCTTTCATGAGCGCACAAGCATATTGAAGTTTGACTGTCATTTTGTGTAAGATATTGTTATGAAGAAAATGGTTGTTACTCCACTTGTCTTAAGTGACGTTTTACCAAGCCTCTATTTGGTCCTTCTTTCTGAGTGAACTGTTCCAAGCTGGCTATAGGTGATTTATATGCTCCAGCTTGAGGGGGTGTTAGCTAATAGCTATAGAGAATGGACCCATTACCTGGGGGTCCATTCTTATCGGTTGCATCTAGCATCTTGTCCTTGCCTAGTCAGCATCTATCGGAGGTGGAGCAATAGGAGTCTTCTTTATGTTTAGCCCATAGTTTATTTCCTTATGTCTTTCTTAGTTCTTATCTTCTATTGTAACTACATCTCCTAGAAGTAGGGTCCTGCTGGACTTTAGACTCTAATAGTACCAGAATTGACTCTGTAATAGCTAGTTCTATTTAATTGAATGTCGCAAAGGGGGAGAACACACTGACATTGATGCTATGGTAGCAGCAGAATCGACATCATACTCTCCACCTTCTTTCTCTCCATTCTTCTTCTTCTTCTCTGTTCTTGGTTCTGATTTCTAGTTTCTCTACAGTTACAGAAATAAAATCCACCATTCCAAGAACTACAAATACGATGACAAAAAGGAAAAAAAAAAAAAAAAGAAGAATAATTTAAGTTTATCTTGTATTGCCCCCCAACCCCAAAAGAAAAAATTTCTTCTGGAGAGGGAGGGTTAGGGAGTGGGGGAGAGAGAGCCACTTGCAAACACTTCAAGGATCTCACTGTCTATGCTCAAGTAGTATCTCACGTACCTGTGGATGATGCAATGCCAGAAAGACTGCCACAAGATAGGCTGACAAGTAGAGTAGAATCTTGGGGCCTATGTCAAGATATTGGAATTAGACTGAAGTATGACAAGCAAGAGATAGTACATTGATCTGGTCATACTAAAATGCCAAATTAGTAATGAAGCAATTACCTTCGCAACTGCCAAGAAGATCTCAATGTCTCATACACAGAAAAGCTAATTGCTAAACTGGGCCCAACCCCCTGTACATACAAAGGCAAACAATTAATATAAACAAGATACGATGGATAAGGAAAACCGCCATAAGAGAAGAAGAATACCAATAATGTTGCACCAAGCCCTTTATACAGGCCAAGAACACCCTCATCTGTGCTAATCCTACGAATTGCATGCCAAATGCCTCTGTAATACATCACGTTCCTCTGTAAATGTCCAAATAAAATTAGTATAGAGATTAATAGAAACATTTAGACAAAGTTAGTGCAGCTGAAATGAGGATGTTAAGGTGGATGAGTGGTAAAACTAAAAATAATAAAATAAGGAACAAACCTAGGAGTTACCCCAATTCATGATAAGTAGAGAGAGATTTATTTAAAGTGAAATGGCCATGTGCGATGGAGGTCTCTGAATGCACCAGTGCAGAAAAATAAATTTCTTTTCAATTGAAGGGGCTAAAAGAGCAAGAGGAAAGCCTAAAATGGCATTAGGGGAAGTGGTGAGGAAAGACATGTATAGCTTAGGATTGGAATCACGTATGTCTTAGAATAGAGTTGATAAAAATGATCCATTTAGCCGACAGCTCTTAATTAGGATAAGGCTGAGCTGAGTTCAATCGAGAGATAAATACAAAGATGAAAGATCACAGGGAATTAAAACATGCACTCATAACTCATAATATAGCAAACAAATAAGGAACCTATTTAGATCTTTCATGAGAACATTTCTGAAAGCTTGTTGAATTTATAGGAAAACAAATAATTATTTAATAATTGTTACAAAGAGATGGCTATGCTGATTGCTGAATACCAAAAAGCATGAATAAACATAATACCCAAACATAATTTCATTATTTCAAAAACCATCAACATTAACAAGTGGATCTCAGGAGTCCCAATCCAAAGATGCTTCATGGAATTGTATCTACAGATTCTACACTTATGGGAGAAGGGATGAAATATGATAAGGAACTTCCCCATCCCTCAAGAACCCATCAAAGAGGCAGTAGACAAATGCCTATTGCACTGATCAGATTTTGCAAGATATCCCTCAATGAATCCACAGTTTGAACCAGCGGCAACAACACTCAACTGTATTCTGGAGCCGAGGATCAACAAAGGGGCATAAATACCAGGACTGCCTGCATTTTCGGTTTGGTCTGACCTCCCTGCCATCCTCACTGGTCTCTCTCTCTCTCTCTCTCTCTCTCTCTCTCTCTCTCTCTCTCTCTCTCTCTCTCTCTCTCTCTCTCTCTCTCCAAAAAAAGCTGCATCTCTTTTACTGGGATCAAATCCACAGATTAAATTCAATAATGGAATCCCACCTATTCCTCACTAGAACAAAAGAGGAGAATGAAACTGAAAGGCCAAAACTGATTGTCCCTACAACTGATTTCTTCTTTTATTTTATTTTTTTTTCTCCTATCAAGCTTTCCTATTGGTTAATGACTGAATGATTGAGCAACTGATTTTCTTAATTTTTTTCTTTAGTTTCCCGATTTTTTTCCCTCATTTTTTGTCTGATACATAAATTTTTTAATTTAATTATTATTTCTAACCATATACTTCTCAAAACCAGTAAAAACTTCCCTAAACCAGAAACAGTCCCCTTTTCAGTCAGCACGGTCCGGTTAAGAGCTATGGGGGGCATATTATTGTCCTAGACAAAAGCAATTCCCAACAAATGTCTGTATTTAATCCACCAGAATGCTGTAGAAGATAAGGTATTAGAAGCTTAACACATGAGGGTGAACCGTACACACTAAACATTTCCCATCAGTCTCTCTTGGTGTCTGGTCACTTCAATAGCGATACTGACCAAGTACAATACAGCAATTTGGATTTACTACTCTCATGATTAGTAATCAAGCTCACTTGATAATTATCAATGCTATAACCAGAGCTAAGCTGCAACTAGATTAATAATTTACATTTGCATAGCCAAATAAGTATGATTTTTCCCATTTAGGTATACAAAAAAGAAATGGATTGCCTAAGGCTTTATGAGCTTACTTGATTTAAATGCATGAGAAATGAATAAAAAGGGCATAAACCAGTTGATATGGAACAGAGAGAGAAGTAAATCAAGTCCTTCAACAGCAACCACCTCAAAATCGAGGGAAGGACAAATCGCAGCCAATGATGGACTACTAATACAGCTCGGATGGTGAGAAACCAACCATAATAGAGTGGAAGTAGGTAGGCTTCATCCTCGGACTATTAATTTGTGATACGCATCTGAACCATTCATTTGTTGTTGACACCCAAAGGCAACAGCAATTAAGTTTGGTGTTAAGGAAGCTAAACAGTCAGAGCTATTATTTAAACCTCTAAAAGCAACCAACCAGCTTAATATTTTCCTAATTCAGTAGTGGAAAAACTCCAGATTTTCATTGTCAATAAAAATTACACAGCAAATGTGTTTAGATGTCAGGGACTAGTGTGGGGTGTGAAGCTATGGTGTGGAAAACGCTGACAATTTCCCAAGCGAAAGGGAAAAGGTAACATTTTGTGGAAGGAGGGGGGGGGGGGGTTTGGTCTAGCCTTCACTAGAATTCGGGGAAACATCCGACTAATGCATGAGTTCCCTTTTGTCTCTCCCTCTCTAATCTTTATCTCATCTTCCTCTGCAAATACAGAGAAAGGGTTCGCTGGTCTGACTGAGCTCCACCAGAATCACACACACACAGAAAGAAGTTAATCAATTTGATCTACCAAGAGTTGAATATGCAGCAGTGGCACAGACATTGATCTGTTCGTCGAGGATTTAATAATCTGTTTTCCTTAGCTTAATCAATTTGATCTTAGTGAGAAATCTTCTGCTCACAGGACCATGCCAACTCCCCATCATACTTTGCTGGCCAGAGCTTAGTCAATCTGATCTGGGTTTGTGTTTCAGAAAAAACAAAAAGGAAAACAAAGATGCCAAACCAAGGGATCCAGAATTTCAAAGTAATTAAAGGTTTACCACTCTTATTATTTGTGCTTATAACTTTATATAATCATTTAGGTGGGCCCATAGTGACTGTAAGCGGTTTTGAGATCTGAAGTTGCATTAATATCAACATTATGGCTTCTGGAACCCGATGGTTCAAAGTTATTTTTCTAACGCACAGATTGGCTGCCATTTAATTCTCCTTCTCTTGTTTGGAGTTCTCAATAGTGAGTTTGTTTATTGTTGGTTGGTTGGTTTTTTGCTACAGCTTCTTGGCTGTGTTATGCTCTATTTTTGTGATCCTGTGTGGCTACGGTGTCATGTTGGGAGTTGGGACTGTTGGTTCTCTTTGTTCTCATCCTTTAGTTGTTTGTCGACGTGGAGTGCTCCACGTGAGGGGGAGATGAAGCTATTAAGGATTATTGTTGAAGCTTATTGAAGATTATTATCGCATTGAAGATTATTAGCCTGTTGCCTGTTGCCGCTGTTTATTATTGCATCGAAGGTTGGCTGTCACTTGTCACCTATTGCCTCCTACTATTTTTCTTCATTGCGAAGATTATTATCTATCTTCCTCGTGAAGATTAGTTCCCGTGTCTTCCTTCGAGAAGATTATTGTCCGTGTCTTCCTTCGAGAAGATTATTGTCCGTGTCTTCCTTCGAGAAGATTATTGTCTGTCTTCCTCAATAGATGTTATTGTCCATCTTCATTCATTGAGATTTTTTTTCCTATCTTCCTTTGTGGAGGTTATTACTTGTCTTCCTTTGTGGAGTTTATTACCTTTTTTTTTGGGGGGGATTAATGTCCGTCTTCATTGTTATTGTGGATTTCTTCCTGTTGAAGATTTCTTCGTTGCTTTGTAGATTTCTCCTTTTTGAAAATTCCTTATCTGCCTAGAGTTTATTGGTTGAAGATTTCAAATTTCTGACTTGTGGGTATGAATTATTCATCTTCTCTTGTTGTTATTTCCTGGTCTTATTGCTGCTGTTCCATAAATGAGGAGTTATTCCATACATAGGAAGAAAGTCAAATTCTGTTATTTGCAAAATACCCCATTTTTTATGGCGTTTTACCAAATAGCCATACTTCTTTACAATATGTATTTGTTTTACCCTCTATTTCTTGTGATTCTAGATTCATCCTTCAAAAATTTAATTACCTTTGTGTCCCAAATTCTGTTTTCTTACCCAAAAATTCCATGGCAGCACTAATTGTTTTATCATTTGAATATGATGGCAGCACTAATTGTTTTATCATTTGAATATGACCACAACCAAAAGTAGAGAGGAAAAGTTGGCATTGCACTATCACAAGGACTGAATGCATGTTTTATTGAGACAGAGAAGATAGAAAAGGAAAGGGAGGGATGCTTGCAGCAAGTTTCGTTAATATAACGAAGTAAAACAGGAAGAAACAGCAATGGAGAAGAAGGAAAAAAAAAATAGAAACCGAGAGGAGTGGAATAACTCCCCATGTACAGAACTCTTTACTTATAATAGAAATAAAAGCAAATATTACAATAATGGCCTTAAACATAAATCCTAATCTAATCCCAAAACACCCCTACAATAACATAAGCACTTTAACAATTAATACGATGAAATTTAGAGGTACTTTTGTCTAATAATAATTGAACAATCCTTGAAAGAATCATGGATGTTACTTATCTTGGTTACAGTGGCAAATGTCTCCAGATAGTTGGGACCATATGTCTGAGGGAAACTTCTCGCACCCAATCGGGCCTTGTACCAATTCATAGTCCCATCCATATTCTAAATCACAACAAAGTTTTAAATCCCGGATCTCGACCTTGTCTCGGTGAGGTCCAAGATTTTTGAGATTTTCTGAGACACTACCTTTTTTTAAAATATAAAGGTCAAAAATTTTCGAGATTTTGAGATTTGAAGGAGGTCGGGATTTTGCCGAGATCTTGTCGAGATTTAGATCATTGCTTCACAACAAAGACCCATTTGGAACTCACCATGTTTTCTTCTATAGAGGAAGAAACACCAAGTCCCAAGTATCATTCTTTTTAAGGGTTTGTATCTCTTCACACACTGCCGTTACGTAGTGATACGGCCCTGATGGTGGGGGGTGCTTCGATCGTTCCACTGGCGTCGCGAATCCATGGTGGCCTTCTACCTTGGATCTAGAAGCCTGCCAAGTCTGAGGAAGAGAAACAAAGGACAAGGAAGACACGAAAGCACGGTAAGGAGACAGAGATTTGTACAACACCACCTGAGCAATAGGGTGTTGTGTGCAAGATCTCATCCCCTTATGGACAGCAATAGGTAAGTCGATAGATGGGTCAAACAGGTTAAGAGGTTCAAGAATGAAATTACCAAAAGGAAGACCTGAATCCAAAGGCGGCAAATGACTGGGTAGAGTTGGTGGAGTTGCGGTGGTATCTATTTGCTGTTTGTGATTTCTACTAACATAGACTTGCATAGAAGCCTGTATCTCCTCTGAACTGAACCCACAGGAGGCACTACTGAAGGGGGCTCAACTGAAGGAAGCGAAGCAACAAGAGGCACATTGTCACCAAGTAACATGTCTCCCCAAGAAAAGGGGCCGACAAAATAAAAGAAAAGACTCATGAAACTCCACATCCAAAGTCATAAAAAACACGACAAGACGGTGGATGGTGGCACTTGCACACTTCTGGGTAGCAACGTAACCAAGAAAAACACACAGGAGTACTCGCGGATCCATTGTGCCATTGTGATGATGGTTCCAAGCATAACAAACACAACCAAAGAACTTCGGTGGAACAAGGAAATCAAACGGCCCCTGGAGAACCGCAAGAGGAAACTAAAAAGCAAGAACACAGGTTGGCATGTGGTTAATGAGATAAGCAACAATCAATACAGTATCACTCCAGTACTAAGGAGGAACATGCATCTCAAACAAAAGGGAGCAAGCAACTTCCAATAGTTGCCAATTCTTGCACTTGGCAACTGGGCAGGTGTATACACATAGCTGGTTGGGTGAAGAATCCCTTGGGTAGCAAGATAAGCTTGAAAGGCATCATTCCATATATTCCATACCATTATCACTGCTGACTATCTTAATGGGGGAATTGAACTGTGTAAGAACCATGCTATGAAAGAGTTGAAAACACCGGAAGACCTCTTGTGATGGAGGAGATAGACCCAAGTGCCATGGGTGTGGCAATCAATAAACATAATGAACCACCAGTAACCAGAAACCGAACTACAATGGGCAGCACCCCACACATCATAATGTATCAACACAAAAGGAGCAATACTACTATTATTTATACTGAAATAAGTAAAATGTGTTTGCTTTGCCAAAATGCAAGCATCACAAACGAAATCCTTGTGGTTATGTTGCTGAAATAATTGAGGAAAAACTTTAAATAAAACACCGATAGGTGGATGGCCCAAACGCCCATGCCACATTAATAAATCAAAAACAGCAACTGAAGCAGTCGATCAAATAGAAACCACCATGTACGCTGCCACAACCAATCGTTTTCCTCGTCACCAAATCCTGAAAAAGAATGATAAGAAAAAATGTCACTTTACAATTCTGATCCGAAGTGAGACGACTAATGATAAGAAGAATAGTAGAAAAACTAAGAATATGGAAAACAGAGGCCAAGGGTAAAGTGGGAGAACAATCGATGGAGCCCTTCCCAGAAATAGAGGAGAGGGAACCATCGGCGACCCAAACCTTGTCTTGACTTGAATAAGAAGAATATTTAAAGAGGAGACTGGATGAACCAGTCATGTGATCAGAGGCACCAGAGTCAATAATCCAAGGACATGTAATAACCAATGCACAATGACCACCAAAAGGAATGTTTGATGCAACAAGGTTTGCGTCAGAATGAACCAAGGCAGTGGCAGTGGCGGAAGCAGACTCCATGGATGGGGAAGGCTCCAAGCGAGTCATCAAATGTCGGAGCATGGCAAGCTCATCCTGAGAGAACGATGAACAACACTGGTACGGTCGGACTCAGAGGCCTCAATATGATGAGCATGGGAAGACCGACGACGACCTCGATCCCATGGGGTGGAAGAGGTAAAACAGCCTTAAAGCTTCCAACCAAATTCCTTGGTATATTGTCCCTCACCACCATAGTTGTCAAGGCGTCACCTAGGCACCCAAGGCCCCTTGTGACGCCTTGAAAAAAAGAATCGGACACCTTGGTCACCTAGGTGGGCACCTTGGTCACCTACCTAGGCGGGCGCCTTGGTTAACTAGGCAGGCGCCTCATCAGGCCTCCAAAGCCTTAGTTCGCCTTGGCGCCTTGACAACTATGCTCACCACAGTAATCACACTTAATAGGTTCTCCATCAGACGGAGTACAATCTTTGGTATGAGTATAACCACCTCTATGCTAGGAACCAGATGCAATAAACAGTGCAAAATGGTCTTGGGAAGTAAGAGGCAGCATAGTTGTGCAGTGGCTGTCCTTAACTGAATAAAAGAATATGATTGCCAAGGTAGGAAAAGGATCTCCGCTAAGTACCTGAGCACGGATTGATCATACTCAACATTCAGACCAGCCAGAAAATCATACACCCGGTATTTCTCTTCCCCATTCTGAAAGTTAGTAGCATCAGTAGTGTAGGAAGCTTGAAAGGTATCATAAAAATCCAACTTCTGTCACAAACCACACAACTCAGAATAAACTAGGACAAGGTGAGATCGTTTTACTTGGCCTCATGAGGCTTCTTTTACAGTTCATAGACCTGTGCATCATTCCCAACTTGGAAATATGTATCCTTAGCTATCTTCCAAATCTTGGCAGTAGTAAGAGAAGGTAACCACTAGCAATCTGGGGGTGTATAGAATTGATGAGGAACTACATCATATAAGGGACTTAGCAGAACTCCATTTTCTCTGAATATCACCAACAATAGTAGGCTTCTCAGTTTCACCTATAATATACCCCACATAACAGAGGAAATCAATAGATAGGTAGCATGAATGTGACCACATCAAATAATTGTAGCCATCAAGACGAACAGAGGTCACATGGAATGAAGGGAAATCAAAATGGGTTCCACATAAGGGTGTAAATCGGTTCATAACCAGTTTATAGGTTTGGCTCGGTTTGGTTCAAGGTTGCTATTAGTAGAAACCAAAACCAAACCAATTAATAAACAGTTCTTATTGTCAAAACCAAAATCAGACCTATTAACAACTGGTTTATCGGTTTCATATCGGTTTCGATTAATCTATTCGTAAATGGTTCTTACATGGTTTCTTACGACTAAGGAGTGGTTTAACTTAACATGAGATAGACTTTTTAGTCCTACATTGAATACATTAGATAAATTATAAGGTAACCAACCCTATAAATAGGGGCTGTCACCCGGTTTTTGAAATCGTGAGAGAGGGAACCTGGAAAAGGTGTTCAACCATTCACTCCCAAAGGGGAATATTTTCCCCCAATTTAAAAGTTAGTAGTAAAACACTATACATGTAGCTACGTAGTTAACCGGTTTTAATCGGTTTCCTAATCAATTTTTTACTGGTTAACTGACGGTTTAATGGTGTAAAACCAAAACCAAACGATAAACTATTTGTAAAACCAAAATCGAACCAATTAATTTCGATTTGATTCAGCTAGTTTTTACCGGTCGATTCCGGTTTGGTTTCCTCATTTCAGTTCAAAATTGACACCCTTAGTTCCACAACCAATCCCTTCAATTACAGTCAATGCGGTGGAAAGATCAAACATGATTACCAATCAAGGTTACAAAAGACAGGCTAGAACAAGTGACAGGCAAAGAGAAAAGCAATCGCAAACACCATCATACTTTCACAAGCAGGGAAACAAACTCCATAGCATCAGTCAGGACAAAAAACAATAGAAGGCAACAACCGTATCTGAGAAAGAGTTCTCAAATCGTATGTAGAATTTGAGAACCCAAGGGAGAGAAAAGAGGCTCTCAATGGTAAGGAACCGCGAGGGAGAGAGAGACATGGTGTAGGTGCAGAAAACTGTGTGTGTGTGTGTGTGTGAGAGAGAGAGAGAGAGAGAGAGGTTTGCAGTGGTGGCGGCATTAGAGGAAAAGAAGAAGAGACGCCAGTGACGGCGGTGGTGGTGTGCGGCTAGGGTTGAGAGCCCAAGAAAGATTGCTCTGATACCATGTTGATTGGGCGGAATAAATTGACTATCAATGATAGCCAACAAAGTGAAATAGGTACAAGTACATAAATACCCTTAAACCCATATACCCATTATAGCAACACAATATATAGTAAATATGAAGAAAATGAGTTAACGTATCTAATATTTGTTTCGACATTACCTGAGCTGCAAGACGTGTCCTCACAAGATCCAATGGATATGTGATGGATGCAGCTGTCACTCCAGCCAAGCCACCACCCACTAGTCGCACACAAAAGTCTGCACTTATGTTTTCTCCATTACTTTGTAGCACAGGAATCCTCTGTAGCAACTGCAAAAGAAAATGTAAAATTATTTGTCATGCAACCCATGGTGATAATAATAAAATGTCAATTGAACTGCATACAGCAATTAATTTGGACAAAGTTATACGCACATTCTTGTAACGCTCATAAGAATAGAAGCTGATAGAAGAATAAGGAAGACGATGAACAATTGTAACGAGATTCCCTTTCCAGAATGCTCTAATACCTTCTTCAGAAAAAATACGTGAAGCCTCACGCCAAATGCTAGCCTTGCTCAAACTCGCAACATTAGAGTGCATACCTTGAACCTAAAGTAAGAACTCATATGAAATAAGAAACTAAGAAAGTGTAAGAAAAGAATTTTTTTTTTTTTTTGGGTAAAAGAAAAGAACTTCAACTCTTCACTAATTCAAAAATAAAAACATACAAGTTAGTTATAGATATTCCAAGAAACCTATTCAAAATCCTCCCAATTTTTAATTTCCAACAAATGAGAATTCTTAACTGAAATCTTTAAGAAATTACAACCTAAATAAAGCCATATCTAAATAACTCACAAATATCACAAAAATATTCCATGACCAATCTTAAGCTAATTAGAGGAATCATGTGGGATGCTGTCTGGGGACCAAATGCCGTACAATACCAAGCTCATATCTAGGCCAAACTGGAAGCCCATATGTAATCCCAGTTTGTGCAACTTTCGTGAGGCCATGAGAATGCGCTGATGCCTATAACCACCTGCATGATCTTTTCAAGCTTCAAACAAACCAACAGTGACAATCTCCTCGTTTCAGCACAAAAGATGACATCGAATGCAACACACCCTAATCCTGGGTTGCTATGGTCCCATGATAGAAGCTCAAAACAAGGGTAATGGCTATTTTTTAAATTAGGAAACAGTTCAGATCCGTAAGAGCAAACAGGTATGAAGAGCGAACAGTAAATATAAGTCGTAAAAAGGGCTTCTTGAATTCTAAAACTAGTATGGGACAAAACGGATGAAAACAAGAATGCAAGGGCTTTTATTTATAACAAACTGTCCACATTTGCCATTTCTTTAACTGTTGAACTCCCCAATAACACAACCAGCAGTAGAACCAGAATCACTTAAGTGAGAGAATCCTCTCATATGGCCATAGATCAACCTGAGATTCCAAGTGATGATTCGCAACTCCCAAACTTATTGGAGGTGATCAATAACAGAACCAAAAGTTCAGAGAATAAAATATTTTTATCTCTGCAACTTGGTCTTGTGGTAGAAACAAAACCAGTCTTGATTTCTGACAAATATCTCTCAACAGGATTGGGTTCGGGGAACAAGGATATAAGGTTTTGGTCACCCATGGAAGAGTAACCTATGCCAAGCTTTCAGGGTGAAAGGAAAAGAAACAGGGCGATCAATCCCTTACTATTGGGCTGCAAATATCTCTCAGAAAAAGGGCACAGGAAAGAGCTTTAAGGACTGCACAAAGAAAGAGAAAATAGAAATAAGAGGTCGAAGAAGGAGAAGGAGAGGGAAAAGAGGAGCATTCGATCCGCTATGGTAACCAGGCCACCCAGGCAACAACTCAATAATGAAAACAAACTTGATATTCTATTCAAATCTGTCTATTGTATTGGTTGCTTACATATATATAAAAGAAATATTCCAACTAAATTGAACTCAAACAAGGAAATTGAAAAACAGGAAATTATCTCTTACAAATCTAACTCCCAAAATATAACTAAAATAAGATTCTAATTACAAGAATTACCCAAACAAATAAAGAAATCCCATAAGCACCCCTGTTGGACCAAAATCTTGGTTTGGAACAGGTTCGTTCCATTATAATGTTACTGCATCAGATAGCTTCTATCTCTTCTTTCTTTAGGGAAAGAAATAAGAACAAAGTATCCATCTCGTACTGCATCTACAATTCCTAAATATGTCCCCATTTTGATTAAACATGAATCTTCTCTCTTCTAACCGGTTCTTAAGGATAAAAATCAATTTCAAAACGTAGTTGTCAATGCAACAGGCGAACTAATGCGTTGGAGGGGTGCCTGGGCGCCTAGCCGTCCAAGGCACACCCCTTCTTATATCTCTTTATTCTACTAATTATTATTTGTATGCTTATATCATACACCAAAAATCAACCTAGGCAATGCAAAAAGATCAGCATGACTACTACCACTAGCATCCATTGTATATTATATGTAAGACAAGGAGGTAAAAGACTAAAAGTCTGAAAGATCCATAAAAAAAGAAGAAATATTAAATCAATTGAACAATCATGAATCAACAAAAAACAGAGATTAATAAGTAAACATGTGATGTAACAAGTAATGAAGTAAACAATATATTAGGGCAGTAACAAGTAATGAAGTTAACAATATATCATGTAATGATGAATTATGTAAAAGAGAAGCATTTTGACTGAATAATTAAATAAGTATACAAAAATGATAATTAAATAAGTATACAAAAATGAAGTAAGTGATTAATAATTTAATAATCTTGTGTACCATGACTTGTTTCCATAGTCGAACAAATGTGTTATAACAGGAATCAATAAACTGTAATCAAAGATTAGAAAAACAAACTGTAATCAAAGATTAGAAGAAAAACAGATATAAAAAAGAAGGTGGTCGTTTCAAGCAATAAAGCATCCAAGGCACCCTAAGCGACACCCAAAGAGCCAAGGTGACCGCCTTTTTAACATGCAATAAGGCACCCAACTACCCAATCCCCAGAAGATCGCCTTGTTGCCTAGGCATCACCTTGACAACTATGTTTCAAAATATATGTCTATGTTAAAAAGATATCATGACAATATAAAATTAGGCACACCCATCAATTTGTTTATAAGTATGTCATAACTAGGTAAGCATATTAAGCCAAAGAACATGACTAACTTTTCAAGATAATGCGAACTTTTTAATGGATACTCCTTATTCCATGGCCAAGAGAAAATTAAGATTGTTTAGAGTTTTAGACACTTCTATACATCATCACAACAAATCCTGCAGATAATTGGCTATCAAACAAGAATATAATGATAACACTAATACCAAATTTTTCCTAATGAAAACCAAGTTAAAAATTTGCAAGGCAATAGTAAACTCAAACACAAATCCAATAAATAAGCCCACATGAAAAGCAAAGATAACCAGCTGTACCAAGCAAGATAGATGACTTCAAATAGTTGCAGATTCAGGAACAGCAAAAACAACTAGTAAATTTTTAATTAGGTAAATAAACTCCACTTGGGATGAGATCATGATTTCAACTGGCACGACAGGGTCGAAACCAAGACCAAGGTTGGTACTTAGAAGTACCAGGTCGCGATTGAAACTGATCCAACTCGACCATGTTTCGACCACTTTTGGTTCACCCCTGATATATAAAATGCAAGGTTTCAACCCAAACTCAACTAGGTTTTGACTCCAAAGCCAAGAACAGCATGCAGGAACACTTATTAACAAGTACTTATTTATGACTAATATCATTTAAGTAAATAAGCAAACACCCCCATTTGAATCCAATAAAAATAATCTAAAATTCAAATTCCAAAAGGATAAAAAGTCAACTCTCAAGTTCAAGAACAAAAATCGAATTTTTGGGTGCAGGGGTGATTTTCAACTTCTAAATGCCAGGTTTTTTCCCAAATCTAAAAATTTTATAAATCTTATTATAGAAAAGCATCACTAAAAACCAAGAGTACACCAAAATAATGTCTTTATTGCCAAAAAAAATATTTTCATCCAGGATGACTTTAAACAACATTTGCATAGTCCAAACAAGGTTTGACCGAAGCAAAACTCCTTCATTATAACTTGGATTAAAGCAATCTCGGATTTGTTGCAAAACTTAGGTCCACACCGCATAATATTATTATAGAATTTTTTTTTTCTTTTTTACTAATGTGGGAAATAGGTGTTAAAATGTTATACACAAAAAAATCAAATAAAAAAAAACTTACGGGCCTTGAAACCAAGGTTTCGAGTTGATCTGGGAAAAATCCCAGGTTTCGGTTCAAAAACTGAGACAATTAGTTTCAAGGTCGAAACCCGCACCTTGAATCTTGGATGAGATCTTAGACTTGCAAAAGTAGACCAATACTAGTACTAATAAAAAAAAATACTAATATACAGAGAGAATTATGTAGCTAGGATTTGTGTGAGGCCAGCAATTCCATGATCAATGACCCTTTTGAATACCCAAGCTAATTGACATATTAATACATTTCAAAATCACCAACGAAGTTAACAATCTCAATCCATTAATCTCGTAAAATAAGTAAAATAATAGAGAACTAGATCAGCAACTCAACCATCCATGTACAAAGTTGTGGAAATGGCATTAGATTTCAAAGTAACAGCGAGCAGGGAAGCAATCAATTTCTTGAAAATTATAAAATAGCCCTTTTACCCCCCCACCCAACCCCCAAACTGAAAGAAACAAAATATACACATCTATTGAAAGTAAACTCTAGCTTAGCCACACACCATAAAAACCAGCCTCAACAACTATGTAAACCCCAAAGCTAGCATACTAAACCCACTTTCTTGGGGCTTGCTAAAAGCCTTCTCTGGTGGTGGAGTTTGTCTGACAGAACTATTACTTTTAGAGAATGTCTCTGGAAAGTTACTCCGATTGTATGGGTGCTTTAAATTTTCCCCTACCTAATAGGCAACTTGTATTGCGTCCTCCATTGTGTGCAATCGATTCGAAGCCAAGGAAGCAATAATCTGTTGATGCAAGCCATTACGGAACTGTGCTACCAAGACATCTTTATCCTAGTCAAAATCAGATCAGGTGGCCAAATAGTAGATCAGACCACATATTCTTCAACGGTCATATTTTCTTACTTCAATTGTGTAAACTTGAGGTGTGTCCGTTGCTTGTAGTCAGGAGGCAGGAATCGTCGGTTCAGTGCCGTATGCATCTCAGTCCAATCTCACCAATGCCACGAGTCTGATTTTGTCTCTAATATTTAATCCACCAGACTCGTGCCGTCCCCTTCAACTTGGCTTCAGCAAACATCAGTTTTCTAGCCTCAGACAGTCCATACCATTTGCAAAATATCTCTAAACTATGGATCCAATCAAAATACTCCTCTAGATTTTGGTCTCCGTTAAAATCAAGCACGTCTAGTCGTGCTCCTTTGTCCGCACCAAAAATTTCTCCATATGGACCAATTCCATATGGCGGTGGTGGTGGTGGTGGTGGTGGTGGTGCATGATGTGATGGTGATGGTGGTGGTGATGAGGATGCATTGGGAGGTGGAACTTGTGGGACGGAGTTGGAAGAATTCCCAGGCATGGAACTCTTAGCTTTTACAGCCTATACCAACGTGTCAATGGAAGTCTATATAGATACAAGAGCGGAATCTATCCCATCAATCCATGTAGATAAACCAGCAATGGCCGCGTCGGTTTCCTCTTTGTATGTGTTAACACATGACAAAAGCTCATTGTTACTCACCATGTTTATAGGGTTTTCACTCTGATACCAACTGATGTGGGACTAGGGTTGGAAAACCCTATTGGATCCACTAATGGGCCCACTCAAATAATATTCAATTGAATAAACAATCGCAATCTGGTAATTAGTTACAAATATGTAATAACTCTTGATAAACAAACAGCCCCTTAGGATATGATAGGAACTCGAATTAAAGCAATAGGGGTAAACATGGAAGCAAATGTAAGGGATGGGATAAAACAGAATTGTTGTAAAAGGAAAGGGTAATTTGATAAGTCCAACTGAAAGGAAAATATAAAATAACAAAAGAAGTAATACGTGAGAATAATGTGGGAAGGGAGGTTTGTCTTCAACCTTGCAATAGCGACTGCTTACGGTAGGACCATTTGAAGGAATTCAATTGAACTTGCTGGATATGTCTCCGTTTGACTTGAGATTTTAGGAGAAAGGTCATAACTCATGGATCTACCAAAGCCAATCAATGGAAGAAAGGTGCAGCCAGTCTAAATCAGATACAAGAGCCCTGAAATAGAATCTGGCGGTATTTTCCTAGACAGCTCAATTGCAGGTTTTCAAAATCAATGATGAGGGGATTTCAGGTCATGGGTTCCAGGGGTCTAGATCATTTATGGAAGAGCAGCTTATGCCCAAAGTTTCAAGGTAAAACAGGTGAGACATGAGGGAGATCTAAACCAGGAACTAGGGCTGGAGTTACCACCAGAACAGGGGAGCATAAAGAAGAAAAGAAGAAACACCAGGAAGGGATAGAGAAGGGAAAGAAGAAGGAAGAGGGGAGGAACAGACCTGGGGGTCAGTTCTGGCACACAGGGATGAACAAGAGAGAGAGAGAGAGAGAGAGAGAGAGAGAGAGAGGAAGGAGCCGCAGCTCACAAGCACACAACTGACCACGCAGGTACCAAAACACAAACTTTCAATTCATTCTCAACTCTGAAAATAAAGGTCCTATTACATGTACTTTTAAAGGAAAATACATTCCTAAACTAATTGAAATAAGCTTAGTAACTAAATAACATTACTATGGACCAGTTCTAGTGTGGCTTGGGTAGCCAAAGCGATTCACGTTGGTCCATCCACAAGCAAGCTACCGCATCATTCTGTTTTAGGTTAGGATTCTTTTTCTTCTTATTTATACGGATGTAATCCAACGTTTTGAGCAGAGATTAATGGAATGAAATATTGAGTTTTGGTTTTGAGTTGTTGCCCATCTGATCTATGGGCCAGAGCTGACTGGTGCTTCTGGTTCCCCTCTCCTTCTCCAAATTCTTCTTCCTCAAGTTAGATTTCTTCCTTCCCTCCTTATTTCTTTTACTCTTCTCACCTTTTCCTTCCTTCCCTCTTATTTCTTTTATTCTTCTCGTCTTTTCCTTCCTTCTCCCTTCCCTTCTGGTTGCTTCCTTTCTTCTTCCCATGTTCTGACCCAGCGATCCAACAGTCAGTCACAACTGATCATCAATCTCTCTACCACTTTGGGAAATCAATACCCAACTCTGGGAGACCCTGCCCGTAGATTCCCAGCCCAACACCTGCTGAAAATGGGAGCTTCGAACTGATACTCAATTCTGGATCTTGTTCTTCCAGTGGAACTGGTTGCAGAATTTTTTGATGGATCTTCTGATCGCTTTTGGGATTGTTCCTATGTTGGAATCAGGATGACTCTGAGTCATAGTTATCAAGGTGACAGGGCGACCCAAGATGTTGAAGGGCTACTTGAGTGCTTAGGCGACAAAGCAAAGGCATTATAAGGGTACAACTTCCATTAGAGGATATATATGCAAAAGGGCGGGGGTTAGAGTATAATTTTTTACTGTTTTCAATACATATGCATGATTCCATGCATTATGGTGTATATATGTATATTATACATCCAATAAAAATACAAGTAGCATCCACTAAAAAAAAAGGTGTGCTACAATAAGGCGACCAAATACCGCGGTTAAAAAACTGTTTGGACACCAAGATGTCGCCTTGATTACTATGCTCTGAATTGTTGACTCAGCCAAAAGTTTCAGTTCATTCCGTGTCAACCTGGGTGAGCTCCTTTGCTGGAAATCAGACATCGGTTCCCATAGGAAGCCCATCATGAAGAAAAAGGTGAATATTAAATTACATTTACATTCTATATTCTATTTTACTTTTATTCAAGGATCCAGAACTTCTAATTAATTAGATAATTTCCATTAATTTCAATTTTCAAGCCAATTATCACTTGGGTGGGCCCATAGCAACCTAGAATTAAGGTTTTAGAACCTGGGGTTGTATTAGTAAGGTCTGGACACGAGAATAGTAATAGAAAATGCTTCGCTTCTAAGTTTAAGCGTTTGAATAAGATTAGAATACTTGTTAACTAGATTAGAGTTCTGTTTTGAATCTATTAAGTCAAATCAGCATGTGAGAGCAATTAGGGGTCCTTTGATAAGTTGATGCAATTACAACTCCCGACCAGGCTAAAAGTAGCCCACAAGCTGGGCTGGTTCTTCTTAGATTAGTGTTTTTAATTGTGCTTTTGTTTAAAGTGTTTGGGCTCGATTTAGTTGGTGGGCTTTAGTTAGTTTATTGTAATTCATGTAATGGCCCATTATGAAGCCCATTAGTCATTTAATTGTTAAATTGTTAGACGGTGAACCCCACCACTTATTAAAGTCAACATAAGCTAGAGAAGTAAGGTCGGTTACGAGTCTTTTTTATTATTTTATTGTTTTAATTACTTTTAGAAAGCAAATGGTCATTTAAGACATCCTCCATCAATGTGAGACCTCTATTCCCCATCAATGGGACTTATTTTTCAATTCAAAAGCTTGTAAAGCTCATTCAGACATAGATTTTATGATAATGAAAGAGTATTGGCTGCTGCCATTAATGGATCTCTGTGGTGATTCAGAATGCCTCCCTACTGAGGTGAATCGGTAGGAAACCCTTGGTGATGAATCCTGAGTTCATATCCTTCTTCTTCCTTTTCCTCCATCAATCCATCAAGTACTATTGTTTTAGTTATTTCAGATCTGATCCATTCCATTTTCCAACAATTCCATCCATTGATATTTCTGATTTTGCTTCCATCTATCACCCATGCTTATGGCTTCTTTATCCTATAAACCAGGTTCTGTCTCCTACTTTTAGCTGTTATTATTATTAAAATATGATAATTGCCTAATTCTGTTTTACTCCTCTCCCTTATCTGTTGTCGGTTGACTATCCTATTACTGTGAATAATTGAATATCCTATGGTGTCAATCTGATCCTCATCTTAAAGTCCATTGAAATCTTTTCTCTTATTGGTTGCTGAAATCATGGACTCTGATGTTAAATCTGATCTAATATGGATTTATGCCAATGGATATTAATCTGGTCCTGTTATTAGTTTCCAATGAAATCTGGTTACTATTTCCCTTTTCAATCAATCTGAATTATTTGCTTTTAATTCTGATTTTGATAATTCTTTATCTTATTGGCTGTTGACTTGGTCGAATTCTGCTGGGAATTTGATCCTGTTCAAATTAGATAAAAAACTGCTGTGCTGTTTTCTTTTATAAAGAGCTCTATCATCTTTTGGACTTGATAAATCCCATATCCACCATTGGATCATAATCATATTTCGATAGTGATGCAGGTCAGGCTTTATCAAGAGAGAAGGGCCGCAAGAAGAAAATAAATGGGCTTCACCCATTGGGCCAGCCTAAACCATTGGACCAGGCTAATACAGCCCATAAATCAGTACCGCCAGCAAGCACAAGTAGTAGCCGACAGTAGTAGTAGCTCTATTTGTTAGTTTTAATAGTCTTATTTCTTTCCTAAATTATAGGCTAGTTAGTTTAGAAATCTTAATTACTTTGAGACTAAGACTTTCCTTGAATCTAGTTTCCTAGAAGTTTTGGAAACTTTCCTCTTATTTTGTTAGAAATTTCCTACTCTATGAAGGGAGTTTAGTTTCTTATTTTTCAGTTGTAAGGCTTTCCTATTTGATGTAAACTTTCAAATTCTAAATAAAAGAAGAATGGCTGGCGGCAGAGCTAGAGAATTAGACCAGAAAAAGAAAGAGACAGACTCTAATTTTCTGGTTGAGTCTCCTACGGTTGTGAGACTCAACCAATTGTTCCTTCCTTCCTTTGAGATTCTTATCGTTGTTTTTGTTTACAATCACTATACACTTGTGGGCGACACTGATTTTTCTGCAGAGCTAATTAAAATCTTTGCTGACTTGATACAAATCATCAAACATCCACTAAGCTTCATACAAATCTGGGCGGTACCCTGTACAGCCACCTTGTGGCATCTGTAGCTCTCCCAATTCATATCTGATCGATCTCAAACTCCTACAAGTGTTCACAATTGAAGTTGAGAGGATTCCCTATCAATTTCAAGCTCGTTCAACGGCTGGATTATAAAATAAGTTGATTTTACTATTGTGATACAATTCTGGTTTTGTTAAAATATCTGTCTGAGACCTACAGGCAAGATTGGTTTCGATCCCACCCGTTGGATCAAGCTCATCTTCTGGAATATTGCTCATCATATCCTAAGGATCAAGGATCCCAAATTTTGAAGCATTCTTACAGACAAGTCTGAAGTTGTGGAATTATTTGTTCAAATTCAATCATTCTTGTTATTAAATTTGAATTGGGCTTATTAAAAGATCCTCCTTCAAGCAAGGGTTGGGCATAAACTGAGATGTAACCCTTCCTTGCCACAGATAGTTTGTTATCCAACCATATTATGACACATTGACCTTGGTTGATCTGTCCCTGCCATGTCATATCTTTGACTATTCAAGTATGGTAAAAAAAAAAACACTTGAGTAACTTCATTTGTCCTGGTAACACTATTAAAAAGCCGAGTCCCTTTTCTCTTCCTTTCTTTGGGTTGGCCCTAAGTTGAAAAAGAAGATCCATTATGCTTCATGAGACAAAATTTGTAAACCAAGGTTTCAGGGTGGTCTAGGAGTGAAACGAATCAGTGACATGAAGAAGGCTGGTATTATGAAACAATTTTGGGTTATTGCTTCAAAACAGGATAATCTTTGGGTGCAGTGGATTTATCAAAGATACTTAAGGAAGGATTCTATTTGGACAGCTGTTAGAAGCAGTAATAGTTCTTGAGTGTGGCAGAAAATCTTGAAGACAGGCATCTGATTAGGGACAATCTCTTATTCCATTGGGGATGGCCATTCTACTTGGCCTTCGGCTTGACCCCTGGCATCCAAAAGGGGTTCTCATTAGCCCTTATGGCAATCATATTCGGAATGATGCAGGGTCTCATAGGATGGAAAAAGTGTCTTCTATTCTGTCAAACGGAGTTTGGGACCCAGGTACTCCTGTTTATTGGGACCTTAAGGAGGTGTGGCATCAACTATTCTTGAAGCCAAGAACTCCAAATCAGGGTAATGATGTGGTGAAGTGGTCAACAAGTTTGGCAAAGGTTTTCTCTTCCAAAGTTGCTTGGAACTTGACTATATCTCCAGCCCCCAAGCTGCCCTGGGAAGGTCCATTCGGTTCAATGGTCATATTCCAAGGCATTCAATTTCAACTTGGCAATCTATGCTTGATGTTTTTCCAACTGCTGATCAACTAGCAATTCATTCTGTGGAAGTGCCTAATTCTTGCTATTTATGCTCTGTGGGAACTGATAGTAGAGATCATATTTTCTTTACTTGTGACTTTTCTAGGTTCGTCAATGAGAATAGTCGTGGGCTGTGCAGCAATAGTCTGTACTCTACTACTTTAAGTTTGCAGAGAAACAGTTTGGATCAACAAGGAGTTTGAAGGGTTTGGGAATAGGGCAGTTGCAAAATTGGCTTTTGGGGGCAACTATTTATCACCTTTGGAGGTAGAGGAACCTCAGAATTTTTCAAAATCAATCTAGAACGCAGGATATCATTGTTCGGTGCATCAAAGGTGATGTGATTGACAAATGCAAGTTCCTCACGATGAGTAAATTTCCCTCCATAAATGCCTTCTTAAAAGAAAAGTGAGTATTGCCTTCCTGGGGGTTGTGTTGGGTTTGGTTGGTTTGTTTTGTATTTCCTTTCTTAGGGTCTCCCCTGTTGTTTGGGGGGGTTGTCTCCAAGTTGGTGTTTTCTCCCTTTGGGTGTGTCTTGTATATTCTCCCCCACCCCTGTTCCCTTTTCCTTTTTCAATAAATGGCTTATCAAAAAAAAAAAAAAAAAAAAAAAAAAAAGTTCATTTGTCCAGCAGTCATAGGATTCTTTCATATCACCCACTCTAACCACTGGATTGCCTTGATAATTAGATATGACACTTATCATCATACTTATCCTATCCAGATCACCGTGATTCTAACTTTTTGGAATCCATTCCCTCATCATAAGTCAGTTTAGGAAATTTAAAAGATTATATATATGTATACCCTTACCCCCATCAGTTAAACATAATTTGACAACAGAAATTGAAGTTTTGAAAGAGTTTTTGAGCTGTTGAGCTCTACACATGGGAATGGTATTCCAGATCTGATTTCTTTTTCTTCTTCTAATTCTAAATTCTTCAGAAAATCAGGTACTATCTCTTTAATCCTTTCTTCCTATTCTTCTCCTAACACTTTCCTTCTCCCTAATTTCTTCTCTCTCTACACCAATCTCTAAATTTGATTATATCTTTGTTGAAACTGAATTTCTCCTTTTAAATCTGGTTATCAGAGATCTATTATGGAATTATTGAACTGTTCTTTAATTTTGAGCATTAGATTCTAGTGAGACTATAGTTTCTTGAACTTAGCTTGAGGTATAAGCAGCCTGGATATCATCTTTATATCTTACCTGATTTTAAGATTCTTGGATCGATTGATAGGACTGGGTGAAGATCCTACAATGTTATTATCCAACTTGCAAAAGGCTGGCAGAAATATAATAGCTCATCTAATAGGAAAACCGAAATTTGTAACAGAAAAAAAAATGCAGAAAGAGGGGGGATTACATCCATGGAAATTTTCTGTACACAATTAGTCAAACGTGAAACATATATATGTTCATTTGAAACTACAGGAAATAATCTACCCATTAATGGGAAACCATGAACCACTCGATAATATGTATATTAAAAATTTGTTCTGAAATATGAAAAATTTTCAACATATCACGTCAATACCAATGCATATTCAAACAGCTCAATCCAAACATAGTACAAGGCATCGACTCTCACTCCGTGGCAAACAAAAGGGGGGGGCAAAAAATAGTTCGCAAGAAAAAACATGAAGGCTTAACAAAATAAAAAATAAAAAATAACAAAGCTCCGCCCAACGGAGAAGGAAAGCAGGAACCTTTTTATCCCTTCGGGAAGAGAACTGCCATCCCATAATCCCATTCAAGAAAGGAACAAAAAAATACATAAGGGAAAGCTAACCTGAAGTAGGATTGTAAGACGAGCAAGGGGCGCTGTGCAGGTTTTACTGACGGCGCCTGCAATGCCTCCGGCGAGCAGATGCGATACCGACCCTATCTGCGACCGTTGCTCCAAAGATTTCTGCTGCTGAAGTTGCTGTTGGACAAACTTCCGAGAGCCGCCGTCGACGACACCAGCATGAGCAGAGCTGAAAGCACTCTGCCCACCTTCGACGACGACCCCAACTCGAGCCTCTGTTTGCATCGCCCTTCTCCCAAGTCCGAACACACCTGTTTTATCTCTTAGCAATCCGAGAACCCTTGAAACCTTGAATAACCAGTTCGCTTTGCAGCAGAGATTTCTGAGGTGGGTGAAAATCAAAAGGGCTGGAAAATAAAACCCTAGTAAGAAAACTTAGCAAGGAGCATTAGCTCGAACTCAGAGAAGCCTTTCCTAAATCCTACTGCCTCCTCGAACTTGAACCGGGAAATGGGAGGACAGCTTGTGTCTGTGGTTTGAACTTTGAACTCAGGAGAGAAAGTTGAGGGGTCCATTTCTTTACCCTTTTCAGATTTTTTTTTATTTACAAAAAGCCTAGTAGCGCCTTTAGGCCGTTGATGGTTACGCATATTAGGTCATCGCCGCCAAAAAGGATAAATTGCTTTTGGAAACGTCACGCAGTCACGCTGTCAGATTCTAACGGTCTCGAATCTCGATAGAGAATATCCCCGGAAAGTCTGGAGAAGCTCAGCTCGAATACCATCATTCTGAGAATTATTCCGATTATGTTTGGATGTAAGAAAAATAAAGAGAAGAGGATTAACAAATCTGAAGATGAAGAAATATATATATTTATGGAACTCTTAATGTTGTTCTAATGATTTCTGTTGCACCTATTTATTTAGGCACCGTTTGGTAACTTTTCGGGAGAATCGTTTTTGTGTTTTTCCATTCTGATAGAACGGAAGAACAGTCAAAAACAGTCAAAAAGTGTTTGATACTTGGTCTATTTTTCGTTCTCAAAGAACGAATCGGATTAAAATTTGGCCTCAGAACACAAATTTCAGAACATGTCAAACCATATTCTTATGTTCTGGAACGGTTTTGGAAAGACCAAAACCAAAAACTGTGCCTGATAAAATAGAGCTCTTCCCATGAAAAAAAACTCTCTTTTACATCTGTGAAAAAAGCTCTCTTTGCTCTCAAGTGCGAACCTTCTTCAAGCTCTCTCTGCATACAGCGTACCGTCGTCTTCCTCCTCTTTGTCCCATGGCTGTGCAACCTTCTCTCTCTCTCTCTCTCTCTCTCTCTCTCTCTCTCTCTCTCTCTCTCTCTCTCTCTCTCTCTCTCTCTCTCTCTCTTGTGTTCGATTTCTACTATGGTTTTCAAAATCTCAAGGTTTTACTCCTTTCTAGCTTAGGGTTTCGTCTTTCCTTTGAGTGTTGAGTGCTCGATCGTCGCTGCAATTGTTTGTTGGTTCCTTCGCCATCTATGTCTTCCTTGTGATCGATTGTTCCAATTTTTTCTAGGTATGTCTACGAACTTTAAACCCTAACATTTTGAATAATCATCACCCCCTCTTTGTTTTCTCTTGTTTTCCTCTGTTGTGTTTCTTTTTGGTGAGTATGTTAAATGGGGATTATTCTGAGTTTTGCAGCATCTTCTGCAGGTTCTGAGTTGCAAAAGATGCTGCAAAACTCAGAATATAATTTTCCATGTTTGTCTATAGTTGAATAGTTATTTTTAGAGTTTCATGGGAGTTACTTGTACATTCAATTTCGATCTCAGATAGGATCTACCAAACCCTATATCTTTATGAAGGTTTTAATCCAAAAGGAGGTATAAACACCATAGCTTATAGAAAAAGGCAAAAAAATCCTCTCCCGCCCACCTGCCGCCTGCCAAGGGTGGGATTTCAGCCGGCCCACCTCCCCATGTATTGGTAGGCAGGCTGACGACTGATCCCCAGCCCTTGGATCAACGGCAGAAACCTCCTGCCGCGGGAGAGGATTTCTTTCCCAGAAAAAGGGCATTTCTTGTTTGGGATTGACATTGGCTATATTATATTAAATGTTGGAATTTTTTTTCTATTGCCATGTTATTACCATCTTCAATGGGGTCCGGATGTGATGAACTTGATATGACACTGAGAGAGGGGGGGTGAATCAGTGTCTGAAAATTCTCCTTAATTATTTACTGCTACCCAGAGCTGATGGAGACCTAACTTTTCACACACACATAAGCGCATGCAAATCTACCTCGCTACCACTCAGTGGCCAGGTCTACCAGATATGCACACCCATCCTGCAAATCATTTCATGCACTCCAAAATATATAGAAAAATAAAGACAGTCCACAACACAGGATATACGTGGTTCACCAACATAGTGTGTGATGGCTAGTCCACGGAGTAATGCCCAACGGGCTCCGTATTTACTCAACACTCAACTTTTAGTCTTTTACAAGACAAGGATACTAACCTTAGGTTTTCCTAAGGGTGTCAACGGGCCGGTCTGGGCCGATTTCGGTCCGAGCTGAACTGGTGTCGGGTTTTATAAGCTCAGCCCAAAATATGTCCATTAAGAGTTCGGACTGTGGTGGGCTGCGCTGGACACAATAACTAACGGACTGGTCCGGTGTCGGTTTGTTATCGGGATGGGTTTATTGAGGTGATTTCGGGTTGGTTCGGTCCGGATCGAGCTTATCGGACTTATCGGGCCCCTTTTATATATAAACTATATAGCCTATTTTATTATTTCTATCTATAAAATTAACATTTCCTTCCATATGTATGTAATTTAATAAACTATAACAATTAACATAATCTTTTCAACTATAGATTCACATAATCTTCTAGATCATGAAATGAACTCTAATAGTGTAACACAATCTATTAAAATTTAAAACCATTAAAATTAAGAAATTGGGCCCGAACAGACCTTACCGGTGTTTGGGTTGGATTTTATCAGTTTGGGCTAATTCGGGCTTCTTAACGGACCGTTCCGATTTGATTTCAGTTTGGGCTGAAACGGTGTCGGGCTTTACAAGCTCATACCAAAACCTGTCCATTAAGGCTCGGTCTGGGTTGGGTTCGGGTTATATCGGGCTGGCTCGGTCCGTGCTATCGGACCGGGCCCAGTTTTGACACCCTTAGGTTTTTCCAGCATGAAACTGAAAGGGCACACCAACGCCAAGATTCAGGCTTAACAGCCAGTGTCCAGCACCCACTAAACACACCATGCTTAACCCGCATCCACGGGAAGCAATAACAATTTTTTTTAGGCTTATAAATTTGCCTTACAATTTTCCCCCACTAGTTAGGTATTCAACAATTTGTACATACGCTAGCATACAATAAATTGAAAGCATAAATAGATAGGGAATTGAAAAATCTCACAAACAATGCTTTCGAATGGCCAACAATCTCTCTGAAGCTTCACAGATACTTTCCAACAGCCTTCAATGATGATAGAGATCAATTCATAGAGCACACATCATCCACAGGCTTCCAATCTCTTCCACACAACCCATAATCACTATGAATGTAAACATAAATGCTATACTGACCTCTCATAGGGATTTAGCACTCCATTGATGCACAGAGAAGAAGTAGTTAGTGATTGATCACTCCCACAGGACACAAAACCCTAGAAAACTTTCTCTCTGCCTTCAAAATGTTCTTTTCAATTTTTCTCTTGGTCTTTTTGACTCCCAACGGCACCCAAAGTATAGAGCATCTAAAAATATGGAAACTGTAACTTGAACGGACCGATTTGGAGCTCGGATGAAGAAGTTATGGCGGTTTAAAGTTCCACCAATCAGAAAATTCGAAATAGAATCTTTTCAGAGGCATACCGTGCACCTACGCTACACGGAATCGCTGCCCGCTCCTGCGCGTTGTCGAACGCTGATTGGGTGATGTGGAATCTCCTCTATCGGCCATTGGATAATCTTAAAAAGGCGGGATTGAACATGCGCCATTGGATCTGGATAAATCGCGTCAAGCGCGATCGGAGTTGCACGCGGCCACAAGATCAGAATCTGTCTATCGCTACACCGTATGCGCGCACCATCGAATCATGATCCTTTCTTCATGCGATGCGGAGCACCATATTAAATTGCCACCAGCCAATGAGATTGCATGCGATGGCATATAGATGCTGCCGCCGCACTACACTCGAGCCCGCCTCAATCTGGTCCATCAGATTCGAATTTGAGCTCTGACGCTTCATCTTGGCCGCCGATCTCGCATCTACACTTTTGTTACTTGTCGAAACTGCCCCTGTATCATATATACTCACCGAGAGCTCCTAGTTTTGCCATTTTTTGACCGTTTCGACGATAATTGCGATATCTCCCTCATCCGAAGTCGGAATTGAGCAATTCAAGTTGCGTTGGAAAGCTAACTCGACGCTCTACATTTTTCCAATGCCGGATTTCCATGAACCTGCTGCAGGACCCACCAAAAATAGGCCCAAAGTTAAAACTCTGTCAAACCTTGGAATTTAAACCTGAAACTTTGTGTGCATGCATGCCAAGTGCCGTGGGCTGTCTTGTTGGCATATCACCTTGCCACCACACCCATGGGTCCCACTCATATTTTTCTCTCTCCTCTTTCTCTCTCCAATTTCTCTCTTTACAGTCTCTCTCTTCAATCTCTCTTTAATTTCTCATGCCTCAACACAAGAAACACTGCAACACTACTAGAAACTCTGTCACACCATCAGTATTACTGTCACATCATCAGTTTCTGTGCCACATCACCAGTGGGATCTACAAACACTCTCTCTCATCAAACTTGATGTAGAATACCATTTAACTCGCTGCAAGCCATCTGAGACACACTATAAGAGATGTAGAACACTGTAAAATCCAACTACGAGGTTACTCGAGGTTGCTCCAGTTTTGCCACTGCACTGACACTCTTTCTCCTACACTAACACTCTCTCTCCTCATATCTCTAACTGTATGCTCACAAACACTGTCACATCAGCCAAGTTGCTAACAATGACAACACAAAGTCCAACAATCTCCCCCTTTGAAATTATTGGCAACTCATTTTGCACATTCAATCTTTCTCCCCCTTTGACAACAAATACAAAGGGGCATGCCACATAGGAGTGCCCACCGCATCTTTCCAATCCTATGGGCCCAAAAAATAAACATACCATCATATAAAAACATCACATGACTCCCCCTGAGTCCAACATAAGGAGAATAAGGATAACAAGTATAAGCATGCACCACTCAACATATAACTACCATAGGACTCCCCTGAGTCTATCATTGGGAGCAAAAGGATATAACAAATACACACTGCTCCCCCTTACGCCAAGCACCTCACTGCTTGGTGAGCATGGTCATGCATGAATCTTCGACACTCTCTGTCAGAGTGTATAAATTCTTTGAGGTTCTCTATCCTGAAGTCACAATCTTGTCACTATCAACTCTTTTGATCTCACATCCCTGTTTGTTGAAGATCACTTCATGCCCTTTGTCACAAATCTGATTGATGCTGAGAACGTTGTGCTTGAGTCCTGACACATAAAACATATCATGGAGTTTCACCTTTCCATTGTTGATGCTAATAGAACCCTTTCCTGTTACTTTGGTCCCTTCATTGTTTCCAAACTTCACTGTACCTCCCTCATACTGTTGAAGCTCCTAAAACATTTTCTTGTCACCTGTCATGTGCATCCACTATCAAGTATCCAAGGAAACGGCTTGTTTTGTGTCTTGAACGTTGTCTTGAAGCATACAACACCATCACTTTTTCCTTCTATAAAATCTACAATGATTTTCTTTTTCCATAATTTTTTAACAACTGGTGGAGTTTTTTTGTTCATACTGTGCTTAGTTTTTCTTTGGCCATTCTCTCTTTGTTGTGTCACTTTTTGTCGATGTGGCTTCAATGGAAAAATTATTCTGCATTCTCTTGCAATATGCCCATAGTTATGACAATTGTAGCACTCAATAAAATTTTCTTCAAGGGAAGTAAATTGATTTTTACTTTCAAATCTGACTTATTTCTTATTGAATTTGCAGGTGGCTATCTTGTGTCCATAGTCATTGCATTTATAACAATATCTCTAAAAATAAGGTCTTGACCTACAAGTTGCCATGTACCTCATCTGTCTCTGTGGTGCATTGGGATAATTTCTTTCATAGAAGTTACTCTGCTTCACTCTCTTAACTTGTCTTGCATTAGTAGTCTGTGGAATAGGAACATGATTTTCTTCTTGAACATAAACCATAGGAGCTTTTCCCTTTCCACTCTCTTTCACAAAAGAGATGGGACCTTTCTTCTTTGAGTTGGCATTATTAGAAGTCTCTTCCTTATCAAAACTAAGACCAAATTTAACATTGGAGGGTCTTTGAGAATTTATAATGCCATCTAGCTTGCTGTTACTAGGGTGCACTGGAGTGTTACTTGGCTCATCAGGTTGAGTTAATTTTTATCGTCTCTCAAGCTCTTGTTCTTCAAACTCAATCACTTTTGCCTTCAGAATTGCAAACTCCTTCTCGTACTCTTCACATTGATTAATCACAGTAGATTGTTCTTCTAGTTGAGCTCTCAAACCTGCATTCTCAGTCATTAATTTGGAATGGTCTGTAGATACCTGTTCAAGCTGAGTCTTGAGACTGTCAATAATTTTCTTGGACTCTACATCTTGAACTCTCAAGTCTTGAATCAACTGTTTCTACTTTTTAAGTTCTCTTAAGACAAACTTGTTATTCTTCCGTTCCTTGTTAAGTTCCTTCATAGCTGCTTGAAACTCTGCTTCAAAATTTATTTAACCTTCTTCGTCACTGCTTGAGCTTGATTTTTCATTTTTGTTTTCTTTTCGTTCTTCAAGGAAAACCATGAACAAAGCCTCACTAGGCTCACCCTCTGAAACATCATCTAAGTCATCATCTGAAGTGTCACTATTCCTCTTGAAAATAAAGCTTTTCCTTTTAAGCTTGTTCTTCTTGAAGCTCTTGGCCTTGTAACTGTCATTGCTGTCATCTTCATTATCACTATTAAATTTATTCCTCTTTGGACATTTTACAGCAAAGTGTCCAACCTTACCACAATTGAAGCACTTGAATGAGACTTTGTTCTTATACCTTCCTGTACCCTTCTTCAATTTTCTAGTAAAGTGAGTTGTGGCTTCATCTTCACTTTCTTCTTCATATGGATTTTTAGAAATTTTCATCTTCTTCATGGCTTTGAAGGCAACTTGCTTATCAACAGAGGTTTCTGGATCTATTCTCATCTCAAAAGCTGTTAAGGCTCCATGAATCTCATCAATAGTCACCTATTCTAAATCCTTGGTCTCTTCAAGAGCTGATACTTTTGACTCAAATTTAGGAGTAAAAGACCTTAAGATATTTTGACAAACAATATAACCTTTTAGGTCCTCACCAAGTCCTCTAATGGAATTAACCACTTCATTAACCCTGTTCATGTACTGGTCAATGGTCTCATCTTCATACATCTTCATATTCTCAAACTGACCTCTGAAAATTTGTAGCTTGACTGTCTTGATCTTCTTATCTCCTTCATATATGTTGATCAGTTTATCCCAAACTTCATTTGCTGTCTTGCAGTCCATGACTTTAGCCAGTTCACTGTTTGTCAGTCCCCCTTGAATAGCATTAAGAGCCTTTTTATTGTTTTCAAAAATTTTCTTGTCTACTGCAGTGGGAGCATTCGTATCATGAGGAGTGTAGCCATTCTCAATAGAAGCCCATACATCAAACCCAAGAGACTCAATATAGATCTCTATTTTTCTATTCCAAAATACAAATTCTACCCTATCAAACAATGGGGGCCTGTTAAAACCTTCTCCTGGTGCCATATCTTTATTCTGATCTTCTTAGTTGCTGATTAAGCAGTCACTGAGCCTGGTTGTCACACCCCGATTCCGCACACTTCAGAATGGTGTGATGAACAGCCAAATAATCAACGGTTCAACCAGGATCTCTTATAGGCTATCCCCGCGTTATCCAAACTTAACACGCATCCACAATCATAATCAGAGTAATACACAATAGCGGAAAATTTATAAATAGTATGAACTGAGAACTAAGTTGATATCCATAAATAATAGCAAATTATTCTGTGATTAACCGAGACATAAATATTTAAATACCAAATACATGTCTTATAAATCCAATAAAGAAAACTATAAAAAATTATCTAATCGAATACACACGAGTTGCACTCGCAAGAGGAGTCGTGTGTATCATCTTCAGCTCACTTCCATAGCCGCCGGTCCATACGACGAGGTTCATATAATCTTCAACAAGATATCCCGATCATCAACTAAAATATTTGACGTCGAGGGTGAGCACACAACACGGCTCAGTGAGTAGCCAAAACAATGCAACATTACATATGCATCCAAAAGTCAATTCATATCTTTGGTCTTGGTTTATAGTTTGCAATGTGCAATAGAAAGGTTGGGTGATCAAAGGTTAACGTTTATTGATACCGCCTCTATACACAGGGTGTGGAAGCCCGCCCGAAGGTTAACGTTTATCGTCGTCCCCATCTACCCTACCATAACATTATACAACAAAGGTTAACGTTTATTGCTATATAATGCTATACCAACACGTAAGCCCCCGTTAGCGGGGCTTGCAAACCGGGCTCGTTGCTAACCAATCCTAATGCCAAACAAGGTATCCAAGGCCTCACCCCAAGATCCCTCGGAACATCCATAGAGATAGAGCTAAGGCCCCCGGTAGATCGAGACTACAAGGACCGAGACCACCTCCCCGATACTCTACGACATAATAGTTCCGCTAAGGTAATGGCGTACGATGTCAATGCACAAGACTTGAGTTAGAGATAGAGCTAAAGTCCTTGAGACCCGCCAAAGGTTAACGTTTATTGACGTTCTCATCACACCTCCCGATACTCTCTCGCATCAAGCACACCAACCACACACATACAAGCACATGCCTATTCCTATCATCATCATCATCATCATGTTATAAACAAGAAAGTAAATATGCATGAACAAGTAATAGAAATATTGGATGGCATCCGATGCACATTACAATCATATTCGCATAGAATTAAACATGGCATAGGACTCAAGAAAAGAAAAACAGTTTATTATTAACCAATTTAGTTTGGGGTTAAGGTTCCTCACCTTAGCTTGCTAATAGATATTTTCCAAGCTTTCGATTCACTGTTATAACGGTATTATATTGCTAGCAAACCTAACAAAGTCGATAGAATTTAATTAGAATTAATTCGAATTTAAAAACTATGGCTTGCTTCCTACATTCACTCAACATTCATTCCATGGTCTAGAACCATATATGATTCATCTAGATAGCTCGTGCATCCTCCCATGGTTTTCCATGAAAACCTAACCATGGATGGTGGTTTGGGTTTCTTCAAATCCTACACTCAATCATATCTAACCTAAGGTCCTGTAGAAACTCATGGAATTAGTATCCATACCCGAGAAGATTACTTTCCTCCGCAATTTCTTCTCCTTTTTTTGCTAAGCCTTCTTCCTAGCCTCCTTTCTTCCTCTTTTCCTTCTTCTCTCTTTCTCTCAATTCAATTAGGGTTGTGAAAGGAGTGAATGTGGCTTAGGGACGTCCTTTAAATAGACTAGGAATGTCCTATAATAATCCCATTGAGATTTGGAAAGAATCCCAACCGAAAATTAGGAAATTTCCTAATTTCGTCGTCGGCCGAGGGTCGATGGGAGGGTCGATGATCCCGTCGACCCTAGGGTCTTAAGTCGTCCGACCCTCCCTCAAAACCGAGGGTCGATCTTTCGGTTTGGGAGGTCCGACCCTTAGCCGGGTGTTCGACCCTCCCTAGAATTAAGTGTTTTTGGGTTGATTTCATACCTGGGATCTCGATCTCCTTCATGCCCTTGGTCCATTTGGCTCGACCATGATGGGTAAACCTGGTTCAAGGTGGTAAGACCGGGTTAGATTGACACGGGTCTTACACTGGTGCTCTGATACCAATTGATGAACTTGATATGACACTGAGAGGGGGGGTAAATCAGTGTCTAAAAATTCTCTTTAATTATTTACGGCTACCCAGAGCTGATGGAGACCTAACTTTTTACACACACATAAGCGCATGCAAATCTACCTCGCTACCACTCAGTGGCCAGGTCTACCAGATTTTCACACCCATCCTGTAAGCCATTTCACGCACTCCAAAAAAAAAAAAAAAATAAAGACAGTCCACAACACAGGATATACGTGGTTCACCAACACAGTGTGTGATGGCTAGTCCACAGAGTAATGCCCAACGGGCTCCGTATTTACTCAACACTCAACTTTTAGTCTTTTACAAGATAAGGATACTAACTCTAGGTTTTCCCAGCATAAAACTGAGAGGGCGTACCAACGCCAAGATTCAGGCTTAACAGCCAGTGTCCAGCACCCACTAAACACACCACGCTTAACCCACTGTAAGCACCCCATTTTTGCCACCTTCGACATAAGTGAATCAATATGGCAGGTTTTCTGACCTTTAACCGAAAGATTTGTGATTTTCCATTGATCCCCACAACAGGGTCATGGGCTATTATCTTCATGGATGCATAGGTCATAGAATTATCTTCAAAATGAGACCAGAATTACTCAATTCTGATATCAAATGAAGAAGATATGACCATTTTAGTTGGATGATACATATAAGGGAGGTCTGAAATTATTATAAATAATAATAATCCCAGGGGCCTTCATGCAAATTATCCTAAGTCGGATTGTTTGAATTTCAAATCATCATATCTTGATCATCCGACATCGGATTCAGATGATTCCAAGACCATTATTCTTCATTCATGATGTTCTACAAAGTGGACGTAAAAAATTCCGGGTAGAAGTCACCAGTGGGTCCCATGCAAGCTTGCATGCAAAGTTATCGTTAGAACTTCAAAGCTTCATATCTTTTCCGTTCTACATTGGATTCAGACGATTCCAAGGCCATTGTTCTTCATTTGTGATGACCTACAAAGTGAACGTGGAAAATCTCGGGTAGAAGTCTCTGGAGGGTCCCATGCAAAATTACATATGGAAATGGTCATTTAATATTCAAAAATTCATATTTTGATCATCCCATATCTAAACCAATTGATTTCAGTCTCATTATGTTCCATTTTTAGTGCTCTACAAAGTTGACGTAAAATATTTCCGATAGAAGCCTCCGAAGGATCTCATGCAGATGGTCAGCCAAATTATCGATAATTGGCCTACTTAATTAAACTTCAAAAATTCATAGGTTGGCCATTTTATTTCCAAACGAGTTGATTCAAGCTCCAGTATTCCTCATTTTTAATGTTCTACAAAGTGAACACAGAAAATGTGGAGTAAAGGCTATCGGAAAATTTCGTACGGAATGACAGCGGAAGTGGCCCATGAAATGATAGAGAGAGAAAACCCAGTTAATTTCAGTCAATCCAGTCAACTCAGCTCAACCCAAGCTAGTCTTGGCCCAACCCAGTCAATCCTTGTCAATCCAAATCGATTCATGTTGGCTCTTATGCATGTATTTCTTTTATATATTATTTATATGTTTATATAATATATAATATATTATAATATATAGTATAATATATACATATGTCTTATATGTATATTATATTATATATATTATATATATTAATATATTAATATATTAATATATTATATATTTATATGTTTTATATAAAAAGGAAATAGGATCTGAATAAAATCTAAAAGGGAAGGATGAGAGAGAGGAGAAAGCGGAGACATAAAAGGAGAAGGGGATTAGGGTTTCTAAGGGAATCCAAAAAAATTTTGTTGGAGAAAAAAAAAGGGAAAGAAGAAAGAGGGAAAACGTGAGCCTTCCTAAGGGAATCCAAAAGATTTGTTGGAGAAAAAAAAGGAAAGAAGAAAGAGGAAAAAGGTGAACTTTTCTAAGGGAATCCAAAAGATTTTGTTGAAAAAAAAAAAGGAAAGAAGAAAGAGGAAAAATGTGAGCTTTTCTAAGGGAATCCAAAAGATTTTGTTGGAAAAAAAAGGGGAAAGAAGAAAGAGGAAAAACGTGAGCTTTTCTAAGGGAATCCAAAAGATTTTTGTTGGAGAAAATAAAAGGAAGAAAATAAAGAAGATCAGGAAGAGAGAGAGGAGATCCGAAAAATCAGAGGGAGAGAGAGAGATAGAGAAGATTTGAGAGAAGGGGGAGGGAAGATCTGAAAAAAATAATAAAAAAGGAAGAAAAGAAAGAAGATAAAGAGGAGAGATCGGGAAGTGGGAAACGATCCCTAAAAAAAAAAAAGGAAGAAAAGAAAGAAGATAAAGAGGAGAGATCGGGAAGTGGGAGAGAGATCCGAAAAAAATCAGAGGAAGGAAAGGGGGAAGACCGAGAAGAAGTGAGGGAGAGGAGAAAAAAAAGAAAAGAAAAGAAAAGAGAAGAGGACGAGAGGAAAAACGAGAGAACAAAGAGAGATTGAGACAGTTGGAAGAAAAGACTCAGACCAAAGAGTGGAAGGAGGAAAAATCCTCTCCAACTCAGGTAAGTCTTCTACTCTGTCTCCTTACTTGATTTTATTTCATGCACCCGATAACCATCTCAATCCTCCACTACCATCAGAATTCCTGCAGCCACCCAACCTTGCAACCTATTTTTGATCGCATCATTATGCTTGGAATACATGAAGTTGATCCCATCAATATGCTTGAAATTTTTATAAAATTGGTCCACATGAATGGAATTGTTATGAGATTGATCGCATCATTATGCTTGGAATTTTTATAAAATTGGTCCACATGAATGGAATTGTTATGAGATTGATCCCATCAATATGTTTGGAATTTTTTATAAAATTGGTCCACATGAATGGAATTATTGTGAGATTAATCGCAACAATATGCTTGAAATTTTTATAAAATTGGTCCACATGAATGGAATTGTTATGAGATTAATCCCATCAATATGTTTGAAATTTTTATAAAATTGGTCCACATGAATGGAATTGTTATGAGATTGATCGCATCATTATGCTTGGAATTTTTATAAAATTTGTCACACCCCAAATTCTGATCCAACCAGAATGGTGTGAGTGAACCGTCATTGAACCAACGGTTCACACCAGGATCTCGAATAGGCCGTGTCTATTCATACAAACTATTACACATAACCAACAATCAGAATATAAATATTACAGCGGAAGACTTTAAATAGAATGAACTGAGTATCTATTGATAATTTAAATAAAATATTTAATTATTCAAATCCAAACATAAACTATAATATCTTTTACATCTCTTAATACCAAACAAAAATAACGGGAACAACTAAATAAAAATCCATCACAAGTACACACAGAAAGGGCACTCGAATGAAGCATCATGCTCGTCCTCCCCGGCTTGTACATCCAGAGCAGCCACACCACCGTACGCCGAAACGTTCACGTAGTCGTCCACGGTGTATCCTGCATCAACATCTAAAAGCAATGTATATACAAAGGGTGAGCTACCAACACAGCTCAGTAAGACAATCAGACAGTTTCACAAGATTATGCATGAGTAACAATCAATTTTATACTGTGGTCTGGTTTTAAGTTTGCAATGTGCTATAGAAAGGTTTGCTGGCCCCCGCACCTCTATACACGAGTGTGTGGCTCCTCATGGTTCACACCCCCATTGGCCCACATGCACCCACCATGGAATAGAGATAGAGCTAAGATACCCACGTACCTCCCCTGATACTCAACCCATACCAGTACCTAAGCCCCTACTGCCAGGGCTCGCAAACTGGGCTCGCAACTAACCAATCCTATATGTCATCAATGTATGCTCTATCCCAACACAGCCGTCTACGGCATAGAGATAGAGCTAAGGCATTCCCACACCTCCCCTGATGCCCTATCCGCAACTAACTCACTAGGATAGAAACATAACGCAGGTAGACCCTATCCCAACATAACTCCCTACGGCATAGAGATAGAGCTAAAGCATCGTGGACAAGCCAGCGTCGACTCGGAATCCACAGTACCACATAACAATGGCCGGGACAACATCAATATCGGAGACCACCGTACCACGACCTTCCCCTGATGCCCCACCCGTACCGAGCATGTTAAGACAGAATACTACAAAATGTGCTAATGTGAAGAGCGATCCCAGGCCCATGCCCCACTCCACACACTAACGAAAACAATCACATGCCTAACAATCACATCCTATAAATGCATGAACAGTAATAATAACTGAAAGTAAATGATGGCATGTGAATATGCACCAACAACACATCTCATATATATTCAGGTTATTAACAAAGGTTTACTGTCCATTAATTATTAGGTTTAGGTCAGATTCCCTTACCTGACGCTCGTTCGATAACTTGCTCCATGTCGCAATATTCAAACGACAAGTCACAAAGTCCTACAATATTATTAGGGTTTCATTAAAATAACATTCTTAGAGTTTCATGTTGGTCGAAAACCAACATAAATTACAAAATACCCTCATAGAGCTGACCGGTGGCATGTACCGATCGCAGCTCTGTGGGAAAGACTGGCGACCGGTATGGTTAGCCGGTCCCCACAGATAACCTCCCGAGAGATAGCGGTCGCAACATACCGATCGCACTATGTGCACCCGGTATAGTCGACCGGTATGTCTCCAGAAGACCATACATGGGTTTTTCGACTGCCGACGATCATCCTCCATGGATTTTCAGGGTTTCTCCTATCCATTATAAGTCTAGGCTTTGAGTTAGAGTTATCCCCAACTCATTCAAGTCTTATTTCGATGAATATCATCTCGAAACTCAAATCTAAGGTTTGACGGCAACTTAGGGTTTATCGGCCAATTTAAGGTTTTAGATCAATACCTACTTTGCATGGTATTGATCCACCCACACAACTAACATAGGATAAGAAGAATGGTTAAAACACTTACCGTTGACAGGCGTAGCGTGAGCTTCGTCGAACGGTAATGGCGGCTCCTTCTTCTTCCTCCTAGCTCCTTCTCCTTTCCAACCTCTTTCTCTTCTCTAGGGTTTGCGAGAGACAATGGAAAGGATTTGAGGAGGCTTAAGGGTGTATTTATAGGCTAGAAATAGGGTTTAGTAACCCTACTAGGATTAGGAAACTTCTAGGATTCAAAATCAGGAAAGCGGGACCCGCAGAGACCAATTTCCAGATTCCCGCACATAGCTGCGCAGGCCATACCGGTCGACCGGTACCAAGACCGGTACCATCGACCGGTATACCTAAAATCAGGTATAATTGGTCGACTTCGGTCCGATTTTATACCTGTTTGTTATCCGCTTGCCCCGTCTGGCCCGGTGATGATAGGAAAACCTGTCATGACACAAAACCAAGGTTTAGACCGGGTTTTCAGAGTGCGGGTCTTACAACTCCACCACCCTTAAAAGAAATTTTATCCCGAAATTTGCATGTAGGTTCTACAACTCCCCCACCCTTAAAAAAAATTTCAGCCTCAAAATTTGAACGTACCTTGATCGTCAAAAAGGTTAGGGTACTCCTCCCTCATCGCGCTCTCTTCTTCCCAAGTAATTTCCTCCACATTTTGGCTTCTCCAATGCACCTTCACATAGTGGATATCCTTGGTTCGAAGTTGCTAAACTTTTCGGCTTGAGAGCATTACAGGCACCACTTCAAAAGTTAAGTCTTCCGTCAAGTCTGGAGGATCAGCGATCAAGATATGCGATGGATCTCTGACATACTTCTTCAGTAATGATACATGGAACACATTATGAACGCTAGACATAGCTGGTGGTAGAGCCAATTGATATGCTACATTACCACGTCGGGTCAATATCTCATACGGTCCCACATACCTGGGGCATAGCTTCCCCTTTTACCAAACCGTTTCAGACCTCGCACCGGTGATACCTTCAAGAACACTTTGTCACCCACTGCAAACTCCAGATCTCGACGTCGGTTATCCGCATAGTGCTTCTGACGAACTTGAGCTGTCTTTACTCTTTCTTTGATCTTATCAATCACTCGATAAGTTTTTCTTCAACAAACTCCGGTCCTACAATTCTTCTTTCTCCCACTTCGTTCCATAACAGAGGTGTACGACACTTCTTCCCATAGAGTGCTTCATATGGGGCCATCTGAATTGTAGCCTGATAACTGTTGTTGTAAGCGAACTCGATAAGTGATAGCTTATCATCCCAAGCTCCCTTGAAATCTATCGCACAAGCTCGGAGCATATCTTCCAAAATTTGAATAGTTCGCTCTAACTGTCCGTCCGTCTGAGGATGGAAAGCTGTACTGAACTTCAACTTTGTTCCCATAGCTTTCTGTAATCCTTCCCAGAACTTTGATGTAAAACGGGGATCTCTGTCGGATACTATACCCTCCCGGAACGCCATGAAGTCCGACTATATTATCAACATATAACTTGGCCGGTTTCTCCATGGTATCTTGAGGTCCGACCGCAATAAATCGAGCTATCTTGGTGGGTCGATCCACTATAACCCGGACCGCATCCACCGACCTTGGTGTCAAAGGTAAGCCCGATGTGAAATCCATAGTAATACAATCCCACTTCCACGCAGGTTCCGATAATGGCTGTAGTAAACCTGCGGGTCTCTGCCTTTCTGCTTTAACTTGTTGGCAATTCAAACACTGGAACATGAAGCGAGCTATATCAGCTTTCATACCCCTCTACCAATATAATCTTCTTAAATCATGGTACATCTTGGTACTTTCTGGATGTACCGAATATGGAGTGTAATGAGCTTTAGTCATAACTCGATCTCTGATATCGCAGTCTTCACTCTCAGGTATACATAACCGCCCACGATACCTGAGTACCTTGCCTGAATCCAAGGTAAAGTCAGGATTGCTCGTACCCTTCTCTAAGTCTTCTTGCACTGTCTTGAGATATGGATCCTGAAGGATTGCTACCTTGACTTCATCAACTAGATCCGGTAAGATCTTCAAATCTACGAACATCATGGTGAACTTATGAATCAAGCCTTGCTCAACTGGATCTTCTGCAGTCTCTATAATATACTCTTCGTCACCTTCGATTGAACTTGAAGCTGCGGCACATAATGCAGCATTTGTACTTGGCCCAGCCTCGGGTTTCGATGCCCACTTTCGCCTTAAGGCGTCGGCCACCACATTTGCTTTACCCGGATGGTACTGGATGTCGCAATCATAATCTTTCAACAATTCCAGCCATCTCCTCTGTCTCATATTCAGATCCTTCTGAGTGAAAAGGTAGGTTAAGATCTTGTGATCTGACTTGATCTGAAGCTTCTCACCGTACAAGTAGTGTCTCCAAGTCTTGATTGCATGTATAACCGCTGCTAGCTCCAAATCATGCGTAGGATAGTTCTTCACATGCTCTTTTAACTGTCTTGATGCGTAAGCAATCACCTGTTCTCCTTGCATCAGAACACACCCAATACCCAACCCTGAAGCATCCGTATATAAAGTAAATGGTACGCTTGGTTCTGGGATGGTCAAGATGGGTGCAGAGACAAGTCTTGACTTCAAAGTCCGAAAGCACTTCTCGCACTCATCCGTCCATATGAATTTCTCTCCCTTCTTGGTCAATCCGGTGAGTGGAACAATGATCCTGGAGTAATCTTCCACGAATCTTCTATAATAACCAGCCAACCCAAGGAAACTACGAATCTCCGTAACATATTTTGGTGCTTCCCATCCTACTATAGCAGCTATCTTGCTTGGATCAACCTTGATACCGTCTTCAGATACAACATGGCCCAAGAAAGCCACTTCCTTCAGCCAAAATTCGTACTTCTTGAATTTTGCATAAAGCTTCTCCTGTCTCAGCCGTTGTAGGGCTGCCCTCAAATGTCTTGTATGAGTCTCCATGTCCTTAGAGTAGATCAATATGTCATCGATGAATACGATGACCGAAGTGTCCAACATATCATGAAACACTCGGTTCATCGGTTCCATAAACGACGCTGGAGCATTGGTCAACCCGAAAGACATAACTAGAAACTCATAATGCCCATACCTCGTCCCTGGCGATCTTGAATATCTCCGGCCTTGATCTTCAATTAGTGATACCCCGATCGGAGATCGATCTTTGAAAAACCTTTGCACCTCAAGCTGGTCAAACAAGTCATCGATCCTAGGCAAAGGATACCGATTCTTGATCGTCAACTTGTTCGGTTCACGATAGTCAATACACAGACCTTACACTTCCATCCTTCTTCTTGATGAATAATACGGTGCTCCCCAAGGCGATATACTAGGTCGTATGAAGCCCTTATCCAACAATTCTTGTAATTGGGTCTTCAACTCCTTTAACTCGGGTCGGGGCCATTCCGTATGGTGCTTTAGACACCGGTGCCGAACCCGGCATAAGATCTATTACAAATTTCGTAGCCCTGTCCGATGGTAAGCCTGGAAGCTCCTCTGGAAATACATCTGGGAACTCCCAAACCACATCTATATCTTCCATCTTGAGTGATTCTGTCGTGAGATCGACTACAGATACTAGATACCCCACTCCCCCTTTCTCTAGGCATTGCTTGGCTTTTAGGGGCGAGAGAGAATCAGCTTCCGCTTCCTAGATAGCTTGATCCCAACCAAAACTATACTCCCTTCCCTCTTTGTCGAGAAGCACAAGCTTCCTTTCACCACATAAAAGGATGGCCGAATGATGGCCTAGCCAATCCATTCCCGGGATGACATCAAAGTCTGCCATCTCAAGTAGTACTAGGCTTGCTTCTAAGTCTCGGCCCTCAATACATACGATACATGGTCCATAATATTCGGTCAAAGCCACTTCGACTCTAGTGGAGAGCGAACTATCAAGCTTGGGTTCAAATGCTTGATTGGTAACTCCATTCGCTTCCCAAAAAAAATAGAAACAAAGGAGTGCGTGGCCCCAGAGTCAAATAATACTCTGGCGGGTATACCAGCTACATTTACAATTCCTGAAATTTATTGCCCCTTAGATCTACATGCTCATGCAAAATGAAAGAATAAGCCAAATAGTAAGGGATAGAGTCGTACCGGTTACCACATCGGGTGATGCGGCTGCCTCTTCGATGGTGACCGCATACACTTTTCCTTCTTTGGGGAGGTTGCTTCTTAGGTAGAGTGCAGTTCCTTGCGACATGTCCCAATGCGACGGTTATAACATTTGATATTTGGGTTGTGTCCAGTGAACTATGGCAAGGTGGTGCCGGGTTGTTTCTCGCGGTGCCTGTAGCGGTCCGTGCCCCGTATGGGCGGAAGGGTCTGTTGTTACCGCCACCCGAACTCTCACTAGCGGTCTCTTCACTCCCCCGTTACGAGCGAAGAAGCTGTCCCTCTAACCCGGACTCTATCACCCTCGCAACCTGCACAGCCTCGTTGTAGATCTTCTTGTCCAAGCCCAAGATATGCTCTCGATGCTTCCACGTAGTCCCATAGTGAACCTACGTGTCTTGGTCTCTTCTTCTTGCATACTTGCCGGTGCGAAGAAGAATAGCTCTTCGTACCTCCGTTGATAAGCATCTACGGTCGACGAGACTGGCTGCAAATTGAGAAACTCTTTCTCCATTTGATCTTTGAAACTCTTTGGAAAATACTTGTCGAAGAAAGCAACTTTAAACACTTCCCAATCAACCGGTGTATACTTGGTTTCCCGGATATGTCCATGTAGAATTCCACCAAGCATTTGCGTCTTCTTTCAGCATATGAGTGGCAAATAATACTTTTTCCTCCTCAGTACAAGTCATCAATCGGAAGTTCTTTTCCATCTTTGCAACCCACTGTGCTGGCCACAATGGTTTCCCTGTCCTTCCCGTGAACGATGAAGGTTTCAACTTCAAGAATCTGTCCACTGACCTGCTCAAATCATGCTGTCCCTGCGTGTCTGCTCCGTACCATGGTGGTGGATACGGATAAGCTCCCGGGTAAGCGAGGCGACGGAAAACTGATGCGGTGGTGGTACGTTCTGTGCTTGGCCCCTCGGCCTTGGGCTACTCTGCATCGGTTGGGTAGTATTATTTCTTCCAGACTCGGGCGTATTTCCAGCGGGAACAGAACCTGTTGGCCTGAGCATCTTCAGTACCTCGCTCAGGAATTCCTTCTGTTGAGCTTGCATCTGATAGACCAAGTTTGTAACAATGGTCTCAGAATTCCTGTGAGGTGGGCCAGGTAAATTTGTCGGTACTTATTCTGTTTGGATCTGAGAATAAGACATAACACGTGAGAACATCAATAATAGTAGTGTTAGTCTTGAATAATGCAAGAGGAAATAGTCGAGAAGTAACATTTCAATTTACACAATTTTTAAAAATTTTAAATTCAATTTTCCTGGCTCTTTGGTGCGTACCGGTCGCAACATACCGGTCGCACCCCTGTGGGATATGCTGCGACCGGACATTACCGTTCGATGAAGCTCACGCTACGCCTGTCAATGGTAAATGTTTTAACCATTCTTCTTATCCTATGTTAGTTGTGTGGGTGGATCAATACCATGCAAAGTAGGTATTGATCTAAAACCTTAAATTGGCCGATAAACCCTAAGTTGCCATCAAACCTTAGATTTGAGTTTCGAGATGATATTCATCGAAATAAGACTTGAATGAGTTGGGGATAACTCTAACTCAAAACCTAGACTTAGAATGGATAGGATAAACCCTGAAAATCCATGGAGGATGATCGTCGGCAGTCGAAAAACCCATGTATGGTCTTCCGGAGACATACCGGTCGACTATACCGGGTGCACATAGTGCGACCGGTATGTTGCGACCGCTATCTCTAGGGAGGTTGTCTGTGGGGACCGGCTGACCATACCGGTCGTCAGTCTTTCCCACAGAGCTGCGACCGGTACATGCCACCGGTCAACTCTGTGAGGGTATTTTGTAATCTATGTTGGTTTCCGACCAACATGAAACTCTAAGAATGTTATTTTAATGAAACCCTGATAATATTGTAGGACTTTGTGACTTGCCGTTTGGATCTTGCGACGTGGAGCAAGTTATTGAACGAGCGTCAGGTAAGGGAATCTTACCTAAACCTAATAATTAATGGACAGTAAACCTTTGTTAATAACCTGAATATATATGAGATGTGTTGTTGGTGCATATTCACATGCCATCCTTTACTTTCAGTTATTATTACTGTTCATGCATTTATAGGATGTGATTGTTAGGCATGTGATTGTTTTCGTTAGTGTGTGGAGTGGGGCATGGGCCTGGGATCGCTCTTCACATTAGCACCTTTTGTAGTATTCTGTCTTAACATGCTCGGTACGGGTGGGGCATCAGGGGAAGGTCGTGGTACGGTGGTCTCCGATATTGATGTTGTCCCGGCCATTGTTATGTGGTACTTGTGGATTCGAGTCGACGCCGGCTTGTCCACGATGCTTTAGCTCTATCTCTATGCCGTAGGGAGTTATGTTGGGATAGGGTCTACACCGTTATGTTTCTATCCTAGTGAGTTAGTTGCGGATAGGGCATTAGGGGAGGTGTGGGAATGCCTTAGCTCTATCTCTATGCCATAGACGGCTGTGCTGGGATAGAGCATACATTGATGACATATAGGATTAGTTAGTTGGGTGCCCGAGCCTCGGCCGGGGGGGCTTAGGTCCTGGTATGGGTTGAGTATTAGGGGAGGTACATGGGTATCTTAGCTCTATCTCTATTCCATGGTGGGTGCATGTGGGCCAATGGGGGTGTGAACCATGAGGAGCCACACACTCGTGTATAGAGGTGCGGGGGCCACCAAACCTTTCTATAGCACATTGTAAACTTAAAACCAGACCACAACATATAATTGATTGTTACTCATGCATAATCTTGTGAAACTATCTGATTGTCTTACTGAGCTGTGTTGGTAGCTCACCCTTTGTATATACATTGCTTTTAGATGTTGATGCAGGATACACCGTGGACGACTACGTGAACGCTCCGGCGTACGGTGGTGTGGCTGCTCTGGATGTACAAGCCGGGGAGGACGAGCATGATGCTTCATTCGAGTGCCCTTTCTGTGTGTACTTGTGATGGATTTTTATTTAGTTGTTCCCGTTATTTTTGTTTGGTATTAAGAGATGTAAAAGATATTATAGTTTATGTTTGGATTTGAATAATTGGATATTTTATTTAAATTATCAATAGATACTCAGTTCATTTTATTTAAAGCCTTTCGCTGTAATATTTATATTCTGATTGTTAGTTATGTGTAATGGTTTGTATGAATGAACACGGCCTATTCGAGATCCTGGTGTGAACCGTTGGTTCAATGACGGTTCACTCACACCATTCTGGTTGGATCAGAAATTGATCCACATGAATGGAATTGTTATGAGATTGATCACATCATTATGCTTGAAATTTTTATAAAATTGGTCAACATGAATGGAATTGTTATGAGATTGATCGCACCATTATGCTTGGAATTTTTATAAAATTGGTCCACATGAATGGAATTGTTATGAGATTGATCGCATCATTATGCTTGGAATTTTTATAAAAATTGATCCACATGAATGGAATTGTTAAGAAATTGATCCCATCAATATGCTTGAAATTTTTATAAAATTGGTCCACATGAATGAGATTTTTATGAGATTGATGGATCCCATCAATATGTTTAGAATTTTTTTTTATGAAATTAAGCCGACCATATGCTTGAATCTTGATGAGATTGAATATGGACAATCAATCTAGAATTTTTATGGATCATTGGTCTAGAATTTTGATGTGAAGTTAATATGGACCATCGATCTGGAATTTCTATGAACCATTGAACTTGGGATTTTGATGTGAAATAAATATGGACCCTTGATCTTGGAATTTTAAGTGAAATTTTTGGGCCATTGATTTTGGATATTTTGATGATCAAATATGGACCATTGATCTTAGATGTGTTGATGTTTGAATCTAAACCATTGGATATGAATGATTTAGAAGAATCCAAACGGTTAGATTATCATCATGTGTGATTTAAACCGTTGGATGATCATCATGAGTTAATTAGATGAATCTGAGCCGTTGATATTGACCATTTTTGATGATTTCTGAGTCATTGATCAGGATGATCATGTTTTGATGAGATCCGACCATTAGATCCAAGATTTGATTTTGATGCATTAAGGAATTCACATTAGACCTCAACCATAGATCTAGAGAATCCCATCTGACACATTGAAATATACGTTGTTGAAAAAACATGAGATGCCATGCTTTCTTGCCATATTTAGATGTTCATTGTCATACTTAGATGCTCATTGCCATATTTGGATATTCATTGCCATATTTAGATGCTCATTGCCATATTTGGATGCTTATTGCCATATTAGATGCTCATTGCCATATTAGATGTTCATTGCCATATTAGATACTCATTTCCATATTTGGATGTTCATTGCCATATTCATTGCCATATTTAGATACTCATTGCTATGTTTGGATGCTCATTTCCATTGCCATATTTGAAAGATTTTTAACAATCTTACTGTATGTGAATCTCTTGCCATAAATGTTTTATGTGTCATATTTAGATATAATATTCTATTTTTGGCAATAACTTATTTTATGCAACACCCTAGTTGAACTGCCATACATGCATACTTCTAGAAGACAATCTAGGCGTGGGGACGTGCATTTAGACGCCCACATTCTTGGGAAGGGCATAATTGGGATAATAAAAACCTTAATAAAGAAAAA